>OZ020507.1:94848589-96048589 GCA_963971375.1 Platycheirus rosarum
TCGAATTCTTCGCAGAGCAAAATAACTTGACGCAACTTGTTGCCGAGCCAATAAAAATACCTGACATGGAAGGTCACTCCGCATACACCTTAGACTTGTTTCTTACATCTCATCCTAATACTTACATATACCATCAATGAACTGCCGCCTCTAGAAATGTCCTACCAATGTATAAAATCGGCAAATTCCTCGTGCTCCATCTTTAACTTGATATCAGATTCACTATGTTAAAAAATTCAATATCCTTTGCATCGTCCAATTCTCACGTTTATTCTCCGTATTCCTCTTTAACTAAAATTTTATTATAATATTTACAATATTTACATACATCAACATTGAAATCCATTAATATTGTTTAAATACTCTTTGAATCAAAGTGAATTTCATGATATATATTCAATAATACAATAGTATATATAAAATAGCGTATAAAAATAATGTTATACATATGTACAAAAAATAATAAATAAAAATATAACATGTACACTGTAAAACATCAAAAAAACATTTTATATATTAACTCAAATAAACATAAATAATATAATCACATATAAACATAGCTAGAACAGATTTGCTTGACCCTTTTGTTACCAATTTTAAACACTAAATATACATATATGTACATATATCTCTTATTATTGGTTTTGTTCTTTTAAATAATAGTCCAGGCAATGGGTGACTTTTACGTAGGCAAAATTGCAACAGAAGCTTTTCTTCTTAATTTCATTGTAGTACTATCATGGTGACATGTGGACCGTGGCGCTCCAAGCGGCTCTAGGTAAAATTAACTTGGTATATTGAAAGAGGCGAACGAGGCGAACAAAGAGAATTCTAAGAGAAACTCTGTGAACATGTTCTTTACTCTTTGCAGTTTGCAGTTTACATATATACCATTGTATATACATTTTCTATAGTACTCTCATGGTGGTCATTTTTCGTCTGGCCATCTTCCTGGTTGATTCAGAACTAACTCTAAATAGTGGAGACGAGAACCTTTACCGATATTTTACCAGTATTTAATAAACTTTTGTTGTCTGTACTTATTCTATATTCACACCAATTGGCAATTTCAGCACGCCTCATTGCGACCTGATTCAGAACTAAAAAATGATGCTCCATGATAGTACTATATGCAGTGTATACACAAAGTATATACAATGATGCGAGTATAGTTGTTTTTTTTTGCAAAACCGGATTGCTTCACACAAGCATTGGCCCCGTTCGGTTGCGTATAGCTTTACACTAAAATGCTTTTGAAATATACTGTGCGTTTGTGAACGCATAAAACCCAATAGGTAACAATTTCTGTCAAAACGTACTACATTTGCACAAACAGCTGATTTCGTGGTCAGCTGTTCCATACGATACCAAAGTATATCAGAAATTTAGCGCTACTTGTATTTCGATTTGTAGATCATATGTTTCGTTGTTTGTTATGGTCATCAGCTGTTGATCAGCTGTCTTTTTACACGTATTACAACAACAATGCAATACTTTGGTAGCGCTTCTATGAGATACCGAACGGGCCATTGTGACGAGATGGCTAGTTTTAAAAAAGGAATGACAAAAAAGAAGAAAAACGACTTTTGTAAATGAATGGTGTCTGGGGAGTGGATATATGTTTAAGCTGGTTGATAAGTTTATTTTGAGTTTTATATTTTGTTCATATAAAACTTTCGAGGGTAGTACCTATATTCATACCTACATAATGTTTTTATTTACGTAGGTATACTTGTTATATTATCTTTGATAAAATGTTCAGCTAAATTCAGGTCGATCGGTCGGTCGTCGGTGTGGTAGATGGTGTGAGCGAGGGTGAGGGAGATACTAACAAGGAAAACTTAATAAGCACATGTGTATTGTGTATATCCTGTTCTCGGTGACGGTGAACAACGAAGAGGATCGACAATGATTTTATTTTTTGAATTTTCATTTCATTGGCTTCGTTATCGTTGATGTTGAAGTTTTCCAGTGGTGGTGTAGTCTGATCCCTCTCACCTTCATTGTAATCTATGATGTTACTTTCTATGTAACCATATTCTGGAATAATGTAAGGATTCAATGGAAAAATTCCAGTTTCTGAAAAGGCAGAAATTCCATATCCAGGAATTGCAGATTTGGTCCACGCCTGGGACAATAGCCTACCAAATTTGAGACGAGAGAGTTTTCTTGTGGGATTGGTTTTACGAACATATTACATGCTTGAAGGTCTAAACAATGATCGGTCCAACGGCTGCAGGAACTGTGTGGGGGGTGGTGGTAAGCACAGAAGTATAATTTGGTGTTCTACAGCGAATTCAAACATTTCCACATTGGTGCAATGTGACGAGTGGCCATCCAAGATAAGAATCGTCTTCCTTGGAACGAAATGATCTTTAAACCAAGTTAAACAGTTTATCACTATTAACGTAGGCCGATTTGTCGCCCATATAAGCCACAGACCCGGTGGCATTCCGTCGTCGAATTCAGCTTTCTTGTTTTTGCCTTTACAGAACAACATAATAAATAGGTAAGTACTTACCTAACCACAACTGTTTTCTGAAAAACAGCCTGGTGGTAAGAAATTTCCTTCTGTTTGCAGCATGCAATAACCGTTATTGTAGCCTTGACTCGTGACTGCGACACTCCCTCTGATTTTCGAATTGCTAGATCCGGATGACGATGTAGTCAATTATTTCTGATATGCCGCCTTCATCCTGCAACATTTGTATTTCATTAAAAAGTTGTATTTCGTTTAATTATCCAAAGCATTTCTCATTTTCCAAGGTTTAAAGGTAACGGAAATTTTCATCAAATCCATTTAATTTTTTTTAATCGAAACAGATTATTTCAGCATTTTGTGAAAACCCGACTTTCTTGAAACATTGTTTAACCGTTTGTGGGTGGCGTAACTAGCCACGAAGATTATTTGACGATGTGTTAAGCTCTGAGCCCATTTCTTTTAAAAACGTTTCGATGGAATTGACTTCAATGGAAAGAACTTATTCTCGTACAAAATTCTTTTGGTAATGAGCCTTAAATGATTGTATTATTCATGTTGTTAGGGGTAGAATTATTGAGCTTTATGACATAACCTATTGTCAACCAGCAGCAATATTTTCTTATTTTTTTTGTCATTGTTTCATTCATTTCCTTGGAGATTTGGATTATCTGTCCAAAGTGTGCATGTCACCCAAGCCGTTGTTCCATTTATAGGGAATTGGAACTTGTTTTTCACAGAATCAACGAGGCTGTTTAAATTTTCCATTTAAAATTATGAATTTTTCGGAACCAGTTGCGTTACATAACAACAAAAACAATGTTGTCTTTGTGGCTTTTTTGGTCGCTTACCGTTTGGTTTCCCGAAACATATGATCCATCAGACAGTGCTTTATTCATCAAACCAGTCTCGTCAGCATTGAACACATCTCCAAGTGAATATTTTTTTAAGAGATTTGGAATAACAAGTTCCTTAAAGTTTTGTGTGGCATTTTTATCCGCAGAACAAGATTCACCGTGTAGCTTCTTAAAACGAATGCTATCGTTCTTTTTCTATCAATGAAACCATAAGCCAACCTCGATTAGCTTCAAAATCTGTAATTGTTCTATAGGGATTTTTTCAGTACCAGCTTAAACACCTGTTAATGTGGCCAAGATATTTTATTTTGGCAGTGTTAAAAACACATTTCTATTTGGCTTTAGGCCACTATTAGAAAGCACTTCTACTGATGAGTTGCAGCCGTTCCAACAATGTTTTCGCATGTCTTAAGATGTCAAGATGCCATCAATAGCAATCTCAGTGTTTTGGCATCCATCGAGATTTTTTTTATAAAACTTTGGTAGATTTCTGATTCAAAAACAAAATAAATTTATTCAATTAAAAAAATGTCCCTACACTAGCACTCCAAGCGGCTCTAGGTAAAAAGATTTTTTCTCGTCTCATGATAGTACTATAGGCAATGTATATACAATGCTTAATTTTTGATCAGTAACCACTACTGAACAATATATTCAAAATCTGTCCACAGGAACAACCCGAGAATCGGTTTTCAAAATGGCGGATTTATTGGTTTGTTCTTTTTGGCTGAAATTTTTATTAGGGGTATCCAACTAATCGCGTAAAACCCTCATAAGCCGTAAGAACCTCGTGAATTTATATTCTCGTAAATGAACTGTCAAGATATGTATGGGGATTTATCAATGCGAACCTTATAATTTTATCTCATGATTTTGCCGTGGAAAGTGAAAAAATTAACATCGTAAAAACTGAAAATGTATTTTTTTGTGTTCTCTTTGTATTTTTCTGACAGTTGAAAGTGATGTAAATACACTACACTTGCCGCATGAGTGCTTAAGTGCCTCATATCCATCGAAATTATTCCTCAGAAAACGAATTTTAAGGTTTGAAAAATAATTGCGTTACTTTCTACTTGTCTAATATGACTTTTGAATATTTATACATATTACTTGAACATTTCAGTTTTAGAATTTGAAAAGCTTGGGTCAAAAACTGTTACAGTTAAAAAAAAAAAAAAGTTTGAAAAAAGTCAGAAATGGATATAGAACCCTTTTCCATACGGATGCGAAATCAATGAAAACTAAACTTCATATTTTCATGGGATATAGGACTTTTGTACACTAAACATTGGAAAAACAACAAAAACAAAAATAATAAAAAAAATTCAAAATCACTCGCATTATTTATTTTAAAATTTAATTTTTAGTGATAAAAATATAAAATAAAAATTTATATTAATTCTTTAGGTATGCCTTACTTTATCTAACATTGTCTTATTTCTAGGTCGATAAAAAACGTATCAAAATGATAAATTATTTTAACACTAAATTTTGAAATAAACGTAAAATTAATTTTGGCCCATTAAATTTTCTAGAAAAATGCATTTAATTCTATTGGGAATTGATTATTAAAATACTTCAACATTCGCAGGAGCCAGTTTTATTAGTGTTTTAAGTTTTTTTGAATTTAGAGTTTTTTTTACCAATTTTGTTTTTAAAAAAAGCCTAAATATTATCGATAAAAAAATTCGAAAAGACTATATTTAACTCGGTTATGTAGTTTGGCAACGTAAAGGTACATAATTATAAAATCTTATTGAAAATAGATTTGTTTCCTCTGTTTACCTGTTTTTTAAATTTTTTTTTTCAATATTTAAAAATATATTGTTTAGTATGGCTGCTTTTTTGAAAGGATCCTTACAGACACAGTCGATATTACTAATTCGGCCTTGAAGAAGATTCCAACCAGAATTGAAACGTCGAAGCATATTCAATAAATATTGATTTGAAACAAAAACTGCATTTTTTTGCTTAATGATCTAACATTTTATTTAAAATTCATTTAAAAAAGTACTAAATAGAAAAAAAAACTCTCGTTAAGGTAAAAGAAACAGTTTTATGATTAAAATTTTTTTATGTTATTTTGAATATAATTTTATAAAAGTTGACATCCTCCTGAGGCATGTAGGGAAACGTTGAAACAATATATCATCATCACTTCTTTCGGAGTCAGAAAGTGTGTTGGCCATTGCTCTATAAGATCAGAGAAAATAATTATAAGCAAACAATAAACAAATTTTAAAAAGCAAAACTCACTTTTTAACTAGAGGATCTAAATATGGAGGTGGTGAAGAAGATCTGTCTGATTCAGTTGAACCAGAATTTTTTGTTTTATCTGTAGTGGTGTTGATACTGGGAAGCGGATGGTTGAAAAATTAAATTTTGGTTTATTTCAATTGATTTCAAATAATTTCTACTGATCTGTCTTAAAACAATAATTCTTACCTCTTTTTATCAGCCATACATTTTTTTTTAATTTCTACTCATCCGACCTTAAACTCTACGAGAGCACGAAACCGACTGAAGTGATCGCGAAAATGTTGCTTCTATTTATACTTTTCAAGCTGACTGTACTTTTGTCCATGGATATAGAGCCAATAAGCACTAAAATGTTTACTTAGTTGTAATAGATTATGTGATTTTAAATGCTCTATATCCCACCTCCTGTGGATATGGGGCAATTAAGCAATGAACATATATTTCAGTTGTATTTGCTCTATATACATTGCCCATTGTTATAGGCACTATAGGGCATTTAAGCACTTAGTGTTTGTTATTCCAACTTCTCTACAAAAATTGCCCCACCTAGTACAAATTTTGGATATGAGGCAAATAAGCACGGAGAGAACCAACAAATTTGTGGTCTATAGAGCAAAAGTGGTTTTTGTAACTTTGTTAATAATAGAGATAGAGCAATGCGGATAGGACCAAACGATAGAGAATATTCGAATTAGTATAACTGCATCATTAATTCAGTTTCCCGAAAAAGTGGTTTATGGTTCACTTAAGCACTCAGGCGGCGACTTGTTAACAAAAGTCTACGTACATCATTTTTTGTGTACGTACACAGTACACATAACTAAGGTAATATATTGCGCAAGCTGTAAAAATCTGATCTGTAACTTTGTATTAAAAATGGCGGTTCTCAGCGACCTACATCAAAAAAATATCTCACGTTTGTTTTATATTTTTCTTATGTTCTTGTTTATTTAAAAGCTTTTTTATAAATTAATCACCACAAATACTTTAAAATATAGCCACGAGATCTATTTTTCAGAACAAATAAACAAGCTAATGGTCTCTGGCGGCCGCCATTTTACTTTGATTTTGACAGATTCGCAGAAGATTGCAAAAATAAAACCTCTAATGATATTACCTTGGATATGTGTACTGTGGTGTACGTAAACTTTAACTCTAACGTTAAATGACTGTTTTCACATTTACCATTGTAATATGAAGTCTATGTTACTATTAATTTGGGTGTTTCACCTAGCGGCATCTAGTTTCGCTATCTCATCCTACAGATTTTCTCTGAGTGGAGATTGCAGTGTAGATTTTTAGTCTTCAATACATATGCAACATTAGAAAATGGCAGAACGGGAAAATGTATGTAAAGTGTTAGCAGTCCGAAGAAATCAAACCATGGACACTTTTTCATGTTATTTTGAAATAATCGCTGAAAACTGGTATCGAGGGATGACGAAATATTCACACAGCGAAGGATTGCAAAATGGTTGACATTGTATTATTAGCCTTAATAGAAAAGGTTTTGATTTTCTTTCCAATAAATTTCTTGAGTTTGTTGATTTTACGCAATAAACTTGACATATGTATGTATCATAAACTCAACTAAACAACAATATAATTATAACCCACAAACAAGACAAGACTTTATATAGTCTTTCAATATTGAATAAAAAAAATTCCTTATTACGGGCGCCCTACTTATTGAAAAAGAATACGCTTATGAATTTACTCTGTCACTATCGTATCATAATACAAAAGCGAAATAATGAATGTTTTTTTCTTAATGCAGATTCGGTAGCCATATACATCACTTACACTGTTTGTATGTATGTACATATTTATATATGCATGTACACAACTCATATTCTGTATCTTTTTTCATTGGCATGGATTTGTTGAAAGATTTTGTTGTTTTGCAAATATATGGTTACCATGTTTGATTATTATATCAAATTGTTTAGTCTGCAAAAATTTAAATAATAAATAAAAATTTAAATTTGAAATTTGAAAAACAAAAAATTATTCTCGGTGTTTTCAATTTTTTTGAAAACAAATTCAGGGAAACATAGACCGTACCTATGTACGATCGTCAGCAGTAAAATTCCGTTTTGAATAAACATTAGCTTTCACTATTTTTCCTTCAATAGAAATGTTAATAGGAACCTACCTACGTTAAACTCACTATTTGTTCCTTCAATAGAAATGTTAATAGGAACCTACCTACGTTAAAATAAAAAAAAAAATTAATTCCTTATTACGTTCGAAATTAAACAATATAAAATAACAGGCAAATTAATAAAGGTGGAAAGCGAAAGGTTAGGCCTTATTCCGTGGACTAAGTGCAAAATGTTTAATAATAAAACAAAATTCCACTAGTCGACATTTCCTAAACTACTCCACCGAAGAAGGTGGATTAGCGAAGGAATAAGAACCAGATACGTCAATTTTTTTTCTGAAATGTGAGCTTTATTATTGTTTTTTCACATACAAAAAATCTAAGTTTGAGAAACTTGGGAAAAATTTCAAGTTACTGAACAGGCATCTTGCTTATTGTAGTAGATTTTCTTAAGGGATTTTTGGTAAACGTCATTTTACTATTTCTCGTATATTTTTTTAATTAATGATAAATTTTAGTCCGTATATTAAGTCTTTTTCCATGGTTTAGTTATCTCGTAAAATGAAGGTGGAATAATCGTTTTTTATTTATAGGGCTGTAAAACTTTAAACAGTCAAATCCAAATCCAAATTAATTAACTTGTTTTCGGCAAAACTATTTATTTTATTAACTTTCAAAGCTACCACTTGAAAATAATCAGTTGTACATAGCGAAAGTCGTCAGAGGTGTTGTTTCCTTCACTGTATCTGAACGACTGAAGCCGTTGTCACTGTGTTGTAGATCAGTGCATGAGCCACGTCGGTTCACAAAGCGAGTGAAAAGGTTTATGAATGCTTCTGATGAAAGTTCCTCTGCCAATTCGATGTGCACGGCCTTGGAAGCCATTCACATTAAAAACAGCACGTAAGTTTTCTTCATTGTGTGCACATTTTTCGAACCAATTCGGAAATGGGCCACAGTAATCAAGGCCAGTGATTTCAAATTGTGGTGTTGGTGTTACGCGAGCCTAGGACAATGATGAAATGCGTTGATTCATCATTAAGTGTCTATGGCTACGGCAAAATGTACAATTATAAATATAAATGTACATAAATGTATGTACTAATGTACGTGCTTGTATTTTCCAATCATTTTGTCGAAGCGTGTGTTTGAATGCCTATATGCAATATGCCGTAGTGAGCCTGTCGTATGATAAGTTTAGACAAAGTGCTTTCCTTTGGTAAAATGGTCGGATAGCGCTTCTTGTTGCCAACTGACGCGTGTTCCAAATGACCAGCCCCTCTCAGCAAATTGCCTGCTTGAGTGTCGATGAATGGTGCCAATGATTTTAGCAATTGCTTGATTTTCGGATAAAATTACTTGATTGGTTCTGAGCGTGCTTTTGATGTAATCAATTGATTATTGCATTTCCTATCGCTCGTTAAGGTGCTGGCACCGCAGAATCCATATACATAATTGTAGGGTTGCTTTAACATCGATAGTCTATCGATAGTATCGATAGTGAAAAACTATCGATAGTATCGATAGTGAAAAACTATCGATAGTATCGATAGTGAAAAACTATCGCGTACTTCGGTAGTTTCAAAAAACTATCGATTGTTTTTTATTCCACAAGTCTATTGGTAGTGAATGTCACTCAAACTCACCACTCTTGTATTTTAATAAAAGTAACCACCAGAAACTTATCAAAATGCACTAGTATGCGTGTATTCTCGTTGTTGTGACGTCCATTGTGGTTGATCTTGATCTCTTTCTTCTTATTCGCTGTCGTGAATCTCAATCTCTGTCTCTGATCTGAAGTAGAATTGTCGAACCTTTGTGTTGTGTCTATGGTTTGTTTTTGTTGACGTTTCAGTTTGGTTTATTTTGGAATTTTGTTTCTCGTGCGAAATTTATTTACAGTAGTTTTTTGTGGTTTTAAAATTATAAGAATTGTGTAGTAATTACTCTTCTCGCCTCTTTTAGAATCTAAGGGCTTTGTTATTTTTTCGTTTTATAAAATTTTGAAATATTTATTTATTTATAAAAACAAATTTATGCTTTTATAAAAATCTTTCTGTTTTATTGCAAAGTTTTGTCTGTTTATTTGAAATATTTAGAGGTTTTTTTTTAAATATGAATTAAAAGAGTTTTTGTTCTTTTACTTTCAGTAGAAAATGCGCTGAAAAACTAATATATAAAATTGAGTTTTGTTCTTTTCTTAAGCAACAAAATTAAAAAAAAATGCAAATACATAATCATATTATTGTTTTTTTGTATATAAATATTTTCTTATTATTATTCTGATTATGAAGGTATGATTTCTAGGAACTTTCATCAACTCATTTTAATTTTAAATATTTGAATTTTTATTAATTTTGTGGTTTCGATTAGGCCAACTATCGATGGTTAAGCCACCCTAGTATGCGAATTGCTTCTGGCTGAGGTAATTGAATTCAAAAAGTAACCCACTCATGCAATAAATCAGATGGTAGGTTTGTCTCATTCCTATTTTGGTTCCCATATATTCTTTATAATAATCATTGCTATAATTAAAACAGGGGCCAGGATAGCAGTATCTGTGATGTATATAGTTTTGCTCAAGCAAACGCGATAAAACAGCTCATCTGTTGATGGATCCCAACGTAACCTTAGCAAAGTAGTTTCTGTCAAATGTAATCCGAGTGAAATAGTCTAAGATCTCCCAATGATGTAAGCCAAGACTTCGGAACTGTTTGATCTCCATTTTCGTAAGTGGATGTACGGATGAAACATCGGAAGCTAATTAAACTGTTTTTTCTACTGTTCTTACACTAGTAAGATAGTCGTACACATTAGAGCTGTGTCAATCGTTCATTTTCAAAGATTCAATCGTTCATGATTCGGTCATTTCAAAGATTCGGTTTTTTTCAATCAATCATTTTACCAATAAATCCCAAATCTACCCTCTTTCTCTCGTTTCAATATATACCCACGCCATACCGGACATCGAAATGTTGTGTTGTGACTTTTGAATTTGATTGTGAATAAAACATTTTGCATGGTTTCCATATGTGATATGTATCTCTCCATTTGGATCTATCCGACACCAAGATCGACATCCGTGTTTCGTCAGTAAATCATAAGATTGAGTGTATGTATGTGTATGCCTGTCTCTCTAGTCTCACTCTCTTTGTAAAATAAATACTTAAATTTCAGTTCAGTTTCACTTTGGTTCGTTCATTTATTTTAATTATTCTCTATCTCTGGTCTGGTTCTTTGTGTGTATTCTTTATTGCATTCAATGATTGATTGAATTTCAGTTTCGTTTTCAGCATCTCGTTCATTTGAAAAGTATTGGTAGATTAGGACTTTCTCGCCAAAATATTTGCTGCTATTGTCGATTTCGTTTATGGATGCGTACCTGACTGAACATTTTTTCAACATCTGCTGTTAGAGCAATGAAATAAAGACGGACCCGAAGTAACAACTGAATCAATAAGCCTTGAGCAGTTCGGCCAGCATATTGTGTATCATTCAATGAATATCCATTCGATGTTTTTCCTGAGACGTTGAACACGACGGAAAATTTCGTTATGACCGCGTGATGTGGAATAAAGTAGACTTGAGATGGATTGTCTTTTTAATCTGGAACGATATACATGTGACCAAATCGCTCATACTCACGCATAAATCCACATATTTCTGCTGCAAATCTACGTCAGAAGCCAATCTTCGCTTCAATTGAATTGCCAGTGCAGGAGCGTCAGAGCGGATGGGGATCTGCACAGAATAATGGCCATCACGATTACGTTTGAAAGTTGCCTTAAATATTTCTTCGCAGGCGTCGGTTGCTGTGGATTTCAAACCAGATTGGATGTTTTTGTACTCAGTTTCAAACAGAGCACGTAACAATTTGTCCACTGATGTATCTTCACTAGCCATCTTTATTTATAGAGATTGAAGAGGTCTTTTATCAGAGGCAGTTGACTCAGCTTGTCCAATAACAACCCACCCCAGTAGAGTGCATTGTGCAACTGGTTCGTTGCTATCCTCATGGAGAATTCCATTCAAAAGAACTTGGCCCCAAACATCAGAACTAAGCAAAGCATCAATGCGTCCAGTTTCGTCAAACTTCCAGTCGGCCAAAGGTAAACCACTCAAATGTCGCCAACAATGATCGAAAATTGGAGCTTCAAGCATCGATGATGCTATAGAACCTATAGGCAATATAAATGATGGACTGATTATTACTTACTTACTTAGGTGGCGCTACAGTTCGAGACGAACCTGGGCCTCAACCAACATGCCTCTCCAGCCAACTCGGTCTTTGGCTAGCTGCCTCCAGTTTTCCACTCCAAGTTGGTTGAGGTCGTCCTCCACTTGAGCGCGCCATCTAAGGCGAGGTCTTCCTTGACTGCGTCTACCCTTTGGGATGGAATCGAAGATCCTGCGGGCCGGAGCATTGTTGTCCATTCGCTCTACATAACCTAGCCATCTTAAACGTGATATGTGTATTTTTTTGACCAGGTCAATGTCGCTGTACAGCTCGTATAGTTCTTGGTTGAACCTTCTCCTCCAAAGCCCGTTAACGCAGATAGGGCCAAAAATCTTCCGAAGAATCTTACGCTCGAAACGACTAAGGATATCTTCATCCGCTTTAGATAGAGTCCATGCCTCGGCGCCATAGAGCAGGACTGGGATGATTAGGGTCTTATACAGAGTCTTATACAGGGCTTTGCTACTCAATTGCCTTCCTAGCCCATAGAAACAGCGATTGGCAAGAGTAATTCTTCGCTTTATTTTTGACGAGATGTTGTTGTCAGATGTTATAGCGGATCCGAGGTACACAAAGTCCATAACTACCTCAAAGTTGTACCTGTCTATTGTGATGTTTTGTCCAATCCGCCGGTGTTGTGTGTCCCTTTTTGTGGACAGCAGGTACTTCGTTTTGGCCTCATTGACTGCTAGTCCCATCTTAGCCGCTTCACCTTCAATGCTAGCAAACGTTCCAGTGACAGCTCGCCGAGTTCTGCCAATGATGTCTATGTCGTCAGCGTATGCTAGCAATTGCACAGACTTGAAAAAATTTGTCCCACTACAATTGACTTGCGAGTTTCTTATAATTTTTTCAAGTATTAAGTTGAAGAAATCGCACGATAGCGCATCACCTTGTCGGAATCCTTTTTTGACGTCAAAAGCTTCTGTGAGGTCAGAACCAACCTTGACGGAGCAGCGAGAGTTCTCCATCGTCATCCTGCACAGTCGGACGAGTTTTGTGGGAATGCCAAAACCTGACATGGCTCTGTATAGCTCGTCTCTATAAATGCTATCGTACACGGCCTTAAAATCGATAAAGAGGTGGTGGGTATCGATTTGGAATTCTTGGGTGGTTTCCAGGATCTGCCGTAGAGTGAACATTTGATCGATTGTGGACTTTCCTGGTCTGAAACGACACTGATAGGGGCCAATAAGGTTGCTGACGAAAGGTTTCAGGCGTTCACATAGTACGGCAGAGAGGATCTTGTAGGCGATATTCAGGAGACTTATTCCTCTATAGTTGGCGCAGTTTAGAGGGTCTCCTTTCTTGTGGATCGGGCAAACGATGCTGAGGTTCCATTCATCAGGCATACTTTCTTCTGACCAAACTTTAGAGATGAGTTGGTGTATGCACTCCACCAGGTCATCTCCGGCCGCTTTAAAAAGTTCGGCGGGTAGTCCGTCGGGTCCAGCAGCTTTGTGGTTTTTGAGTTTAGATATTGCTATCCTTACTTCATTTTGGTCAGGTGGACGGAAGTTTTGTCTGTCATCATCCATGTTGAATGGTTCATTCTGCCTGACAGCGGGATTTTGGCCTTCATCGCCGTTTAACAGTCTGCAGAAATGGTCCTTCCATGTACTCAGCACCGACTGTGAATCTACTACGAGGTTTCCATTCCTATTTCTACAGGCTTCTGTGCGGGATTTTTTTCCTTGGCATGTTCTTTGTATCTGATGGTAAAACTTCCGCACGTTGTTCCTGGAGTAGCATCTCTCAATATCTTCGATCGCGCACTTCTCATGCTCTCTCTTTTTCTTTTGGAGAAGCCGTTTTTCTTCCCGTTTTTTCTGCTCGTAAAGCTCGCGAGCAGCTCTCGTCTTTCTTTGCAGCGTCGCTTTATATGCCTCTTGTTTGGCTGCATGGCCCTGCCTGCATTCGTCATTAAACCAGAGGTTTCGTGGTGGTGGTCTGGTGAAACCTAGCCCATCAGTTGCGGCATCTCTGATGGCTTGTTGGCAGTGTTGCCACTGATCTTCGGCACTTGATGCTGGCGGTACTGGATCTCTTGAGAGGTTACGGGATATTCGATCGGCATAGGTTCTGGCGGTTTCTTGCGATTGCAGCTTTCCGACGTCATACTTCCTCACAGTATTACTCCGTTGTTGTGGAGTTCGGGTTATTCGCATTCTTACCTTTGCTGCAACAAGGTAGTGATCCGAGTCGATGTTAGCTGCTCGGAAGGTGCGAACATCCAAGATAGTGGAGGCGTGTCTTGCATCGATCGCAACGTGATCAATCTGATTGACGGTTCTTTGATCTAGGTGTCGCCAAGTCCCTTTGTGTATATCGAGATGAGGAAACCGTGTGCTTGCAATGGTGACGTTATGTGCCGCTGCGAAGTCAATAAGCCCAAGTCCGTTTTCAGACGTTGTGTCGTGTAGGCTATGTTTTCCGACAGTCCTACCAAAGATTTCCTCTTTACCTATTTTGGCATTAAAATCGCCTAGTACGATCTTAACGTCGTATTTAGGGCATTGCTCATAGGTTTTGTCGAGGAGCTCATAGAAGTCATCCTTGGTGGCGTCATCTTTGTCCTCTGTGGGGGCATGAGCTCATATTATGCTAATGTTGGCGAATTTAGCCTTGATACGGATTGTCACAAGTCGCTCACTTACGTGTCGAAAGCCCAAGACTTCTTGCCTAAGTCTACCGCTTATGACGAATCCGCACCCAAATAAACGCTGTGGTCTTCTTGCGCAATCACCGTAGTACACGTCACAGTTTTTCATCCTCCTTTTGCCCGGCCCATTCCATCGCACTTCCTGGATTCCTGTTCTGTAGTAGTCTAGGGCCTCCGCTAGTATTTTGGATGCACGTGGTCTGTTAAGAGTTCTAACATTCCACGTGCAGATCCGAAGGTCGTTGTCCTTGATTCGTTTTTCCGGGTCGTCAACAGTAAATCCGTCCTTTTCCGAGGCTATTGGTCGCTTCGCAACGTTTTCTTTTTTCCGTGGCAGGGTTGTTAACCCCACGCACAACCCCCAACCTGGAGGGCCAGGTCCTTTGTTGGATTCCTTGGATAAAAGGAACCGGAGAATCCGGAGTCAGTAACCCACTTTGGGGATATGAGCGCTGCCGTTGGCCCATTAAGGGTTCATCCGCCACCATCTCTATTTCAATGCCCTGACTTGCATTGAATTGTCCTAATGACCTTATCTCCAAATACGTCGAAGTAGCTCATTAGGGCGTCTGCTTCGTTGACTGTTGACGCCACCGTTGGTCCAATTGGTTGAGCTCATCCGCCGTACGTCCTCTTTCTGAGGGGCTCGTGCAAGACTTCTGCGAATCGATCAGAACAGTCATTAAAGCAGAGCATTATAGTTTTGCTATTTTTTCTGTGTTCAACACTCGCGCTTATAAGTTTAGCAGGAATGTCCGGATGGACAGACCAGTACCCGGTGGTTACCGCGGGGAGGTAAAATAAGCACAATAGATGTGTACGATATAGTTGCAGCGACTGTGCATCACTAGTTTGAAGCCTTTCAGTGCCTACCCTATTCATACAGCACTCAACCACCGGACTGATTATTGAGGCAACAAAAAACTTCTGTCCACCTTCGTGTGTAAGAATTTGCTCTATCGCCAATGCCTTCTACTTGTAATGTACATTTCCGTCTGTGAATAGACAAATGGTTAAGAAAAACGTTTAGCAATAAGACTGACCTGTGATCAAGGATTGTAGAGTAATCCGCATGTGTGCGTATTGCCAAAGCCATCGATAATACGCGCTGGTGCTGTAGCCAAAAGTATTAAAGCTTAAAATAGTGTCTGTTTTGAGAACACCATCTAGTCATTGATGCACTCTTAAAAGTAATGTTGATGTCACCGCCCTTGCACCTACCTTTGAGCATGTTCCTCCGACATAAATCCCTGGAGCCACCTTTGGATTTCGAACATTTAGAACATGTAGTGTCGACCGTTATATATTCTACAATTGGTAGAAGAACAAGCCTTGGTTGAATGTCCAGGTTTCAGACAATTGAAATAAAGGTTTGATCCTTTCAGGTTGGAAAACCGTTCAGCTACAGCCAATGACGTATAATCCAGGCACTAACTAATCCGATGGTCAAATGTATTACAAAATTCACAATTTCTTGGTCAATTACACCTGGAAAAATCCGTTTACCTAAATTGGTTTTGACTAGACTTGCAAGCAAAGGCAGCGTTTCGATTAGCAACAACCCTAGCGCCAGTTGTAGTTGCAGATGGCCATTTGAGTAACTGTCTGAACACAATGAGAGCCGCAGCCGCAATACGCAGCCGGAGCCGCAGAGAGCTGTCGTAATGTGTCGTACGGCTTTTTTAAACTGCCCACAATAGAGCCGTACGATTTTTTGACAATTGAGATTTCATTGATATTATCTGATTGAATTGAAGTCTGTGTTCATTTATAATTTGCAAATAATTGTTAAAAATCAATAAAGGTTATTAAAATGGATTACAAAAAAAAATTCCTCAAAATTTCTTTAGCGCGCACGGCTTCTATAATTGTTTCGTTTTCGTCCATCACGTTTTTTTCTGTTTGACAACCAAAAAAAATAAACATGCATGACAAAGTTAACTATTCAATTTTTTACAGCTGTTGCAGTTACGGCTTCGTATGCGGCTGCGGCTTCATTGTGTTCAGACAGTAATTTCACAGACTACCGTTATCACCAATATCGTTTTTTATTAAAAACAAGAATACATATGCATGTTATGAACAAGAACGCTCGATCGCATGACACTACCGTTGGAACAATAATCGACGAAATTTTTTTTTATCTGGAATGCAAATGCCACTCATAAATCGTTGTTTGCAAAGAGAACAATGTACTTACTTACTTAGGTGGCGCTACAGTTCGGGACGAACCTGGGCCTCAACCAACATGCCTCTCCAGCCAACTCGGTCTTTGGCTAGCTGCCTCCAGTTTTGCACTCCAAGTTGGTTGAGGGCGTCCTCCACTTGAGCGCGCCACCTAAGGCGAGGTCTTCCTTGACTGCGTCTACCCTCTGGGATGGAATCGAAGATCCTGCGAGCCGAAGCATTGTTGTCCATTCGCTCTACATGACCTAGCCATCTTAAACGTGATATGCGTATTTTTATGACCAGGTCAATGTCGCTGTACAGCTCGTATAGTTCTTGGTTGAACCTTCTCCTCCAAAGCCCGTTAACGCAGATAGTGCCAAAAATCTTCCGAAGAATCTTACGCACGAAACGACTAAGGATATCTTCATCCGCTTTAGATAGAGTCCATGCCTCGGCGCCATAGAGCAGGACTGGGATGATTAGGGTCTGATACAGAGTCTCCTTTGTCTTTCGAGAGAGGGCTATGCTACTCAATTGCCTTCCTAGCCCATAGAAACAGCGATTGGCAAGAGTAATTCTTCGCTTTATTTTTGACGAGATGTTGTTGTCAGATGTTATAGCGGATCCGAGGTACACAAAGTCCATAACTACCTCAAAGTTGTACCTGTCTATTGTGATGTTTTGTCTAATCCGCCGGTGTTGTGTGTCCCTTTTTGTGGACAGCAGGTACTTCGTTTTGGCCTCATTGACTGCTAGTCCCATCTTAGCCGCTTCACCTTCAATGCTAGCAAACGTTCCAGAGATAGCTCGCCGAGTTCAATTAGCAATTGCACAGACTTGAAAAAAATTGTCCAACTACAATTGACTTGCGAGTTTCTTATAATTTTTTCAAGTATTAAGTTGAAGAAATCGCACGATAGCGCATCACCTTGTCGGAATCCTTTTTTGACGTCAAAAGCTTCTGTGAGGTCAGAACCAACCTTGACGGAGCAGCGAGAGTTCTCCATCGTCATCCTGCACAGTCGGACGAGTTTTGTGGGAATGCCAAAACCTGACATGGCTCTGTATAGCTTGTCTCTATAAATGCTATCGTACGCGGCCTTAAAATCGATAAAGAGGTGGTGGGTATCGATTTGGAATTCTTGGGTGGTTTCCAGAATCTGCCGTAGTGTGAACATTTGATCGATTGTGGACTTTCCTGGTCTGAAACGACACTGATAGGGGCCAATCAGGTTGCTGACGAAAGGTTTCAGGCGTTCACATAGTACGGCAGAGAGGATCTTGTAGGCGATATTCAGGAGACTTATTCTTCTATAGTTGGCGCAGTTTAGAGGGTCTCCTTTCTTGTGGATCGGGCAAACGATGCTGAGGTTCCATTCATCAGGCATACTTTCTTCTGACCAAACTTTAGAGATGAGTTGGTGTATGCACTCCACCAGGTCATCTCCGGCCGCTTTAAAAAGTTCGGCGGGTAGTCCGTCGGGTCCAGCAGCTTTGTTGTTTTTGAGTTTAGATATTGCTATCCTTACTTCATTTTGGTCAGGTGGACGGAAGTTTTGTCTGTCATCATCCATGTTGAATGGTTCATTCTGCCTGACAGCGGGATTTTGGCCTTCATCGCCGTTTAACAGTCTGCAGAAATGGTCCTTCCATGTACTCAGCACCGACTGTGACTCTACTACGAGGTTTCCATTCCTATTTCTACAGGCTTCTGTGCGGGATTTTTTTCCTTGGCATGTTCTTTTTACCTGTTGGTAAAACTTCCGCACGTTGTTCCTGGAGTAGCATCTCTCAATATCTTCGATCGCGCACTTCTCATGCTCTCTCTTTTTCTTTTGGAGAAGCCGGTGTTCTTCCCGTCTTTTCTCCTCGTAAAGCTCGCGAGCAGCTCTCGTCTTTCTTTGCAGCGTCGCTTTATATGCCTATTGTTTGGCTGCATGGGCCTGCCTGCATACGTCATTAAACTAGAGGTTTCGTGGTGGTGGTCTGGTGAAACCTAGCACATCAGTCGCGGCATCTCTGATGGCTTGTTGGCAGTGTTGCCACTGATCTTCGGCACTTGATGCTGGCGGTACTGGATTTCTTGAGAGGTTACGGGATATTCGATCGGCATAGGTTCTGGCGGTTTCTTGCGATTGCAGCTTTCCGACGTCATACTTCCTCACAGTATTACTCCGTTGTTGTGGAGTTCGGGTTGTTCGCATTCTTACCTTTGCTGCAACAAGGTAGTGATCCGAGTCTATGTTAGCTGCTCGGAAGGTGCGAACATTCAAGATACTGGAGGCGTGTCTTGCATCGATCGCAACGTGATCAATCTGATTGACGGTTCTTTGATCTGGGTGTCGCCAAGTCCCTTTGTGTATATCGAGATGAGCAAACCGTGTGCTTGCAATGGTGACGTTATGTGCCGCTGCGAAGTCAATAAGCCCAAGTCCGTTTTCAGACGTTGTGTCGTGTAGGCTATGTTTTCCGACAGTCCTACCAAAGATTTCCTCTTTACCTATTTTGGCATTAAAATCGCCTAGTACGATCTTAACGTCGTATTTAGGGCATTGCTCATAGGTTTTGTCGAGGAGCTCATAGAAGTCATCCTTGGTGGCGTCATCTTTGTCCTCTGTGGGGGCATGAGCGCATATTAGGCTAATGTTGGCGACTTTAGCCTTGATACGGATTGTCCTAAGTCGCTCACTTACGTGTCAAAAGCCCAAGACTTCTTGCCTAAGTCTACTGCTTATGACCCAAATAAACGCTGTGGTCTCCTTGCGCAATCACCGTAGTACACGTCACAGTTTTTCATCCTCCTTTTGCCCGGCCCATTCCATCGCACTTCCTGGATGGCAGTAATTCCTGCTCTGTAGCAGTCTAGGGCCTCCGCTAGTTGTTTGGATGCACGTGGTCTGTTAAGAGTTCTAACATTCCACGTGCAGATCCGAGGGTCGTTGTCCTTGATTCGTTTTTCCGGGTCGTCAACAGTAAATCCGTCCTTTTCCGAGGCTATTGGTCGCTTCAATGTATGTATGTTTTTTTTTTACCCGTTAGCAAGACGCAAGCCAGTTAAGCAAAAACATATTTTTTTCAAAAACAAAATGCACTATATATTAATTCTAATGCACACCAAAGTTAGTTTTTTGTTTTATAACGTTTCCCGGGTTTTCGCACCATAAAATATATAAAATACACTCGAGAGATCCGAATAACAAAGGAAAAACATAAGATACAAATAATTATAAATTTTTAATTTATCCGCAACAAGAAATTAAACGATGGTTATCGTATGAGATCACATTTGGCAATGATTAAGTATATTTTCTCCGTCTCCCTCTTTTAATGCCATCATCACAAGAAGAAAAACTAAAAGTGTTGCCAGTCCATTAATCTGAAACAGTGGCCAATGAGGGAAATCATAGTTTTCTTTTTTTCATTGGGCTTAGAAACTCTTCCTTTTTGCCGGCGAACTTCATGGATGGAATGCAATTTACGTCCCTTTTGGTCTCATTACCGTGAGTGGATTTTTTTATCGTAGGAGAACCAACATAGCCTTCAAAAACAACGACAGCTTTTTCGTATGACTGAAGAGTAAAATATACGTTCGAAATTTAATGCGTTGCACCAGGATATTCGATGCAAGAGAGATTCTCAACCTAAAATGTACCCCTCAGTACTTCTACGTTGTTAGATTCTTTATAATCAAAATTATGGGTGTGTATGCGAACATTTCTTCTGCTAACTGCGATCGGTCTGCTTTCCTTATCAAGCTTTTCCATCACTACTATATACTCTTCTGGAATCTTATTATTTTGAAGACCGAAAGCTTCTACATGACCTACAGTATGGCTTTGGCAGTAATCGTTGCACTTATGATCTAACGGCTTATCTCACCGAACAGTGAAACAAGTCTTTCCATAGTTTTGGCGAAAATTTGATTATTGCACTTATCTAAAATGCGTGGTTTTAGCATCGATGATACTCTTGTTCTTTAGATTAGAAACTTTTGTATTGGATGGATGGCGCTCCAAGCGGCTCGTGCGTTTACTAACTGGGTAAATTGAAAGAGATGAATAAAGAGCAGGGTTTTAAGTGTTATGCTTTGTCCTTACTTTACTGCGCATGTGCAAAGTGAGGCAGGAAAAAAAGAAGGCGAACATGAAATAATTGTTCTTGTTATATCTTGTTTTGCTTAGCTGAGGCGAATAATTTGTTGTTGGGACTTAAACACGATCCAACATTTTCATTGTTTACATTTTTACTTGCGATTTATAGGGACTATAAGGCAAGTTATGCATTCGTAAAAAAAAAATTCTAAAAATCAAACATGACATTACGATGATAGAGAAGTCAAAAAAAGGGGGTGCAGAAATTCTGTTTGTCTGTCTGTCTGTCTGTCTGGTCTGTCTGTCTTTCTGTCTGTCTGTCTCTCTGTCCGTATCGATTCCTACAGCCTAAACGGTTGGGCCGATTTGATTCAAACTTGGTATATAGTATTTTTAAAGTACTCTACCCGACTGTTTTTCGAACTGGCATTCTAGCTCCAAAACTAACGGTACCTGCCTTATAACTTTTAATGAAAAGTTATTTTTCTCGAAAATGGCTCCTACGGTTTTGATAAAACTTTCTGAATGGTGTTTTCAATGCAAAAGCTATCTTTAAGTTTTAATTGATTTTTCAGAAATAGTTTTAAAACGGTACCTCCCATATGACCGGTTACTTAAAATCACACTTTCTCGTTAACTTATTGACGGATTTTGATGACATTTTCAACACATGTAGTTTTTTACGATTTAAATAATATTGCTTATTAAAATTTTCAAAAACATTTTTTTTTTTAATTTTTAATAATTTTTTAAAACAATTATTTTGTTTTTTGAATATTTAAAAAACGAATTTATTAATTTTCTTTTAATTTTTTCCGTATATAAACTATAAATTTCTTTAAATTGACATACTCAAAAAAATTTTAAATATGTTTTCGAAAAGTTTTTCAAAAAAAACTCATAAAAAATTCATAAATAGAAAACAGCAAAAAAAGTAAGATGGCTTACAACATTTTTGCCAAAAAACGTTATGAATACTGTTTTTTGATTTCATAAAAATTTTATTTGTTTAATATTAAACAAAATTTTATTTCATATTGCTCGGCTAAGCCCTAGCCATTAGTCAAATAAAAGAAGGTGACAACCTACATACATACTAGTATTTTAAAATATTTCATCATCATAAAAGCACGCAGAATAAATATGGAAGCCTATGATTAACAAAGGAAAACAACTCACAAATAAAAAAAACTATTCGATTACTACTCAATCGAGAAAACAAAAGAGTACACATGCCTATAAATAAACAAAACCACTGTGTTAACTTTTAATATTGTCTCTATACCCACTCGCTTAACAGTAGTTGGAATGTGTACCTTAATTTTAGTACCTACCTTCCTTCCAACCTTATTATAAGTACCTTATATCCTTAAAACATTCCATTAATACCTACCCACAACATACATTTATCGATCTATCAAACATAATTTAGCTATTTTAATTAATTTGATTTCAAAAAGTAAATTATTGTTATTGGGACCTTTAATGCTATAACTAGCATTATTGCCCTACTGCTGATTCCCACGAATCTTTATGACAGTTGTTTAAATTTTTCCATACCAAAATGAAAATTAAAATGAAAAAAGTCCTTTATATCTTTCTATTAGCAAATTATATTATAAACAGTAAATAGCAAGTTTTTTTTTGTTTTTTATAATTAACGCGCGCACAAGGGACTATTTGTTTCACTTTTAATGTAGAACACACTACGCGGGCATTAAGTAGAAAGGGGCGAAAGAGATAGGAGGTGTCGATTAACATTGGTTTTGAATGTTAGCCGATCAAAATGGCAATGGAAAATCTCTCCAGGTAAACTATTCCAAATTCGTGTTGTTATGCTAAAAAAAGAATCTCTATATTTCACGGTACGTCCGAAATTAGGCTCAAGGGTGAACTGATGAGCATTCCTTGAAAGACGAGTATTACGGGAGAAACTTTTAAGCGGAGGAATGCAACTGGCTACTTCGAGTGAACATTTTTTCTAAAAGAAACGATAAAATAAGGAAAGATATGAAACATTGCGTCGGTGTTCGAGAGGAGCAATTGTTTTAAGCGCAGTTATATTTCCTATCAATCTTAACGCTCGATTTTGTATTCTATCAAGCAGGTGGAGCGATGTTTGCAAAGCACCTGCCCAGAGGTGGGAGTTATACTCGAGTTTAGGGCGTATAAACGCTTTTTAAATTGTAGCCAGATCAGATGGGGAAAATTACCTCTTACACCGATACAGACAACCTAAGCACCTAGCAGCATTCTTAGCGATCTGAAATATGTGGTCATTCCAACGGAGGTCGTCGTTGACACACATACCGAGTACTGAAAGCTTTTCGGTTTCTTCGATGTAAGGGCCATTCATGGACAAAGGCATTGGGGGTACGTTTAGCTTTAACGACAGAAGACAGCATTGAGTTTTCGAAGCATTAAACTCCATACGATTCCTATTACCCCATTTAACAATGCTGTATAAATCGGAGTTTAATGAGCTTGACATACGGTACCGTCGCAATTGAACGTCCTAAGGCGTGTGCTGTAAGGAATACAACAATATCCATTCGCGTCGTTGGAAGAAAGATAAGATGCCCATTCGCGCTGTGGAAGAAAAAAAATAATACACACTTGCATAACATATCAAATTATCCTGTTATCTGTCCCAAAACCTTTGTGCTTAGCTTAACTGCCTCTTTCTTATCTACTGAAGGCATCGTATGACCATCTAATGCTTGCGGTAAATGGATAAGGGCATCTGAGTTTGTCCCATTGTGCTGAATATTTAAATTGATTTTTTGTATGCAAGCTGTCTTATGGGCATAACACCTAAGACAGTTTTTTTATTACAGAAATTAATTTGGATTTTCATTGCATGGTTCCACTAAGTCAGAATTGTGTTTTGTTTGAAAGTATTTTTAAATGGTAAGTGATTTTTGTGTCGTGTATTCTAATGTTCGTGGTATAAGAAAAAATTTCTTTCATATGTACGTCTACACTGTTCAATACAGGCCAGCTGTTTTGGCATTAAGTGAAACCCATGTTGGAGTAAGTACTGATTTATCAGAATTTGCTCTACATGGATATAGCTCGGTGCCATTACTCTTTTTCCATCATGGTCTGTGTTTGGAATGATATTGCTTGCCAGAGCCTTCCCCAATATGCGCAATGTTCCAACACGGACTTTAACTTCTTATGGCTCAAATTTACTGTCCGCAAGCATGTGATTCATTATTGTTTTATTTACAGGATTAAATAAATAAATAAAACAAATCTGGACAGTAATTCGACTTGTAACGAGTTTGATGCGCTGTCTGATTCCATCTCGAAAATTGTTTCCCTTTGTCCTCGCACTGAAATCGTTATTGCGGGCGATTTCAATTTACACAATTCCAATTGGCTCCGCTTTTCTGGTCAAACAACACCCGAAGGAAGGTATGTCGAGCTCTTTGCCAGGTTACATCTCCTTACCCAACTGATCGATGTGCCAACGCGTATACCGGATGTTGCTGGGCAAGCCGCCCATACTCTTGACTTGTTTCTTACTTCTCACCCTGATAAATATACCATTAGTGTAACTTCTCCATTTGGCACTTCAGATCATTGTGTCATTTCAACTAATTTCTCATCCTCCACCCATCCAGTTAAAGAAAAACTTCCCACCAGGACCGTTTGGCAATACGAGTAAGCCAACTGGGACGGCCTGAATAATTTTTTTCCGAAACTTTAACTGGTCACTATGCTTCCTCGATAGTGACATTGATGCCAGTGCTAAAATGATCACAAATGTGATTCTTTATGGGATGCGTGCTTTTATTCCTAACAGAGTAAAAAGCATCAAGCCTAAAGAAAAGTCTTGGTTTAATTCTGAGTGTAAAGAAGCTATCAGGCTCAAAGAAGTAAGTTTCCGATCCTACAAAGCCAACCCTTCAGAGGAAAGTCGGAAAAAGCACAAACAGGCCAAATTTTTTTATGACCAAAAATTACGGCAAAAAATTCTGCAATGTCCCAAAGGCAGTAAAATTGTTTGGTCATTTGTAAAAAATATTAAAAACTCCTCAAAATCTCCGGTTCGAACGCTCATCGACAATAACAAACCAATTGTTTACTCTTCAGAGAAGTCAAACTTTCTCGCCGCCCATTTCGCTGCCAGCTCCACGCTACCGCAAAGCAACGTTGCCCCTTCTGTGCTTGAGAATGTAAATTTTTCCATGGGATAGATTTTTTTCCTCACTCGTACAGCAGCAAGAGTTCTCAAAGATCTCGATATACACAAATCTGCTGGGCCGGATGGTATACCCTCGATTCTTCTGAAGAGGTGTTCTTCCACACTGGCAAAGCCACTGCGTAAGCTTTTCCATCGCTCCTACTCTTCAGGTATCTTTCCTAGAAGAAAGAAAACAGCATTTGTCTATCCTGTCCCTAAGAAAGGTGACCCATCCTCCCCCTTCTCCTACCGACCCATAGCACCGACATCCCTTCTTTCTAAGGTCATGGAAACACTGATTAACTGTCAGCTTAAGGAATATCTCGAAGATCGAAAGCTTCTTCATGACCGTCAGTATGGCTTCCGCAGCAACCGTTCCACTGGTGATCTGATGGCATATCTCACCGAACAGTGGAACAAATCTTTACATCGCTTTGGTGAAAGTAAGATTATTGCTCTTGATATCTACAAGGCATTTGATAGAGTTTGGCATGAAGCTCTCTTATCGAAGCTCTCTTATCGAGTATCTTTTGGGATAGATGATACTCTTGTTCGTTGGATTAAAAGCTATCTTCTGGATCTTTCAAAACAAATTGTATTGGACGGATTCAAGTCTAATTCCTACAAAATAAATGCAGGGCTCTGTTTTGTTTCGACTCTTTTCCTCATTTTTATAAATGATCTTCTGTCTGTTACTTCTAATCCACTTAATTGTTTTGCTGACGACTCTACCCTCAGCTTTTTATCGTTAAAGCTAAACATACCCTCAATGCCATTGTCCATGAATGGCACTTACATCGAAGAAACCGAAAAGCTTTCAGTACTCGGTATGTGTGTCAACGACGTCTTTTATAAAAAATGCCAGCTGCGTTCCTCCACTTAAAAGTTTCTCCCGTAATACTCGTCTTGCAGGGAATGCTCATCAGTTCACCCTTGAGCCCAATTTCGGACGTACCGTGAAATAAAGATATTCTTTTTTTAGCCGTACAACACGACTTTGGAATATTTACCCGGCAATATTTTCCCTTGCCATTTCAATTTGCAAGCATTCAAAACCAATGTTAATCGACGCCTGCACTTAAAAAGGATTAGCACAAAGGAGCAAATACGTGCTACCCAGTCGTGCCTTTTATTGTTATATGGACGAGAACTAGTTTTTACCTTCGTATTTTTATACATACGTACTTTAATGACCAGACTTTTGATTCGAATTCTTTAGGATTTTCAATTTTTTTTTACTATTATGAAGGTTGCCCCGTCTTCAAAAAATGTATTCTTGAAATATAAACACTAACTTACTTTTTGCGGTATTTATACAAACGCCCTTGCAGAAATGGATTTTTGTTTTGAATTTTGCTTTCCATTCAGATAGGTACCTATACAAATTAAGTGCAAAATATGTGTAGAAATTCATTAAAAAAATTGTAAGTAAATTGATTGTAGATTTGTAGTAGCAAATATCTTTTGTTTGTTTGAGGTTTATACATATAATACTAGTTCACCTACCCAGCTTTTATTTTGCATTTGCAATACCTAATTGTTTAATTTTTACTTGCGATTATAGGTACTACATAAGTACAAGTTATGCATTCGTGCAGAAAAAAATTGGGATAACAATCAAATATAACATTACGATGACAGAGAAACATATTTAAGTCACTGGCAAAATTCTGTCCACGGTTGGGCCAATCGTCTCTAAATTTCGAATACCTATAAGTTTATTTTGACATTCGACATTTATTTCTTTTTAAGCTGAAATATTAACGGTACCTGCCATATAACCGTTAATTTAAAGCTTATTTCTTATGTAAATAATCAATGTGCATTAAATTTTGTTGAAAACAAAAATTTATGAGGGTGGTCTAAAACCGGTACCCCCCAAAGGAGCTTTTTTAGTCATCCACTGTCATGAGAACTTATTAGGTAACCGATTACAACCAAAATTGATTTTGCGGAAGGATCTTGTTTTGCGGGCTTACAAAAACCATAACATTAAATTATATGCGTTTTATTTCTTCGTGAAAACCACACGTCTAAATAAAACACCCTTTATAAGGCAAGTTTAGGATTCATGAAAATAACAAATTTGAGATAACAATCAAACATGACATTACGAGGCAATAGTACGATAACTTTGGCGCCGCAAATTTATAACCGATTCATGTAAAGGGACAAAATACAACATTTTTTTTACCAGAATGGGGTCTATCTCCTCCCGTTTATGCAGGAGGGCAATTTCCTAAGAAAGCCTTGCATTGGAAAAAATATATTTAAAAATAACGGCACTTAAAATAATGTGCTATACCTTTTTAAGACCAAAAGTCTGTTTAATCATATTATTTTTAAAACCTTTAAACATCTATTGAAAAAAACTTAGGTATTTTAAACTCAGAATTTCAGAAAAAAAAATTTAAAAAAAATGGACTTTTTTCCATAATTCAGATGATGTGTACTAAATTTTCTTTTAGTATTTATTACTTCTACTAATTCCTAATTGATCAATAAAAAATAGATGCTATCACGTAATCTAATTTTCGAGAAAAATAAAATTTACCAATCCCACTTTTTAATAATTTTGTTGGTTTTTACGAGGTCCTTTCTCTTTACATATTTCGGGTAGAGTAATAACGGATTTCAATAGAGAGACTAAAGGCAAGATTTTTGTTGGCTATGGGAGAGGAGGAGGTCATTAGGAAAGCATTTTTTGTATAATTAACGCGCTCACAAGGGACTATTTGTCTCCGTTTTAATGTATGTAAGTACACTGCGCGAGCATTAGGATAATAGGGAGGGGAAGGACAGTAGGTGTCGATTAACATTGGTCTTGAATGCTTGCAAATAAAAATGGCAAGGGAAAATATCGCCGGGTAACTATTCCAAATTCGTGTCGTTCGGCTTAAAAAAGAATTCCTATATTTCACGGTACGTCCAAAATAGGGCTCAAAGGTGAACTAATGAGCATTCCTCGCAAGACGAGTATTACGGGAGAAACTTTTAAGGGAGGAATGCAGCTAGCTTCTTGGAGTGAAATTTTTTTATTAAAGAAACGATAAAATAGGGAAAGACGTGAAACATTGCGTCGGTGTTCGAGAGGGGCAATTGTTTCAGCGGCAGTTCTATTTCCTATCAATCTTAACGCTCGATTTTGTATTCTATCAAGCACGTGAAGCGATGTTTGTGAAGCACCTACCCAGAAATGGGAGTTATACTCGAGTTTAGGGCGTATAAACGCTTTTTAAATTGTAGTCAGATCAGATGGGGAAAAGTACCTCTTACACCGATACAGAAAACCTAAGCACCTAGCAGCATTCTTAGCGATCTCAAATATGTGGTCGTTCCAACGGAGGTCGTCGTTGACACACATACCGAGTACTGAAAGCTTTTCGGTTTCTCCGATGTAAGTGCCATTCATGAACAAAGGCATTGGGGGTAAGTTTAGCTTTAACGACAGAAGACAGCATTGAGTTTTCGAAGCATTAAACTCCATACGATTCCTATTACCCCATTTAACAATGCTGTATAAATCGGAGTTTAATGAGCTTGACATACGGTACCGTCGCAATTGTACGCCCGAAGGCGTGTGCTGTAAAGAATACAACGATGCGAGTGGATATTGTACGCTCGATTTTGTATTCTATCAAGCACGTGAAGCGATGTTTGTGAAGCACCTACCCAGAAATGGGAGTTATACTCGAGTTTAGGGCGTATAAACGCTTTTTAAATTGTAGTCAGATCAGATGGGGAAAAGTACCTCTTACACCGATACAGAAAACCTAAGCACCTAGCAGCATTCTTAGCGATCTCAAATATGTGGTCGTTCCAACGGAGGTCGTCGTTGACACACATACCGAGTACTGAAAGCTTTTCGGTTTCTCCGATGTAAGTGCCATTCATGAACAAAGGCATTGGGGGTAAGTTTAGCTTTAACGACAGAAGACAGCATTGAGTTTTCGAAGCATTAAACTCCATACGATTCCTATTACCCCATTTAACAATGCTGTATAAATCGGAGTTTAATGAGCTTGACATACGGTACCGTCGCAATTGTACGCCCGAAGGCGTGTGCTGTAAAGAATACAACGACGCGAGTGGATATTGTACGCTCGATTTTGTATTCTATCAAGCACGTGAAGCGATGTTTGTGAAGCACCTACCCAGAAATGGGAGTTATACTCGAGTTTAGGGCGTATAAACGCTTTTTAAATTGTAGTCAGATCAGATGGGGAAAAGTACCTCTTACACCGATACAGAAAACCTAAGCACCTAGCAGCATTCTTAGCGATCTCAAATATGTGGTCGTTCCAACGGAGGTCGTCGTTGACACACATACCGAGTACTGAAAGCTTTTCGGTTTCTCCGATGTAAGTGCCATTCATGAACAAAGGCAGAAGACAGCATTGAGTTTTCGAAGCATTAAACTCCATACGATTCCTATTACCCCATTTAACAATGCTGTATAAATCGGAGTTTAATGAGCTTGACATACGGTACCGTCGCAATTGTACGCCCGAAGGCGTGTGCTGTAAAGAATACAACGACGCGAGTGGATATTGTACTCGCGTCGTTGGAAGAAAGATAAGATGCCCGTTCGCGCTGTGGAAGAAAAAAAATAATACACACTTGCATAACATATCAAATTATCCTGTTATCTGTCCTTTGTGCTTAGCTTAACTGCCTCTTTCTTATCTACTGAAGGCATCGTATGACCATCTAATGCTTGCGGTAAATGGATAAGGGCATCTGAGTTTGTCCCATTGTGCTGAGTATTTAAATTAATTTTTTGTATGCAAGCTGTCTTATGGGCATAACACCGAAGACAGTTTGTTTATTACAGAGATTAATTTGGATTTTCACTGCATGGTTCGACTTAGTCAGAATTGTGTTTTGTGTGTAAGTATTTTGAAATGGTAAGTGATTTTTGTGTCGTGTATTCCAATGTTCGTGGTATAAGAAAGAATTTCTTTCACCTGTACGTCTACACTGTTCAATACAGGCCAGCTGTTTGGCATTAAGTGAAATCCAGGTTCGAGTAAGTACTGATTTATCAGAATTTGCTCTACATGGATATAGCTTGGTGCCATTACTCTTTTCCCATCATGGTCTATGTTTGGAATGATATTGCTTGCCAGAGCCTTCCCCAATATGCGCAATGTTCCAACACGGACTTTAACTTCTTATGGCTCAAATTTCCTGTCCGCAAGCATGTGATTCATTATTGTTTTATTTACAGGATTAAATAAATAAATAAAACAAATCTGGACAGTAATTCGACTTGTAACGAGTTTGATGCGCTGTCTGATTCCATCTCAAAAATTGTTTCCCTTTGTCCTCGCACTGAAATCGTTATTGCTGGCGATTTAAATGTACACAATTCCAATTGGCTCCGCTATTCCGGTCAAACAACACCCGAAGGAAGGTATGTCGAGCTCTTTGCCAGGTTACATCTCCTTACCCAACTGATCGATGTGCCAACGCGTATACCGGATGTTGCTGGGCAAGCCGCCCATACTCTTGACTTGTTTCTTACTTCTCACCCTGATAAATATACCATTAGTGTAACTTCTCCATTTGGCACTTCAGATCATTATGTCATTTCAGCTAATTTCTCATCCTCCACCCATCCAGTTAAGGAAAAACTTCCCACCAGGACCGTTTGACAATACGAGTAAGCCAACTGGGACGGCCTGAATATTTTTTTCCGAAACTTTAACTGGTCACTATGCTTCCTCGATAGTGACATTGATGTCAGTGCTAAAATTATCACAAATGTGATTCTTTATGGGATGCGTGCTTTTATTCCTAACAGAGTAAAAAGCATCAAGCCTAAAGAAAAGTCTTGGTGTAATTCTGAGTGTAAAGAAGCTATCAGGCTCAAAGAAGTAAGTTTCCGATCCTACAAAGCCAACCCTTCAGAGGAAAATCGGAAAAAGCACAAACAGGCAAGGAACTCATATAACTCCGTTATTGAAAGAACCAAATTTTTGCATGACCAAAAATTACGGCAAAAAATTCTGCAATGTCCCAAAGGCAGTAAAATTGTTTGGTCATTTGTAAAAATATTAAAAACTCCTCAACATCTTCGGTTCCAACGCTCATCGACAATAACAAACCAATTGTTTACTCTTCAGAGAAGGCAAACTTGCTCGCCGCCCATTTCGCTCCCAGCTCCACGCTGCCGCAAAGCAACGTTGCCCCTCCTTCAGGAATCTTTCCTAGAAGAAAGAAAACAGCATTTGTCCAGCCTGTCCCTAAGAAAGGTGACCCATCCTCCCCCTTCTCCTACCGACCCATAGCACCGACATCCCTTCTTTCTAAGGTCATGGAAACACTGATTAACTGTCAGCTTAAGGAATATCTCAAAGATCGAAAGCTTCTTCATGACCGTCGGTATGGCTTCCGCAGTAACCGTTCCACTGGTGATCTGATGGCATATCTCACCGAACTGTGGAACAAATCTTTACATCGCTTTGGTGAAAGTAAGATTATTGCTCTTGATATCTACAAGGCATTTGATAGAGTTTGGCATGAAGCTCTCTTATCGAAGCTCTCTTATCGAGTATCTTTTGGGATAGATGATACTCTTGTTCGTTGGATTAGAAGCTATCTTCTGGATCTTTCAAAACAAATTGTATTGGACGGATTCAAGTCTAATTCCTACAAAATAAATGCAGGGCTCTGTTCTGTTTCGACTCTTTTCCTCATTTTTATAAATGATCTTCTGTCTGTTACTTCTAATCCACTTAATTGTTTTGCTGACGACTCTACCCTCAGCTTTTTATATTCGTTCGATATTTCACGTCCTTTGCCTTCGGATTACAATTGCAACGGTACCGTATGTCAAACTCATTAAACTCCGATTTATACAGCATTGTTAAATGGGTTAATAAGAATCGTGTGGAGTTTAATGCTTCGAAAACTCAATGCTGTCTTTTGTCGTTAAAGCTAAACATACCCTCAATGCCATTGTCCATGAATGGCACTTACATCGAAGAAACCGAAAAGCTTTCAGTACTCGGTATGTGTGTCAACGACGACCTCCGTTGGAACGACCACATATTTGAGATCGGTAAGAATGCTGCTAGGTGCTTAGGTTTCCTGTATCGGTGTAAAAAGTACTTTTCCCCATCTGATCTGGCTACAATTTAAAAAGCGTTTATACTCCCTAAACTCTGGTTTTGAATGCTTGCAAATAAAAATGGCAAGGGAAAATATCGCCGGGTAACTATTCCAAATTCGTGTTGTTCGGCTTAAAAAAGTATTCCCATATTTCACGGTACGTCCGAAATTGGGCTCAAAGGTGAACTAATGAGCATTCCTTGCAAGACGAGTATTACAGGAGAAACTTTTAAGGGAGGCATCTAGCTTCTTGGAGTGAAATTTTTTTTATTAAAGAAACGATAAAATAAGGAAAGACATGAAACATTGCGTCGGTGTTCGAGAGGGACAATTGTTTCAGCGGCAGTCCTATTTCCTATCAACCATAATGCTTGATTTTAAATTATTTACTATTACCTAAAAATTATTATTATTATTATTATTAATATTATTTATTATTATAAAAATAAAAATTCTTCGAGCCGTTTTCGAGAAAATAAGATTTTACTTAACGGTTATATGACACAAAATAGCTTTTTACGGCCTTATGTCCACCAAAAATTGGCGTTTCATCCCGGTAACTCACTTGGACTCGTCAGTTGACAGTGAATACCTTTGTCAAGACGCAACTTTCGATTTGTTCAGTTCAACATACATAAAGTTTTTGCGAAAAACTTAATGTGAACTATATCCAACAAGATTAAATTTGTAATCATTAAGTTGGAAAGAAAAAGGATTAATTTAAGTCCGTGGCCTGACTAAGTTAATGAATTGAAGGTTTTAATACAAACTCTATATACTACATTGTAAGAAAATAAAATTAAAAAACAACTAAGTAGAAGACTCAGCACTAATTTTGGACTTTATTGAATTATTGATTCAAAATAGCTTTTTACGGCCTTTAGTCCACCAAAATTACAGATTACAAATTCAATCTTGTTGGATATAGTTCACATTAAGTTTTTCGCAAAAATTTTATGTTTGTTGAACAGAACAAATCGCCAATTTTTGGTGGACTAAAGGCCGTAAAAAGCTATTCAATTCATAATCGCAAGTAGAAATGGGTTTGGTGAATTTCATATTTTCGAAAACTGAAATTCATAATATTATCTAGTTTTAACGTTCAGTTACATACATATGAAAGAACACAAATTCACTTGCAAAAATATCTACCTATACATCATTATAGTCACCATAATTACGTAAGAAAACTTTGAGAAAACCCTCCGAAAAAGTCTGATTTTTTTATGAAGTTTTGTGAGTAATTCCTCCAAAAATTATAAAAAAACCTTTTAACAAGTTTAAGTTTAAGGTGAACAAATCAAAAGAATTTAAAGAAATGCAGGATGACATATGACGGGCTCGCAGTAATATATATTTTTTAACAAAAACACTCATACACAACTAGACATAAAAATTAACGCAAATAATCGTCTCCACCTTTCCTTATATTTCCATATTGTATAAGTATGAACTGTCTACTTACTACTTACTATACAAATCTACAATCAATTTACAAACAATTTTTTTAAATAAAGTTCTACCCATAGTTTGCACTTAATTTGTACCTATCTGAATGAAAAGCAAAATTCAAAACAAAAATCCATGTCATCAAGGACGTTTGTATACATATCGATATCCAGCAAGAAGCAAGTTTGTGTCTAAATATCAAGAATGTTTCAAAACGCCAACCTTAATAATAGCAAATAAAAATTGAAAATCCTAAAGAATTCGAATCAAAAGTCTGGTCAATGCTGTATGTATTTATGTATAAAAATACGTATTTAAAAACCAGTTCTCGTTCATAAAATAAATGTAAACAATGAGAATGCTGCATCGTATATAAATCCCAACAAAAAATATTCGCCGCAGCTAAGCGAAACAAGATACTTAATTATTTCATATTCGCCGTCTTTTTTTCTTGCCTCACATTGCACATGCGCAGTATGCATAACACTAAAAACCATAGAGTAAATATATTATATAGAGGAAAATCTTTCGTACGTTCCACGCCTCAACACCCTCAATGTTCGTTGTTGCTTTGGTATATCATTGTGTTTCGTCTTCTCTTTTGTATATCATTCATTGTCCGCGTAAAAAATGATGTGGTGTGTTTTGTTCATTTTGACATTTCATTTTGTTCTTGTTGACAACAACTGTAAGTAGATTTGCTGGGCCATCTTTCAGAAAAGGTTTCACGTCGACGTCGCTCTCGTAGTTCGCAAGGAAGTAGCTCAGGATCATGAAACCAGAGTTTAGGCATGTTGCCATATAAATCCATAATGTGCATAGAAGACATTTCGTTTTCAAATTCTGTTTTTTTAATAAAAAAAAAACAGCAAATAAATTTACAGACTTTATTATATTACTTGATACATGTATGTAAATATTACATATATGTATCTATCAACAACAAATTTGTGGCTGATAGAATGGTCGATTTGTATCGATATTTTTAAAAGCCGTAATACCAAGTCTATAAAAAACAAAAAACAAAACAAATTTGCAGATTTACTAATGCGATGGGACATCAACAAGACGGTTCGCGCACAAATACTTGGTGCCTTGAATCCTCGAATATAGTTACTCTATGCTAAAAACCATGCTCTCATTCTCTTTCTCACAAATAAAATATCCTTACGCTAGCACCCCATGCGGCATGTGTGTTTATGATTTTTTCACGTCTCATCGTAGTACTATATGCAGTCTATATACGATGGGATTTTCAAGTTTTTTACGAGAACTGGTACTTACCTACATACATACATATTTGTACATACGTAAATCATTGACCAGACTTTTGATTCGAATTCTTAGGATTTTGCATTGTATATACATTGCCTATAGTACTGTCCATTGTATGTAAACTGACGACCGGTGGACGGTGGCGTTCCAAGCGGCATGTTTGTTTTCTAACTCGGTAAGTTTTAAGAGATGAATAAAGAGCATGGTTTTTAGTGTTATGCTTTGTGCTTAGTTTCCTGCGCATGTGCAGGGAAAAAAAGAAGGCGAACATGAAATAATTGGAAAAAAGGCTTAGCTGCGGCGAATAATTTTTGGTTGGGATTTATACACCATCCAACATTTTTATTGTTTACATTTTTTTTATATGGACGGGAACTGGTTCTTACATACGTACGTCATTGCCCAGACTTTTGATTCGAATTCTTTAGGAATTTCAAGTTTTATACATACATACATCATTGACTTTTGATTCGAATTCTTCAGGATTTTTAATTTTTGTTTATTATTAAGGTCTTCAAAAAATGTAGGTACACATTATGTATGTAAATTCTTGAAGTTTAAACACAAACTTACTTTTTGCTGTATTTATACACACGTCCTTGCAGAAATGGATTTTTGTTTTGAATTTTGCTTTCCATTCAGACAGGTACTTACATAAAATATCATATGTATGAGCTATGGAGCTTTTTTTGTTTTCGACTTTTCTGACAACTGGTTAGGTAACCGATTACAACCAAAGTTAATATTCAGGAAAATGTAAGTAGCCTAAGTAATATTACACTAAAATATTTTCGAAAACTTTTTTGAGTTATATAAATTTATATATATATTATTTATAATATTATATAATATAATATAATATTTTTATAAAATGAAGGTTTTAATACTAACTCTATATACTACGTTGTAAGAAAATAAAATTAAAAAAAAAACAACTAAGAAGAAGACTTAGCACTAATTTTGGACTTTGTTGAATTATTGATTCAAAATAGCTTTTTACGGCCTTTAGTCCACCAAAAATTTTCTTACAACGTAGTATATAGAGTTAGTATTAAAACCTTCATTTTATTAACTTAGTCTGGCCACGGACTTAAACCTCTTTCTTTCCAACTTAATGATTACAATTTTAATCTTGTTGGATATAGTTCACATAAAGTTTTTCGCAAAAACTTTACATATTTTGAACTGAACATATCGAAAGTTGCATCTTCACAAAGGTACTCACTGTCAACTGATGAGTCCAAGTGAGTTACCGGGACGAAACGCCAATTTTTGGAGGACTAAAGGCCGTTAAAAGCTATTTTGAATCAATAATTCAACAAAGTCTAAAATTAGTGCTGAGTCTTCTACTTAGTTGTTTTTTTAATTTTATTTTCTTACAACGTAGTATATAGAGTTTGTATTAAAACCTTCATTTTATTAACTTAGTCTGGCCACGGACTTAAACCTCTTTCTTTCCAACTTTATGATTACAATTTTAATCTTGTTGGATATAGTTCACATAAAGTTTTTCACAAAAACTTTACATATTTTGAACTGAACATATCGAAAGTTGCGTCTTGGCAAAGGTACTCACTGTCAACTGATGAGTCCAAGTGAGTTACCGGGACGAAACGCCAATTTTTGGTGGACTAAAGGCCGTAAAAAGCATTTTTGAATCTATAACATTTTTAAAAATCAATATTTTGAAAACGGGTAGGTGAATTCTTACTTGCGATTAAAGGTACTATAAGGCAAGTTTAGGATTCATGAATATAAAAAAATTGAGATAACAATCAAACATGACATTACGAGGCAAGAGTACGATATTTTTGGCGCCGCAAATTAATAACGGATTCATGTAGAGGGGCAAAATACAAAAAAAAATTACCAGGAGGAGGTTTATCTCGCCTCGTTTAGGCAGGAGGGGCAATTTCCTAAAACAGCACTTGCATTGAAAAAAATATTTTTTAAAAATAACGGCAACACTTAAAAGAATGTGCTATACCTTTTTTAAAGCCAAAAGTCTGTGTTATCATATTATTTTTTAAACCTTTAAATATCTATTGAATAAATTGCAGGACTGGATCGCACGTACTTGGTCATATGTGTGGTCACATCGTCGAATAAAATTTAAATAAAATGCACGAACTTGTTCTTATGCTAGATAATTGCTTAGTGGCTGCATTATGTATGTACTGTACATATATTTTAAAATATATATAAAATAACCACTGTGAAGCGAGTGGGTATATACAATATTAAAACTTAACACAGTGGTTGTTTGTATGCAGGTGTACAATTTTGTTTTCTTGATTGAAATTTTTTGCATTCAGTAGGTAATCGAGTATTTTTTTTTTTATTTTTTAGTTGTTTTTGCGTGTTTATGTGTTTATCATAGGCGGCCTTATTATTTATTCTGTATGCTGTTACGATCATGAAATGCTTTAAAATAAGTAATAATAATAATAAAATAATAAATTTAGGGGCAAATATTAAACAAATAAAATTTTTATGAAATCAAAAGAATACTATTCATAACGTTTTTTGGAAAAAATGTTGTAAGCCATCTTATTTCTTTTGCTGTTTTTTTTTTTATGAATTTTTAATTTCAAAATCGTTCGACCAGTTTAAAAAAAAATCGAAAACATATTTTAAAATTTTTTTGAGTATGTCAATTTAAAGAAATCTATAGTTTATACTAGGAGCAAAATTAAAAAAAAAATCTATAGATTCGTTTTCAAAATACTTAAAAAACAAAATAAATTTTTTAAAATATTATTAAAAATCAAAAAAAAAATGTTTTTGAAAATTTTAATAAACAATATTTTTCAAATCATAAAACACTACATATTTTGAAAATTTCATTGAAATCCGTCAATTAGTTAACGAGAAAGTCTGATTTAAAAAAAAAACTGGTCATATGCGAGGTACCGTTATAAAACTTTTTCTGAAAAATCCATTAAAACTTAAAGATAGATTTTGCATAGAAAACACTATTCAGAAAGTTTCATCAAAATCGTAGGAGCCGTTTTCGAGAAAAATAAGTTTTTCATCAAAAGTTATATGGCAGGTACCGTTAGTTTTGGAGCTAGAATGCCAATCCAAAAAACAGTTGGGTAGAGTACTCTAAAAATAATATATATCAAGTTTGAATCAAATCGGCCCAACCGTTTAGGCTGTAGGTATCGATACGGACAGACAGACAGAATTTTCTGACCCACTTTTTTCGACCTCCCTATTATCGTTATGTCATGTTTGATTCTTAGATTTTTTTTCTTTTTTTACGAATGCATAACTATAACTTTAAATCGCAAGTAAAAAACTTAGGTACCTATTTCAAACTCAGAATTTCAGAAAAAAAAAATAAAATATATGTATAATATATATACATAGGTATTTGTATAAATAATTACGAAAGAAAACTTTGGGAAAACCCTCCGAAAAAGTCTGATTTTTTAATGAAATTTTGTGAGTAATTCTTCCAATAATTATAAAAAAACGTTTTACCAAATTTAGGTGAACAAATCAAAAGAATTTAAAGAAATGCAGGATGAGATCTGCCGGGCACGCTAGTAATATAAATGTTTAACAAAAACACTCCTACACAACTAGACATACAAATTAACGCAAATAATATTCTCCACCTTTTCTTATATTTCCACATTGTATAGGTATGAACTGTCTAGTTACTAAATACTTACTATACAAATCTACAATCAATTTACAAACTATTTTTGTCAAATGAATTTATACCCATAGTTTGAACTTAATTTGTACCTATCTGAAAGAAAAGCAAAATTCATACATGTCATCAAGGACGTTTGTATATATATCGATATCCAGCAAGAAGCAAGTTTGTGTCTAAATTTCAAGAATGTATGTGTATATTTTTACTTGCGATTGTAGGTACTACAATACAAGTTATGCATTCGTGCAGATTAAAAATGTTGAGATAACAATCAAACATGACATTACGATGATAGAGAAACATATTTGAGTTACTGGCAAAATTCTGTCCGTCTGTCTGTCTCTTCGGATTTATTTTGGACTGCAGCCTAAACGGTTGCCCCAATCGTCTTTAAATTTTGAACTTAAGGTTATTTTGACATTCTACAGAGGACTTTTTTCAATTTTTTTTTTAGCTCAAAAATTAACGGTACCTGTCATATAACCGTTATGTAAAAGCTTATTTCTCTCGAAAACGGCTCCAAGAATTTTTATAAAAAAAAATCAGTGTGCTAATGTAGATATGCATTATATTATGGTGAAAAAAAAATAAATACGGTGAGCTAAGAACGGTACCTCCCATAGGACCGTTTTTTTTCTTCCAATTTTTCGAGAACTGGTGATCCGATTATAATCAAAATTGATATTCAAGAAGATGTAGGTAGCTTGAGTAATTTTTCAGTAATTTTTTTTGGAAAACTTTTTTTTGTATTTTTAATAATTTTTTTTATTTTTTTTTTTTTTTTAAATCAATATTTTGTAAACGGTTAAGTGAATTTTTTTTAAAATTTTGTTTTTAAATGTACGTTATTTGTGTGCTTAAGTTTGTATTCTTGAATTATTTTTTTTTATTTTTTAAAAAAAGTTGTTAAAAAATAACCGTTTTATTTAAAACCGGCTCTAACGATTTTGAAAAAAAAATCAAACTTTTTCACTTTATTTCAAGAAATAAAATGGCGTTTAAATTTGTCTGCTGAAAACTATTTTACGTACTTTTTTCAAACAATCAAAAGTCAGAAAAATCGAATATAATCTTTGAAGTTCCCTTAATATTTTTAAAATTTTATTCCAAGCTGTGACCGCACATAAGAGCAAGTACGTGCGATCCAGTCGTGCAATTTATTTCAAAACGCCAACCTTCATAATAGTACCTAAACAAAAATTGAAAATCCTAAAGAATTCGAATCAAAAGTCTGGTCAACAATGTATGTATTTCTGTACCTAGATGTTCAAATATGACAAATGTGTATGTACATAAGTAAGTACCAGTGCTCGTAAAAAACTTGAAAATCCTCTTTTCCCATCATGTTAGGAATGATATTGCTTGCGAGAGCCTTCCTCAATATGGGCAATGTTCAAGCATGGACTTTAACTTTCTGTGGCTCAAATTCACTGTCCGCCTCCGCAAGCATGTTATTCATTATTGTTTTATTTACAGGAGTCCAAATCTGGACACTAGTTCGACTTGTAACGTGTTTGATGCGCTGTCTGATTCCATCTCGAAAATTGTATCGCTTTGGCCTCGCACTGAAATCGTTTTTGCGGGCGATGTCAATGTACACAATTTCAATTGGCTATTGAGTGAAATGATTTTAACGCCATTTTAATTCTTTAAGAAATGTAAGAAAGTGTTAATTTTTTTTTTAATTGTTGGAGCGGTTTTTAAATAAAACGGGTTTTTTTACAACTTTTTTTTCAAAAAAATAAAAATTTAAGAATACAAACTTAAGCACACAAATAATATTCACCTACCCGTTTTCAAAATATTGACTTTTCAAAAAAATTATTAAAAATACAAAAAAAAAAAGTTTTCGAAAAAACTTAATGCGAAATTACTTAAGCTACCTACCAGTTCTTTAATATCAATGTTGATGGTAATCGGATCTCCAGTTTTCGAGAAAGTCGAAGAAAAAAACCGGTCCTATGGGAGGTACCGTTTTTAGCTCTGATTACCCGTCAGCTTAAGGAATATCTCGAAGATCGAAAGCTTCTCTGCAACCATTCTACTGGTGATCTGATGGCATATCTCACCGAACATTGGAACAAATCTTTACATCGCTTTGATGAAAGTAAGATTATTGCTCTCCAAGGCATTTAATAGAATTTGGCATGAAGCTCTCTCATCGAAAATGCGTGCTTTTGGGATCGATAATACTCTTGTTCATTGGATTAGAAGCTATCTTCTGGACCGTTCAATACAAGTTGTATTAGACGGATTCAAGTCTTATTCCCACAAAATAAATGCTGGTATGCCCCAGTGCTCCTTTCTGTCCCCGACTCTTTTCCAAATTTTTATAAATGATCTTCTGTCTGTTACTTCTAATCCACTTAACTGTTTTGCTGACGAACTTCCCTTAGCTTTTCATATTCGTTCGATAATTCACGTCCTTCGCCTTTGGACGTACAATTGCAACGGTACCATATTTCAAGCTCATTAAACTCCGATTTATACAGCATTGTCAAATGGGGTATTAGGAATCGTGTTGAGTTTAATGCTTCGAAAACTTGATGCTGTTTTCTGTAGTTAAAGCAAAACATACCACCAATGCCATTGTCCATGAATGGCACTTATATCGAAGAAACCGAAAAGCTCTCAGTACTCGGTATGTGTATCAACGACGACCTCCGTTGGAACGACCATATATTTGAGATCGTTAAAAATGCTGGTAAGTGCTGGTTTCTGTATCGGTGTAAGAAGTATTTCTCTCCTTCTGATCTGGCTACAATTTATAAAACGTATATACGACCTTAACGCGAGTTTAACTCCTACCTCTGCGCAATTGCTTCGCAAACATCGCTTCACCTGCTTGATAGAATACAAAATCGAGCGTTAAGATTGATAGAAAATAGAATTGCCGCTGAAACAATTCCTTTCTCGAACACCGACGCAATGTTTCATATCTTTCCTTATTTTATCTTTTCTTTTATAAAAAATATTCACTCGAAGTAGCCAGCTGCATTCCTCTCCTTAAAAGTTTCTCCCGTAATACTCTTCTCACAAGGAATGCTCATCAGTTCACCTTTGAGCCCAATTTCGGACATATCGTGAAATATAGGGATTCTTTTTTAGCCGAACAACACGAACTTGGAATAGTTTACCCGGCGAGATTTTCCCTTGCCATTTTGATCTGCAAGCATTCAAAACCAATGTTAATCGACACGTACTATCTTTCTCCTCCCCATCTTCCTAATGCCAGCGAAGTGTGCTCTACATTAAAAGGGAAACAAATAGTCCCTTGTGTGCGCGTTATTTATAAAAAAAGGAAAAGCTTTTTAAAAATGTAAAAGTTGAATATTTAAGACGGAGTAAAAAAATAAATACAAACATAGTCGTTTACCTTTCACAACCATGAAAAAATGTCCAACCAAAACAACAGAAAATAAATTGCACGACTGGATCGCACGTACTTGCTCTCATGTGTGTCACAGCTTGGAATAAAATTTGAAAAATATTAAGGGAACTTCAAAGATTATATTCGATTTTTCTGACTTTTGATTGTTTGAAAAAAGTACGTTAAATAGTTTTCAGCAGAAAAATTTAAACGCCATTTTATTTCTTTAAGAAATGTGAAAAAGTCAGATTTTTTTTGTTAGAGCCGTTTTTAAATAAAACGGTTATTTTTTAACAACTCTTTTTAAAAAATAAAAAAAAATAATTCAAGAATACAAACTTAAGCACAAAAATAACGTACATTTAAAAACAAAATTTGAAGAAAAATTCACTTACCCGTTTTCAAAATATTGATTTTTCAAAAAAAAATAAGAAAAAATATTAAAAATACAAAAAAAAAGTTTTCGAAAAAAAATTAATGCAAAATTACTCAGGCTACCTACATCTTCTTGAATATCAATTTTGATTGTAATCGGATAACCAGTTCTCGAAAAATTGGAAGAAAAAAAAACCGGTCCTATGGGAGGTACCGCTTTTAGCCCACCGTATTAAATTTTTTTTTTCACCAAAATATAATGCATATCTACACTAGCACACTGATTTTTTTTTATAAAAATTCTTTGAGCCGTTTTCGAGAAAAATAAGCTTTTACATAACGGTTATATGACAGGTACCGTTAATTTTTGAGCTAAAAAAAAAATTGAAAAAAGTCCTCTGTAGAATGTCAAACTAACCTTAAATTCAAAATTTGAAGACGATTGGGGCAACCGTTTAGGCTGCAGTCCAAAATACATCCGAACAGACAGACAGACAGACAGACGGACAGAATTTTGCCAGTAACTCAAATTTGTTTCTCTATCATCGTAATGTCATGTTTGATTGTTATCTCAAATTTTTTAATCTGCAGGAATGCATAACTTGTATTATAGTACCTATAATCGCAAGTTAAAATTGCACGACGGGATCGCACGTACTTGCTCATATGTGTGGTCGCTTTGTAGAATAAAATTAAAGAAAATAAGAGTGAACATTAAAACATTTATTCGATTTATATGACTTTTGATTGTTCGAATAAAGTATGTTAAATTGTATTGAGTGAAATGATTTTAACGCCATTTTATTTCTTTAAGAAATTTAAGAAAGTGTTAAATTTTTTTTTTTGAAAATTGTTGGTGCGGTTTTTAAATAAAACGGTTTTTTTTTACAACTTTTTTCAAAAAATTAAAAGAAATAATTTAAGAATGAAAACTTAAGCACAAAAATAATATTCACCAACCCGTTTTCAAAATATTGACTTTTCAAAAAAAAAATTTAAAAATACAAAAAAAAAGTTTGTGCTGCTTTGCACAACGTTTGCAAAGATCGTAACGAGGAAAACAACTTTTCAGCTAGCGAAAATAGGAATTTGACCTGGGTAGAACTCCGAAAACGTCCATCACCAACAGTAGGCTAAAACAACTAGCGCAGAGAAAAAGGGATGATATAAAAGATTTATTATTCAATTGATTGAATTTTTTTTTTAAAGCTAAAAATTACTCAAAACTAAAGTAATTCAACACTTAATACTGTTTATCTTAAAACTAGAAAAAAAACATTGCAAAATTCAGTGCGGTAAACTTAAAAACTACCATAAAACAAAAGAAAAATAATTTATATCCATAATTTAGTCCATGATTCAAAGTGCTGCAAAGCAGTTTCAAAAAGGTCTCTAAAGTTGGCATGACCATTTTGAGCTGGTCTAAAAACAAATATCCTATAATTTGCCGTAAATTATCCGTAAATTATCCGTGTAAAAAAAAATTTGCCGCTAACTCGAAACATATCATTTCCCATGTACTGCTAACTTGATATAAAGTGAGCATGACCAATCGCGTATCTTTCTATAAATGGCACCTACAATTACCTACATAGGCTTAAAATTTGCCGTAAACATATCATTTCCCATGTACTGCTAACTTGATATAAAGTGAGCATGACCAATCGCGTATCTTTCTATAAATGGCACCTACAATTACCTCCATAGGCTTAAAATTTGCCGTAAATTATCCGTATATTATCCGTGGAAAAAAAAATTTGCCGCGAAGTCGGATCATGTGATTTCCCATGTACTGCTAACTCGATATAAAGTTAGCATGACCAATCGCGTATCTTTCTATAAATGGCACCTACAATTACCTACATAGGCTTAAAATTTGCCGTAAATTATCCGTAAACAGATTGTCAAATCAAATTACGAAGTGACACCAAAATTAATATTTTATGTACGCGCGACCTGAATTTCAAAGAAAGTAGATTATTACTATTATATATGTATAAAGTAAATTTAATATATTTATTAATTGCTGTTTAATGTGTTTTTTATTTATATTCAGTTTTTAATGTAATTCATACATTACTCTGTAATGTTTATTTAACTTTCGTCTTAATTTTAACCTTTCCTATTTGATAATGTGGAAGATTTGCTATGTACTCTTATATTTTCTTTATTATTGTTACAAATAAGGATGTACAGCTAGTGTAAATGAATTTTGTAGTTCAACCTGTAACACCCGATGGTACAAAAAAAAACCCATTACACATCGACTGGGATTTACACGTACTTAATAAAACAGTTTTGTTTGGAAACAAAAGAAAAGAAGAAATTTCTGACTTTACAAAAATTGTGGATGTAAACGTATAGTATAGTGATATATGCCTACCTGCTAACTTGATCAAGTGAGCAAAACTAAAAAAAAAAAAAAGAATCCTAAAAATAATTTGATTTGACAATCTGTTTACGGATAATTTACGGCAAATTTTAAGCCTATGTAGGTAATTGTAGGTGCCATTTATAGAAAGATACGCGATTGGTCATGCTCACTTTATATCAAGTTAGCAGTACATGGGAAATCATATGATTCGAGTTAGCGGCAATTTTTTTTTCTCACGGATAACTTACGGATAATTTACGGCAAATTATACGATATTAGTTTAATAGTTTGAAATTTTAAAAATTTTTTTTAATTTAAAAAAATTCAAAAAAATTAATTTTTCAAAAATTATTCCTAATAACAGCTTTATTTAAACATAAAATAAAAGAAGCGATTTTTGACTCTACAAAAAGGCATGGTGTGAGTGTAAACGTTGTTTTTTAATATTTTTTTCAGTTTTAAGTCATTTTTTAAGAAAATTGCCCCTCCTAGCTATAGAAGGGCGAGGGGGGGGGGGGGATACCCCCTCCCATGAAAATTTTTTCTTGTCTTGACCCAACCTACACGCTCTACCTTTTTTTCACATGTCTCGTGAATCATCCTGTATAGTGATATACGCCTATGATCCTGCTAACTTAATCAAGTGAGCAAAACTAAAAAAAAAAAAAAAAATCTTAAAAATAATTTGATTTGACAATCTGTCTACGGATAATTTACGGCAAATTTTAAGCCCATGCAGATAATTGTAGGTGCCATTTATAGAAAGATACGCGATTGGTCATGCTAACTTTATATCAAGTTAGCAGTACATGGAAAATCACATGATCCGACTTCGCGGCAAATTTTTTTTCCACGGATAATTTACGGATAATTTACAGCAAATTATAGGATATTTGTTTTTAGTCCAGCTCAAAATGGTCATGCCAACTTTAGAGACCTGTTTCAAAAAGACTTATAACTTTTTCATGGAACTATTTTTCCCGTTCATTTCGCTCCTTCAATATTTTCAACAAGTTGTCCTGAAGTATTGTGTCGTTTGAAATTTGTTTTTTTATTATTGCTGTTGGGTTATCTTCACTTTCGGACTTATCTTTCTTTTTATGGCGTTGGCTGCTGCTCACACCAATCTCACACGTATTCACACACACAAAATAAAATTTCAGGGTTTGCACATTGTATATGAACTTCTATAGTACTATCATGGTGACATGTGGATCGTTGCGCTCCAAGCGGCTCTAGGTAAAGTTAGCTCGGTAAATTGAAAGAGGCGAACGAGGCGAACAAAGAATTCTAAGAGAAACTCTGTGAATGTGTACTTTGCTCTTTCAGTTTGCAGTTTACATATATACAATGATGCGAGTATAGTTTTTTTTTGCACAACTGGATTACTTCACACAAGCAGGGTGACGAGATGGTTAGTTTTAAAAAAGAAATTGACAAAAAAGAAGAAAAACGACTTTTGTAAATGAATGTTGTCTGGGGGGTGGGTATAAGTTACGTGTTTTACCGCGGTGAAGCTTAAAAAAAAACAATTTTGTTTTTATTGGGACAACTGTACAATTTATTGTGCCGAAGAGAACTTAACTTAATTTCTATTTTACAATTATTTATAAGGTCACCATCAGTTGGAATATTTGCCTACTCAGCAGCTTGGGTTGGTTCGATCGTTTCTGTGAACTCGGAATTGTATCGGTCATATGAGCCTTTGTTGCTACAGGTTTCAGCAAGTGTGGGAACCTACAATTGCATGTGGCAGATGTGAGAGCGTTGCACTAGGTTTAGCTTTCGTGGTGTTAAGTTCAGCAAGTGTGGGAACTTATGAGCGCATGTGGCGGATGTGGGTGCATTGCACTTGGTTTGACTTTTATAGTGATAACTCTTCCCTCCTTATAATCGAGTGTCCTCACTCGATACCATGTAGGGCATTGGCACTGGATTTGATTGCTGTTGTTCACCTTCAATTTTACCCTCGCGCTGGGTTTTGAACACCTTTGGAGCTTCAGTGCGAATGGTAACTTCTTTCCTCTGGTCAATCGTCTGTCTGATGATAATTATTATAACAGCTATTACTACAAGAGATGTTATACTGTAGTTAGTGATGACATGAATCTGTCCTTCTTCTTCTACTTCTGCTATATGTTCTGTGTTGTTGACATGTAGTTCCTTCAACATTTCCAATGTTAGAAGTTCTTTGTATGTTTTAATAGAAGAACTCAAATGTAGAGCCGCTGGCAAAGGTTTTGCAGATGGTATTTCCTTTGAATTATATTCCTGGCCATTTATGGAAATTGATGCATTGTGGAATTGTAGAATAAAGGTTCCGGTCAAATTTACTCTATCGCTCTCGACTAGGATTGATCCATTAAATTGGTTTAAGAACAGAGTTCCTGGGTGAAGTTCCTCGATGACTGGTAAATGCTGGTTGTTGATCTCATCGCAACTTGATTGGGTGCCTTTTACTAAATTTGGAATACATTTGTCATAACTTAAACTAACAATTTCTTTCGTATTACAAACACTTAAATCATTGTATGTTTTACAAATATTCTTAATTCCATATATTTCGTTTTCGCAGTTAAGTATATTTTCGTATTGTGTTTTTATTGCTTTTTTATCATATTTTACAGGCTTAATCAATATTTTTTCACATATAACTTTTCCTGTAGTAGGAATACTAATAATGTACAGAATGGTTGATTTATTAGATGCTATTTTGATATTAGCAAATTCAAGTGCCTCTTCAAGGTTAATAAATGGTATGCTACTTTCTTCGAATTTTTCTTGAACAATCTTAATTTCTGAATTGGAAAGGATAAATGAGTTTACAATTTTACTCTTTGCCCAAAGCAAAGCGTATTCTATGTTATTGATTTCTTCTTTTATAATGTCTAATTTGTACTTAATTTCTAGTGTAAATTCATTCTTTAAGTCTTTGTTTGATTTTAAAAGATACATTATTTCAGTTGTTACATTAGTTAATTTGTTGATTTTTTCAGTATATGCTCTATTTATAATGACTTGTTTATTATTATTACGAAGTAAATTATTGGTTTGAGATTTTATAATCTGAAAGCCGTCGTGATCTGGATTACCAGCTATCCATTTCCACGCGCTTCCAATAAAGTTGAGGGATCTTGGGTTTCTTTTTCTTGGTCTTAGGATATTTAACTGGTTTTTAATTTGGTTAATTTGGTGGGACATTGTATGGAAATTGGGATCGGATTCGTTGGTTTGGTTCTGGATTTGGAGTTGGATTTCCTCAATAAGTTCATCGTAAGCTTCCAGGTCTATGACGTGTATAATTCTGAATGTACCCGTTTGAAGCTTGGCCGTTCCCATATTTGTTGATACGATCTTAGCATTTGTGTAGTCCAAAATTTGAACTTCAGCCAAACTTTGGGTAAGGAAAAACCTGAAAAGGGGTTAGTTTCTGATGTTAATCTTATGAATTATTTTACCAGATTTAGTTAAAATTGTGGTTGATTTGTCTTCTTTTACAACTTCTTTCCTAAATCTTGGGGATAATTTAGTGCTTTATCTCTTATTTATTTTACCGTATACTGTTTCACCTGGATTGTAGATTTTGATTTCCTGTCTCGACCTATTGTGGGCTTCTATGTCTTTGTGCTGTTTGAGTCTTAAATTTTGAAAATTTTCTTGCCTTGCTTGTTCGTATTGATTCGGATCTGGGCTGACAAATCTACCGAAGAAAGTTTCGATTGGTCTTTTGTTCGTCACTATGTGTATTGAGTAGCTATACTCATATACGGAGCAATCTAGGAGTTCTATGAATGGCATAGTTGGTCGATCTGCTTAAAGGCACCTCATAATTTCAGACAGAGTAGAGTGGAATCTTTCCACTTGACCGTTTACTGCGCCGCTGTATGGAGGGGTTGTTAATATGTCGATGCCTAATTGATCCTGCAACATAAAGCGTATTGTTGCCGAATTGAGTGACTTCTCGTTGTCGAAAATAACTAACTTGGGGACACCAAAGGCAAATATTAGTTGTCTTAAGGGTTCTCGAATATCTTCAATTGCCTTAGACTTTATAATCTTTACCTGTGCGAATTTTGAGAATTTAGGTGACGCTCGTATTTCTGCTCTTTGCAAATCCGGCATTGTTTTATAAGTTCATGGATACGAGATTTCATTTTTGGAAAATAAAACTTCTGTAGAAGTTGAATTTTGTTCTCATTAGTACTTCTATGTGCTCTATTGTGTTCTTTTAAAATTTCTTCCTGTTGGTTAGTGAGGTTTGTAAAGTCTGTAACTTGTGACTGGGTATAACGTACCTTGTAAGCTTTGAAATAGTGTGGATATATTTCTTGAATTCTTCCCATAGTTGCTTTGTTAGTGTAGAGTCCATTTATAACACTGGGGTTGAGAAATCGCTTAAATATATTTATAAGGTCCTCTTTGGAGTAATCAGGTTGATTGTAAATGTGTCTGTGGTAGGTGGGAAAGGGAATTTTGAATTGGTATGACTGGACGTTTCCGATAAGTAGCATTATTTGATTTTTGAAGACGTTAATTGGAGATTCAACTGCAGGGATGAGTTCGTGGGCTGAGCTTTGATCGCTATGCTGCGATACTGATAGGGAATTAACTTGGGAAACGTGGGGAGAACGGGAAAGGGCGTCAGCGACTACGTTACTCTTTCCTAGTTTGTACTGTAATTCATAATTATACTCTTCCAGGATCGCTTTATAGCGCTTCATTTTGGAGTTATTGTTCTTGTTGCTTAAAGCGTACGTGAGTGGCTGATGGTCTGTATACATTTTAACATGGGCGGTAACGTAAAGGTAATTTCGAAGGGAATTGAGTGCCCAAATAATGGCGAGCATTTCCTTCTCGTTGGTAGCGTAATTTTCTTCGGTTTTGCTCAACGATCTAGAAATGAACATGATGGGCCTATCGTTTTGCGATAGTACTGCACCGATAGCGGCGTTAGATGCGTCGGTGGTCAACTCGAAATTTTTTTTGTAGTCGGGGTATGCAAGGTGTAAATCCTTGGAGACCAATGAATTCTTTATTTTATGAAAAGCTGTTAAAGCGTCTGATTTGAGGTATATAGGGATTTTGCTTGATTTGTTTTTAGATATGCGTCCTTCTTCACCTCTTAACAATGATGTTAAGGGCTTGGCTAGTTTCGCGTAATCTTTTACGAAACGTCGGTAATAACCTGATAAGCCTAAGAACGATCTAATCTCTTTAAGATTTTTGGGAATGGGAAAATTAACGATGGCCTCGACTTTTGCGGGATTTGTTGCTATTCCTTTGGAAGATACAATAAAGCCTAAAAATTCAACTTCTTCTTTAAAGAAGTTGCATTTATCTAATTGCACCTTCATGTTGGCTTCATTCAGGGTTCTAAATATCTTTTCAACGTGTTCAACATGATCGCTCTCGTCTTTAATGAAGATAATGATATCATCAATATAGACGTAGCAAATTTTTCCTATATAGGCTCGTAGAATGTCATCAAGCGCACGTTGGAAGATGGATGGTGCGTTTTTCAATCCGAATGGGAGACGAGTGAATTCGTACTGTCCATTATTGATGGAAAACGCAGTTTTTTTCATATCAGATTTCTTAAGTGGAATCTGATGGAAACCGCTTTTAAGATCTAGAAACGTAAAAAATGTTCATTGTCCAAGTTGTGATAAAACCTCGTTAATTTCAGGGATCGGGTATCTGTCAGAAACAGTAACGCTATTTAATTTCCTGTAATCGATAACGACTCTATATAGTTTGTTTCCCATAGAGTCAGCTTTTTTGGGTACAATCCACACGGGTGAATTGTACGGAGAACGGGATGGTTTGATAATATTGTCATTTAGAAGTTTTTGTATTTGCGTTTCTATCTCGTCTTTTAGTGCGGCGGGGTAAGAATAATACTTCGAGTATACTGGGGAATCTGTCTTTATACGAATCTCACCAACAACTTTTGTTGTGTAGGTGAGTTTTTCGTTTGGCTCTGATGAGAGCTCTTTTGAGAGCCGGACATATGATCAAGTTTTATATTTATTGTATTAATAGATGGCGAACTTAGCTGTTTGACTTTTATTTTAATTTTTCCAAGGATTGTCATAAAGTTTTGGTGTGCGTGAATGACAGCATTGAATTTATTCAGACTGTCATTACCTAAAATACCGTGAAACGTTTGCAGTGTTGGGAGAAGGAAGAACTTTAACTTTTTATCAGTTTGACCAAAAAGATTAATGAATATATGGCTGGTTACTTTGACATCACCTGCAATAGATTTAGCTAGAAAGTGTTGTTCATTAGGGATGAGATTCTTTATCAGACTGGACTGAATATAATTCTTACTAGACCCATTGTCAATGAGAAAGTTTAAAACTTAACCGCTCTTCGGCCTACATTGAAAGTAAGGTAACGAAGAGGAGTTCATCCTAAAAAATGAATGTCGCTGTATTCAGAGGTTTCATCTTCAAGTTCTTGGTCTTCAGATTGGCTTAGAACATAGTTCCTTAAGTCGGGGTCGTGATCCACTTCTTCCGTGTTGGTCTATTGGTAAAATGCGTAAAGATCGTTTGGAGAAATATATCCAGTTGGTTGTAACGTGAAGTCTGGAGGAGAAGGGTTGTGTTCGGAGTTCGATGGGTTAGGGTTTGGGTTTTCTAAATTTATATGGAAGTTCATCTGCATTTTCGGAGGAACCCGATTTTGAAATGAGGGGTTTTAACCTGGGGGCCTTTTTCCGGCATATTTGAAGGGTTGTGGCCGATTTTGGTAGTTAACGGCCGAAGACCTAATTGTTGATGTTTCCATCGGTTCTGGCTAAGGTTGGGGCTTAGGTGCAGTTGGCCTGGGAGGGGGTTGGTAGGTGTTATTAAGGGATAGTTATTTTGCGGTTGTCGTTGGATGTTAAAATTCTGATACGGATATACTTGTGGAATGAATGCTACTTGGGGGTAGAAGGGCTCTTTGTGAGGGATATATTGTTGTGTGTATCTATTTCGATGTGGTACGGGTGGAGGTGTCGTGAAACCTTTGAGTAAAGGAGTTCCTATTGTTGGCATAATTTGACCTTAATTTTTGGTTTTCAATTCGAACTTGGTACTCTAAAGTACCGAGATGCCTTTGGTCTGCGTAGTGCAGCATAAGACATTTGGAAATGGCTTTCCAATTCAACGGTGTGTTATAGGATTCCAACACCGTATCAGCATTACCAACAATTTTGTTGCGTATAACGTTAAGGATGCCGTAGTTTCTCGGCGTTCCTTGAAAGGGTTCGTATAATTTTAGTATACGGTCTACGCTCTTTCTCCAGGAGCTAAATTCTCCTGGCTGGGCAGATGTAATAGAATGTCTTGCTTGAGACTCTGGCTGTGGAAGATTCACTAACTGAGGAAGATTTGTTGGATGAGGAGGATTAACTGGTTGTTGGTTGTTAAGGATGGCTGGTCGAATAAGGTTGCTAGGGTTGGACATTTTTATTTTGTTAGATATATCTCAGTATCTAAAAATAACTTTTTTTTATTAAATCTAATTAATTTAATTTTTTTTTTTTTATTATTTATAAATAATTATTAATTTGTAACAAAATTTTCCGTACTTCGTACTAAGTAATATATAAGCAAAATTTTCGATTAAACTTTTTATATTTTTTTTCTCTCTATTGCTATTTTACTTGTTTAAATTTCATATAATTGAAACAATAAATTTTCTTCACACAATTAATTTATGAGCAAAATTTTCGATTAAACTTTTTATATTTTTTTCTCTCTATTGCTATTTTACTTGTTTAAATTTCATATAATTGAAACAATAAATTTTCTTCACACAATTAATTTTCTTATTATTTTCTTATTCTATAAGTTTACATACGTTATCAGGATTCCCTGAATCATACTCTGGAGCTGCTGGCAGCGGTCGCTGTCTCCTGTTCGTCTGCGTTTTGCAGTTACTGAGTGGCGTTATTTCTCCGGAGGAGTTTCTCGTTGTTTGCAGGCACTTGTGCTTCGTTAAGCTTCACACACGGTTGCAGAAAAAAAATTTACACTGTTCTGCGATTTTTTTTTTCGGTGTGAACGAGGTATTTTTGCTCAAATTAGGCGAATTATTTGCACTTTTTTCGAGCTTTTCAAATTTACTTAATGCTTTTTTCACAACGCGATTTTTTTATTTGTTCAGACTTTTCAAATTCACTTAATGTTCTTTTCACTACGTATGGTGAAATACTGTGAACTCGGAATTGTATCGGTCATATGAGCCTTTGTTGCTACAGGTTTCAGCAAGTGTGGGAACCTACAATTGCATGTGGCGGATGTGAGAGCGTTGAACTAGGTTTAGCTTTCGTGGTGTTAAGTTCAGCCTGTGAGGGAACTTATGAGTGCATGTGGCGGATGTGGGAGCATTGCACTTGGTTTGACTTTTATAGTGATAACTTATATGTTTAAGCTGGTTGATAAGTTTATTTTGAGTTTTATATTTTTTTTATATAAAAATTTCGAGGGTAGGTATAGGTAGATATTTAGGTATGTACCTACATACATACCTACATAATGAGTATATTTACGTAGGTATACTTGTTATATTATCTTTGATAAAATGTTCAGCTCAATTCAGGTCGATCGTGTGAGATGGTATGAGCGAGGGTGAGGGAGATACTAACAAGGTTGTTTTGCATGTTTATGTGGTTATCATAGGCGTCCTTATTATTTATTCTGTATGCTGTATGCTGTTAGGATCATAAAATGCTTTAAAATAAATAACGATTAATAAATAATAATAAAAATAACAAAGTTTGCTTTCATTGGACTAGTGGCTAGGGCTTAACCGAGCAATATAAAATAAAATTTGGGGGAAAATATTAAATAATTTTTTTTATGAAATCAAAAAAACACTAGGTAGGTTTCATAATGTTTTTTGGAAAAAATGTTGTAAGCCATCTTATTTCTTTTCCTGTTTTCTATTTTATAAATTTTGCATTTCGAAATCATTACCAGATTTTTGAAAAACTTTTCGAAAACATATTTTAAATTTTTTTTCAGTATGACAATTTAAAGAAATCTATAGTGTATACTATGAGAAAAAATTAAAAAAAAATCTATATATTCGTTTTCAAAATATTCAAAAAACAAAATAAATTAAAAAAAAAATATTAACAATTTAAAAAAATGTTTTTGAAAATTTTAATAAGCAATATTATTTAAATCATAAAACACTACATATTTTGAAAATTTTATCAAAATCCGTCAATTAGTTAACGAGAAAGTCTGATTTTAAAAAATCGGTCATATGGTACCGTTATAAACCTTTTTTCTGAAAAATCAATTAAAGCTAAAAGATAGATTTTACATAGAAAACACTATTCAGAAAGTGAAAACTTACATACATACCTAAGTATTTTAAAGCATTTCACTGTGTTAACTTTTATGAATGTGTACCTATCTTAATTTGATTTCAAAAAGTTACTGGGACCTATATAGGTCCCTATACCTAGCATTATTTACCTACTGCTGATTCCCACGAATCTTTATGCCAGTTGTTCAAATTTTTCCATACCAAAATGAAAATTGAACTGAAAAAAGTCTTTTATATTTTTCTATTAGCAAATTTAGTTTTTATTATCAACAGTAAACAACAAGTGGAAAGATAATACACTAAAAAAAACTGCAAAAGCTAACAATGACGCAAAAAAACATTAAAATCAAATCTTTGTCAAAAAGACGCCTGTACCTAAAAAGGATTAGCACACAGTACGTGCGACCCAGTCGTGGCTTTTATTTTTTGCACGAATGCATATTTTGTACTTAGTACCTACCTATAATTGCAAGTAAAAATTAAACAATTAGGTACTACATATGTTAAAAAACCCGTGGTATTTTTAGTTGAAAGAAATATTTTGATTTAACTATAAATTTCTTTCCCGCGAGCAAAGCTGGGTAGGTCAACTAGTACCCTCATATAAACCTCAAACAAACAAAAGATCTTTGTTACTATAAATCAATATTATATAATCAATCAATAATAATATAAATTAATTTACAAACAATTTTTGATTGAATGTCTGCACATACATAGTTCATTCAGTTAGGTACCTACACATACATATGTATGTACCTTTATGTATATGTAGCTACCTATCTGAATGGAAAGCAAAATTCAAAACAAAGATCCATCCACTGCAAGGACGTTTGTATCTTTGTATAAATACAACAAGAAGTAAGTTTGTGTTTAAATTTCAAGAATGTGTGTACATTATTTGAAGACGACAACCTTCATAATAGTAAAAAAATAGAAAATCCTAAAGAATTCGAATCAAAAGTCTGGTCAATGATGTATATAGTATGTACAAATATGACAAATATGTATGTAGGTAGTGCTCGTATAAGACTTGAAAATGCTAAAAAACTCAAATCAAAAGTCTGGTCAATGACGTACGCATGTATAAATACATATGTAAGAACCAGTTTTCATATTATATATTCCTTATAAAAAAAAGTAAACAATGAAAATGTTGGATCGTGTATAAATCCTTACAAAAAAACTATTCGCCTCAGCTAAGCGAAACCATTGTATATAAACTTCAAAACTGCTAGCAGTTTATATACATATATACAATGAACAAAACAAAATACTGAATTATTTCTGTTCTTCTGTTTTTTCTTGCCTCACATTGCACATGCGTAATAAACTAAGCACAAAGCATAACATTAAAAACCATGCTCTTAATTCTCTCACTCAAATAATATGTCCTTACACTAGCACTCCAAGCGGCTCTAGGTAAAAAGATTTTTTCTCGTCTCATGATAGTACTATAGGCAATGTATATACAATGGTATACAAAGGTATATACACTGCCTATAGCCGCTTGGAGTGCTAGTCTAGGGACATTTTATTTGAGTGAGAGAGAATTTAGAGCATGGTTTTTAGTGCTATGTTTTGTGCTTACTGCTTAGTTTATTGCGCATGTGCAATGTGAGGCAAAAAAAACAGAAGGAGAACATGAAATAATTCAGTATTTTCTTTTGTTCATTGTAAATATGTATATAAACTGCTATCAGTTTTTAAGTTTATATACAATGGTTTCGCTTAGCTGAGGCGAATAGTTTTTTGTAAGGATTTATACACGATCCAACATTTTCATTGTTTACGTTTTTTTTATATGGAATATGTAATATGAGAACTGGTTCTAACATAAGCATTTAAACATGCGTACGTCATTGACCAGACTTTTGATTTGAATTTTTTAGGATTTTTAAGTTTTGTACGAGCACTACCTACATACATATTTGTCATATTTGTACATACATGTATACATCTTTGACCAGACTTTTAATTCCAATTCTTTAGGATTTTCAATTTTTTTTACTATTATGAAGGTTGTCGTCTTCAAATAATGTACACATTCATTCTGGAAATTTGAACACAAACTTACTTCTTGCTGTATTTATACATATACACATAGGTACATACATTTGGATATGTATGTAGGTACCTAACTGAATGAACAAAGTGCAGAAATTCAATCAAAAATTGTTTGTAAATTGATTTATATTATTAATTATTGATTATATATTATTGATTTATAGTAACAAAGATCTTTTGTTTGTTTGAGGTTTATATAATAGGTACTAGTTGACCTAGCCAGCTTAGCTCGCGGGAAAGAAATTTATAGTTGAACCAAAATATTTCTTTATACTAATCTTCTATAGAATTGTTAAAAATACCACGGGTTTTTTTACATTTGTAATAGGTACCTAATTGTTTAATTTTTACTTGCAATTATGGTAGGTACTAAGTACAAGTTATGCAGTCGTGCAGAAAAAAAAATTTGAGATAACAAACAAATATAACATTACAATGATCGAGAAACATAATTGAGTCACTGGCAAAATTTTGTCCGTCTACTAAACGGTTTTGCCAGTCGTCTTTAAATTTGGAATATAAGTTTATTTTGAAATTCGACATAGGATTTTTTTTAATTTCTTTTTTAGCTGAAATATTTACGGTACTTGCGATATAACCGTCAAGTAAAAGCTTACTTTTGTCAAAAGCAGTTCAAAGAATATGTACAAAATCAGTGTGCATTTAATTTGGGTTAAAAAAATATGACGATGGGCTAAAACTGGTACCACCCATAGGTCGTGATATCACGACCCGCTTTCATAGATTTTACTTTCCAAGATATTTTCCATTCCTACTCTCAGAGCTTCCATAAAACAATCCAATAAGAAACCACACACATTGACAGAGCCAAACACCCCTTATCCCTTTACTTTTAGACTACATTATAAAATGATCAGATAAATTCCAATATCACTTGATTGGTCGATGGTGTTGAATAGCGGTGTGGGGAGGTTGAGGCTGACAAGGACGACTTAATATAGGAACATGTGTATGTGTATACTGTATATCCTGTTCTCGGTGAACGACGATGAGGATCGACGTTGATGGCAAAAAACCAGCAGACTGGCCGTCGCCGTTGTATTTTTTATGATGAAATTTCCATTGTATATGAACTTCTATAGTACTATCATGGTGACATGTGGACCGTGGCGCTCCAAGCGGCTCTAGGTAAATTTAACTTTGTAAATTGAAAGAGGCGAACGAGGCGAACAAAGAGAATTCTAAGAGAAACTCTGTGAACATGTACTTTACTCTTTGCAGTTTGCAGTTTACATATATACAATGATGCGAGTATAGTTTTTTTTTTGCAAAACTGGATTGCTTCACACAAGCATTATGACGAGATGGCTAGTTTTAAAGGAATGACAAAAAAGAAGAAAAACGACTTTTGTAAATGAATGGTGTCTGGGGGGTGGATATATGTTTAAGCTGGTTGATAAGTTTATTTTGAGTTTTATATTTTGTTCATATAAAACTTCCGAGGGTAGTACCTATATTCATACCTACATAATGTGTTTATTTACGTAGGTATACTTGTTATATTATCTTTGATAAAATGTTCAGCTAAATTCAGGTCGATCGGTCGGTCGTCGGTGTGGTAGATGGTGTGAGCGAGGGTGAGGGAGATACTAACAAGGAAAACTTAATAAGCACATGTGTATGTGTATTGTGTATATCCTGTTCTCGGTGACGGTGAACAACGAAGAGGATCGACAATGATTTTATTTTTTGAATTTTCATTTCATTGGCTTCGTTATCGTTGATGTTGAATTTTATGCACAAGTAGCTTTGTGATTATAGGGACTATAAGTCAAGTTTAGGATTCGTGAACATAAAAAAATTGTGATAATAATCAAACATTACATTACGATGATAGAGAAACATATTTGAGTTACTGGCAAAATTCTGTCCGTCTGTCTGTAGGTCTGTCTGTACGGATGTATTTTGGACTATAGCCTAAACCGATGAGCCAATCGTCTTCAAATTTAGAACTTAAGGTTATTTTGAAATTTTTCAATTTTTACTTGCGATTATAGGGACTATAAGGCAAGTTTTGGAATCGTGAATATTAAAAAAATTTAGATAACAATCAAACATTACATTACGATCATAGTTAAGTCTAAAAAAGTGATCGACAAGAAATTACTGTCTGTCTGTCAGTAGGTATGTATAACGAGCTGCAGCCTAAATGGCTTAAGCGATTATCTTTAAACTTGGTGTGTGTGATTATTTTGGCATTCCCCAGAGGGGACATTGAAATTTAAATTGTAGGCCTAAAAGTAAAGGAAGTACCATATGACCGTTGAGTTGAGTTGTTCTCTTGATTGAAATTTTTGCATTCAGTAGGTAATCGAATGCTTGTATCCAACGGTTGTATAACGCAGCCACTTCAAATTCTATAGTGATGCAAAGCAGGGCGTTGCATACGTACCACACTATTTTATGGCCGTATATTTGGTATACAAATATACCTATATAATTAGGTAAATACCAAACCAGTTCTAAATAAATTTAATAATAATATAGGTACTCAAAATAATCTTATTTCCAGTGTTCGATTGAAAATCTGTAGAAGTAAAAAAGAATACATAACATCATCTTGTTTTCAGTGCTTAATTAAAAAAGTAAATGAGTTATATAAACAAAGAGCAAATTTAATAATATCAATTTTGAAAAAAATCAATATAAGCATTTTTTTTTTATTTTGAGTTTGACAAAAGTTTTTACCAAAGATTTTTATAGATATTTAAAGATTCACATACCCAAATAATAAAGCAGACTTTTAGCTAAAAAAACAAATCACATTATTGTAAATGTTGCCTTTATTTTTAAATATCTTTTTTCCAATGCAGTTTTTTTTTAATTGCTCCTCCCGCTTAAAAGGTTAGATAGACCTTCCTGCCGTAGTAAATAATGTTTGTATTTAGTCCAAGAAAGCAAATCTAAGCACACAAAAATAACCTACATTTAAAAACGTCATCGACAAAAAAATTACTTATTCTTTTTCAAAATACGTATTGGTTAAAAAAATAAATTGCACAGACGGACAGAATTTTACCAGTAACTCAAATATGTTTCTCTATCATCCTAATGTAATATTTGATTGTTATCTCACAATTTTTTTTGCACGAATGCATAACTTGCAGTACCTATAATCGCAAGTAAAAACAACAAAATAACAAACGCAAATCGAATACCTATCTACCACCTGTAGCTACTTTTGCATCAGAATCAACCATAACGAAGCCGAATTGAATGAAATGAAAATACAAAAAAAATACAATCATTGTTGATCCTCGATCCTCGATCCTCATCGTTGTTCACCGTCACCGTCACTGAGAACAGGATACACAATACACATACACAAGTGCTTATTGAGTTTACCTCGTTAGTATCTGCCTCAACCTCGCCCTCTCCACATACCACACCAACGACCGACAACCGACCTGAATTTAGCTGAACATTTTATAATGTAGACTAAAAGTAAAGGGATAAGGGGTGTTTGGCTCTGTCATTGTGTGTGATTTCTTATTGGATTGTTTTATGGAAGCTCTGAGAGTAGGAATGGAAAATATCTTGGAAAGTAAAATCACGACCCGCCATATAAAAATGTTCAGTACAAAAATTTATATGAGATGCGACTTCTTGGTAATTCTATATTCTTTGATAGTACTATAGAAGTTCATACACAATGGGATTTTGATTGTTTGTTTACTATTATCAAGGTTGGCACTTTTAAAAATATACACATACATTCTTGAAATTTAAACACAAACTTACTTCTTGCTGGATATGTACAAAGGTCCTTGATGAAACGGATTTTTGTTATTTTGCTTTCCATTCGAAAAGGTGCAAATTAAGTGCAAACTATGCGTAGAAATTTTTTTAGAAAAATTGTTTGCAAATTGATTTCAGATTTGTATAGTAAGTAGTTAGTAGACAGTTCATATACCTACAATGTGGAAATATAAGAAAAGGTGGAGAGAGACTATTATTTGCGTTAATTTGTATGTCTAGTTGTGTAGTAGTGTTTATGTTAAAAATATATAGGTATTACTAGCGGGTCGGCAAATGTCGTCCTGCATTTTTGTAGATTCTTTTGATTTGTTCATAAAACTTATAAACATGTTTTTTTTTTATTTTATACAAAAAATCAGACTTTTCGTAGGGTTTCCCAAAATTTTTTTTCGTAATTATGGGTACTTTAATGGTGTATAGGTAGATATTTGTATAAGGAAAGTGCATTTGTATTTGTGCATTATTACTTGCGATTATAGGTACTATATAATGCAAGTTATGCATTCGTGCAGATAACAATCAAACATGGAACTACGATGATAGAGAAACATATTTCAATCACTAGCATAATTCTGTTTATCTCTTCGTATGTATTTTGTACTACAACCTCCTCCCCTCCCATAGCAAAAAAATCTTTAGTCTCTATAGAAATCTGTTATTATTTTGCAGCGCCAAAGTAATCGTACTCTACCCGAAATATGTAAAGAGAAATTATAAAAATGTGGGTTTTGTAAATTTTAATTTTCTCGAAAACTAGAATACGTAATAGCATCTAGTTTTCAGTGATCAATTAGGAATTAGTAGAAGTAACAAATACTTACATAAAATTTTATTTCACATCATCTCAATTTTGAAAAAAACTTAATATGAAATATTTTTTTCTTGATTTTTTTTCTGAAATTCTGAGTTTGAAATACCATAGTTTTTTCATTTTTTTTTTTAGATATTTAAAGGTTTCAAAATTAATATGCTAGAACAGACTTTTGGCTTTTAAAAAGGTGTAGCACATTATTTTAAATGTTGCCGTTATTTTTAAATATATATGAAAATATTTTAGTGTAAGATTACTTAGGCTACTTACATTTTCCTGAATACCAATTTTGGTATTAATCGGTTACCTAACCAGTTCTCAGGAAAGTCGATGAAAAAAAAAACTCCTATGGGAGGTACCAGTTTTAGCCCACCGTCATATTTTTTTTAACCAAAATTGAATGCACATTGATTTTTTACATACAAAATTCTTGGAGCTGTTTTTGACAAAAATAAGCTTTTACTTGACGGTTATATCGCAAGTACCGAAAGTATTTCAGCTAAAAAAGAAACTAAAAAAAATCCTATGTCGAATGTCAAAAAAACTTATATTTCAAATTTAAAGGCGATTGGCCAAATCGTTTAGTAGACCGACAGAAATCATTCGCTCAGCAACTGTGGAGGCAACTAGACGTGCTAGCGATTTTCACAGTGATTAATAGTTTTGGTTCTTGAAATTTATTTAAATTAAAGAAAAAGTATTTGGAATTTGTGGCTATACTGCATACCTATTTATCAATACCAACGCCAGGCGGAGCAATAGCCTGCAGGTAGAGTGGCCTAGCACGGCACAGAGGGTCCCAGGTTTAAATCCGGCCTGGGCCAAGAAAATATTTTTTTTTGGCAGAAAGGGCTAGAGAACAGAAGCAGCCAAGAAGAAAGCTGCGTCAGTCAGGAGATGAGTGACGTAAACATATCGGGGACATCGAAAGATGTACTAGGATCATCACCTGTTCCAGCATTATCATTAGCTGAGAAATCAGCCACAACAACAACTGTTAAGAGGAAGAAGAAGCAGTTTAAACACAATCAAATAAAGCGTCACTCATTGACGAATCCAGCTCAGCTGCCAGCTGGAGGAAATGAGATGACGCGAACAGCGAAAATCACAGCAGCAGATAAGATTCGCAAGCAGCTAAAACCCGGCGAAGTGACGTCAGACACGCCAGGCAAAGAGTGCTCGTATATGTCCGACGGAGGAGAAGGGCGTTATATTACACCAGAAGACTCCAAAGTATCAAATGCCGACCTAACGACATCAGAATTGGAAGATGAAGATGAAAAAATTCAGACACTGCAGGCTCAGATAAAAGCCATAAAACATAAACAAGAGGAGCGAAGATAAAAAGAAAGGCTCCAAAAACAAGAGAGGGAGGCGGCCAAATTAGGGGCGTTTCACACGTCCCAACAACAGCAGCAAGTGCAACAGTAAAATCCACCACAGCTGCAAACAAAACAACAACACAAGGAGCAAACGCAGCAATCTCAAAAGAAACCGAAGCAAATGCTATTCACTAAGTTGGACAAGCCAACTGATTCGCACCAACAACCACAGCAGCAGAGACAACAACAGCAGCCAAGTCATCAGCAACAGCCACAATCCACCAAAATCAAAAAAGAGAAGGTGCCGCCCATCAACTGCTACAAAATGGAACTTAAGGCCACCATAAACCTATGTAAGTCCGCCATTGGTGATAACACTGCTTCACAGTGGAGCAACATAAAAAATCAAAAGTATTTTGAAGGAGTCGACTATTGAACATTTCAGCTTCACTCCTAAGGAAGAAAAATTCCAAACGGTCCTCTTAGAGGGCCTGAAACTGATCCGGAGGCGCTCTTATTAGAGCTCCGCCGAATCGCGAGTGACGATCTCGATTTTATAGTGGTCAAGCCTTTTACCACAGCAAGGGTCAGACGGGAGCAGCGGAAACTACCGTTCTTCTCCTAATTCAGTTGCCCCCCAAAATCAAACTGGATAGTCTAAAGAGTATCTCTGTGCTAGACTTCCAGGTTGTAACATGGGATAGATTAAAGAGGCGCAGCGATATGCTCCAATGCATGCGCTGCGAAAGGTTTGGACATGCCGCGGCGAACTGCGAAATGCAGTCTCGCTGTGTTAAATGCAGTGAGAACCACAAAATAGGAGAATGTAAACTTGGGCACTTAAGAGTTGAAGATAAGACCCAGCTTAAATATGTGCTGTGCGGAAACAAAGGACAACCTGCAAACTATTGGGGCTGTCCCAATTTTCAGCAACTAAAGCAAACTAAAACCCCAAAATTGGTGGAGAGAAGTCCAAACTCACGTCCTGCTTCACCGTCCGTGATACCCCAAATTTCCTACGGAAGGGGAACAACGGTACAGCCCCAACCAAAGGTTGCTAAGAAGGCCCCCATGCCTAATACACCTATGGTGGAGGCGGATATGATGTCTGTTTTGCTGGCCATTCAGGGCCAGTTAGTCAGCCCTCAATATCAGTTCAGGGAGCAGGAAAGAAAGGTGGACCGTATCTTTTTCAATTACTTGACCAAAGTCCAGACCGGCCCAACTCCGTTCAAGGTGATGGTGTCGCAATCTTTTTACGAAAAGGTATAAGTTATAAAGTCATATATAATAATGAAGTGCGAAGATTCGGGTTGCAAGAAACCTCTATTATATGCATTCCTCTCCAACAGGGGAAGCGTTTGTATGTAATAGCGGTGTATGCACCAGATGCACCTCCGCCCTCTAATTTTACGGAAGATCTAGAAAAGCTTTTTGACTGCCTTAGACTGCAATCAGATGAAAATTATTATCTCATGGCCGGAGATCTGAACACCAAACAAAATCAAATACAAAATCCCAGAGGGAACCATCTACTTAATTGGATGGGTCAACATAGTGTTGGGTATAAAATCGAACTTCCTGTTACAGATAGGCCATCGTTTCCCAGAAGTGGTGCTTATCTGGATTTATTATTACTAGACTCACGACTGACAGTTACTGACAAAGTGGTTCAACGGACAAGAAACTGCTTACAGACGATTGAATACGATAGTGATCACTGCGGACTTGCCGCCGTTATACAGCTTCCGAATGAGCTTCTGGAGTTGGAAGAGTATGTGCCTGCGCATTCTTACAACTATAGTGAACCGCACTGGCCATGCTTTTCTAACGCCTTATCAAGGGAACTTCGTTTGAACGACATTTCGCCTCCAAATGACAGAAACCTGTCCGATGTTTAGATCGATAGATATCTGCTTCAAATGGATGGAATAATAAAACAAACAATGGACAGAACTATCCCACGTTACAAATAACAAAACCTTACTGCTATGTACCGAAACACAACAATAGACTCACTTCATAGACATAAAATTGGACTGCAGACGAGATTGAAACTTTTGTACAGACGGTTAACGAACAGACATAATCTGGAGATTAGGACTCTGAAGGCGTCAATCAAAGACATCAACCAGCTCATAAAGCAAAATTATAGAATATCTTTAAATCAATATTGGGACAAGAGAATTCAGGCCGTCAATTCTAGCGACCCAAGCATGTTCCCCCAAATAAACAAGATATTTAGGAGGAACGATCAAAACGACTTTCCGTGTCTTAAACTTCAGAGAACGATAGAGAACGAAAACGTACTTTTGTCTGCAGGAATAGATCTAGGGAACGCCATCTTGGATAACGGTTTCTTTATGATCGAAGATCCTAAGGAGAAGGTAATAACAGTAGGGTCTGTTTTTTAGCAAGTTTATAAGGTGAATGAGAGCTTTCGCCCAAATCACGACCTGGAAGACAGGGCTGGGCTGAATCACTTACACCTTCAAAACAGCATTATGCAATGGCGATCTGAGAATCTTGGTTTTACCGGATTCAATGACGTAAACTTGGTAAATGCCACCATCGCCGAGCAAAATGGACCCAGATCAATGCTCGTTTCCAAGGTGGAACTCCAAATCATCTTTGAATCACTAAAGAAAAAGAAGTCAGCAGGAGTCGATGGTATACCTAACATTGTGCTACGACATCTTCCTGAGAATGCAATAGACATATACACAACACTGTTTAACAACGCACTGAATAATGCATATTATCCAGTGAGTTGGAAGACAGCTGTTGTACACCCTTTCCAAAAAAAGGGAAAGGATAATTCCAATTCGGCAAATCTCCGGTCGATAAGTCTTCTTCCGAGTATCATTAAGGTATTCGAAAAAGTTATCAATAGAGCTCTGTCTAAGTGGGCGGAGGACAAAAATATAATTCCAGACACCCAGTTCGGCTTTAAAGCGAGGCATGACACAATTCATGCCACGTCTAAGCTCGTGCCTGATGTCCAATGGAACAATGCTAAAAATCAATGCACGGGTGCCTGTCTGGTTGATTTGGAAAAGGCTTTCGACACCGTATGGTTAGAAGGTCTTTATCTGAAGCTTACCAGTTGGGTCATAAGTAAGCCACTGTTATATATGCTTTATGACATGCTGAATGGTAGAAAGTTTGTTGTCAAAAGTGGCAATGTAACTTCTTCCACAATATTTGATATTAAAAATGGTCTGCAACAGGGAGCGGTCAACTCTCCGATTCTTTTTAAAATTTACACCAAAGATCTCATAAGTAATTTTACTCAAGCAAATTCGTATGCCGACGATTTAATCGCGTACAAAACAGGTCCAACAGTTGAGGTTATCAAAACTCTCTTGCAGAATGACTTCGACAAGATTCAGCACTATTGCAACGATTGGAAAATGAAAATTAATTATCAGAAATGTGAAACTATCCTGTTTAGAACCCCTTTGTCTAGAGCCTCAAGGGACATGAGAAAGAACTGGCGCAAGCTAGTGCTCGATGGGCCTTGGCATCTGGCAGGACCATTTTCTATATTTCAACCGACATGTAGAGGTAAGGGAGCTTTTGCCCTGACAAGACGACTGTTTTATAGCAGTCCCCTTGATAGCAGGGTAAAGGTGATTTGCTACATGGCCGATGATTGCCTATGGATGCCCCGTGTGGTTCAACGTTGCACCATCTCAAATGGAAAAGATTCGTGTGTTTGAAAGATAGTGCCTTCGTACCTATCTTGGAGTACACAGAACACCAGAGTCGGAGTACAAACAATACTATCCCAACGAGGTCCTATAAAATGGGGCCAATAAAACAGGATAGATAACTTTCTAATTAAGCTGATTCGAGGTCACATTGCAAGGGCACTGACCTCGACTAATGGCCAAATTTTCGAGGCCTACCACCCCCAAGACGAATATTTTCAGAGTGTGCGTTTAAGCGGCTTCATCCCGCCCGAAGCATTTCTCTATTTATACAGTTAATGGCTGATACAGAGTAGATCGGCGATTCCACTGATCTACCACGTCGGCCACAAAACTGTGGATAGGCGGCTCCTTAATCATCGCGACGTCATCGCAGAGAGCGGAGCAGAGCGCCTGCGGTTTAGTAGGGCGATATCTGATAGAGACCGTAAGGAATTATTTAAACAAATTAACCAGTTTTGGTAGTTACAAGAACGATAGTGGCGGTCGATATGGGTTATCACCAACGGTCGGCTTACATAGGTTTAAGGTAGTTTTTAAGTTAGGTAGGGTAGGATAGCTGCGGTATTAAAAAAAAATAAAAAATTATTGTTTATTATGAGGCTATTCTAGTTTTAAGTAGTCGTACGTAGTTTAAGTTAGCTATAAGGTCGTTTTTAAGTTTAAATTATAAGAAAAATTGATCCGTAACCCAGGTTTTACACTTTTCTGGGTTAATACAGCACAGTATAACAAAGTTAAATTTTTAAATATAAGTTAGGCTAACGTCGAAAGGCAATGAAAAAAGATATTGAATAATTTAGAGCGCCCGCATAGGGCCAGTAAGTTAGTTAAGTTAATATATAAGCTAGTTGTTAAGATTTTTGTCTAGCTCTAAGTTAGTTTTAAGAAAAAACGGAAAATAAAAATTAATTAAAATGAAAAATGAAAAAATGACGGACAGAAATTTGCCAGTGACTCAAATATGTTTTTCTATCATCGCAATGTTATATTTGATTGTTATCTCAAATTTTTTTTCTGCAGGAATGCATAACTTGTACATAGTACTTACCTATAATTGCAAGTAAAAATTAAACAATTAGGTATTACAAATGTAAAAAAAAACGTGGTACTTTATAGCTAATCTATAGAAGATTAGTTGGAAGATATATTTTGGTTTAACTATAAGTTTCTTTCCCGCGAGCTAAGCTGGGTAGGTCAACTAGTACCTAATATATAAACCTCAAACAAACAAAAGATCTTTGTTACTATAAATCAATAATATATAATCAATCAATAATAATATAAATCAATTTACAAACAATTTTTGATTGAATTTCTGCACATAGTTCATTCAGATAGGTACCTACATATCCATATGTATGTACCTATATGTATATGTAGCTGCCTATCTGAATAGAAAGCAAAATTCAAAAAAAAAATCCATGCACTGCCAGGACGTTTGTATCTTTGTATAAATACAGCTAGAAGTAAGTTTAAGTTTAAATCATTGTATAAGTTAACACTATTTATGCTGACATACAGTCACATGTTATTAAACAATAACAAGAGTATAATAAAAGTACCCAAAATCATTTAATTTAAACCATGCTCTCATTAAGCATTCAACATCATTTAATTAAAACCATTAAAGCTAGCACTATCACTTTCCGATAAACATCCATAAACTAAGTGTAAGCAATATTGAAGGCATTCCTCAAAGCTCAATAAATAATATCAAACATAATGTTGAACCCATCATCACTTACGTCCCGCTTAAGCATTATTTAACCAAAACAATAATGCTGACTTGCACTCCGTCGTTCCATTGATCAACATATTCTGAAATATAAGCATATTTACATCTACGTTCACATGTAAGGAATATCAAACACATCCACCAGCAACAACTTGAATGGGATATCTTAGTATAAATAGTTTGTAATTTTAGTCTTTAGCTTGAGTTCAATTTGACTAATAAAAGCGATTGGTCGCAACCAAAAATAATTTTCGTTTTTTTTTTAAAGTCCTAACTAAAAAATCCATAATTTGCGCCCGAGCAAAAAAAAATTATAGTGAAAAATAGAAATCTCGCTAAGCCCGAGCAAAAAGAAAATTATAGTGAAAAAATAGAAATCTCGCTAGGCCCGAGCAAAAAAAAAATTATAGTGAAAAAAACACTCGCTAAAACCGAGAAAAAAAGTGATCTGTTAAAAAAAGACAAAAAAAACACTCGCTTAAACCCGAGAAAAGTTTGATCATCGCAAAACTCCCTGAAGAAATTTAACGCCCCCCAGTAGCTGAGAAAAAACACAGCAAAAACCAACAGTTCTACTGCCAGCCGCTTCAGTATGATTTATAAATTAATCATAGGATTGTATGCATTACTAAATAAGAATTAAGATTTAAAATTATTAAATTCATTTAATTAAAACAAAAAAAAAATATTTTAAGAAAAGAAGAACGTTTTTTTTCTCAGTGCAAGAAAAAAGTTAAAATAAAAAAATGAAAAAAACAAGTAAAAATAGTTTTTTTTTAAATAATTTTGAAATAAATAACTTAAAAAAATGGCAAATCAAAACAGCCTTGTTCGTCCCCCAATCCTTAATCTCCCACCCCAACCTATACAAAGAATTAATGAGCCAAATCCGCCCCCGCAACTCGCGCAAGCTCAACCTTCTCAACCTCAACCTGGTCAAGCTCCCTCAATTGCTTCCCCGGAATTAATTAACATCATCGCAAGAGTAGTTAATTCAATCGTTTACCCCAATTTCAACGCACATCTCACACGTGATCAAGACATTCGCCCAGAATTTCGAGAAAACATTGAAGAGCTAGATAAAATACCGGACGTAGATTCTTCTGGTAGACCAGGAGAATTTAGCTCTTAGCGAAAGAGTGTAGAGCGTATCTTAAAAAATATACGAGTCATTGCAAGGAACGCCAAAATATTATGGTATCCTGAATATTATTAGGAATAAAATAATAGGAAACGCTGACGCTGTACTCGAATCGTACAATACGCCGTTAGATTGGAAGGCAATTTCAAAGTGCCTTACGCTGCATTACGAGGACCAAAGAGACTTGGGTACTCTAGAGTACCAAATGACCTCTCTAATACAAGCAAATTCTTCAGTACCGGATTTTAATCAATCTGTGTACAAACATTTGTCCTTAATCCTGAATAAAATTTCTTGCATGATCATTGGTCCAGAAGCTCTCTCGCTCCTCACGAGCACATATAGAGACAAAGCCCTAGACACATTCATACGTGGATTGAATGGCGATCTTCCAAGATTGTTAGGTATGCGTGAACCAACAGACTTGCCTCAAGCACTAAATTTATGCCAAAAATTAGAAAATCAAAATTTTCGCTCACAGTACGCGAACCAGAATAATATAAGAAAATGGCAACAACACAATTCTCATTAACCAACAAACAGGTTTAATCCCCCTCAAAGACACCTACCCCATATATTCCCTGAAATAGCTTACTTACCTCAAACACATTATCCTTATCTAAACAACTACCCCAATTTTCAGCTAATAAATAATAACTACCAATCTCAACCACGCTAACTACCCTGTAAATTATAATCCTAATTTCGCTCCTTCTCGCCCTCCCAAACCACAGCCGAGACCAGAACCAATGAAAACGTCTACAATCAGATCTTCGTCAATCAATTATCAGAATTGTCCCAATCAGTCTTTCAAATATGCTGGTAAAAGACCCCAAATTCAAAGCCCATCATTCCAAAACAGAGTTCCCCAGAAAGTGCAAAGGAATTTTCATATAGGTATTATTAACCTTAACAGCTCTCAAAACCCGTCCTCAGACTGTGTTATTCATCCGACGGGATACATTTCTCCCAACGATTTATATGCTTTCTACCAACAAGACAACGTGCCAGAAGCTTAACATGACCCCAATCTTTATGGGTACATGCAGCAACAATCTTAAGCATTAGAGGAAGGTAATGAAATAGATCAAGAAACAGAAATTGACGAATGCGATATTAATTTTTTAGGCTAAACGACTCTTCGCTGCCGTATTTTCAGTGCAGAACGAAGAAAATTCGAGTTAAGCAACTTAAATCACAATCGGTAAACCCAATAGATATCAAATTTGACCATATGTCAAAATCACAGAAACAGGCTATGAACTTTCTCGTACAAAAATTCAGAACTTTATTTTCTGAACCAAATGAAAAGCTTACATACATCACAAGAGTAATAGGTGAAATACGTACTAAAACCGACTCTCCCGTATATTCAAAATACTATCCTTATCCCGCTTCGTTAAAGGAGGAAATCGAAAAACAAATTCAAAAACTTCTCCATGACAAAATCATTAAACCCTCTCGTTCACCCTACAATTCTCCAGTATGGATTGTACCAAAAAAAGATGACACAAAGGGCAATAAACAATACGTTATTGACTACAGGAAGCTAAACTATAAGCTATAGTATCTGATAAGATCTAAGATAATGCTCATTCTTTACAGTCCTAGATCTTAAAAGCGGATTTCATCACATTGGTCTAAAGCCAGCTGATACTGAGAAAACCGCCTTCTCTATTAATAATTGGAAATATGAGTTTCTTCGTCTCCCATTTGGAATGAAAAATTCACCTTCGATTTTCTAAATAACTCTGGATGATATTCTTAGAGAGTATATTGGAAAGATTTGCTGTGTTTATAATTGATGGTATCATCATTTTTAGTAAAACAGAGGAACAACACTTTAAACACGTAGAACTGATTTTCAAAACGTTAGCAGAAGCTAACATGAAGGTACAATTAGATAAATGCAACTTTTTTAAGGAAAGATTCGTTAGATGTTTTTAATAAAATAAAAAAATCACTTACTTCAAAAGATTTACTTTTCGCGTATCCTGGTTATAAAAAGAGCTTTGAACTGACTACAGATGCCTATGGTATAGCCATAGGCGCTATATTATGGCAAGGAGACAGGCCTATTTTATTCATTTCCAAATCTTTAAGTAAAACCAAAGAACACTATGCAACTAATGAGAGAGAAATGCTCGCGATTATATGGGCACTCAATTCTCTTCGGAACTACCTTTACGGTACTGCGCATGTTAGAACCTTTACGGATCACCAACCATTGACTTACGCATTAAGTCACAAAAATAATAACTCAAAAATGAAACGTTGAAAACCAATACTGGAAAAATACAATTACGAACTACAATACAAACCGGGAAAAAGTAATGTAGTAGGATGCTCTTTCTCGCTCCCCACAATTTTCACAAATTAACTCTATCAATTGCTCAACATAGTAATCAGAGTTCGTCTCACGACCGTATACCCGCAGTTGAAACCCCGATTAATGTGTTTAAAAATCAATTGATGTTACTTACTGGAAACGAGCAGCCATACCAATTTAAAATCCCTTTTCCCACCTTTCACAGACATATTTTTATTCAATTTGATTAAACTGAAGAAGACCTCATTTCATTGTTTAAAAGATATCTTAACGCCAGTGTTATTAATGGACTTTACACCAACGAGGCACTAATGGGTAAAATTCAAGAAATTTATCCGCAACACTTCGGATCTTACAAGATACGCTTTAGATAAAGTTTTGTATTTTCGGAACTTACCGCGTTATAAGAAATATTTTCTTATTTATTTCTCCCATACCTCAATTTCCAGGCCAAATAATTCACATTGACATTTATTCCACAGATAAGCAATTGGTGTTAACAGCAATAGATAAGTTTTCTACGTTCGCTCAGGTACGAATTATTAAACAAGGGCAATCGAAGATGCCAGGGAACCAGACAGATTATATTTGCATATGGTGTTCCCAAAATGATAGTTTACGATAATGAGAAAACATTCAGTTCAGCCTCCATATCCTTCATGTTGCAAGATCAGTTAGGGATAGAAATTTATAAGACGCCCCCTTACACTATTGCGGTGAATGTTCAAGTAGAAAGATTCCACTCCACGTTATCTGAAATTATGAGTTGCTTAAAAACAAAACGTCTCCATAAATCCTTCCTTGAACTCCTAGACCAAGCTGTTTGTGAATATAATTATTCAATATACTCAACCACCAAAAGTCGACCCATTGAAGTTTTCTTTAATAGAACAGTTAGTACAGACCCCGAACAGTATGAAAAGTCAAGACAAGAAACTATGGAATTACTGACCAAAAAACAAAATACCGACCTAGAATACCATAACAAAAGACGAACAGAAATTAAGACATACTCTCCAGGTGAAACAGTCTTTGTCAAAATAAATAAACACTTAGGTACCAAACTTTATTATATTAAAATTGTTAAAATCAAACACTGCCTTTAAAGAACAATTTACTTTAGATACTAAGTTTAAATTAGATGTTATTAAAGAAGAAATTACTAACATAGATTATGCCTTACTTTGGGCTAAAAATAAAATTGTGAATTCCTATATTCTTTCAAATTCAGAAATTAAAATTGTGAAACAAAAATTTGAAAAAAGTATGATACCCTTTCTAAATTTAGAAGAAGCACTCAATTTTGCTGAAATTAAAATAGCTTCAGATAAGTTAACTATTCTTTATATAATAAGCATTCCTACAACCGAAAAATCTTTATGTACAAAAATTTTAATAAAAAGCTATAAGGTATAACAACAAAGCAATAAAGCTTGAATTTGAAAATTTATTAATTTGTGAAAAAGGCATATATGGTGTCCAAACAAACTGTAACACTTATAATGAATTAACTGTTTGTAACAGAAACAATATTGTAAACATTACTTCTAATAATTGTATCCCAAACTTAATAGAAAGTAAACCATCATGTTGTGATGAAATCAACAGTCAACATTTGCCAACCATCGAAGAACTTCATTAAGGAACCATATTTCTGAATCAGTTCAATGGATCAATCTTCTTTAAGAACGAAACTGTCAATCTAACCGGAACGTTCGTTCTACAGTATCATAACACATCAATCTTTATAAACGGTCAAGAATACGCTTCAAACGAGATACCATTTGCAAAGCCTTTGCCAGCGGTCTAACATTCAACTAATTCAATAAAAACATACAAAGACCTTTTGACAATGGAGATGCTTAAGGAACATTAACAATACGGAACATATAACAGATATCGAAAAACAAACTAAGATGCACAGAGTAACAAATTATAGCCTTTCATCCCTCATAAAAGTCATCATAGTTGCAATCATAGCTAAGCAAGTAATCTCCTCGAGAAAACAAATAACAAATAAAAATGAATCTCTAAGGTTATCACCACCGGATCACTTAAGCCAAGATGAAATAGAATCCGCAGCATCACAGAAACAAATTCCATTACTTTTCCCGTCGAGTGAGGACACTCGAATTTAAGAAGGGAGAAGTTAACACTATTTATGCTGAGATACAGTCACATGTTATTAAACAATAACAAGAGTATAATAAAAGGACCCAAATTCATTTAATTTAAACCATGCTCTAATTAAGCACTCAACATCATTTAATTAAAACCATGCTCCCATTAAAGCTAGCACTATCCATTCCGATAAACATCTTTAAGTCCATGAACTAAGTGTAAACAATATCGAAGGCAGTCCTCAAAGCTCCATAAATAATACCAAACAAAATGTTGAACCGATCATCACTTACGTCCCGCTTAAGCATTATTTAACCAAAACAATAATGCTGACTTGCACTCCATCGTTCCATTGATCAACATATTCTGAAATGTAAACATATTTACATCTACGTTCACATGTAAGGAATATCAAACACATCCACCAGCAACAACTTCAATGGGATATCTTAGTATAAATAGTTTGTAATTTTAGTCTTAAGCTTGAGTTCAATTTGAGTAATAAAAGCGATTGGTCGCAACCAAAAATAATTTTTTTTTGTTTAAAGTCCTAACTAAAAATTCCATAATTTATATAAACTGCTATAGTACTATCATGACGACCGGTTGACGGTGGCGTTCCAAGCGGCATGTGTGTTTTCTAACTCGGTAAGTTTTGAGAGATGAATAAAGAGCATGGTTTTTATGTTATGCTTTGTGCTTAGTTCCCTGCGCATGTGCAGGAAATAAAAGAAGGCGAACATGAAACAATTGGAAAAAGGGTTTTGCTTAGCTGCGGCGAATAATTTTTTGTTGGAATTTATACACCATCCAACATTTTCATTGTTTACATTTTCTTTTATATGGACGGGAACTGTTTCTTACATACGTACGTCATTGACCAGACTTTGATTCGAATTCTTTAGGAATTTCAAGTTTTTTACGAGCACTGGTTACTTACCTATGTATAAACATATTTGTCATATTTGTACATATACATAAAAAAAAAACTTACTTTTTGCTGTATTTATACACACGTCCTTGCAGAAATGGATTTTTGTTTTGAATTTTGCTTTCCATTCAGATAGGTACTTACATAAAATATCATGTTGTGAAGTTTTAACCTGGGGTTCGACAAATAAATAAAATAAATAAATAAATTTATTGGCGTGACAGCTCCTTAAGGAGCCAAGGCCTAGTGACTTATACTCTCAACCATTCCTGTGTGTGTGTTGTTACTCTGCAAGAATGGAAGGGACCTACAGTTTACCGCCGAGTCCGAACGGCTACATGAGATGCACTTTTTCGAGACAAATTTTACTCTTGGAGGTTTTGTCAGTTCCTCGCAAGAGGCAGTACCCCAGAAAAAAAAGGTGGCTATGAGCTGGATTTGAACCCAGGTTCTTTCGCTTAGCAGTCCGACACACTAACCACTAAGCCACGGGGCACTACGGTTCGACAAATAAAACTCAATTAAAACTCCAAAATAATACAACAAATATCTTTATTTTATCAAACACAACGTCTTTCAATATAAATAGCAGCAAATTTAACTTATTCCACTTATTCACAATTCAAATACGTTTTTATAATTCAAGACTTTTTATTTAATCTCAATTCAATCACTTTTTACTAACGCTTCCAGTTGTTAACAATTCCACTTTTGAAAATAAACTGAACTTTCAATGCCATCTATTCTTGTATTTATACAAGTTTACAAGCTTCTGGAAGCTTCTGTCTGGTTTGGCACAATCTAAGCTTTCGGTACTAATTCGAGTTTCGAATTAGTACTTCAAGTTCGATTAATTACTCAGTTAAAACATATTGCAAATATGTAGCATACTTTTAGGGGCTAGGTTGTTGTACACAATAAATGTTGGTTGTTGTACACAATGAATCCAACAGATGTCGTTAATTTACAAAATGTATCCTCCGAATATCTAAACTTGTTGCCACATCACATCGTCCCCCTCTTAGTTTTGTTTGTCCCGAACAAGCACATCATAATTGTTTCCGTGGTAACGATGCAGTCGATCCACATGGACAATTTTCATTTTGCTCTTGGTCATCGTTGAATTCGGAAAACGACATCATTAATGCGCGTAACTACTTGGTAGGGACCTTCCCAGTCCTGGTGAAGCTTGGGAGATTTTCCCTTTCTGCGATGTGTGTTATAAAGCCATACCAGATCTCCCTCATTGAATTCAGGTGCTGTTGATCTCGCATCGTATCTGGTTTTCATGCGGTCACTCGCAATTTTTATGTTGTTACTTGTTCTCTGGTGAATGTCGTTGATCCTTTCTCTAAGATCCAACACTTAGTCCTCTTTGCATGTTGGGTCTGCAATAGGTAATCCGAATTTTAGTTCACTTGGAAGCCGGGAAGTTCGTCGAAATAGATCTCCTCTCGTAGGATCTCCTCTACTTTCGATCGTGGAACCACAAGCTGCATCTTAAAGGATCTTCCATCAGGCATTTTCCATTTTCTCCGCGAAACACCATCTTTCACATGGAGAGAGTCCCATTGCGCTCAGTATGCCTTTAAAGAAGGACTTCTGTCGGAGATGTCTCTTGCATTTGGTTTTTCCATAGATTCCTTCCATGCAAGAATTGGCTCGATGTCAGGGTCTTCTTTTTGTTCATTACGAAGTTCTTTGGCACTCCAACCCTCTACAGGTTCGGCTCTTATTCTCTGGACAGAAATACATTCGTCCTTTTCCTCTTTTCGCGCACAATGTTTGCAACTGCGTTCACGTGGTCTGCGGGAAAGCGCGTCCGCATTGCAGTGCAGTCTTCTTTTCCGATGCTGCACTTCGAAGTCGTAAGTCTACTTGCCACTCAGGATTTTTGAACTGTAGCAACCATTTTAAAGCGGCGTGATCGGTACGCAGGATGAATCTCTGTCTATACAGATATTTATAGAAATGTTTTGTCGCTTGGAAGTTGTTGTTTGGAAGGAGTTCCGGTCTAGTTACACAGTAGTTTCTCTCTGGTCGCGACAGAACTTTGCTGAAATAGGCTACCACTTTCTCCTGCCCATCGTGTATCTGCGACAGAACTGCTCCAACACCCACGTTACTAGCATCCGCGTCCACAATAAATGTCTTGCCAGGGGTGGGGTAAGCTAGTATTGGTGCCTCACAAAGTCGCTGTTTTAGATGTTGAAAGCTTCTTTCGCACTCACCTGACCATTTAAATTGTCTACCCTTCTCAGTAAGCTGGTGGAGACACTTTGCGATTCCGGCAAAATCCTTGACGAACCTCCTGTATTAAGTGGCGAGACCTAGAAAGCTCCTCAGCTGGTGTTTATCTTCGGGAACTGGCCAATTTCTCACGGTTTTGATTTTCTCCAGATCAGTGTTTACTTCACAAGGTGGCTGGAGCGTTACACAAGCCAAATGGCATAACGGTAAACTGCCATAGTCCATTTCCCGTTGTGAAAGCTCTCTTTTCTTTGTCTTCCGGATGGATCCGTACCTGCCAGTAGCCACTTTTCAGATCGAGTGTGGAAAACCATTTTGCTCCAGAAAGGGTATCCAAGGTGCCATCTGTTATAGGCAAAGGGTCCTTCTTGGTGACATCATTGAGCCTCCGGTAATCTACGCAGAATCGAGTGCTGCCGTCCTTCTTTCTCACTAGTACAACGGATGATGCCCACGGACTTTTTGAGTTTTCGATTAGACGATCTTTTTCCATGGTCGATATCATCTCATCAACTTCCACCTGTTTTGCCAATGGAAGTCTTCTAGCAGGTTGCCGGATCAGTCTGCTATCGCCGGTGTCTATGCGGTGCTGTACTAGGTGTGTTCGACCATAGGCGATGCAAATATATCAGCAAACTCGCCAATGAGATTTTCGGCTATGGTTTTCTGCTCCTGATTTAGCTCACAGTTTCCGAGGATAGCATTACATACCTCGGCCAATTTCGTTGCAGAAACAAGACTTGCAGATTCATTCCCAGATGTTGTCGATATGGCTGCAATGGGTACGCATCTTCCAATCACCTCTCCTTGTCTGAGCTTGACGGAGTGTTTGTTCGGATTCATCAGCCTTACCGGAACCATGTTTTTCTTTGGGTCTACTAAAATGTTTCCAACGATATAGCTTGGAAAGTCCTCTTTATCATCTGCTTCAACGAAATAGAATTGGTGGTTCCCAGGATCACCCTCCAAACGCGTCCAAAGAACTGTCTCTGAAGATGGTGGAAGGACTTCATCTCTGCTTATAACCACCCGAAGTTTCACAGCGTTCTCGTTTTTGTATACCATAGGGATCTCAACGGTTCGATACCTTTACACTTGCATTCGAAGGTCTATGATTATCTCATGTGCCTTCATGAAATCCACTCCTATGATGCATTCGTCGCATATGTCGGCTACTAAGAATGCATGTGAGAAGGTCAACCCTGCCAGTTGTATCCTTAGAAATACCTCCCCGTATACTTTTGCTGCTTCTCCGGTAGCTGTCTTCAGAGTGTAGCAATTGGTGTTATGTAACCAGGACGTCTGAACAAGGTCTCTTCTGATTATGGAGGCTGTGGCACCCGTGTCGATAGTGGCAATACATTTTCGGTTTCTGATGACTGTCTCCACGGTCAAGCTCTTGCTGCAGCGTGTAGTTTGCGAAACTTGGATGATGGTCCTGGGGGCGTCGATTCCCGTCTGCTGTTGATCAGAAGTATGTCCAGCAGTGTGAGTGTAATTCCTGCCAGATGCTTCGTCATTCTGCCTCCTTCTTGCGCAATGTGGGCAGCTTACCTGTCTAGGTGGAGATCTGCATTGTCGCTGTAGGTGTCCTAGCTTGTTGCAATTCCAGCATCTCGTTTGATCTCGAGCAGTCTTCGGGTTTTGTCTTTCAATGTCGACGCGTTGACATGAGCACTCTAGCGTAGCCATTTCTCTGACGCGATGGCTACCTTGCGAAGCCTGGTCTGCCGCTTCCATTGTCAGGGCAAATGCTAAAGCCTCAGCGAGCGTTTTCTTACCTGTCATTCTTACAGCCATTTGTAGTTTTCCATCTGCACTGGCATTAGTGAACGCATCGGTTGCCAGTTCGTTTATGATTTCCCTCCTGGTATTGGGATAAGACAAATTCGCCAAGCGCTTGATGTCAGCTTGTAATTGTTGTAGTGTTTCACCTCTTGTCTGGACCCTTCGGCGCAACTGGACTCGGTAAACTTGCTGCATGTGGTCGTCGTCAAACCTCATCTCGATTGCCTTGACCATGGCATCAGAATCATGATGTTTGTCTTCAGGAATGGTCTGTAGCAATTCGGCAGCTGTTCCTCTGAGCGCAAGCGTTGATTTGTCTTCATTGTCCCAGTTGTTCGTCAAGGCGGCAGCTTCGAACTGCCTCTTGTAAATTGGCCATGATGTTTGACCATCGAAGACAGGGGGCTGCATTTCTTTTCGTCGTGGACCTTCGCTGGAATATTCCCGAAGTTTCTGCTTCCTCAGATAATCAACCTCCTTAGCCAGACGTTCGTACTGTTGTTCTACACTTTCCACCTGCTTTCCGAATTTTTCTTCTAAGTTTGCTATTTTCTGGTCTACTATTTGGAGTCTTTTGTCGAAGAGAACATTCTGTGCATCGAGTTTATTTTTGAGAGCATCCCTTTGTTGGCTCAGTTGCTTCTGGAAAACTTCTAAAGAATTCTTCTGCTCATTCTTTTGCTCATCGAATTTACGTTTGAGAACGTTCTTTTGTTCTTCGAAAACGTTCTTTTGTTCTTCGAGAACGCTCTTTTGTTCGCTTAGTTGCTTTTGCAGCATTTCTGACGAATTCTGTTGATCTTCGAGAATGTTATTTTGTTCTTTCGAGGAACTTTCCAGAGCATAGAATTTCGACAGAAGCAACTTCACGAAAGCAGGCATTTCATCGGCAGTACTTGTTGTGCTTTCTCTCCCTTGTTCTTCAACATCGAACAACATGGTATCAGGGTTTCCACCATCCTGAGTGATAGCATTCTGAAGTCGGAACAATAGTTCCTTCCTTAGCCCCGAAGTCTGGAGTTTTTTTTTTCCTAAATCTTCTTTCAACTCAGCTGTTGTCAATTGTTCTATTTTGCGACCCATTTTATGTAACCGAAACATAATTTTCGCGACAAAGTCGAATTTATTTAAGTATCTTTTCTAGAACAATCTTTTTCAAAAACTATTTTTATCAAAAAATATCCGCTATTCACAATTTTATGCTGGAAAATTCCACTTTCACAGTTATATAAGTCACTGGCACTGCTTTAGAAAATGTCACTATGGAATTTTCTAGCACTTTACTGAGTTTTATCTCCAATTTCTGACACCAATGTGAAGTTTTAGCCTGGGGTTCGACAAATAAAACTCAATTAAAATTCCAAAATAATACAACAAATATCTTTATTTTATCAAACACAACGTCTTTCATTTTAAATAACAGCAAATTTACCTTATTCCAGTTATTCACAATTCAAATACGTTTTTATAATTCAACACTTTTTATTTAATCTCAATTCAATCCCTTTTTACTTACGCTCCCAGTTGTTAACAATTCCACTTTTGAAAATAAACTGAACTTTCAATGCCATCTACTCTTGTATTTATACAAGTTTACAAGCTTCTGGAAGCTTCTGTCTGGTTCTGGCACAATCTTAGCTTTCGGTACTAATTCAAGTCTCGAATTAGTACTTCAAGTTCGATTTAGTACTCAGTTAAAACATATTGCTAATATGTAGCATACTTTTAGGGGCATGGTTGTTGTACACAACAGATGTCGTTAATTTACAAAATGTATCCTCCGAATATCTAAACTTGTTGCCACATCACAATATGTATGTGTAGGTACCTATCGAATGAACAATGCGTAGAAATTCATTAAAAAATTCTTTGTTAAGTGATTGTAGATAATTATAGTAACAAAGATACCTATTTTGTTTGTTTGAGGTTTATATAATAGGTACTTGTTGTCCTACCCAGCTTAGCTCGCGGGAAAGAAATGTATTATGTATAGTTTAACCAAAATATTTCTTCCAACTAATCTTCTATAGAATTGCTAAGAATACCCCGGTTTTTATTACATTTGTAATACCTAATAACGTTACGTTTTTTGGAAAAAAATGTTGTAGGCCATCTTATTTCTTTTGCTGTTTTATATTTTATGAATTTTTCTTTTCAAAATCTTTAAACCAGTTTTATCAAAAATATATTATTTTTGAAAACAAATTTAAAATTTTTTCTTGAGTATGTCAATTTAAAGAAATCTATAGTTTATACTAGGAGAAAAATTTAAAAAAAAAATCTATAGATTCGTGTTCAATATATTCAAAAAACAAAATATTTTTTTTTAATTATTAAAAATTAAAAAAAAATGTTTTTGAAAATTTTAATAAGCAATATTTTTTTAATCGTAAAACACTATATATTTTGAAAATTTCATCAAAATCCGTCAATTAGTTAACGAGAAAGTCTAATTTTAAAAACCGGTTATATGGGAGGTACCGTTATAAAACTTTTTCTGAAAAATCCATTAAAACTTGAAGATAGATTTTGCATAGAAAACACCATTCAGAAAGTTTTATCAAAATTGTAGGAGCAGTTTTTGAGAAAAATAAGTTTTTCATTAAAAGTTATATGCCAGGTACCGTTAGTTTTGGAGCTAGAATGCCAATTCAAAAAACTGTCAGGTAGAGTACTCTAAAAATACTATATACCAAGTTTGAATCAAATCGGCCCAACCGTTTAGGCTGTAGGAATCGATACGGACAAACAGACAGAGACGGAATTTCCGAACCCACTTTTTTTTACTTCTCTATCATCGTAATGTAATGTTTGATTGTTATATTTTTTTTTACGAATGTAAAACTTGCCTTATAGTCCCTATAAATCGCAAGTAAAAAATTGAAAATCCTAAAGAATTCGAATCAAAAGTCTGGTCAATGATGTATATACATATGTACAAATATGACAAATATGTATGTAGGTAGTGCTCGTACAAAACTTGAAAATACTAAAAAACTCAAATCAAAAGTCTGGTCATTGACGTACGCATGTATAAATACTTATGTAAGAACCAGTTCTCATATTACATATTCCATATAAAAAAAATCTAAACTATGAAAATGTTAGATCTGTAATATAAATTCTTACAAAAACTATTCGCCTCAGCTAAGCGAAACCATTGTACAAAGCACAAAGCATAACACTAAAAACCATGCTCTTATTTCTCTCTCACTCAAATAAAATGTCCCTACACTAGCACACCAAGCGTGTACAATGCCACAAAATAAATGCTGGTATGTTCTGTTTCCAACTATGTTTCTCATTTTTATAAATGATCTTTTGCTTGCAACTTTAAATCCACTTAACTGTTTTGCTGACGACTTTTCCCTCAGCTTCCCATATTCGTTCGCTGATTCAAGTTCTTCAAATAGAACGTGGGATTGCAATGGTATCCTATCATAATCTCATTAAACTCCCAATGGAGAAATCGTGTGGAGTTTATTGCTTAACATAACCCGCAGCCATTGTCCATGAATGGCACTTGCATCGAGAAAACCGAAAAACTTTCAGTAATTGATGTGTATGCCAACGCAACGATCTCCGTTGGAACGACCATATATTTTAAATCGCCAAAAATGCTGGTGTTCAGATTTTCTATATCGATGCAAGAAGTTAATTCCCCCTTCTGATCTGGTTACAATTTATAAATCATTTATACGGCCAAGACTCGAGTATAACTGCCACATCTGGGCAGGTAAAAAAGGGTGGTTGTCACTGGGAGAAGAGGTTATGACTCGATCGGAATCCATGAATAATAATAACTTCACATAACAAAATATAAAAATCACAACGCAGAAAAAATAACAACCAAAAACAACAAACCAATTAGCCATTTTGAAAGCCGATTTCTGGGTTGTTTCCATGGACCGATTTTGGATATATTTTCAGCTATGAATTCTGACAAAAATCAAATAAAAAAGCTTATGTTTCAATTTCGCGTATGTTCATGCTATTCTTATCTTAGTTTGTCTGTAATATAATTTTTGTTTGATTAGAATTTCAGTTATACAATTTTTTTTTGTCTTGTAAATTTCTTGTTTTTTTGAACTGCTTTTCTTATTCAAATTGGATTGTTTAATACCAAAAATTTGTCTAATATATTATTTTAATCTCTGTTTAGGTGGTTCATATTACCAAAATAGACGTCAACTATCCACAAGACAAGACAGAGATCGCGAACATGATCGCTATGATCATGAACGCCCTGACCGAGTTGAACGTGTTGATAGATTGGATCGAAGAGATCGAGAACGTGATCGATTTCATGGCCGTGAACGTGATCTCATGCATTATGACCTAAATAAGGAAGAATTTTGGGATGAAAGAAATTATGGGGTTGTTAATCATCACCATCTAACGTCTTCAATATCTGGTATTCATCACAGTCGGATTGGCGGAACACGTATTGACGATATCGATCTGATGCATGATCGCGATGATCTTCGATACCCGTCATCGTCCCGTGATAGAGATAGAGGAGATGCATCACTACCCCCACCTTCCTCAAGTCGGCGCGATCGTGACGAATATAGTCCACATAGAGGCGGTGTGAGTAGTAGGAGAGTACTTAATGCCATGTAGGAATCGTGGTTATAAGGGCGGGATCAGATCGATTATAATTATGAGCAAAAAAACAACAATTATGAAAGTAATTGTGTTGATATTTATCAAAATCATTATTTTTTTCAACATTATTTAAAAAATCATAAGAGTCCGAATGATGTTCACACTAAAATGACAAATTCTATCAATTTTATAAGAGCAATTTATTTGTTTAAGGGCCAAGAATTTTTCTGATAAGAAATTGTATCCTTTTCAATTTATGTGCGATTTAAGTACGCAATTGATATATAAATATATATATATATATATAAATATATATATATATTGTTGATAATACTACATAAAAAAAAATCAATAAAATAATATGTACACGAAAAAGAAAAATCTACCAGCCTCATCAAATTGCGAAATAAATAAAAGCATTAATAGCTATGTTCATTAAAAATAAAAAAATAACGCTTTAATTTTTTCCTACAGTAAATTAAAGTAATTGAATACGGAATAAAAAAAAACAAAACAATTTCTTCAAGTGCCAAACTTAAAAATGATTTGAATTTATTTATTTATTTATCTTTTTCTACGTTGCAAAATGATACGTACTTATGTTTGTTAAAAGGAGCCTAATGTGTCTTAAACTCTAAAAATACTTTTAAATACAAATTTGAAAAAAATACATAAAGAAAATTATCTCGGCCAGTTATATATCTAAGTGTCAGCTGAAAAACAAATAAAGCTACCATTTAAAAAAATACATAATGTATATATATATAGATATGTATATGTTTAATGTACATACGTGTAAATAAATAATAATAAAAAGAAAATATTTTGTTAAGTGTAATCGGAATAATAATCTAACACCACAGATATAATATATTCGATCAAACTTAAAAATAGTAAATCTCCTTAATATAATCAGTTTAAATTTAATTTACTTCACTTTTTTTAAACGGGCACAAACCCGTAAACAGGAAGCATTGTTCTTCTCCATTTTTTCTTTGTCTAAGCTTTAAAGCACGCTTAGCTTGTTAAAAACAAAAACAAAAAAAAATAGCTCCTAAAAGTATAGAGTAAACTGGTTTATTTTTATAAGAGCATTAATATTTATTATTTCGTCCTATTTTATTTGTTTCTTTAAGCTAGCTTAACGATTTCAAATGCTTACAATGTGATCTGGCCTGCTCATGAGTACTCTTTGTGCAATTCCAAACGTGATTTGAAATTTAATACATTGCACTTTGATTGGTATAATGTCTGGTTTTAATTTATTGATACAATTTCTAAATATTAAATGAATATTTCAACATTTGAAAAAATTAAATCACATTATTTTTATTTAATCTAGTAAGTATATATTATTTCAAGGAACAAAATTAAACAGGCTATATTTCCGTATACTTTTTACTTGCGATTATAGGTACTTTAATTAGTGTTTTCCGTCAGGGTTTTCCCATACATTTACCCTTTTTTGCCTATACGGGGGACATCCGGGATAGTGTTTATTAATTGTCAGGGATTGTATTCTGTTTGCTTTCTATTTTTCCCTTATTACTTAGTGTTATATTCTGATTTCTTGATTCATCTCCTTCGGTTGGTACGTTTATTATGTTATTCGTCTTTTTGGATTGATTAGAAGTTTCGCTGTTTTTCTAAAAAAACTAAAAAAACAGTAAATAAAGCAAGATATGATCTATCTACTTTCAATTAACAAAAAATGCATTTGTTTTTAACTTCTTTACTTCACTATTTTAATCGTGTTCAACATTGTTACTCCAAACTATTGACGTCAAAAAGGGGAAGTAAAAATGCAGAGCACCTCGATAAATCAAAATTATAGAAAATGAAGAAGATTATAGTTCAAGTTCATTTTGATTAAAGAATTTCGTCAGCATAATAGATTAGGGGTCATTTTCTTCACAATTAAAAGTTTTTTTTTATAATCGGTGCGCACTCAAGGGATTATTACTACACTTAAGATTAGATAGAACACCAAAGGAGATACCGATGCACATTGGTTTTTAATGTTTGTAAATCGTAATGGAAGGGAAAAATCGAGCTGGATAAAGCGTTCGACATTCGTGTAGTGCGGCTAAAGAATGAGTCTCTATACTTAAAAGTGCGTCCGAAATAAGGATCAAGGGTGAATCTATGAGCATTCCTAGCCATACTAGTATTACGGGGAAAACTTTTAAGATGGAATGTAACTGGCTATTTTTCTGGGGCATTGTTTATAGAAAAAGCGATAGAACAACGAGAGACAGGAAACGTTTCGACAATGTTCTAGCGAATCAAATGTTTCCATTATGTTTTTATCTCCTTTCATTTTTAATGCACTCTTCTGGATTCTATAACGGAAACGCAAGTGAGTAACAGGGACACCTGCCCCGATATGGGAGTTGTACTCAAGCTTTGAGTGAATGTACGCCTCATAAATTATAGCCAGATATAACAGGGAGAAATATTTTTTGCATCGTCTTAGAAAACCTAACCATTTCGCCGCATTTTTAGCGATGTCATAATTTGTGTTCATTACACAGAAGGTGGTTTGTGATACACATACCAAGAACGCAAAGCTGTTCGGTTTCCTCGATACAATTGCCACTCATTGATAGTGGCAAGAGGGTAGGTTATGCTTTAACGATATAAGGCAATATTGAGTTTTGGAAGGATTAAATTCCAGAGGATTAATAATTCCCCATTGAACAATGCTAGCAAGATCGGAATTTAATGTGCTAATCATACGCTGCCGTTGCAGTTCCACATCCAAAGAATAGGGAAGTGAATCTGAAAACGAATACGGGAAGCTGAGGATACTGTTATCAGCAAAATAATTAATTGGATTAGAAGTCTTAGTCTAGAGATCATTGATAGAAATGAGGAATAGTGTCAGAGAAAAAACGCAGCCTTGTGAATATCAGACTGGTAACCGTCCAACACAACACGATTGGAACGGTCCGAATTTTCTAATTCATCGAATAAGAGGTTCGCTGATTCCAAATACAAGCATTTTCGATAAAAGACCTTGATGCTAAACTATACCAAATGCTTTTGAAATATCAAGTGCAATAATTTTACTTTCTCCAAAACGGGTTAAAGATTGATTTAACTGTTCGTTGAGATAAAACACCATATCACCAGTGGACCTATTGCTACGAAAACCGTATTGCCGGTCATTAAGAAGTTTCCGTGTTTCGAGATATTTCTTAATCTGATAGTTTATCAGCGTTTCCATGTCTTTGGAAAGAAGTAATGTAAGTGCAATTTGTCGGTAGTTTGAGAAAGGCGAAGATACGCCCTTTTTAGGTACGGACTAGACAAATTCTGTTTTCAATTCTCTTGGATAGAGGCCTGTAGAATGATGAGAAAGATGGAAAAGCTTACACAGTGGCTTTGCCCGGGAATATTATCCGGGTCAGCGGATTTGTGGGTATCGAGATCCCTAAGAACTCTTGCAACTGATAGCCTCTTAACAATTTGAGTTTGATACTTTTAAACCTATTTGGAAAAAAATGTTCTCATACCAAGGAGAATAATGTTTGTAATCATATCGGCACTATAATCAACTTCACTACCGAGGAAGCATATTGACCAATTAAAGTTATTGAAAAAAATATTTTGACCTTACCAGTTTACTTTCTCGTAACGCCATACGGTTCTTTTTAGGATATTTTCTTTAACTTGTAGGAAGGAGCACGAAAAAATGTGCCGATATGATACAATGGTCTGACATTCCTAGAGGCGATAATACATTGATGGTATACTTATCAGGATGAGATGTAAAAAACAAGTCTAAGGTATATGCGGAGTGACTTGCAATGTCAGGTATTCTTGTTGGCTTGTCAACAAGCTGCGTCACGTTGTTCAGCTCTGCGAAGATCTCGTTATACCTTTCTTCTCGTGTGGTCTGGCCAGAACAGCGACACCACGTACAATGTTATGCATTTGAATCAACCGCTATAACCATATTAGTGTGAAAATATTTGGAAACAATTCTTTGGATGAATCCAGACAGCGTATCGAACTCGTCAGAGGTCGAATTATTGTCCAGATTTGGAATTCTATATATAAAGCATGTATGTATGATGTGCTTTTAGATGTTGAATTTAAACCACATGAAATTAAAGTCTGTGCTTACACATTGACCATATTAAGGGAGAAGATGGTAGGCGACATCATTCCTGATACATACAGGCCTTCATGGAATGTGTATTGATCCGCCCCTGGAAGATAAGACTGATAGAGAATTATACATATAGTCATAAGCAAAATTATTTGCACAATGTATTTTGCTAGTAGAACTTCTCAAAAAAATAGTTGTACCTTTCAAAACACCCTTCATCTGGTTTATTTGTTTTATTAATCAATAAATAAAAACAACAATTTTTGAAAAAAATTAACACAAAAAAAAATGATCAAACTTCATAAATAACGGTTAAATTCATAATTTAAAAAGTGGCACAATTATTGTCACACCCAACAAAGCTGGCAAAATTATTTGCACAAGGGCAATCGATGACTTGGGAGAGAAAACCGTTAGAGTAATATTCGATTCAATCAATTTGAACGTGCGTGATGCTGTTGCAGTAATCTAGCGTCATTCTCCATCAAGGTAACTTGTTTTAAATGGGTAAAACTAAGGAAATTGCGTTAGAAACACCTGCGGCGTTTGTTGCAGAATTTGAACTTGGTATTCCGGCTGAAAAAATCGCTGAAAAATATCACTGCAGTTTATTATCTGATAGATAAAGAAAAAAAATTAACAGTTTAAAAAATCAAATCGGAAGAAGAAGAAAAAGAATAACAACGAGTCGGGAAGACAAACTTATCGTTTGACATTTTAAATGTAACCCTTCTGAAAAAGTCCAAGGTGTGCTAAAAAACATTTAAAAAATCGTGAGACCAATATTAGTGAAAGAGCACTGCGACGAAGTTGAAAGAAAACCAAGTTAAAGCTTACGTTTCCCAAAAAACCCTTTATAACAAAAAAGAAAAACAGGAAAGCAAGATTGAAATTTGCACGGGATCACATAAATAAAACAGCAGATTTTTGGAGAAAAGTTCTTTGGACCGACGAGACTGCTTATTCTCTAGATGGCACTTATGGACGAAGATTTTTTTATTCCAATCTGGTAAAAGTTAATAAGCCATTTGTTCTTATTTCAAAAGTTCTCTAGCCTTAAAAGTTGGTCAAACTGGGACCTATTCAATGTGTAAATAATAAATTTGCCGTGCCGGCCGGTTGAAGTCAACTTCCAAATTTAAACCGGTATTTTTAAAGTTGTATTTTATCTCTTCCAGTTTGAATTTTCAACCGGGCGCTGGGTTTCAACTCTCTCTTTGAAATATCTTGGGATTTTTTTTTTTAATTTCTAGTAATTTGGCAGCCATTTTGAAAGAATTCAATTTATAAATTTTGAAACGTGGAATTCATTTTATTAATTCAAGAATAGCTAAAATTGTTTGCGTTGAATAAGAATGGATTTTCTTAAAGTAATTGCATTAATGTACATTTCATAAGCCAGGTGGAAGTGGAGAAGCTGGCAAAGGCAGTGAAGGAAAAATAAAAAGATCGGAATACAAAACGCTCGCAAGAAAAACTTTGAGCACAAGCTTTTAGAGTTATCGTGTTCCATCCATATGTGAGTTGTGGTCCCAGTTGGTATTTTTACAATTGTCAATTAATGAAGAAGAAAAAGTATCTCTCTTCTGACAAATTTTTAAATGATATAGAGAAATCCGTGTTCGATCTATATATACTGTCCAGGGCCAGTAAAACTCAAAGACTTTTTATTATTACTATTGTTATTTTATTATTTTCAATTATCATCTCGCATTACGCATTGTTTTTAGCTTACATTTTTTTTCCTGTAAAATATGGTTCAATTTTAGTTGCAATGGACTTATGTATTTTTTATTGTCATTTTCATTTCATCCATCTTATCAATCGAACGCAATTCATACTTTGAATAACTGGTTAAGCTCCTGCTTAAGCTCCTGTTGAAGGTCACCCCGAGGATCTCAGCAGTTTTCACATACTTAATTTGTTCACCATTAAGAAAGATGGAGAGAAAATATGACAGATCTAGTGGCTTTTTAGAAATGACCATGCAATTAGATTTCTTGGGATTCTTGACAAATAATAAATTAAATCCAATCTGAGAGGTATATGGCTAAAAGAACTTTAAAAAAATTATCATCGGTACCTAAATAGAATAAATTCCGAATATATTCAACTTCACTCTAGGACTCAATGCTTGAATGCCCAGGCTTGAAAAAACTAGACAATCGCCTTTTGCATTTAAGGAAATAGATAAGATAACGGGAAGAAAATATTTCGGTTCTGATATTTGAAAAGATATTTTAACATACCATGAACAAAATTTAAATGACAAGGAAGCCAAGTTGGATGCATTCAAAAGTGTTTATTCTTCAATTTATTCGGGCCTTGAGAACCTTCCAAATCAAAATTTTGGATATGAGGTTTCTTCTGTTTTAAATGAATTAAATTTAGCACACCTTGGTAAAAATTTAACAAACTTTTCTCCTACAAATATGGCAACAAACCCCAGTCTATTAATTTTTACTTCACCTGAAAAAGTCCGTGCTTTCAGAGCTGCTTTAAACAACAAAAAATCTACTGGTAATGATAACATCTCCAATTTAATTTTAAGAAAATGTCCTTCCTCTTTAGATACAGCCTTATCTATAATATTTAATCATTGCATTAATAATGGTTACTTTCCTTGTGCTTGGAAACAAGCAATAATAATACCAATTGCTAAAACGAAAGGTGCAAGAGATGTCTCTAAATTTCGTCCCATTTCACTGCTTTCCCATATTGGAAAAGAAGAAAGTTCAACTGAGCATGCATTACTCATTATACAAAATAAAGTAATAGAAAACTTACGAAACAAAAAGTGTACGATTAGCATGGATATTGACCTTGAGAAAGCTTTTGATTCGATATGGCACGAGGGACTTATATTTAAGCTTATAAAGTTATATTTATATGCATGATTTCCCTTTGTCAGATCCTATGACAGAAGAACCTGGATCAATTCACTATGCTGATGATACTACCATAGTAGTAAGCGACGTTAGGCCAAGTGTTGCCTTAAGCAAGATAAGAGAAAAACTTCCACAAGTTGAAAACCATTTTAAAAAGTGGAGACTCAAAATCTGAAAAATGTGGTATAACGTGCTTTAGAAACTCCAGTGGTAAAGGACATTATCTGGCGGTCAAAGAGAGTAAAGCATTATCTTTAAAAATAAATGAAATCCCAATAGCATTACGAAGTGAAACCAAATATTTAGGGGTACATTTTCACAATAGATTTTTGTTGAATAAGCATGCAAGATTAGTTTTAAACAAAACTAAAATGGCCTCAATTATGTTAAAAACACACGGTTAAAACAAAAACCCTTACATACAAAACATTAATAAGACCAATATTTTCATATGGTTTCCCTATTTGGTTTACCATATCACCATCTGTAGCAAAGGAAATGAAAATCTTTGAGAGAAAATTAATGAGATTTTGCTGTTGGAAATTTAGAAAACCTAACAAAAAATATTTTTCTAATAAAGTAATTTATGAAGCAACAAAAATAACACCTTTGATGATCTATCAAATCGAACTTCTCTTTTTTTTTTTATAATTAACGCGCGCACAAGGGACTATTTGTTTCCCTTTTAATGTAACACACTGCGCGGGCATTAGGAAGATAGGGAGGGGAGAGATAGGAGGTGTCGATTAACATTGGTTTTGAATGTTTGCAAATTGAAATGGCAAGGGAAAATCTCGCCGGCTAAACCATTCCAAAGTCGTGTTGTACGGCTAAAAAAAGAATCTCTATATTTCACGGTACGTCCGAAATTGGGCTCAAGGGTGAACTGATGGGCATTCCTAGCAAGACGAGTATTACGGACGAAACTTTTAAGGGGAGGAATGCAGCTGGCTACCTCGAGTGAACATTTTTTATAAAAGAAACGATAAAATAAGGAAAGACATGAAACATTGCGTCGATGTTCGAGAGGGGCAATTGTTTCAGCGGCAGTTCTATTTCCTATCAATCTTAACGCTCGATTTTGTATTCTAATAAGCAGATGAAGCGATGTTTGTGAAGCACCTGCCCACAGGTGGGAGTTATACTCGAGTTTAGGGCGTATCAACGCTTTATAAATTGTAGCCAGATCAGATCGGGAAAAATACTTCTTACACCGATACAGAAAACCTAAGCATTTAGCAGCATTCTTAGCGATTTCAAATATATGGTCGTTCCAACGGAGGTTGTCGTTGACACACATACCGAGTACTGAGAGCTTTTCGGTTTCTTCGATGTAAGTGCCATTCATGGACAATGGCATTAGGGGTGTTAAGCTTTAACGACAGAAGACAGCATTGAGTTTTCGAAGCATTAAACTCCACACGATTCCTATTACCCCATTTTAAAATGCTGTATAAATCGGAGTTTAATAAGCTTGACATACGGCACCGTTGCAATTGTACGTCCGAAAGCGAAGGACGTGAATTATCGAACGAATATGAAAAGCTGAGGGTAGAGTCGTCAGCAAAACAGTTAAGTGGATTAGAAGTAACAGACAGAAGATCATTTATAAAAATGAGGAAAAGAGTCGGAGACGGAACAGAGCCCTGGGGCACACCAGCATTTATTTTATGCGAATCAGACTTGAATCTGTCCAATACAACTTGTATTGAATGGTCCAGAAGATAGCTTCTAATCCAACGAACAAGTGTATCATCGATCCCAAAAGCACGCATTTTCGATAAAAGAGCTTCATGCCAAGCTCTGTCAAATGCCTTGGAGATATCAAGAGCAATAATCTTACTTTCACCAAAGCGATGTTAAGATTTGTTCCACTGTTCGGTGAGATATGCCATCAGATCACCAGTGGAACGGTTGCTGCGGAAGCTGTACTGATGGTCATGGAGAAGCTTTCGATCTTCGAGATATTCCTTAAGCTGACGGTTAATCAGTGTTTCCATGACCTTAGAAAGAAGGGATGTCAGTGCTATGGGTCGGTAGGAAGAGGGGGAGGATGGGTCACCTTTCTTAGGGACAGGCTGGACAAATGCTGTTTTCCATCTTCTAGGAAAGATTCCAGAAGAGTAGGAGCGATGGAAAAGCTTACGCAGTGTCTTTGCCAATGTGAAAGAACACCTCTTCAGAAGAATCGGGGGTATACCATCCGGGCCAGCGGATTTGTGTTTATCGAGATCTTTGAGAACTCTTACTAATGTACGAGTGCGGAAAAAAATCTGTCCCATGGAAAAATTTACATTCTCAAGTACAGGAGGGGCAACGTTGCTATGCGGCAGCGTGGACCTAGCAGCGAAATGGGCAGCGAGCAAGTTTGCCTTCTCTGAAGAGTAAACAATTGGTTTGTTATTGTCGATGAGCGTTGGAACCGAAGATGTCGAAGAGTTTTTTATATTTTTTACAAATGACCAAACATTTTTACTGCCTTTGGGACACTGCAGAATTTTTTGCCGTAATTTTTGGTCATGCAAAAATTTGGTTCTTTCTATAACGGAGTTGCATGAGTTCCTTGCTTGTTTGTGCTTTTTCCGATTTTCCTCTGTAGGGTTGGCTTTGTAAGATCGGAAACTTACTTCTTTGAGCCTGATAGCTTCTTTACACTCAGAATTAAATCAAGACTTTTCTTTAGGTTTGATGCTTTTTACTCTGTTAGGAATAATAGCACGCGTCCCTAGAATAATCACATTTGTGATCATTTCAGCACTGGCATCAATGTCACTATCGAGGAAGCATAGTGACCAGTTAAAGTTTCGGAAAAAGATATTCAGGCCGTCCCAGTTGGCTTTCTCGTATTGCCAAACGGTCCTGGTGGGAAGTTTTTCTTTAACTGGATGGGTGGGGGATGAGAAATTAGCTGAAATGATACAATGGTCTGAAGTGCCAAATGGAGAAGTTACACTAATGGTATATTTATCAGGGTGAGAAGTAAGAAACAAGTCAAGAGTATGGGCGGCTTGCCCAGCAACATCCGGTATACGCGTTGGCACATCGATCAGTTGGGTAAGGTGATGTAACCCGGCAAAGAGCTCGACATACCTTCCTTCGGGTGTTGTCTGACCAGAATAGCGGAGCCAATTGGAATTGTGTACATTGAAATCGCCCGTAATAACGATTTCAATGCGGGGACAAAGGGAAACAATTTCCGAGATGGAATCAGACAGCGCATCAAACTCGTTACAAGTTCAATTGCTGTCGAGATTTGGACTCCTGTAAATAAAACAATAATGAATGACATGCTTGCGGACAGTGAATTTGAGCCACAAGAAATTAAAGTCCGTGTTGGAACATTGCCCATATTGGGGAAGGCTCTGGCAAGCAATATCATTCCTAACATAGACCACGAGACCATGATGGGAAAAGAGTAATGGCACCAAGCTATACCCATGTAGAGCAAACTCTGATAAATCAGTATTTACTCCAACCTGGGTTTCACTTAATGCCAAAACAGCTGGCCTGTATTGAACAGTGTAGACATACAGGTGAAAGAAATTCTTTCTTATACCACGAACATTGGAATACACGACACAAAAATCATTTACCATTTTAAAATACTTACACACAAAACACAATTCTGACTAAGTCGAACCATGCAGAGAAAATCCAAATTAATCTCTGTAATAAAAAAACTGTCTTAGGTGTTATGCCCATAAGACAGCTTGCATACAAAAAATAAATTTAAATATACAGCACAATAGGACAAACTCAGATGCCCTTATCCATTTACCGCAAGCATACGATGCCTACAGTAGATAAGAAAGAAGCAGTTAAGATAAGCACAAAGGGTTGGGACAGATAAGAGGATAATTTGATTTGTTATGCAAGTGTGTATTATTATTTTTTTTTCAACAGCGCGAATGGGCATCTTATCGTCTTCCAACGACGCGAGTGGATATGGTTATTTTCTTTACAGCACACGTGAGGGGGTTTTGCCAATTTCTCAAACGAAAGTGTAATATTATTTTTTTTAACACTCGCGATAACAATGCGCAATAATTTTTTTTTTTTTGACTTTTGTTTAATTATTTATGCGCGCACCTCGACCCGACGTCCGCCCTCTATGAGCTAAAGATCGACACTTTAAAAAAATGCAACGAATCGGTACACATTTCAACCCTCTTGTTAGATCTTTACTTGATTCTCATACTGCTCTAAGTTTAAATGATAACTATTACTTATCACCATTTAATTTACTTAATGAGCAATTCTTACCATTATTGAGACCAGATACAAGTAGGACACTCTCCGTGCCATTTTATGAAAAGGCATCTGCACTTTATTTTAGGGGATGATACAGATTAATAAAAACAAAAAAAACATATTACTCGCATAAACCTTTGTTTAAAATGCATACGTTTTGAATATTCTTTGGAAAGTATAAGGATTTATACTCGTCTTTAAGATTACTTAAAACTAGTGCAATGTATGTATGAACAAATTAATTATGTTCATACTTTGAAAATTGATAGGAATATCCTCTTAGTTTTAATTTCAGTTTAGTTTTAAGTTTATGTCATAAGTTAAGATGCTTTAACAGCAAAAGTTGAGATTGTACACCGGGAGCAAGCGTACCCAATAAAAAGAAAATAATAAATAAATCTTATTAATGAATTCAATGATTCAAATGTCACAAACATTTATTTACAAGACTAGTTGATTAAGTCAGGCATATCTTTAAGTCGACAACTTAAATTTAAGTTTTCAAATAGAACAAAAATGTATTGATTTATAAATGCCTCAATAAAGTTCAAGTTCAAGTTTTGAACCTAATGGACAACTCAATGTGATTTGAACGTTATCGGCATACATATGAATCGAACAGTGCTTAATAAGAGTAGGAAGCTCATTAATGTACAGTGAAAAGAGAAGGGGTCCCAAGATGAATACCTGTGGAACACCACTAGTTACAGAAAGAAAGTTCAATAAATTATCATTTATGGCAACTGCCTGTGTTCTATCGGTAAGGCAAGACAGAATTAGTCTAACGGCACATGGCGAGAAATTGTAAAATAGATTAAGCTTGTGACATAAGGTACAATAATCTACCACATTAAACGCCTTAGAAAAGTCTAATAACACCAAAATTTCACCTGTTTATCAACAAGTGCAAAACATATATCTTCGGAAACTCCTATTACAGCAGTTTTACAACTGTGTTTTTTGTCTAAATCCAGGTTGTCTAGGAGACAGAAGACTGTGCATAAAAATATGAAGTTGAATTTCTTTTCGTAATTTTTTTCAAATGCCTTTGATAACAAGGCAAGAATGGAAATTGGTCTGAATTCCGTTCCTTTAGAAGTTTTAGGAACGGGAATGATTTTGGCTGATTTCCATTCAGAGGGAAAAATACCAGTAGTTGGAATAGAATTGAAGGTATGAGTTATATACGGAAGAATAACAGGTAAAATTATTTTCAGGAACAAGGGATGTACTTCATAAAGCCCAACTGCATTAGATTTAATGCAGAGTAAACTCTCAAATACATCATTGGAGCTTACCGCAGTAAAACAGTAAAACTCTTAGCTGGCTGTGAAGATACAAACTGATTATTAAGCGCATTAGGGTCCAGTCCATCAAAGTTGAAACATTTGGGTTTGCCAATGCCAATGTTACGTACATTCTGCCACAAAATTTTACCACCGAGGGACATATTAAGACGATTTGAATATGTTTGGATTTTTGCTTCGGACTTGTTCACGAAGAAAAGGGTATTTGATATTCTTAAAATATCTATATTTAAAATTGCGAGGCGAGGAGGAGGTATCAAAATCAAATGTAAGACATAAAAGATCATGTCTCGAAAAAGTTGGTGCCGATAGCTGATCATAAAAAAGAACCTTGCTCTTAGGACTGACGAGGAACAGATCCAGCAACGAAGAGGAATTCTCAGAGAAATAAGTATGAGTAGTAGTGTTGACAGAGAACAAGTAAAGTGATTTCATTTCATCAACAAGATGGTTTTTAAGTAGGAGATTGCTATTAAAATCCCCACACAAAATAATATTTGGGTTTGGGATGAATATCAGTTCAAGTTCAGTTACAAATGGCAACAAGTTAACGTTCCTATTAGGTCGGTAAGCAGTACCAACAAGAGTTCGTGTATCCTTTTTTCCAAGTTTTGCTAACAAATACTCAATATCTGAGCCCACGGAGGATATATCCTTTTGTTTCGATGCCATCCCTTACATAGATTGCAACTCCACCTACGATGCGACCAACCCTGTCACAGCGAAAAGTTCGGTAACCGTTAAGACTACAGTAAGGTCATCCCTATGCCACGTTTCAGACACACATATCACATCAACCAAGGATTTTTCAAACAAATTACGGAATTCCTCAATTTTAGGTAGTAGACTTTGTGCATTGATATGACAAACATGCAGCCCATAGTTTTGGCCTATATATATATATATATATATATTAATATATATATAATATATATATATATATATATATATATATATATATATATATATAAATATATATATGTTAAAAAGTAAAAATTAAATGAAAAATAAGAGTAAGAAGCAAAAAGTATAGAGATATAAGAAATTAAAAGTTGAATAAATTTATTTTATAAAGTAAAAATTTGTGTTGGAAAAATAATTAATTTTCTATTTCACTATTAAAGCTGCCAATACTGTCCAGGTCTTCGATGCTTTCGACCAATACTGCAGTTTTAACCAGTTGACGTTTTACATAAACAACTCCTCGTGAAGTATAAACAGATGCTAGATGTTTACATTTTTTGGCTTCAAAGCAGCTTTTAATATTAATTGATTGTGATGTATTAAGCATTCGCGCAGGTGTATAGTTCGGGTGGAATTTATGCCGACGTGTGGTTAACAAAGTTCGCCTTTAGTTTGCTTTCGAAAAAGGGTGATGCATTTTAAAACATTGTTGTCTTCATACGTTGTCTTGAATTTAATAATTATTCCCGTGTCTTTAGAAGCACCCTTCGGTTTAGTGCGAAACATTTTTATGAAATTCGGTGGCTCTACTTTAAGTGAAGAGCAGAGTTTAATGAAAATCGGTGTGAGGTTTTCGTCTGCTGAGTGCGGGATACAAAAACGGATGGCATCTGAGGCCACCGTCCGGTTTTCTTATGTAAAGAGTGATTTTTTTTTGCAGCAGTCAGTTCACTGCTGACACTTTCAAGGTTGTTTTTCAGGTCGGAGAATTCATAAGCCTTTTCGGTGAAGAGTGTCTGGAGACACTACATTTAGTATTTACTACAGTAAGTGAAGATTTAACTGTAGAGATTTCAGACTGTAGTAAGGTAATTTCTGAGTTGGTGTTGATAAGTGATGACTCAATATTTAGAACTTTGGTGTTAATTAGTTCGATAGTACCTCTTAATTCGCTCATTTGTGCATTGAGTTTTTTAGATATATTATCCTCTGTTTTAGTCAACTTCGTTGAGAGTTTGGATATTTTATTAGACAAAAAACTTATGACAGACTTAATTTGTTTACGAAGCATATCGTCCGTTTTAGTGGAAGTAATTATGTCCACTTCAGAACCGGTTAGATTGGTAATGGAACACTGTGGCGCTGAAGTGTTGTACTTGGGCGAGTCCATATTAATACCCTTGTCTGTTTCAGAGCACATAAGATTATTTTTTGCTGCTTTGTTTTGATACTAAGGCACTGGGTGAGGGGGGGGGGCAGGGGAGTCTTTTTGATTTCCGTCAGGCGAGAGCTGGGACCATTAGGTGAGGGGGACATCTTCGACTTAGAGAGTGTAGCAAAAAAGATGGAATTGCACAAATCCCGTGTGGCGAAAAAATGTTTTTTTTTATTATTGCTTTTATCTAGAAACTATGCACTTAAACTTCAAATAAAACAAAAAAAAAAATTGGAATTTCGTTTGTTTGATTTTACAAATTAGTCTGAATACTTTTACAGCCAAATTATAAGAGGAAAAGGAAACACAATTGCCAAGCGCAAAAACGCACGTCACTCAGTAGCTGTCATTTGACTTTTGTCCTTGGTATGAGAAAATTTATTTCAATTAGATTAAAAAGTATAAAACCAAAACTAAATTCATGGCTAGGCTTAAATTATATAGAGGCTATCATGGCGAGAGAAGAAAGTTTCCGTTATATTAAAGCCAACCCTTCTGAGGAAAATTGGAAGAATTTTAAACAATCCAAAAAGACCTCCTCCTGTACTTGATAACGTACCCCTGTGGGTTCGGGGATATAAGAATAGGCCCACGGTACGGATGTGCCTGCAGTAAGGGTCTGCTAAAACATCCTCCCCTATAGGTCCGGGGGCAGAATTGGCCTATGGTCAGGTTGCCGGAAGTAAAATCCTTCCTATACCTAGTCTAGTTAAGCAATTACCACTTATTCCGTAAGGAAAAGTGTTAGTAACCATGCTTCTAGGCGGGTATTCAGGGAGTGTCCTAGTCTTCACCTTGGTTGAATGGATTACTGAACTGTTGCCTTACTGGGCTAGCGACTTCATGGAGTCGAACCACAAGTGCGTCTCATGAGAGACGGGCGAGGCCTCACCTAGGGTCTAAAAGTATATACCATGGGTTAACAGGAGCCCCGGCTGATTACGTGAGCTTGTCTCGGTAGCAGTTGCCTGTTAAAATTGGGGTAGGCCCCCTTGTGGGCGCTTCATGGGGGCTGTTGGTTACTCCAAATGCGGAAGCGAAAAGGTATCCTTTGGTTTCTGGGAGGATGGCACGGTTTCGTAAGAAGCGTGTGTTCATTGTCTTATTTAACCTTGATGCTAGGGGTGCATAATAGGCCCTGCTTCTCAGCAAGGAGGATGAATTTACCATTAGAAATTCATCATTTGCTACTAGAGTGCTTTAGCGGACCACTCTAGTTGATAGTGTGGTCTGGTAAACCACTTTAGGGGTCTTGTCTGCCCCAAGGGAACTCCATAAGTGGATAGGCCCACCTTGGAATTAAGCCTTAACAGGCAGCTGTCCATGTATCTTCACGATCTGTACTTGATAACGTAAATGGTTTGATGGGACAAATCTTCTTCTGCGCTTGTACAGTCGCAGGAGTTCTAAAGGATCTCGATATTCACAATTGCGCTTGCCCGGATAGTATTTCCCACAAAATTCTGAAGAGGTGTGCTTCCATGCTGTCAAAACCACTGCATAGACTTTTCCATCTGTTATATTCTACAGGTCTCTATACAAGTATACCGACCAATTGCACTTACATCCTTTCTTTCCAAGGTCATGGAAACGCTGATAAACTAAAAGATTAAGAAATGTCTTGAAACACGGAAATTTCTTAATTACCGGCAATACGGTTTCCGTAGCAATGGTGATATGATGGCATTTCTCAGCGAACAGTGACATCAATCTTTTCACCGTTTTGGAGAAAGTAAGATAATTGCACTCGATATTTCAAAAGCATTTGATAGAGTTTTGCATGAGCTGCATGCCTCTACTTAAAAGTTTCTCCCGTAATACTCTTCTCACAAGGAATGCTCATCAGTTCACTTTTGAGCCCAATTTCGGACGTATCGTGAAATATAGGGATTCTCTTTTAGCCAAACAACAAGAACTTGGAATAGTTTACCCGGCGAGATTTTCCCTTGCCATTTTGATCTGCAAGCATTGAAAACCAATGTTAATCGACACGTACTATCTTTCTCCTCCCCATCTTCCTAATGCCAGCGAAGGGTGCTCTACATTAAAAGGGAAACAAATAGTCCCTTGTGTGCGCGTTATTTATAAAAAAAGGAAAAGCTTTTTAAAAATGTAAAAGTTGAATATTTAAGACAGAGTAAAAAAATAAAAACAAACATAGTCGTATACCTTTCACAACCATGAAAAAATGTCCAACCAAAACAACAGAAAATAAATTGCACGACTGGATCGCACGTACTTGCTCTCATGTGCGGTCACAGCTTGGAATAAAATTTGAAAAATATTAAGGGAACTTCAAAGATTATATTCGATTTGTCTGACTTTTGATTGTTAGAAAAAAGTACGTAAAATAGTTTTCAGCAGAAAAATTTAAACGCCATTTTATTTCTTTAAAAAATGTGAAAAAGTCAGATTATTTTTTTCAAAATTGTTAGAGCCGTTTTTAAATAAAACGGTTATTTTTTAACAACTCCTTTTAAAAAATAAAAAAAAAATAATTCAAGAATACAAACTTAAGCACAAAAATAACGTACATTTAAAAACAAAATTTAAAGAAAAATTCACTTACCCGTTTTCAAAATATTGATTTTTCAAAAAAAAATAAAAAAAAATATTAAAAATACAAAAAAAAAGTTTTCGAAAAAAAATTAATGCAAAATTACTCAGGCTACCTACATCTTCTTGAATATCAATTTTGATTGTAATTGGATAACCAGTTCTCGAAAAATTGGAAGAAAAAAAAACCGGTCCTATGGGAGGTACCGCTTTTAGCCCACCGTATTAAATTTTTTTTTCACCAAAATATAATGCATATCTACACTAGCACACTGATTTTTTTTTATAAAAATTCTTTGAGCCGTTTTCGAGAAAAATAAGCTTTTACATAACGGTTATATGACAGGTACCGTTAATTTTTGAGCTAAAAAAAAAATGAAAAAAGTCCTCTGTAGAATGTCAAACTAACCTTAAATTCAAAATTTGAAGACGATTGGGGCAACCGTTAAGGCTGCAGTCCAAAATACATCCGAACAGACAGACAGACAGACAGACGGACAGAATTTTGCCAGTAACTCAAATTTGTTTCTCTATCATCGTAATGTCATGTTTGATTGTTATCTCAAATTTTTTAATCTGCAGGAATGCATAACTTGTATTATAGTACCTATAATCGCAAGTTAAAATTGCACGACTGGATCGCACGTACTTGCTCATATGTGTGGTCGCATTGTAGAATAAAATTAAAGAAAATAAGAGTGAACATTAAAACATTTATTCGATTTATATGACTTTTGATTGTTCGAATAAAGTATGTTAAATTGTATTTAGTGAAATGATTTTAACGCCATTTTATTTCTTTAAGAAATTTAAGAAAGTGTTATATTTTTTTTTTGAAAATTGTTGGTGCGGTTTTTAAATAAAACGGTTTTTTTTTACAACTTTTTTCAAAAAATTAAAAGAAATAGTTTAAGAATGCAAACTTAAGCATAAAAATAATAATCACCTACCCGTTTTCAAAATTTTGACTTTTCAAAAAAAAAATTTTAAAATACAAAAAAAAATTTGTGCTGCTTTGCACAACGTTTGCAAAGATCGTAACGAGGAAAACAACTTTTCAGCAAGCGAAAATAGGAATTTAACTTGGGTAGAACTCCGAAAACGTCCATCACCAACAGTAGGCTAAAACAACTAGCGCAGAGAAAAAGGGATGATATAAAAGATTTATTGTTCAATTGATTGAATTTTTTTTATTAAAGCTAAAAATTACTCAAAACTAAAGTAATTCAACACTTAATACTGTATATCTTAAAACTAGAAAAAAACATTGCAAAATTCAGTGCGTTAAACTTAAAAACTACCATAAAACAAAAGAAAAATAATTCAGTCCATGATTTATTTCCATGATTTACTTCTTTTCAAAGTGCTGCAAAGCAGTTTCAAAAAGACTTATAACTTTTTCATGGAACAATTTTTCCCTTTCATTTCGCTCCTTCAATATTTTCAACAAGTTGTCCTGAAGTATTGTGTCGTTTGAAATTTGTTTTTTTATTATTGCTGTTGGGTTACCTTCACTTTCGGACTTATCTTTCTTTTTATGGCGTTGGCTGCTGCTCACACCAATCTCACACGTATTCACACACACAAAATAAAATTTCAGGGTTTGCACATTGTATATGAACTTCTATAGTACTATCATGGTGACATGTGGATCGTGGCGCTCCAAGCGGCACTAGGTAAAGTTAGCTCGGTCAATTGAAAGAGGCGAACGAGGCGAACAAAGAATTCTAAGAGAAACTCTGTGAACATGTACTTTGCTCTTTCAGTTTGCAGTTTACATAGATACAATGATGCGAGTATACTTTTTTTTGCACAACTGGATTACTTCACACAAGCAGGGTGACGAGATGGTTAGTTTTAAAAAAGGAATTGACAAAAAAGAAGAAAAACGACTTTTGTAAAGGAATGGTGTCTGGGGGTGGGTATAAGTTACGTGTTTTACCGCGGTGAAGCTTAAAAAAAAACCAATTTTGTTTTTATTGGGACAACTGTACAATTTATTGTGCCGAAGAGAACTAAACTTAATTTCTATTTTACAATTATTTATAAGGTCACCATCAGTTGGAATATTTGCCTACTCAGCAGCTTGGGTTGGTTCGATCATTTCTGTGAACTCGGAATTGTATCGGTCATATGAGCCTTTGTTGCTACAGGTTTCAGCAAGTGTGGGAACCTACAATTGCATGTGGCAGATGTGAGAGCGTTGCACTAGGTTTAGCTTTCGTGGTGTTAAGTTCAGCAAGTGTGGATACTTATGAGTGCATGTGGCGGATGTGGGAGCATTGCACTTGGTTTGACTTTTATAGTGATAACTCTTCCCTCCTTAAAATCGAGTGTCCTCACTCGATACCATGTAGGGCATTGGCACTGGATTTGATTGCTGTTGTTCACCTTCAATTTTACCCTCGCGCTGGGTTTTGAACACCTTTGGAGCTTCAGTGCGAATGGTAACTTCTTTCCTCTGGTCAATCGTCTGTCTGATGATAATTATTATAACAGCTATTACTACAAGAGATGTTATACTGTAGTTAGTGATGACATGAATCTGTCCTTCTTCTTCTACTTCTGCTATATGTTCTGTGTTGCTGACATGTAGTTCCTTCAACATTTCCAATGTTAGAAGTTCTTTGTATGTTTTAATAGAAGAACTCAAATGTAGAGCCGCTGCCAAAGGTTTTGCAGATGGTATTTCCTTTGAATTATATTCCTGGCCATTTATGGAAATTGATGCATTGTGGAATTGTAGAATAAAGGTTTCGGTCAAATTTACTCTATCGCTCTCGACTAGGATTGATCCATTAAATTGGTTTAAGAACAGAGTTCCTGGGTGAAGTTCCTCGATGACTGGTAAATGCTGGTTGTTGATCTCATTGCAACTTGATTGGGTGCCTTTTACTAAATTTGGAATACATTTGTCATAACTTAAACTAACAATTTCTTTCGTATTACAAACACCTAAATCATTGTATGTTTTACAAATATTCTTAATTCCATATATTTCGTTTTCGCAGTTAAGTATATTTTCGTATTGTATTTTTATTGCTTTTTTATCATATTTTACAGGCTTAATCAATATTTTTTCACATATAACTTTTCCTGTAGTAGGAATACTAATAATGTACAGAATGGTTGATTTATTAGATGCTATTTTGATATTAGCAAATTCAAGTGCCTCTTCAAGGTTAATAAATGGTATGCTACTTTCTTCGAATTTTTCTTGAACAATCTTAATTTCTGAATTGGAAAGGATAAATGAGTTTACAATTTTACTCTTTGCCCAAAGCAAAGCGTATTCTATGTTATTGATTTCTTCTTTTATAATGTCTAATTTGTACTTAATTTCTAGTGTAAATTCATTCTTTAAGTCTTTGTTTGATTTTAAAAGATACATTATTTCATTTGTTACATTAGTTAATTTGTCGATTTTTTCAGTATATGCTCTATTTATAATGACTTGTTTATTATTATTACGAAGTAAATTATTGGTTTGAGATTTTATAATCTGAAAGCCGTCGTGATCTGGATTACCAGCTATCCATTTCCACGCGCTTCCAATAAAGTTGAGGGATCTTGGGTTTCTTTTTCTTGGTCTTAGGATATTTAACTGGTTTTTAATTTGGTTAATTTGGTGGGACATTGTATGGAAATTGAGATCGGATTCGTTGGTTTGGTTCTGGATTTGGAGTTGGATTTCCTCAATAAGTTCATCGTAAGCTTCCAGGTCTATGACGTGTATAATTCTGAATGTACCCGTTTGAAGCTTGGCCGTTCCCATATTTGTTGATACGATCTTAGCATTTGTGTAGTCCAAAATTTGAACTTCAGCCAAAATTTGGGTAAGGAAAAACCTGAAAAGGGGTTAGTTTCTGATGTTAATCTTATGAATTATTTTACCAGATTTAGTTAAAATTGTGGTTGATTTGTCTTCTTTTACAACTTCTTTCCTAAATCTTGGGGATAATTTAGTGCTTTATCTCTTATTTATTTTACCGTATACTGTTTCACCTGGATTGTAGATTTTGATTTCCTGTCTCGACCTATTGTGGGCTTCTATGTCTTTGTGCTGTTTGAGTCTTAAATTTTGAAAATTTTCTTGCCTTGCTTGTTCGTATTGATTCGGATCTGGGCTGACAAATCTACCGAAGAAAGTTTCGATTGGTCTTTTGTTCGTCACTATGTGTATTGAGTAGCTATACTCATATACGGAGCAATCTAGGAGTTCTATGAATGGCATAGTTGGTCGATCTGCTTTAAGGCACCTCATAATTTCAGACAGAGTAGAGTGGAATCTTTCCACTTGACCGTTTACTGCGCCGCTGTATGGAGGGGTTGTTAATATGTCGATGCCTAATTGATCCTGCAACATAAAGCGTATTGTTGCCGAATTGAGTGACTTCTCGTTGTCGAAAATAACTAACTTGGGGACACCAAAGGCAAATATTAGTTGTCTTAAGGGTTCTCGAATATCTTCAATTGCCTTAGACTTTATAATCTTTACCTGTGCGAATTTTGAGAATTTAGGTGACGCTCGTATTTCTGCTCTTTGCAAATCCGGCATTGTTTTATAAGTTCATGGATACGAGATTTCATTTTTGGAAAATAAAACTTCTGTAGAAGTTGAATTTTGTTCTCATTAGTACTTCTATGTGCTCTATTGTGTTCTTTTAAAATTTCTTCCTGTTGGTTAGTGAGGTTTGTAAAGTCTGTAACTTGTGACTGGGTATAACGTACCTTGTAAGCTTTGAAATAGTGTGGATATATTTCTTGAATTCTTCCCATAGTTGCTTTGTTAGTGTAGAGTCCATTTATAACACTGGGGTTGAGAAATCGCTTAAATATATTTATAAGGTCCTCTTTGGAGTAATCAGGTTGATTGTAAATGTGTCTGTGGTAGGTGGGAAAGGGAATTTTGAATTGGTATGACTGGACGTTTCCGATAAGTAGCATTATTTGATTTTTGAAGACGTTAATTGGAGATTCAACTGCAGGGATGAGTTCGTGGGCTGAGCTTTGATCGCTATGCTGCGATACTGATAGGGAATTAACTTGGGAAACGTGGGGAGAACGGGAAAGGGCGTCAGCGACTACGTTACTCTTTCCTAGTTTGTACTGTAATTAATAATTATACTCTTCCAGGATCGCTTTATAGCGCTTCATTTTGGAGTTATTGTTCTTGTTGCTTAAAGCGTACGTGAGTGGCTGATGGTCTGTATACATTTTAACATGGGCGGTAACGTAAAGGTAATTTCGAAGGGAATTGAGTGCCCAAATAATGGCGAGCATTTCCTTCTCGTTGGTAGCGTAATTTTCTTCGGTTTTGCTCAACGATCTAGAAATGAACATGATGGGCCTATCGTTTTGCGATAGTACTGCACCGATAGCGGCGTTAGATGCGTCGGTGGTCAACTCGAAATTTTTTTTGTAGTCGGGGTATGCAAGGAGTAAATCCTTGGAGACCAATGAATTCTTTATTTTATGAAAAGCTGTTAAAACGTCTGATTTGAGGTATATAGGGATTTTGCTTGATTTGTTTTTAGATATGCGTCCTTCTTCACCTCTTAACAATGATGTTAAGGGCTTGGCTAGTTTCGCGTAATCTTTTACGAAACGTCGGTAATAACCTGATAAGCCTAAGAACGATCTAATCTCTTTAAGATTTTTGGGAATGGGAAAATTAACGATGGCCTCGACTTTTGCGGGATTTGTTGCTATTCCTTTGGAAGATACAATAAAGCCTAAAAATTCAACTTCTTCTTTAAAGAAGTTGCATTTATCTAATTGCACCTTCATGTTGGCTTCATTCAGGGTTCTAAATATCTTTTCAACGTGTTCAACATGATCGCTCTCGTCTTTATTGAAGATAATGATATCATCAATATTGACGTAGCAAATTTTTCCTATATAGGCTCGTAGAATGTCATCAAGCGCACGTTGGAAGATGGATGGTGCGTTTTTCAATCCGAATGGGAGACGAGTGAATTCGTACTTTCCATTATTGATGGAAAACGCAGTTTTTTCCATATCAGATTTCTTAAGTGGAATCTGATGGAAACCGCTTTTAAGATCTAGAAACGTAAAAAATGTTCATTGTCCAAGTTGTGATAAAACCTCGTTAATTTCAGGGATCGGGTATCTGTCAGAAACAGTAACGCTATTTAATTTCCTGTAATCGATAACAACTCTATATAGTTTGTTTCCCATAGAGTCAGCTTTTTTGGGTACAATACACACGTTTCTATCTCGTCTTTTAGTGCGGTGGGGTAAGAATAATACTTCGAGTATACTGGGGAATCTGTCTTTGTACGAATCTCACCAACAACTTTTGTTGTGTAGGTGAGTTTTTCGTTTGGTTCGGCAAATAAGGAAGGGAATTTTTTTACAATAGCTCTGATAGATTTCTTTTGAGAGCCGGACATATGATCAAGTTTTATATTTATTGTATTAATAGATGGCGAACTTAGCTGTTTGACTTTTATTTTAATTTTTCCAAGGATTGTCATAAAGTTTTGGTGTGCGTAAATGACAGCATTGAATTTATTCAGACTGTCATTACCTAAAATACCGTGAAACGTTTGCATTGTTGGGAGAAGGAAGAACTTTAACTTTTTATCAGTTTGACCAAAAAGATTAATGAATATATGGCTGGTTACTTTGACATCACCTGCAATAGATTTAGCTAGAAAGTGTTGTTCATTAGGGATGAGATTCTTTATCAGACTGGACTGAATATAATTCTTACTAGACCCGTTGTCAATGAGAAAGTTTAAAACTTAACCGCTCTTCGTCCTACAATGAAAGTAAGGTAACGAAGAGGAGTTCATCCTAAAAAATGGATGTCGCTGTATTCAGAGGTTTCATCGTCAAGTTCTTGGTCTTCAGATTGGCTTAGAACATAGTTCCTTAAGTCGGGGTCGTGATCCACTTCTTCCGTGTTGGTCTGTTGGTAAAATGCGTAAAGATCGTTTGGAGAAATATATCCAGTTGGTTGTAACGCGAAGTCTGGAGGAGAGGGGTTGTGTTCGGAGTTCGATGGGTTAGGGTTTGGATTTCTAAATTTATATGGAAGTTCATCTGCATTTTCGGAGGAACCCGATTTTGAAATGAGGGGTTTTAACCTGGGGGCCTTTTTCCGGCATATTTGAAGGGTTGTGGCCGATTTTGGTAGTTAACGGCCGAAGACCTAATTGTTGATGTTTCCATCGGTTCTGGCTAAGGTTGGGGCTTAGGTGCAGTTGGCCTGGGAGGGGGTTGGTAGGTGTTATTAAAGGGATAGTTATTTTGCGGTTGTCGTTGGATGTTAAAATTCTGATACGGATATACTTGTGGAATGAATGCTACTTGGGGGTAGAAGGGCTCTTTGTGAGGGATATATTGTTGTGTGTATCTATTTCGATGTGGTACGGGTGGAGGTGTCGTGAAACCTTTGAGTAAAGGAGTTCCTTTTGTTGGCATAATTTGACCTTAATTTTTGGTTTTCGAGCTTAAGGCTTAAAATTTAGGGAGATTCCCGAATTCCTAGGAGTTTCGGTGGGTTGCCGTTTAAGCCACGGATAAATGTATCCAGGGCTTTATCTCTGTACGTGTTAGTAAGTATTGAAAGTGACTCACTTCCAACGTCCATACACTGTATTTTATTTAGGATGAGCGATAGATGTGTATAAACTGACTGGTAGAAATCTTGAACGGAGGTATTGCCTTGAATCAAGGATGTCATCTGGTACTCTAAAGTACCGAGATCCCTTTGGTCTGCGTAGTGCAGCATTAGGCATTTGGAAATGGCTTTCCAATTCAACGGTGTGTTATAGGATTCCAACACCGCATCAGCATTACCAACAATTTTGTTGCGTATAACGTTAAGGATGCCGTAGTATCTCGGCGTTCCTTGAAAGGGTTCGTATAATTTTAGTATACGGTCTACGCTCTTTTTCCAGGAGCTAAATTCTCCTGGCTTTCCGTTGAAATCGCGGAGGCATCTGACTACGTCAGGGACTTTATCAAGCTCTGATAGATCATTGCTAGGCTCAGGGTCTATGTCCTGATCTCGATTAGAGGCAAGATCAGTGTCAGGGTGTAACAAAGATTTGACTATTTATGAGACCATGCCAGTAAGCTGGGCAGATGTAATAGAATGTCTTGCTTGAGACTCTGGCTGTGGAAGATTCACTAACTGATGAGGATTTGTTTGATGAGGAGGATTTACTAACTGAGCAAGATTTGTTGGATGAGGAGGATTAACTGGTTGTTGGTTGTTAAGGATGGCTGGTCGAATAAGGTTGCTAGGGTTGGACATTTTTATTTTGTTAGATATATCTCAGTATCTAAAAATAACTTTTTTTTATTAAATCTAATTAATTTAATATTTTTTTTTTATTATTTATAAATTATTATTAATTTGTAACAAAATTTTCCGTACTTCGTACTAAGTAATATATAAGCAAAATTTTCGATTAAACTTTTTATATTTTTTTTCTCTCTATTGCTATTTTACTTGTTTAAATTTCATATAATTGAAACAATAAATTTTCTTTACACAATTAATTTTCTTATTATTTTCTTATTCTATAAGTTTACATACGTTATCAGGATTCCCTGAATCATACTCTGGAGCTGCTGGCAGCGGTCGCTGTCTCCTGTTCGTCTGCGTTTTGCAGTTACTGAGTGGCGTTATTTCTCCGGAGGAGTTTCTCGTTGTTTGCAGGCACTTGTGCTTCGTTAAGCTTCACACACGGTTGCAGAAAAAAAATTTACACTGTTCTGCGATTTTTTTTTTTCGGTGTGAACGAGGTATTTTTGCTCAAATTAGGCGAATTATTTGCACTTTTTTCGAGCTTTTCAAATTTACTTAATGCTTTTTTCACAACGCGATTTTTTTATTTGTTCAGACTTTTCAAATTCACTTAATGTTCTTTTCACTACGTATAGTGAAATACTTCTTTCGTGATTTATTTATTTATTCGGGCTTTTCAAATTCAATTTTCACTACATATGGTGAAATAATTGTTTTGCGATTTATTTATTTGCTCGGGCGCCAGTTACGTGTTTTACCGCGGTGAAGCTTAAAAAAAAAACAATTTTGTTTTTATTGGGGCAACTGTCCAATTTATTGTGCCGAAGAGAACTAAACTTAATTTCTATTTTACAATTGTTTATAAGATCACCATCAGTTGGAATATTTGCCTACTCAGCAGCTTGGGTTGGTTCGATCGTTTCTGTGAACTCGGAATTGTATCGGTCATATGAGCCTTTGTTGCTACAGGTTTCAGCAAGTGTGGGAACCTACAATTGCATGTGGCGGATGTGAGAGCGTTGCACTAGGTTTAGCTTTCGTGGTGTTAAGTTCAGCAAGTGTGGGAACTTATGAGTGCATGTGGCGGATGTGGGAGCATTGCACTTGTTTTGACTTTTATAGTGATAACTTATATGTTTAAGCTGGTTGATAAGTTTATTTTGAGTTTTATATTTTTTTTATATAAAACTTTCGAGGGTAGGTATAGGTAGATATTTAGGTATGTACCTACATACATACCTACATAATGTGTATATTTACGTAGGTATACTTGTTATATTATCTTAGATAAAATGTTCAGCTAAATTCAGGTCGATCGGTCGGCGTCGGTGTGGTAGATGGTGTGAGCGAGGGTGAGGGAGATACTAACAAGGTTGTTTTGCATGTTTATGTGGTTATCATAGGCGTCCTTTTTATTTATTCTGTATGCTGTATGCTGTTAGGATCATGAAATGCTTTAAAATAAATAACGATTAATAAATAATAATACAAATAACAAAGTTTGCTTTCATTAGACTAGTGGCTAGGGCTCAACCGAGCAATATAAAACAAAATTTGGGGGAAAATATTAAATAATTTTTTATGGTAGGTTTCATAATGTTTTTTGGAAAAAATGTTGTAAGCCATCTTATTTCTTTTCCTGTTTTCTATTTTATAATTTTTTCAATTCAAAATCGTTACCAGATTTTTGAAAAACTTTTCGAAAACATATTTTAAATTTTTTTTCAGTATGACAATTTAAAGAAATCTATAGTGTATACTAGGAGAAAAAATTAAAAAAAATCTATATATTCGTTTTCAAAATATTCAAAAAACAAAATAAATTAAAAAAAAAATATTAACAATTTAAAAAAATGTTTTTGAAAATTTTAATAAGCAATATTATTTAAATCATAAAACACTACATATTTTGAAAATTTTATCAAAATCCGTCAATTAGTTAATGAGAAAGTCTGATTTTAAAAACCGGTCATATGGTACCGTTATAAACCTTTTTCTGAAAAATCAATTAAAACTAAAAGATAGGTTTTGCATAGAAAACACTATTCAGAAATTGAAAACTTACATACATACCTAAGTTTTTTAAAGAATTTCACTGTGTTAACTTTTATGAATGTGTACCTATCTTAATTTGATTTCAAAAAGTTACTGGGACCTATATAGGTCCCTATACCTAGCATTATTTACCTACTGCTGATTCCCATGAATCTTTATGCCAGTTGTTCAAATTTTTCCATACCAAAATGAAAATTGAACTGAAAAAAGTCTCTTATATTTTTCTATTAGCAAATTATATTATAAACAGTAAACAACAAGTGGAAAGATAATACACTAAAAAAAAAGCTAACAATGACGCATGTTCGTTCGAGCTTCAAACCACAACGATTTTAAAGAAGTTGCACGTCTGTACCTAAAAAGGATTAGCACACAGTACGTGCGACCCAGTCGTGGCTTTTATTTTTGGCACGAATGCATATTTTGTACTTAGTACCTATCTATAAATACAGTTAGGTACTACAAATGTTAAAAAACCCGTGGTATTTTTAGTTGAAAGAAATATTTTGATTTAACTTTAAATTTCTTTCCCGCGAGCAAAGCTGGGTAGGTCATTTAGTACCCTCATATAAACCTCAAACAAACAAAAGATCTTTGTTACTATAAATCAATATTATATAATCAATCAATAATAATATAAATTAATTTACAAACAATTTTTGATTGAATGTATGCACATACATAGTTCATTCAGATAGGTACCTACATATACATATGTATGTACCTTTATGTATATGTAGCTACCTCTCTGAATGGAAAGCAAAATTCAAAACAAAGATCCATCCACTGCAAGGACGTTTGTATCTTTGTATTAATACAACAAGAAGTAAGTTTGTGTTTAAATTTCAAGAATGAATGTGTGTACATTATTTGAAGACGACAACCTTCATAATAGTAAAAAAATAGAAAATCCTAAAGAATTCGAATCAAAAGTCTGGTCAATGATGTATATAGTATGTACAAATATGACAAATATGTATGTAGGTAGTGCTCGTATAAGACTTGAAAATGCTAAAAAACTCAAATCAAAAGTCTGGTCAATGACGTACGCATGTATAAATACTTATGTAAGAACCAGTTTTCATATTATATATTCCTTATAAAAAAAAGTATACAATGAAAATGTTAGATCGTGTAAGTTAACACATCACTCGTACACAGATTATTCATCACAACTCGTACGCACTATAACCCCAAGCGGAAACCAAAAACCATAGAAACACAAGACACCGAAAACCATAAAAACCCAAGATAACATAAAAATCAATAGCATCAATAGACGACACACACAGGTCACGTCCGAACCATCATCGTGTCCGATTTTTTATTACTTTCTTCATCATCCCTTTCACACACTGCATACAATTAGGAATGCAGCTACTACCCATACCCAACAGTATATAAACTACAGCGCACACTCATCAGGGCGGGCAGTTTACGCATCATCCTGCTGTCACGCTGTACATTGTTTAATAGAAATAAGTTTGTAATAATTTAAGTGCAAATTTTAAACAAAGTTTTTTTTTCGATAAATAAATTAGTTTAATGTTAATTGGGGGCTCAACCGGGATCCCTTCAGCATAATTTAAAAGATTTGAAAATATAAATTAAAATCAGGGCTAAGTGGTTCCTGCCAAAAAATTCAACCAAAGTACTCTACAAGATAGAAGAAAGAGCATCACTCAGTAGAAGCAGCATCACCAGGCAAGCAGTCCGGAAACACGAAGCTTCGAAAGGATAAAACTTACTACACAATGAACGAGCTTTGTGCAACAAAACAAAAGAAAAAGATTTAGATTTAGAGGTTATCAAGGATGGATCAATTCTGCTCACTGGAAATCATCAAGTGGGAAACCAAACTATTATGGGAACATACTTATTAACATTCGAAAAAACAGCAACAATAGATGGGAAAATATACGAGAACCCCACGGGACAAATCAACACGTTCTTGAAAACATACACGGTCAACGAATATGACATAGGCACATACTTCGAAGCATTGGACGAGAAACTTAAGATGGAAAACATCAACCTATTACAGACGATTCAGCAAGAAATAACAAGCAGCCCTATTGTATCCACATTCGGATTGATAGTCTTAATAATTCTTGTTATCATAACTACAATTTTAATAATATATTTCAGAGGACCAAGACAACCTCCTCTCAATAAAGAAGAATACATGAGTCTACAAGTTCAAGACATAATGAACAGAGTGCACGCACAATCACCATAAATATCGGGACGATATTTTCTTAACGAAGGGGGAGGTTAACACATCACTCGTACACAGATTATTCATCACAACTCGTACGCACTATAACCCCAAGCGGAAACCAAAAACCAGAAAAACACAAGATACCGAAAACCATTAAAACCCAAGATAACATAAGAATCAATAGCATCAATAGACGATACACACAGGTCACGTCCGAACCATCATCGTGTCCGACTTTTTATTACTTTCTTCATCATCCCTTTCACACACTGCATACAATTAGGAATGCAGCTACTACCCATACCCAACAGTATATAAACTACAGCGCACACTCATCAGGGCGGGCAGTTTACGCATCATCCTGCTGTCACGCTGTTCATTATTTAAAAGAAATAAGTTTGTAATAATTTAAGTGGAAATTTTAAATAAAGTTTTTTTTCGATAAATAAATTAGTTTAATATTAATTTGTATAAATCCTTACAAAAAAACTATTCGCCTCAGCTAAGCGAAACCATTGTATATAAACTTCAAAACTGCTAGCAGTTTATATACATATACACAATGAACAAAACAAAATACTGAATTATTTCTGTTCTCCTTCTGTTTTTTCTTGCCTCACATTGCACATGCGTAATAAACTAAGCACAAAGCATAACATTAAAAACCATGCCATAGAGTAACTATACTATAAAGAGGGAAATCTACTGCCTTCATTTGACAAGACCTACAAGCTGGTCAAATAAGTATTGGTGTAGAACTGTCAAAAAATCGACGCCGATTGAGAGTGTAGTAGTGCTGAACTGTCAAAAAATAGACGCCAATTGAGAGTGTAGTAGTGCTGAACTGTCAAAAAATAGACGCCGATTGAGAGTGTAGTAGTCAAATAATTGACCTCTTCTTTTCAGTTCCCTTTTGTTTCTCACCACGAAATTGGGCGTGTTGGAAGATACTGCTAAAAAAAAGCGCCATCCCGAAATTTGACGTCATCAGTGACTCAAACTGACTAAATTAAATTACCATTTTTGGAAAGAATCCGAAGTGTTAGTGGACTTAAAATGTATATTAAATCAATCAAAGTATATTTAATCAATCATTGGACCAAACCTGCATCAATTAAAACTTACTTTTCCGTTTTTTTTCTAAAACGGAAATAAATTTATTCAACAAGGGTCACTAATGACGTAAAATACGAAAGTCGCTATCTTGTTTTCTTGTACCATGAGGAGCCACTAGCAAGTTACTCGAATGCAAGTTGTTATACTTTATTATTTTTTCCCTGCCTTTTACATATTGTGTGCTTGAAAACTCTATATAAACGTTTAAAACTGGTTAAACAATATCCAAGAGTTTCAAACATTTTACCTGATACTGATGATAGTGTATTGATTATTCTAAGAATGAATTTAAACAAGCATTCGGTCAGAAGATTACGTACTATGTATATTTGCAAGATCGTATTATACAAAGTAGCGATAAAGGTGTACTTTTTTAAAGTTAAATTATCTTTCTTTACACCTATTGTATTCGTTTATACAGGAGTAGAAACCTAGTCAAACATAGCGCGTTCTGACGCCGCGTTGTAATATACAGTAAAACAAACATATCCCAAGTCACATAGAGCGCGTTTTGAACGCCGCGTCAAGTTCCACACGGCGTCAAAACGTCGCATTGTGATAATTTACAAATTGTTTTTTTTTAAGTCTTCGTTAAACAGAACGCATTTTTAATGCGGCGTAGAGATTATTTTACGCTGCGTTGAGATAACTTTGACGCGGCGTTCCAAAAAAAAATTTTGTTTTCATATTTTGTGTTTAGTAATTAAGTCATTTTGAATTTATTGTAGAAATTTATTTTATTAAATTATTTTGTGTCATTTAATAGTGTATTGTTTAAATGGAAAAAAATAACCTAATTGGCATTTAGTGAGAAAATGAAAATCAAGATTCAAATATTAAACGCGCTGCGGATAGCTCTCTGTCTGACGTTCTCTAACGCCGTGTTTAGAATGCCGTGTTAAAATAATCTCAACACAAGGTAAAATAATCTCAACAAATTATTAATCCTACAAACTTAAAAAGAAAAACACTGCATTATATTGGTTTATATTAGAAAATTGTAGACATTATATTTATCCGTACTAATTAGACCTTGTGTACATGATTTCTCTTTTCGGTTGTTTCTTCATTCTTCTTTTGAACAGGCACGTACGTTGGTGTGTACACTGATTTGGATTACCCCGAATATAACCAATGTTTTCCTACAAACTATACTATTTTATTCTAAAGAAATTTGCAAAATTAAAAAAAAACAATTAAAACCATCCATTACCACTAAAAAAACATAATTAGGAATTGTTTTCAATTTCAAAAGTTCTTATGTTTAGTCCGTGCATAGCATTTTCTTTCTCAAACGAGAAACTTCAAAGCTCAATCACAAAAATCCTTAAAATTTTACATTCGTCCATTCGTTAGTTCATTCCCCCTACTTTTTTACACCCCTTACCTAATTGCAAAAAGAACGAATGAAGAAACATCCGAAAAAAGGAATCATGTAAACAAGCTCTAAGACCTAAGAAAATCACCTTAACCCTTAAGGTATACATTCCGAACACATCCTTCTCGATATGTAGGAGTATGGTGGAGGTGAGTGTCTAAAACGTCAACATCAAATTGTTTAGTGAATATTGTATTGTGTTGTGTAGTGTACTGATAATAAGAACTGATCTTATTATCATCAATAAAACGAATAAGCAGTTTAATTTTGTTAAAAAGACACAATAATTCACGGAGTTCCTTTACTTCGAACAATTTGTGAGAATTTCATAAAATACCACCATCGAAAGACGACGACGACGTGCCTGATGAGAATTGTATCTTGTATCAAGTATTCTCATCAGGCACGTCGTCGTCGTTGATGGTATTTTGTGAATTATTGTGTCCTATTTACAAAATTAAACTGCTTATCCGTTTTATTAATTAATTATTAGTGGTCAGCTACCAGACAATCTTCCACAAGTGCAAAATCTTATAAAACGTGATCCGGAATCATACAAGGAAGAATTCTCCCAGCAATATCGCCATTTCTTGAGCAGCTTGGAAGTTTTCGAATTAAATCCCAGCAATGAAAATAAAAGTCTCGATGAATTGATTATGTTTATTGCGCAGGTAATAAAAAAAAAAGAAAGCAAGTGTTGCATTTAATGATGCTTTATAAATATGATGTTTGTTTTGTAGGTCGCTCAATGCTATCCTGATGTTTGCATCCAATTTCCACAGCATTTAGTCGATTTGCTGAAAAATCATGCCACAACTCTGGATCCTACTAGGCGCAACTGTTTTGTTAAGGCACTGATTCTGCTTCGAAATAAGAATCTTATTCCTGCATTGGACTTGTTGCAGCTGTTTTTTTAATTGCTCCGTTGTCCGGACAAGAATTTGAGGACTTTTTTTCAGAATAATAAGTTTGGCTACAAAGACGTCAGGAAGAATGAAAACTGTTCAACGACAAATAGAGAGAAACGCAAGGGCAAGAACTTTATTATGATGAGGCACAAGGCACGTGGCAAGGTCAAGAAGAGTTTTAAGGACAAACAGAAGGCTCTAAGGAATCATCTACTCAAACAGAAGAAAATGAAGTACGATAGTATGATTTTTTTTAGATAGTCTAGGGTTTGTAAGTTTTTAAAAAATAAAAAATTAATTTCTTAATACCGTTTGTGAAGACTTCGTTTTGTGTTGCTTTTATAAGAATTTGTTTGGGGGAAACAAGCTTGATCCTGAAGAGTCCGGTGAAGTTGTATAAGTTCAATATAAATGTTTATTAAAAAAATAAGCCACAGCTTTACAAGGAGATTATTAATTCTATTGATACATGAAGTCTTCTTCTGCGACATTTTTCTGGAACAAGTTTATTCAGAAGGATAGGTATTAGCTTTGGTTCCCATTCATTTATTTAGTACGGCGCCGTTAGAACTTTTTCTAGCGGATACATCTGAAAAGATTAAAATGAAAAAGAACGATAGTGGTGTCTGGGTATAACTGCAAACCTGCATAGAAGCAACCACACTGGTCACCAAGTTCTCTGGCAAATCCTTGTCCTTGAATCTAAAGTGAATTTGATTGATGTCACAACATTCGTCAAAAATCCATTTTTGAGGACCTTCTTCCCTCAGCGTCAGCATTCGAAAATACTAATAATAAATTTTATTTAAAAAAAATGTTTGCAATAATTTTTGTCAACAATTCACTGACAGTTGTTGTCAACAAGAACAAAATGAAATGTCAAAATTAACAAAACTCACCACATCGTTTTTTCTTTGTTTTTTAACGCCGACAATGAATGATATACAAAAGAGAACACGAAACACAATGAATGATATACCAAAGCAACAACGAAAATTGAGGGTTTTGAGGCGTGGAACGTACGAAAGTTTTTCCTCTATATAATATATTTACTCTATGACCATGCTCTTAATTCTCTCACTCAAATAATATGTCCCTACACTAGCACTCCAAGCGGCTCTAGGTAAAAAGATTTTTTCTCGTCTCATGATAGTACTATAGGCAATGTATATACAATGGTATACAAAGGTATATACACTGCCTATAGCCGCTTGGAGTGCTAGTCTAGGGACATTTTATTTGAGTGAGAGAGAATTAAGAGCATGGTTTTTAGTGCTATGTTTTGTGCTTACTGCTTAGTTTATTGCGCATGTGCAATGTGAGGCAAAAAAAACAGAAGGAGAACATGAAATAATTCAGTATTTTCTTTTGTTCATTGTAAATATGTATATAAACTGCTATCAGTTTTTAAGTTTATATACAATGGTTTCGCTTAGCTGAGGCGAATAGTTTTTTGTAAGGATTTATACACGATCCAACATTTTCATTGTTTACGTTTTTTTTATATGGAATATGTAATATGAGAACTGGTTCTAACATAAGCATTTAAACATGCGTACGTCATTGACCAGACTTTTGATTTGAATTTTTTAGGATTTTTAAGTTTTGTACGAGCACTACCTACATACATATTTGTCATATTTGTACATACATGTATACATCTTTGACCAGACTTTTAATTCCAATTCTTTAGGATTTTCAATTTTTTTTACTATTATGAAGGTTGTCGTCTTCAAATAATGTACACATTCATTCTGGAAATTTGAACACAAACTTACTTCTTGCTGTATTTATACATATACACATAGGTACATACATTTGGATATGTATGTAGGTACCTAACTGAATGAACAAAGTGCAGAAATTCAATCAAAAATTGTTTGTAAATTGATTTATATTATTAATTATTGATTATATATTATTGATTTATAGTAACAAAGATCTTTTGTTTGTTTGAGGTTTATATAATAGGTACTAGTTGACCTAGCCAGCTTAGCTCGCGGGAAAGAAATTTATAGTTGAACCAAAATATTTCTTTATACTAATCTTCTATAGAATTGTTAAAAATACCACGGGTTTTTTTACATTTGTAATAGGTACCTAATTGTTTAATTTTTACTTGCAATTATGGTAGGTACTAAGTACAAGTTATGCAGTCGTGCAGAAAAAAAAATTTGAGATAACAAACAAATATAACATTACAATGATCGAGAAACATATTTGAGTCACTGGCAAAATTTTTTCCGTCTACTAAACGGTTTGGCCAGTCGTCTTTAAATTTGGAATATAAGTTTATTTTGAAATTCGACATAGGATTTTTTTTTATTTCTTTTTTAGCTGAAATATTTACGGTACTTGCGATATAACCGTCAAGTAAAAGCTTATTTTTGTCAAAAGCAGTTCCAAGAATTTTGTATGTAAAAAATCAGTGTGCATTTAATTTGGGTTAAAAAAATATGACGGTGGGCTAAAACTGGTACCACCCATAGGTCGTGATATCACGACCCGCTTTCATAGATTTTACTTTCCAAGATATTTTCCATTCCTTCTCTCAGAGCTTCCATAAAACAATCCAATAAGAAACCACACACATTGACAGAGCCAAACACCCCTTATCCCTTTACTTTTAGACTACATTATAAAATGATCAGATAAATTCCAATATCACTTGATTGGTCGATGGTGTTGAATAGCGGTGTGGGGAGGTTGAGGCTGACAAGGACGACTTAATATACGAACATGTGTATGTGTATACTGTATATCCTGTTCTCGGTGAACGACGATGAGGATCGACGTTGATGGCAAAAAACCAGCAGACTGGCCGTCGCCGTTGTATTTTTTGTGATGAAATTTCCATTGTATATGAACTTCTATAGTACTATCATGGTGACATGTGGACCGTGGCGCTCCAAGCGGCTCTAGGTAAAATTAACTTGGTAAATTGAAAGAGGCGAACGAGGCGAACAAAGAGAATTCTAAGAGAAACTCTGTGAACATGTACTTTACTCTTTGCAGTTTGCAGTTTACATATATACAATGATGCGAATATAGTTTTTTTTTTGCAAAACTGGATTGCTTCACACAAGCATTGTGACGAGATGGCTAGTTTTAAAAAAGGAATGACAAAAAAGAAGAAAAACGACTTTTGTAAATGAATGGTGTCTGGGGGGTGGATATATGTTTAAGCTGGTTGATAAGTTTATTTTGAGTTTTATATTTTGTTCATATAAAACTTCCGAGGGTAGTACCTATATTCATACCTACATAATGTGTTTATTTACGTAGGTATACTTGTTATATTATCTTTGATAAAATGTTCAGCTAAATTCAGGTCGATCGGTCGGTCGTCGGTGTGGTAGATGGTGTGAGCGAGGGTGAGGGAGATACTAACAAGGAAAACTTAATAAGCACATGTGTATGTGTATTGTGTATATCCTGTTCTCGGTGACGGTGAACAACGAAGAGGATCGACAATGATTTTATTTTTTGAATTTTCATTTCATTGGCTTCGTTATCGTTGATGTTGAATTTTATGCACAAGTAGCTTTGTGATTATAGGGACTATAAGTCAAGTTTAGGATTCGTGAACATAAAAAAATTGTGATAATAATCAAACATTACATTACGATGATAGAGAAACATATTTGAGTTACTGGCAAAATTCTGTCCGTCTGTCTGTAGGTCTGTCTGTACGGATTCATTTTGGACTATAGCCTAAACCGATGAGCCAATCGTCTTCAAATTTAGAACTTAAGGTTATTTTGAAATTTTTCAATTTTTACTTGCGATTATAGGGACTATAAGGCAAGTTTTGGAATCGTGAATATTAAAAAAATTTAGATAACAATCAAACATTACATTACGATCATAGTTAAGTCTAAAAAAGTGATCGACAAAAAATTACTGTCTGTCTGTCAGTAGGTATGTATAACGAGCTGCAGCCTAAATGGCTTAAGCGATTATCTTTAAACTTGGTGTGTGTGGTTATTTTGGCATTCCCCAGAGGGGACATTGAAATTTAAATTCTAGGCCTAAAAGTAAAGGAAGTGCCATATGACCGTTGAGTTGAGTTGTTCTCTTGATTGGAATTTTTGCATTCAGTAGGTAATCGAATGCTTGTATCCAACGGTTGTATAACACAGCCACTTCAAATTCTATAGTGATGCAAAGCAGGGCGTTGCATACGTACCACACTATTTTATGGCCGTATATTTGGTATACAAATATACCTATATAATTAGGTAAATACCAAACCAGTTCTAAATAAATTTAATAATAATATAGGTACTCAAAATAATCTTATTTCCAGTGTTCGATTGAAAATCTGTAGAAGTAAAAAAGAATACATAACATCATCTTGTTTTCAGTGCTTAATTAAAAAAGTAAAGGAGTTATATAAACAAAGAGCAAATTTAATAATATCAATTTTGAAAAAAAATCAATATAAGCATTTTTTTTTTATTTTGAGTTTGACAAAAGTTTTTACCAAAGATTTTTATAGATATTTAAAGATTCACATACCCAAATAATAAAGCAGACTTTTAGCTAAAAAAACAAATCACATTATTGTAAATGTTGCCTTTATTTTTAAATATCTTTTTTCCAATGCAGTTTTTTTTTAATTGCTCCTCCCGCTTAAAAGGTTAGATAGACCTTCCTGCCGTAGTAAATAATGTTTGTATTAAGTCCAAGAAAACAAATCTAAGCACACAAAAATAACCTACATTTAAAAACGTCATCGACAAAAAAATTACTTATTCTTTTTCAAAATACGTATTGGTTAAAAAAATAAATTGCACAGACGGACAGAATTTTGAGATAACAAACAAATATAACATTACAATGATCGAGAAACATATTTGAGTCACTGGCAAAATTTTTTCCGTCTACTAAACGGTTTGGCCAGTCGTCTTTAAATTTGGAATATAAGTTTATTTTGAAATTCGACATAGGATTTTTTTTATTTCTTATTTAGCTGAAATATTTACGGTACTTGCGTTATAACCGTCAAGTAAAAGCTTATTTTTGTCAAAAGCAGTTCCAAGAATTTTGTATGTACAAAATCAGTGTGCATTTAATTTGGGTTAAAAAAATATGACGGTGGGCTAAAACTGGTACCACCCATAGGTCGTGATATCACGACCCGCTTTCATAGATTTTACTTTCCAAGATATTTTCCATTCCTTCTCTCAGAGCTTCCATAAAACAATCCAATAAGAAACCACACACATTGACAGAGCCAAACACCCCTTATCCCTTTACTTTTAGACTACATTATAAAATGATCAGATAAATTCCAATATCACTTGATTGGTCGATGGTGTTGAATAGCGGTGTGGGGAGGTTGAGGCTGACAAGGACGACTTAATATAGGAACATGTGTATGTGTATATATACTGTATATCCTGTTCTCGGTGAACGACGATGAGGATCGACGTTGATGGCAAAAAACCAGCAGACTGGCCGTCGCCGTTGTATTTTTTATGATGAAATTTCCATTGAATATGAACTTCTATAGTACTATCATGGTGACATGTGGACCGTGGCGCTCCAAGCGGCTCTAGGTAAAATTAACTTGGTAAATTGAAAGAGGCGAACGAGGCGAACAAAGAGAATTCTAAGAGAAACTCTGTGAACATGTACTTTACTCTTTGCAGTTTGCAGTTTACATATATACAATGATGCGAGTATAGTTTTTTTTTTGCAAAACTGGATTGCTTCACACAAGCATTGTGACGAGTTGGCTAGTTTTAAAAAAGGAATGACAAAAAAGAAGAAAAACGACTTTTGTAAATGAATGGTGTCTGGGGGGTGGATATATGTTTAAGCTGGTTGATAAGTTTATTTTGAGTTTTATATTTTGTTCATATAAAACTTCCGAGGGTAGTACCTATATTCATACCTACATAATGTGTTTATTTACGTAGGTATACTTGTTATATTATCTTTGATAAAATGTTCAGCTAAATTCAGGTCGATCGGTCGGTCGTCGGTGTGGTAGATGGTGTGAGCGAGGGTGAGGGAGATACTAACAAGGAAAACTTAATAAGCACATGTGTATGTGTATTGTGTATATCCTGTTCTCGGTGACGGTGAACAACGAAGAGGATCGACAATGATTTTATTTTTTGAATTTTCATTTCATTGGCTTCGTTATCGTTGATGTTGAATTTTATGCACAAGTAGCTTTGTGATTATAGGGACTATAAGTCAAGTTTAGGATTCGTGAACATAAAAAAATTGTGATAATAATCAAACATTACATTACGATGATAGAGAAACATATTTGAGTTACTGGCAAAATTCTGTCCGTCTGTCTGTAGGTCTGTCTGTACGGATTCATTTTGGACTATAGCCTAAACCGATGAGCCAATCGTCTTCAAATTTAGAACTTAAGGTTATTTTGAAATTTTTCAATTTTTACTTGCGATTATAGGGACTATAAGGCAAGTTTTGGAATCGTGAATATTAAAAAAATTTAGATAACAATCAAACATTACATTACGATCATAGTTAAGTCTAAAAAAGTGATCGACAAAAAATTACTGTCTGTCTGTCAGTAGGTATGTATAACGAGCTGCAGCCTAAATGGCTTAAGCGATTATCTTTAAACTTGGTGGGTGTGATTATTTTGGCATTCCCCAGAGGGGACATTGAAATTTAAATTGTAGGCCTAAAAGTAAAGGAAGTGCCATATGACCGTTGAGTTGAGTTGTTCTCTTGATTGAAATTTTTGCATTCAGTAGGTAATCGAATGCTTGTATCCAACGGTTGTATAACGCAGCCACTTCAAATTCTATAGTGATGCAAAGCAGGGCGTTGCATACGTACCACACTATTTTATGGCCGTATATTTGGTATACAAATATACCTATATAATTAGGTAAATACCAAACCAGTTCTAAATAAATTTAATAATAATATAGGTACTCAAAATAATCTTATTTCCAGTGTTCGATTGAAAATCTGTAGAAGTAAAAAAGAATACATAACATCATCTTGTTTTCAGTGCTTAATTAAAAAAGTAAAGGAGTTATATAAACAAAGAGCAAATTTAATAATATCAATTTTGAAAAAAATCAATATAAGCATTTTTTTTTTATTTTGAGTTTGACAAAAGTTTTTACCAAAGATTTTTATAGATATTTAAAGATTCACATACCCAAATAATAAAGCAGACTTTTAGCTAAAAAACAAATCACATTATTGTAAATGTTGCCTTTATTTTTAAATATCTTTTTTCCAATGCAGTTTTTTTTTAATTGCTCCTCCCGCTTAAAAGGTTAGATAGACCTTCCTGCCGTAGTAAATAATGTTTGTATTTAGTCCAAGAAAGCAAATCTAAGCACACAAAAATAACCTACATTTAAAAACGTCATCGACAAAAAAATTACTTATTCTTTTTCAAAATACGTATTGGTTAAAAAAATAAATTGCACAGACGGACAGAATTTTGCCAGTAACTCAAATATGTTTCTCTATCATCCTAATGTAATATTTGATTGTTATCTCACAATTCTTTTTGCACGAATGCATAACTTGCAGTACCTATAATCGCAAGTAAAAACAACAAAATAACAAACGCAAATCGAATACCTATCTACCACCTGTAGCTACTTTTGCATCAACATCAACCATAACGAAGCCGAATTGAATGAAAAGAAAATACAAAAAAAATACAATCATTTTCGATCCTCGATCCTCGATCCTCATCGTTGTTCACCGTCACCGTCACCGAGAACAGGATACACAATACACATACACAAGTGCTTATGGAGTTTACCTTGTTAGTATCTGCCTCAACCTCGCCCTCTCCACATACCACACCAACGACCGACAACCAACCTGAATTTAGCTGAACATTTTATAATGTAGATGTAGAAATGTAAAGGGATAAGGGGTGTTTGGCTCTGTCATTGTGTGTGGTTTCTTATTGGATTGTTTTATGGAAGCTCTGAGAGTAGGAATGGAAAATATCTTGGAAAGTAAAATCTAAGAGAGCGGGTCGTGATATCACGACCCGCCATATAAAAATGTTCAGTACAAAAATTTATATGAGATGCGACTTCTTGGTAATTCTATATTCTTTGAAAGTACTATAGAAGTTCATATACAATGGGATTTTGATTTTGTTTACTATTATGAAGGTTGGCACTTTTAAAAATATACACAACATTCTTGAAATTTAAACACAAACTTACTTCTTGCTGGATATGTAACGGGTGATTTTTTTGAGGTTAGGATTTTCATGCATTAGTATTTGACAGATCACGCGGGATTTCAGACATGCTGTCAAAGAGAAAGATGCTCAGTATGCTTTGACATTTTATTACGAATAGACTTAATAACGAGCAACGCTTGCAAATCATTGAATTTTATTACCAAAATCAGTGTTCGGTTCATTCACCGTAACGTTGCGTCCAACAGCATCTTTGAAAAAATACGGTCCAATGATTCCACCAGCGTACAAACCACACCAAACAGTGCATTTTTTCGGGATGCATGGGCAGTTCTTGAACGGCTTCTGGTTGCTCTTCACTCCAATGCGGCAATTTTGCTTATTTACGTAGCCATTCAACCAGATCATCGCTGTCGATAAAAAAGCGATTTTTCTGCCAACTTTTCTAGGGCACTGATTTTGGTAATAAAATTCAATGATTTGCAAGCGTTGCTCGTTAGTAAGTCTATTCATGATAAAATGTCAAAGCATACTGAGCATCTTTCTCTTTCACACCATGTCTGAAATCCCGCGTGATCTGTCAAATACTAATGCATGAAAATCCTAACCTCAAAAAAATCACCCGTTACAAACGTCCTTGATGAAACGGATTTTTGTTATTTTGCTTTCCATTCGAAAAGGTGCAAATTAAGTGCAAACTATGCGTAGAAATTTATTTAGAAAAATTGTTTGCAAATTGATTTCAGATTTGTATAGTAAGTAGTAAGTAGACAGTTCATATACCTACAATGTGGAAATATAATAATAATTAATAATAAATAATAATAAATATAATTTGTATGTCTAGTTGTGTAGTAGTGTTTATGTTAAAAATATATAGGTATTACTAGCGGGTCGGCAAATGTCGTCCTGCATTTTTGTAAATTCTTTTGATTTGTTCATAAAACTTATAAACATGTTTTTTTTTTTTTTTATACAAAAAATCAGACTTTTCGGAGGGTTTCCCAAAAATTTTTTTCGTAATTATGGGTACTTTAATGGTGTATAGGTAGATATTTGTATAAGGAAAGTGCATTTGTATTTGTGCATTTTTACTTGCGATTATAGGTACTATATAATGCAAGTTATGCATTCGTGCAGATAACAATCAAACATGGAACTACGATGATAGAGAAACATATTTCAATCACTAGCATAATTCTGTTTATCTCTTCGTATGTATTTTGTACTACAACCTCCTCCCCTCCCATAGCAAAAAATCTTTAGTCTCTATAGAAATCTGTTATTATTTTGCAGCGCCAAAGTAATCGTACTCTACCCGAAATATGTAAAGAGAAATTATAAAAATGTGGGTTTTGTAAATTTTAATTTTCTCGAAAACTAGAATACGTAATAGCATCTAGTTTTCAGTGATCAATTAGGAATTAGTAGAAGTAACAAATACTTACATAAAATTTTATTTCACATCATCTCAATTTTGAAAAAAACTTAATATGAAATATTTTTTCTTTATTTTTTTTCTAAAATTCTGAGTTTGAAATACCATAGTTTTTTCATTTTTTTTTTTAGATATTTAAAGGTTTCAAAAATAATATGCTAGAACAGACTTTTGGCTTTTAAAAAGGTATAGCATATTATTTTAAATGTTGCCGTTATTTTTAAATATATATGAAAATATTTTAGTGTAAGATTACTTAGGCTACTTACATTTTCCTGAATACCAATTTTGGTATTAATCGGTTACCTAACCAGTTCTCAGGAAAGTCGATGAAAAAAAAACTCCTATGGGAGGTACCAGTTTTAGCCCACCGACATATTTTTTTTAACCAAAGTTGAATGCTCATTGATTTCTTACATACAAAATTCTTGGAGCTGTTTTTGACAAAAATAAGCTTTTACTTGACGGTTATATCGCAAGTACCGAAAGTATTTCAGCTAAAAAAGAAACTAAAAAAAATCCTATGTCGAATGTCAAAAAAAACTTATATTTCAAATTTAAAGGCGATTGGCCAAATCGTTTAGTAGACCGACAGAAATCATTCGCTCAGCAACTGTGGAGGCAACTAGATGTGCTTGCGATTTTCACAGTGATTAATAGTTTTGGTTATTGAAATTTATTTAAATTAAAGAAAAAGTATTTGGAATTTGTGGCTATGCTGCATACCTATTTATCAATACCAACGCCAGGCGGAGCAATAGCCTGCAGGTAGAGTGGCCTAGCACGGCACAGAGGGTCCCAGGTTTAAATCCGGCCTGGGCCAAGAAAATATTTTTTTTTGGCAGAAAGGGCTAGAGAACAGAAGCAGCCAAGAAGAAAGCTGCGTCAGTCAGGAGATGAGTGACGTAAACATATCGGGGACATCGAAAGATGTACTAGGATCATCACCTGTTCCAGCATTATCATCAGCTGAGAAATCAGCCACAACAACAACTGTTAAGAGGAAGAAGAAGCAGTTTAAACACAATCAAATAAAGCATCACTCATTGACGAATCCAGCTCAGCTGCCAGCTGGAGGAAATGAGATGACGCGAACAGCGAAAATCACAGCAGCAGATAAGATTCGCAAGCAGCTAAAACCCGGTGAAGTGACGTCAGACACGCCAGGCAAAGAGTGCTCGTATATGTCCGACGGAGGAGAAGGGCGTTATATTACACCAGAAGACTCCAAAGTATCAAATGCCGACCTAACGACATCAGAATTGGAAGATGAAGATGAAAAAATTCAGACACTGCAGGCTCAGATAAAAGCCATAAAACATAAACAAGAGGAGCGAAGATAAAAAGAAAGGCTCCAAAAACAAGAGAGGGAGGCGGCCAAATTAGGGGCGTTTCACACGTCCCAACAACAGCAGCAAGTGCAACAGTAAAATCCACCACAGCTGCAAACAAAACAACAACACAAGGAGCAAACGCAGCAATCTCAAAAGAAACCGAAGCAAATGCTATTCACTAAGTTGGACAAGCCAACTGATTCGCACCAACAACCACAGCAGCAGAGACAACAACAGCAGCCAAGTCATCAGCAACAGCCACAATCCACCAAAATCAAAAAAGAGAAGGTGCCGCCCATCAACTGCTACAAAATGGAACTTAAGGCCACCATAAACCTATGTAAGTCCGCCATTGGTGATAACACTGCTTCACAGTGGAGCAACATAAAAAATCAAAAGTATTTTGAAGGAGTCGACTATTGAACATTTCAGCTTCACTCCTAAGGAAGAAAAATTCCAAACGGTCCTCTTAGAGGGCCTGAAACTGATCCGGAGGCGCTCTTATTAGAGCTCCGCCGAATCGCGAGTGACGATCTCGATTTTATAGTGGTCAAGCCTTTTACCACAGCAAGGGTCAGACGGGAGCAGCGGAAACTACCGTTCTTCCTAATTCAGTTGCCCCCCAAAATAAAACTGGATAGTCTAAAGAGTATCTCTGTGCTAGATTACCAGGTTGTAACATGTGATAGATTAAAGAGGCGCAGCGATATGCTCCAATGCATGCGCTGCGAAAGGTTTGGACATGCCGCGGCGAACTGCGAAATGCAGCCTCGCTGTGTTAAATGCAGTGAGAACCACAAAATAGGAGAATGTAAACTTGGGCACTTAAGAGTTGAAGATAAGACCCAGCTTAAATTTGTGCTGTGCGGAAACGAAGGACAACCTGCAAACTATTGGGGCTGTCCCAATTTTCAGCAACTAAAGCAAACTAAAACCCCAAAATTGGTGGAGAGAAGTCCAAACTCACGTCCTGCTCCACCGTCCGTGATACCCCAAATTTCCCTTCGGAAGGGGAACAACGGTACAGCCCCAACCAAAGGTTGCTAAGAAGGCCCCCATGCCTAATACACCTATGGTGGAGGCGGATATGATGTCTGTTTTGCTGGCCATTCAGGGCCAGTTAGTCAGCCTTCAATATCAGTTCAGGGAGTAGGAAAGAAAGGTGGACCGTATCTTTTTCAATTACTTGACCAAAGTCCAGATGTGCTTTTGGCTAGCGAAACCAAGTTAAACCAGAAACACAAATTGTAGGAAGAGACCGGCCCAACTCCGTTCAAGGTGGTGGTGTCGCAATCTTTTTACGAAAAGGTATAAGTTATAAAGTCATATATAATAATGAAGTGCGAAGATTCGAGTTGCAAGAAACCTCTATTATATGCATTCCTCTCCAACAGGGGAAGCGTTTGTATGTAATAGCGGTGTACGCACCAGATGCACCTCAGCCCTCTAATTTTACGGCAGATCTCGAAAAGCTTTTTGACTGCCTTAGACTGCAATCAGATGAAAATTATTATCTCATGGCCGGAGATCTGAACGCCAAACTAAATCAAATACAAAATCCCAGAGGGAACCATCTATTTAATTGGATGGGTCAACATAGTGTTGAGTATAAAATCGAACTTCCTGTTACAGATAGGCCATCGTTTCCCAGAAGTGGTGCTTATCTGGATTTATTATTACTAGACTCACGACTGACAGTTACTGACAAAGTGGTTCAACGGACAAGAAACTGCTTACAGACGATTGAATACGATAGTGATCACTGCGGACTTGCCGCCGTTATACAGCTTCCGAATGAGCTTCTGGAGTTGGAAGAGTATGTGCCTGCGCACTCTTACAACTATAGTGAAACGCACTGGCCATGCTTTTCTAACGCCTTATCAAGGGAACTTCGTTTGAACGACATTTCGCCTCCAAATGACAGAAACCTTTCCGACGTTGAGATCGATAGATATCTGCTTCAAATGGATGGAATAATAAAACAAACAATGGACAGAACTATCCTACGTTACAAATAACAAACCCTTACTGCTATGTACCGAAACACAACAATAGACTCACTTCATAGACATAAAATTGGACTGCTGACGAGATTGAAACTTTTGTACAGACGGTTCACGAACAGACATAATCTGGAGATTAGGACTCTGAAGGCGTCAATCTAAGACATCAACCAGCTCAAAGCAAAATTATAGAATATCTTTAAATCAATATTGGGACAAGAGAATTCAGGCCGTCAATTCTAGCGACCCAAGCATGTTCCCCCAAATAAACAAGATATTTAGGAGGAACGATCAAAACGACCTTCGGTGTCTTAAACTTCAGAGAACGATAGAGAACGAAAACGTACTTTTGTCTGCAGGAATAGATCTAGGGAACGCCATCTTGGATAACGATTTCTTTATGATAGAAGATCCTAAGGAGAAGGTAGTAACAGTAGGGTCTGTTTTTTAGCAAGTTTATAAGGTGAATGAGAGCTTTCGCCCAAATCACGACCTAGAAGACAGGGCTGGGCTGAATCACTTACACCTTCAAAACAGCATTATGCAATGGCGATCTGAGAATCTTGGTTTTACCGGATTCAATGACGTAAACTTGGCAAATGCCACCATCGCCGAGCAAAATGGACCCAGATCAATGCTCGTTTCCAAGGTGGAACTCCAAATCATCTTTGAATCACTAAAAAAAAAGAAGTCAGAAGGAGTCGATGGTATACCTAACATTGTGCTACGACATCTTCCTGAGAATGCAATAGACATATACACAACACTGTTTAACAACGCACTGAATAATGCATATTATCCAGTGAGTTGGAAGACAGCTGTTATACATCCTCTCCCGAAAAAGGGAAAGGATAATTCCAATTCGGCAAATCTCCGGTCGATAAGTCTTCTTCCGAGCATCATTAAGGTATTCGAAAAAGTTCTCAATAGAGCTCTGTCTAAGTGGGCGGAGGACAAAAATATAATTCCAGACACCCAGTTCGGCTTTAAAGCGGGGCATGACACAATTCATGCCACGTCTAAGCTCGTGCCTTATGTCCAATGGAACAATGCTAAAAATCAATGCACGGGTGCCTGTCTGGTTAATTTGGAAAAGGCTTTCGACACCGTATGGTTAGAAGGTCTTTATCTGAAGCTAACCAGTTGGGACATAAGTAAGCCACTGTTATATATGCTTTATGACATGCTGAATGGTAGAAAGTTTGTTGTCAAAAGTGGCAATGTAACTTCTACCACAATATTTGATATTAAAAATGGTCTGCAACAGGGAGCGGTCAACTCTCCGATTCTTTTTAAAATTTACACCAAAGATGAGATCATAAGTAATTTTACTCAAGCAATTGCGTATGCCGACGATTTAATCGCGTACAAAACAGGTCCAACAGTTGAGGTTATCAAAACTCTCTTGCAGAATGACTTCGACAAGATTCAGCACTATTGCAACGATTGGAAAATGAAAATTAATTATCAGAAATGTGAAACTATCCTGTTTAGAACCCCTTTGTCTAGAGCCTCAAGGGGCACGAGAAAGAACTGGCGCAAGCTAGTGATCGATGGGCCATAGGGACATCCAATCGGGAGTAAAAGTGTAGTAAAATACCTTGGCATCTGGCAGGACCATTTTCTATATTTCAACCGACATGTAGAGGTAAGGGAGCTTTTGCCCTGACAAGACGACTGTTTTATAGCAGTCCCCTTGATAGCAGGGTAAAGGTGATTTGCTACATGGCCGATGATTGCCTATGGATGCCCCGTGTGGTTCAACGTTGCACCATCTCAAATGGAAAAGATTCGTGTGTTTGAAAGATAGTGCCTTCGTACCTATCTTGGAGTACACAGAACACCAGAGTCGGAGTACAAACAATACTATCCTATATCTGATAGAGACCGTAAGGAATTATTTAAACAAATTAACCAGTTTTGGTAGTTACAAGAACGATAGTGGCGGTCGATATGGGTTATCAACAACGGTCGGCTTACATAGGTTTAAGGTAGTTTTTAAGTTAGGTAGGGTAGGACAGCTGCGGTATTAAAAACAAAATAAAAAATTATTGTTTATTATGAGGCTATTCTAGTTTTAAGTAGTCGTACGTAGTTTAAGTTAGCTATAAGGTAGTTTTTAAGTTTAAATTATAAGACAAATTGATCCGTAACCCAGGTTTTACACTTTTCTGGGTTAATACAGCACAGTATAACAAAGTTAAATTTTTAAATATAGGTTAGGCTAACGTCGAAAGGCAATGAAATAAGATACTGAATGATTTAGAGCGCCCGCATAGGGCCAGTAAGTTAGTTAAGTTAATATATAAGCTAGTTGTTAAGATTTTTGTCTAGCTCTAAGTTAGTTTAAAGAAAAAACGAAAAATAAAAATTAATTAAAATGAAAAATGAAAAAATGACGGACAGAAATTTGCCAGTGACTCAAATATGTTTTTTCTATCATCGCAATGTTATATTTGATTGTTATCTCAAATTTGTTTTTCTGCAGGAATGCATAACTTGTACATAGTACCTACCTATAATTGCAAGTAAAAATTAAACAATTAGGTATTACAAATGTAAAAAAAACCGTGGTACTTTATAGCTAATCTATATTTTGGTTTAACTATAAGTTTCTTTCCCGCGAGCTAAGCTGGGTAGGTCAACTAGTACCTAATATATAAACCTCAAACAAACAAAAGATCTTTGTTACTATAAATCAATAATATATAATCAATCAATAATAATATAAATCAATTTACAAACAATTTTTGATTGAATTTCTGCACATAGTTCATTCAGATAGGTACCTACATATCCATATCTATGTACCTATATGTATATGTAGCTGCCTATCTGAATAGAAAGCAAAATTCAAAAAAAAAATCCATGCACTGCCAGGACGTTTGTATCTTTGTATAAATACAGCCTTGAAGTAAGTTTAAGTTTAAATCATTGTATAAGTTAACACTATTTATGCTGACATACAGTCACATGTTATTAAACAATAACAAGAGTATAATAAAAGTACCCAAAATCATTTAATTTAAACCATGCTCTCATTAAGCATTCAACATCATTTAATTAAAACCATTAAAGCTAGCACTATCCATTCCGATAAACATCCATGAACTAAGTGTAAACAATATTGAAGGCATTCCTCAAAGCTCAATAAATAATACCAAACATAATGTTGAACCCATCATCACTTACGTCCCGCTTAAGCATTATTTAACCTAAACAATAATGCTGACTTGCACTCCGTCGTTCCATTGATCAACATATTCTGAAATGTAAATATATTTACATCTACGTTCACATGTAAGGAATATCAAACACATCCACCAGCAACAACTTGAATGGGATATCTTAGTATAAATAGTTTGTAATTTTAGTCTTTAGCTTGAGTTCAATTTGACTAATAAAAGCGATTGGTCGCAACCAAAAATAATTTTCGTTTTTTTTTTAAAGTCCTAACTAAAAAATCCATAATTTGCGCCCGAGCAAAAAAAAAATTATAGTGAAAAATAGAAATCTCGCTAAGCCCGAGCAAAAAGAAAATTATAGTGAAAAAATATAAATCTCGCTAAGACCAAGCAAAAAAAAAATTATAGTGAAAAAAACACTCGCTAAAACCGAGAAAAGTTTGATCATCGCAAAACTCCTTGAAGAAATTTAACGCACCCCAGTAAATGAGAAAAAACACAGCAAAAAGCAGACAGTTTTGCTGCCAGCCGCTTCAGTATGATTTATAAATTAATCATAGGATTGTATGCATTACTAAATAAGAATTAAGATTTAAAATTATTAAATTCATTCAATTAAAAAAAAAATATATATTTTAAGAAAAGAATTATAGTGAAAAATAGAAATCTCGCTTAGCCCGAGCAAAAAGAAAATTATAGTGAAAAAATAAAAATCTCGCTAGGCCCGAGCAAAAAAAAATTATAGTGAAAAAAACACTCGCTAAAACCGAGAAAAAAAGTGATCTGTTGAAAAAAGACAAAAAAAAAACACTCGCTTAAATCCGAGAAAAGTTTGATCATCGCAAAACTCCTTGAAGAAATTTAACGCCCCCAGTAAATGAGAAAAAACACAGCAAAAAGCAGACAGTTCTGCTGCTAGCCGCTTCAGTATGATTTATAAATTAATCATAGGATTGTATGCATTACTAAATAAGAACTAAGATTTAAAATTATTAAATTCATTCAATTAAAAAAAAATATATTTTAAGAAAAGAAGAACGTTTTTTTTCTCAGTGCAAGAAAAAAGTTAAAATAAAAAAATGAAAAAAACAAGTAAAAATAATTTTTTTTTTTAAATAATTTTGAAATAAATAACTTAAAAAAATGGCAAATCAAAACAGCCTTGTTCGTCCCCCAATCCTTAATCTCCCACCCCAACCTATACAAAGAATTAATGAGCCAAATCCGCCCCCGCAACTCGCGCAAGCTCAACCTTCTCAACCTCAACCTGGTCAAGCTCCCTCAATTGCTTCCCCGGAATTAATTAACATCATCGCAAGAGTTGTTAATTCAATCGTTTACCCCAATTTCAACGCACATCTCACACGTGATCAAGACATTCGCCCAGAATTTCGAGAAAACATTGAAGAGCTAGATAAAATACCGGACGTAGTCCGATCGTTAAAAGATTCTTCTGGTAGACCAGGAGAATTAAGCTCTTAGCGAAAGAGTGTAGAGCGTATCTTAAAAATATACGAGTCATTGCAAGGAACGCCAAAATATTATGGTATCCAGAATATTATTAGGAATAAAATAATATGAAACGCTGACGCTGTACTCGAATCGTACAATACGCCGTTAGATTGGAAGGCAATTTCAAAGTGCCTTACGCTGCATTACGAGGACCAAAGAGACTTGGGTACTCTAGAGTACCAAATGACCTCTCTAATACAAGCAAATTCTTCAGTACCGGATTTTAATCAATCTGTGTACAAACATTTGTCCTTAATCCTGAATAAAATTTCTTGCATGATCATTGGTGCAGAAGCTCTCTCGCTCCTCACGAGCACATATAGAGACAAAGCCCTAGACACATTCATACGTGGATTGAATGGCGATCTTCCAAGATTGTTAGGTATGCGTGAACCAACAGACTTGCCTCAAGCACTAAATTTATGCCAAAAATTAGAAAATCAAAATTTTCGCTCACAGTACGCGAACCAGAATAATATAAGAAAATGGCAACAACACACTTCTCATTAACCAACAAACAGGTTTAATCCCCCTCAAAGACACCTACCCCATATATTCCCTGAAATAGCTTACCTACCTCAAACACATTATCCTAATCTAAACAACTACCCCAATTTTCAGCTAAAAAATAATAACTACCCTCATAATCTCAACCACGCTAACTACCCTGTAAATTATAATCCTAATTTCGCTCCTTCTCGCCCTCCCAAACCACAGCTGAGACCAGAACCAATGAAAACGTCTACAATCAGATCTTCGTCAATCAATTATCAGAATTGTCCCATTCAGTCTTTCAAATATGCTGGTAAAAGACCCCAAATTCAAAGCCCATCATTCCAAAACAGAGTTCCCCAGAAAGTGCAAAGGAATTTTCATATAGGTATTATTAACCTTAACAGCTCTCAAAACCCGTCCTCAGACTGTGTTATTCATCCGACGGGATACATTTCTCCCAACGATTTATGTGCTTTCTACCAACAAGACAAAATGCCAGAAGCTTAACATGACCCCGATCTTTATGGGTACATGCAGCAACAATCTTAAGCATTAGAGGAAGGTAATGAAATAGATCAAGAAACAGAAATTGACGAATTGACCAAACTTGATAGACAAGCCCCTTCCAAATGAACAAATTTTTTTTGCAAAATCAATATAGAAATTACACAACATACATTCGTGAATTTATTCAATCAAAGTGCCGTTAAGTTAAAATTTTATCTTTTACCAACCCTGAAGTCATTTCACGGTATCCTTGGGAATGACAGCCTCAAACAACTTTGTGCAGGTATTCATACAAGAGAAAATTTTATGTCAATTTTAGGTAAACTCAAAATTCGAGTTAAGCAACTTAAATCACAATCGGTAAACCCAATAGATATCAAATTTGACCATATGTCAAAATCACAGAAACAGGCTATGAACTTTCTCGTACAAAAATTCAGAACTTTATTTTCTGAACCAAATGAAAAGCTTACATACATCACAAGAGTAATAGGTGAAATACGTACTTAAACAGACTCTCCCGTATATTCAAAATACTATCCTTATCCCGCTTCGTTAAAGGAGGAAGTCGAAAAACAAATTCAAAAACTTCTCCATGACAAAATCATTAAACTCTCCCGTTCACCCTACAATTCTCCAGTATGGATTGTACCAAAAAAAGATGACACAAAGGGCAATAAACAATACAGGCTCGTTATTGACTACAGGAAGCTAAACTATAAGCTATAATATCAGATAAGATCTAAGATAATGCTCATTCTTTACAGTCCTAGATCTTAAAAGCGGATTTCATCACATTGGTCTAAAGCCAGCTGATACTGAGAAAACCGCCTTCTCTATTAATAATTGGAAATATGAGTTTCTTCGTCTCCCATTTGGAATGAAAAATTCACCTTCGATTTTCTAAATAACTCTGGATGATATTCTTAGAGAGTATATTGGAAAGATTTGCTGTGTTTATAATTGATGGTATCATTATTTTTAGTAAAACAGAGGAACAACACTTTAAACACGTAGAACTAATTTTCAAAACGTTAGCAGAAGCTAACATGAAGGTACAATTAGATAAATGCAACTTTTTTAAGGAAGAAGTTGAATTCTTAGGCTTCATTGTATCCTCAGGAGGATTAACAACAAATCCTGATAAGGTCAGAGCGATTGCTTATATCCCAACTCTTACCACTCTTAAAGAATTGAGATCTTTTCAAGGTCTTGCAGGATACTGCAGACGCTTCGTAAGAGATTATGCCATGATGGCAAAACCACTAATATACTTATTACGTGGTGAAGAAGGAAGAATATCTAAGACTCAAAAAAAAAAGAGCTTTGAACTGACTACAGATGCCTATGGTATAGCCATAGGCGCTGTATTATCGCAAGGAGACAGGCCTATTTTATTCATTTCCAAATCTTTAAGTAAAACCAAAGAACACTATGCAACTAATGAGAGAGAAATGCTCGCGATTATATGGGCACTCAATTCTCTTCGGAACTACCTTTACGGTACTGCGCATGTTAGAACCTTTACGGATCACCAACCATTGACTTACGCATTAAGTCACAAAAATAATAACTCAAAAATTAAACGTTGGAAACCAATACTGGAAAAATACAATTACGAACTACAATACAAACCGGGAAAAAGTAATGTAGTAGGATGCTCTTTCTCGCTCCCCACAATTTTCACAAATTAACTCTATCACTTGCTCAACATAGTAATCAGAGTTCGTCCCACGACCGTGTACCCGCAGTTGAAACCCCGATTAATGTGTTTAAAAATCAATTGATGTTACTTACTAGAAACGAGCAGCCATACCAATTTAAAATCCCTTTTCCCACCTTTCACAGAAATATTTTTACCCAATTCGATTATACTGAAGAAGACCTCATTTCATTGTTTAAAAGATATCTTAACGCCAGTGTTATTAATGGACTTTACACCAACGAGGCACTAATGGGTAAAATTCAAGAAAATTATCCGCAACACTTCGGATCTTACAAGATACGCTTTAGATAAAGTTTTGTATTTTCGGAACTTACCGCGTTATAAGAAATATTTTCTTATTTATTTCTCCCATACCTCAATTTACAGGCCAAATAATTCACATTGACATTTATTCCACAGATAAGCAATTGGTGTTAACAGCAATAGATAAGTTTTCTACGTTCGCTCAGGTACGAATTAATAAATAAGGGCAATCGAAGATGCCAGGGAACCAGACAGATTATATTTGCATATGGTGTTCCCAAAATGATAGTTTACGATAATGAGAAAACATTCAGTTCAGCCTCCATATCCTTCATGTTGCAAGATCAGTTAGGGATAGAAATTTATAAGACGCCCCCTTACACTATTGCGGTGAATGTTCAAGTAGAAAGATTCCACTCCACGTTATCTGAAATTATGAGTTGCTTAAAAACAAAACGTCTCCATAAATCCTTCCTTGAACTCCTAGACCAAGCTGTGTGTGAATATAATTATTCAATATACTCAACCACCAAAAGTCGACCCATTGAAGTTTTCTTTAATAGAACAGTTAGTACAGACCCCGAACAGTATGAAAAGTCAAGACAAGAAACTATGGAATTACTGACCAAAAAACAAAATACCGACCTAGAATACCATAACAAAAGACGAACAGAAATTAAGACATACTCTCCAGGTGAAACAGTCTTTGTCAAAATAAATAAACGCTTAGGTACCAAACTTTATTATATTAAAATTGTTAAAATCAAACACTGCCTTTAAAGAACAATTTACTTTAGATACTAAGTTTAAATTAGATGTTATTAAAGAAGAAATTACTAACATAGATTATGCCTTACTTTGGGCTAAAAATAAAATTGTGAATTCCTATATTCTTTCAAATTCAGAAATTAAAATTGTGAAACAAAAATTTGAAAAAAGTATGATACCCTTTCTAAATTTAGAAGAAGCACTCAATTTTGCTGAAATTAAAATAGCTTCAGATAAGTTAACTATTCTTTATATAATAAGCATTCCTACAACCGAAAAATCTTTATGTAAAAAAATTTTAATAAAAAGCTATAAGGTATAACAACAAAGCAATAAAGCTTGAATTTGAAAATGTATTAATTTGTGAAAAAGGCATATATGGTGTCCAAACAAACTGTAACACTTATAATGAATTAACTGTTTGTAACAGAAACAATATTGTAAACATTACTTCTAATAATTGTATCCCAAACTTAATAGAAAGTAAACCATCATGTTGTGATGAAATCAACAGTCAACATTTGCCAACCATCGAAGAACTTCATTAAGGAACCATATTTCTGAATCAGTTCAATGGATCAATCTTCTTTAAGAACGAAACTGTCAATCTAACTGGAACGTTCATTCTACAGTATCATAACACATCAATCTTTATAAACGGTCAAGAATACGCTTCAAACGAGATACCATTTGCAAAGCCTTTGCCAGCGGTCTAACATTCAACTAATTCAATAAAAACATACAAAGACCTTTTGACAATGGAGATGCTTAAGGAACATAAACAATACGGAACATATAACAGATATCGAAAAACAAACTAAGATGCACAGAGTAACAAATTATAGCCTTTCATCCCTCATAAAAGTCATCATAGTTGCAATCATAGCTAAGCAAGTAATCTCCTCGAGAAAACAAATAACAAATAAAAATGAATCTCTAAGGTTATCACCACCGGATCACTTAAGCCAAGATGAAATAGAATCCGCAGCAACACAGAAACAAATTCCATTACTTTTCCCGTCGAGTGAGGACACTCGAATTTAAGAAGGGAGAAGTTAACACTATTTATGCTTAGATACAGTCACATGTTATTAAACAATAACAAGAGTATAATAAAAGGACCCAAAATCATTTAATTTAAACCATGCTCTAATTAAGCACTCAACATCATTTAATTAAAACCATGCTCCCATTAAAGCTAGCACTATCCATTCCGATAAACATCTTTAAGTCCATGAACTAAGTGTAAACAATATCGAAGGCATTCCTCAAAGCTCCATAAATAATACCAAACAAAATGTTGAACCGATCATCACTTACGTCCCGCTTAAGCATTATTTAACAAAAACAATAATGCTGACTTGCACTCCATCGTTCCATTGATCAACATATTCTGAAATGTAAACATATTTACATCTACGTTTACATGTAAGGAATATCAAACAAATCCACCAGCAACAACTTGAATGGGATATCTTAGTTTAAAATATCATGTTGTGAAGTTTTAACCTGGGGTTCGACAAATAAAACTCAATTAAAACTCCAAAATAATACAACAAATATCTTTATTTTATCAAACACAACGTCTTTCAATATAAATAGCAGCAAATTTAACTTATTCCACTTATTCACAATTCAAATACGTTTTTATAATTCAAGACTTTTTATTTAATCTCAATTCAATCACTTTTTACTAACGCTTCCAGTTGTTAACAATTCCACTTTTGAAAATAAACTGAACTTTCAATGCCATCTATTCTTGTATTTATACAAGTTTACAAGCTTCTGGAAGCTTCTGTCTGGTTTGGTACAATCTAAGCTTTCGGTACTAATTCGAGTTTCGAATTAGTACTTCAAGTTCGATTAATTACTCAGTTAAAACATATTGCAAATATGTAGCATACTTTTAGGGGCTAGGTTGTTGTACACAATAAATGTTGGTTGTTGTACACAATGAATCCAACAGATGTCGTTAATTTACAAAATGTATCCTCCGAATATCTAAACTTGTTGCCACATCACATCGTCCCCCTCTTAGTTTTGTTTGTCCCGAACAAGCACATCATAATTGTTTCCGTGGTAACCATCCAGTCGATCCACATGGACAATTTTCATTTTGCTCTTGGTCATCGTTGAATTCGGAAAACGACATCATTAATGCGCGTAACTACTTGGTAGGGACCTTCCCAGTCCTGGTGAAGCTTGGGAGATTTTCCCTTTCTGCGATGTGTGTTATAAAGCCATACCAGATCTCCCTCATTGAATTCAGGTGCTGTTGATCTCGCATCGTATCTGGTTTTCATGCGGTCACTCGCAATTTTTATGTTGTTACTTGTTCTCTGGTGAATGTCGTTGATCCTTTCTCTAAGATCCAACACTTAGTCCTCTTTGCATGTTGGGTCTGCAATAGGTAATCCGAATTTTAGTTCACTTGGAAGCCGGGAAGTTCGTCGAAATAGATCTCCTCTCGTAGGATCTCCTCTACTTTCGATCGTGGAACCACAAGCTGCATCTTAAAGGATCTTCCATCCGGCATTTTCCATTTTCTCCGCGAAACACCATCTTTCACATGGAGAGAGTCCCATTGCGCTCAGTATGCCTTTAAAGAAGGACTTCTGTCGGAGATGTCTCTTGCATTTGGTTTTTCCATAGATTCCTTCCATGCAAGAATTGGCTCGATGTCAGGGTCTTCTTTTTGTTCATTACGAAGTTCTTCGGCACTCCAACCCTCTACAGGTTCGGCTCTTATTCTCTGGACAGAAATACATTCGTCCTGTTCCTCTTTTCGCGCACAATGTTTGCAACTGCGTTCACGTGGTCTGCGGGAAAGCGCGTCCGCATTGCAGTGCAGTCTTCTTTTCCGATGTTGCACTTCGAAGTCGTAAGTCTGCAATCGTTCGATCCATCTTGCTACTTGCCACTCTGGATTTTTGAACTGTAGCAACCATTTTAAAGCGGCGTGATCGGTACGCAGGATGAATCTCTGTCTATACAGATATTTATGGAAATGTTTTGTCGCTTGGAAGTTGTTGTTTGGAAGGAGTTCCGGTCTAGTTACACAGTAGTTTCTCTCTGGTCGCGACAGAACTTTGCTGAAATAGGCTACCACTTTCTTCTGCCCATCGTGTATCTGCGACAGAAATGCTCCAACACCCACGTTACTAGCATCCGCGTCCACAATAAATGTCGTGCCAGGGGTGGGGTTAGCTAGTATTGGTGCCTCACAAAGTCGCTGTTTTAGATGTTGAAAGCTTCTTTCGCACTCACCTGACCATTTAAATTGTCTACCCTTCTCAGTAAGCTGGTGGAGACACTTTGCGATTCCGGCAAAATCCTTGACGAACCTCCTGTATTAAGTGGCGAGACCTAGAAAGCTCCTCAGCTGGTGTTTATCTTCGGGAACTGGCCAATTTCTCACGGTTTTGATTTTCTCCGGATCAGTGTTTACTCCACAAGGTGGCTGGAGCGTTACACAAGCCAAATGGCATAACGGTAAACTGCCATAGTCCATTTCCCGTTGTGAAAGCTCTCTTTTCTTTGTCTTCCGGATGGATCCGTACCTGCCAGTAGCCACTTTTCAGATCGAGTGTGGAAAACCATTTTGCTCCAGAAAGGGTATCCAAGGTGCCATCTGTTATAGGCAAAAGGTCCTTCTTGGTGAAATCATTGATCCTCCGGTAATCTACGCAGAATCGAGTGCTGCCGTCCTTCTTTCTCACTAGTACAACGGATGATGCCCACGGACTTTTTGAGTTTTCGATTAGACGATCTTTTTCCAACGACCATATATTTGAGATCGCTAAGAATGCTGCAAAGTGCTTAGGTTTTCTGTATCGGTGTAAGAAGTATTTTTCCCCATCTGATCTGGCTACAATTTATAAAGCGTTTATACGCCCTAAAATCGAGTATAACTCCCACCTCTGGGCAGGTGCTTCGCAAACATCGCTTCACCTGCTTGATAGAATACAAAATCGAGCGTTTAGGAAATAGAACTGCCGCTGAAACAATTGCCCCACTCGAACACCGACGCAATGTTTCATGTCTTTCCTTATTTTATCGTTTCTTTTACAAAAAATGTTCACTCAAAGTAGCCAGTAGCATTCCTCCCCTTAAAAGTTTCTCCCGTAATACTCGTCTCGCAAGAAATGCTCATCAGTTCACCCTTGAGCCTAATTTCAGACGTACCGTGAAATATAGGGATTCTTTTTTTAGCCGAACGACACGAATTTGGAATAGCTTACCCGGCGGGATTTTCCCTTGCCATTTTGATCTACAAACATTTAAAACCAATGTTAATCGGCACCTCCTATCTCTCCCCTCCCTATCTTCGTAATGCCCGTGCAGTGTGTTCTACATTAAAAGGAAAACACATAATCCGTTGTGCGCGCGTTAATTATAAAAAAAAAAAAAAAAAAAAAAAATGGTCGATATCATCTCATCGACTTCCGCCTGTTTTGCCAATGGAAGTCTTCTAGCAGGTTGTCGGATCAGTCTGCTATCGCCGGTGTCTATGCGGTGCTGTACTAGGTGTGTTCGACCATAGGCGATGCAAATATATCAGCAAACTCGCCAATGAGATTTTCGGCTATGGTTTTCTGCTCCTGATTTAGCTCACAGTTTCCGAGGATAGCATTACATACCTCGGCCAATTTCGTTGCAGAAACAAGACTTGCAGATTCATTCCCAGATGTTGTCGATATGGCTGCAATGGGTACGCATCTTCCAATCACCTCTCCTTGTCTGAGCTTGACGAAGTGTTTGTTCGGATTCATCAGCCTTACCGGAACCATGTTTTTCTTTGGGTCTACTAAAATGTTTCCAACGATATAGCTTGGAAAGTCCTCTTTATCATCTGCTTCAACGAAATAGAATTGGTGGTTCCCAGGATCACCCTCCAAACGCGTCCAAAGAACTGTCTCTGAAGATGGTGGAAGGAATTCATCTCTGCTTATAACCGCCCGAAGTTTCACAGCGTTCTCGTTTTTGTATACCATAGGGATCTCAACGGTTCGATACCTTTACACTTGCATTCGAAGGTCTATGATTATCTCATGTGCCTTCTTGAAATCCACTCCTATGTATGCATATGTCGGCTACTAAGAATGCATGTGAGAAGGTCAACCCTGCCAGTTGTATCCTTAGAAATACCTCCCCGTATACTTTTGCTGCTTCTCCGGTAGCTGCCTTCAGAGTGTAGCAATTGGTGTTATGTAACCAGGACGTCTGAACAAGGTCTCTTCTGATTATGGAGGCTGTGGCACCCGTGTCGATAGTGGCAACACATTTTCGGTTTCTGATGACTGTCTCCACGGTCAAGCTCTTGCTGCAGCGTGTAGTTTGCGAAACTTGGATGATGGTCCTGGGGGCGTCGATTCCCGTCTGCTGTTGATCAGAAGTATGTCCCGCAGTGTGAGTGTAATTCCTGCCAAATGCTTCGTCATTCTGCCTCCTCCTTGCGCAATGTGGGCAGCTTACCTGTCTAGGTGGAGATCTGCATTGTCGCTGTAGGTGTCCAAGCTTGTTGCAATTCCAGCATATCGTTTGATCTCGAGCAGTCTTCGGGTTTTGTCTTTCAATGTCGACGCGTTCACATGAGCACTCTAGCGTAGCCATTTCCCTGACGCGATGGCTACCTTGCGAAGCTTGGTCTGCCGCTTCCATTGTCAGGGCAAATGCTAAAGCCTCAGCGAGCGTTTTCTTACCTGTCATTCTTATTGCCATTTGTAGTTTTCCATCTGCACTGGCATTAGTGAACGCATCGGTTGCCAGTTCATTTATGATTTCCCTCCTGGTATTGGGATAAGACAAATTCGCCAAGCGCTTGATGTCAGCTTGTAATTGTTGTAGCGTTTCACCTCTTGTCTGGACCCTTCGGCGCAACTGAACTCGGTAAACTTGCTGCATGTGGTCGTCGCCAAACCTCATCTCGATTGCCTTGACCATGGCATCATAATCATGATGTTTGTCTTCAGGAATGGTCTGTAGCAATTCGGCAGCTGTTCCTCTGAGCGCAAGCGTTGATTTGTCTTCATTGTCCCAGTTGTTCGTCAAGGCGGCAGCTTCGAACTGCCTCTTGTAAATTGGCCATGATGTTTGACCATCGAAGACAGGGGGCTGCATTTCTTTTCGTCGTGGACCTTCGCTGGAATATTCCCGAAGTTTCTGCTTCCTCAGATAATCAACCTCCTTAGCCAGACGTTCGTACTGTTGTTCTACACTTTCCACCTGCTTTCCGAATTTTTCTTCTAAGTTTGCTATTTTCTGGTCTACTATTTGGAGTCTTTTGTCGAAGAGAACATTCTGTGCATCGAGTTTATTTTTGAGAGCATCCCTTTGTTGGCTCAGTTGCTTCTGGAAAACTTCTAAAGAATTCTTCTGCTCATTCTTTTGCTCATCGAATTTACGTTTGAGAACGTTCTTTTGTTCTTCGAGAACGTTCTTTTGTTCTTCGAGAACGCTCTTTTGTTCGCTTAGTTGCTTTTGCAGCATTTCTGACGAATTCTGTTGATCTTCGAGAAAGTTCTTTTGTTCTTTCGAGGAACTTTCCAGAGCATCGAATTTCGAAAAAAGCAACTTCATGAAAGCAGGCATTTCACCGGCAGTACTTGTTGTGCTTTCTCTCCCTTGTTCTTCAACATCGAACAACATGGTATCAGGGTTTCCACCATCCTGAGTGATAGCATTCTGAAGTCGGAACAATAGTTCCTTCCTTTGCCCCGAAGTCTGGAGTTTTTTTTTTCCTAATTCTTCTTTCAACTCAGCTGTTGTCAATTGTTCTATTTTGCGACCCATTTTATGTAACCGAAACATAATTTTCGCGACAAAGTCGAATTTATTTAAGTATCTTTTCTAGAACAATCTTTTTCAAAAACTATTTTTATCAAAAAATATCCGCTATTCACAATTTTATGCTGGAAAATTTCCACTTTCACAGTTATATAAGTCACTGGCACTGCTTTAGAAAATGTCACTATGGAATTTTCTAGCACTTTACTGAGTTTTATCTCCAATTTCTGACACCAATGTGAAGTTTTAGCCTGGGGTTCGACAAATAAAACTCAATTAAAATTCCAAAATAATACAACAAATATCTTTATTTTATCAAACACAACGTCTTTCATTTTAAATAACAGCAAATTTACCTTATTCCACTTATTCACAATTCAAATACATTTTTATAATTCAACACTTTTTATTTAATCTTAATTCAATCCCTTTTTACTAACGCTCCCAGTTGTTAACAATTCCACTTTTGAAAATAAACTGAACTTTCAATGCCATCTACTCTTGTATTTATACAAGTTTACAAGCTTCTGGAAGCTTCTGTCTGGTTCTGGCACAATCTTAGCTTTCGGTACTAATTCAAGTCTCGAATTAGTACTTCAAGTTCGATTTAGTACTCAGTAAAAACATATTGCAAATATGTAGCATACTTTTAGGGGCATGGTTGTTGTACACAATAAATGTTGGTTGTTGTACACAACAGATGTCGTTAATTTACAAAATGTATCCTCCGAATATCTAAACTTGTTGCCACATCACAATATGTATGTGTAGGTACCTATCGAATGAACAATGCGTAGAAATTCATTAAAAAATTCTTTGTTAAGTGATTGTAGATAATTATAGTAACAAAGATACCTATTTTGTTTGTTTGAGGTTTATATAATAGGTACTTGTTGTCCTACCCAGCTTAGCTCGCGGGAAAGAAATGTATTATGTATAGTTTAACCAAAATATTTCTTCCAACTAATCTTCTATAGAATTGCTAAAAATACCCCGGTTTTTTTTACATTTGTAATACCTAATAACGTTACGTTTTTTGTTAAAAATGTTGTAGGCCAACTTATTTCTTTTGCTGTTTTATATTTTATGAATTTTTCATTTCAAAATCTTTAAATCAGTTTTATCAAAAATATATTATTTTTGAAAACATATTTAAAATTTTTCTTGAGTATGTCAATTTAAAGAAATCTATAGTTTATACTAGGAGAAAAATTTAAAAAAAAATCTATAGATTCGTTTTCAATATATTCAAAAAACAAAATATTTTTTTTTTTAATTATTAAAAATTAAAAAAAAATGTTTTTGAAAATTTTAATAAGCAATATTTTTTTAATCATAAAACACTATATATTTTGAAAATTTCATCAAAATCCGTCAATTAGTTAACGAGAAAGTCTGATTTTAAAAAACCGGTTATATGGGAGGTACCGTTATAAAACTTTTTCTGAAAAATCCATTAAAACTTGAAGATAGATTTTGCATAGAAAACACCATCCAGAAAGTTTTATCAAAATTGTAGGAGCAGTTTTTGAGAAAAATAAGTTTTTCATTAAAAGTTATATGCCAGGTACCGTTAGTTTTGGAGCTAGAATGCCAATTACATTACGATGATAGAGAAACATATTTGAGTTACTGGCAAAATTCTGTCCGTCTGTCTGTAGGTATGTCTGTACGGATGTATTTTGGACTAGGTATAGCCTAAATGGTTGAGCCAATCGTCTTCAAATTTAGAAATTAAGGTTATTTTGACATTCTACGTAGGAGTTTTTTCAATTTTTACTTACGATTATAGGGACTGATATAAGGCAAGTTTAGAATTCGTGAATATACAAAAAATTTAGAAACTTGGTGTGTGTGATTATTTTGGAATTGAAATTTAAATTGTAGGCCTAAAAGTAAAGGTAGTGTAGAGAAAAATAAGTTTTTCATTAAGAGTTATGTATATGGCAGGTACAGTTAGTTTTGGAGCTAGAATGCCAATTTCAAAAACCGTCGGGTAGAGCACTCTAAAAATACTATGTACCAAGTTTGAATCAAATCGGCCCAACCGTTTAGGCTGTAGATATCGATATGGACAGACAGACAGACGGACGGAATTTCCGGACCCACTTTTTTTGACTTCTCTATCTTCGTAATATCATGTTTGATTGTTAGAATTTTTTTTTTACGAATGCATAACTTGCCTTATAATCCATATAAATCGCAATTAAAAAACTATTCGATTACTACTGAATGCAAAAATTTCAATCGAGAAAAGAAAAGCTTACACCTGCCCTTAAATAAACAAATTAGCACACAGGAACAAGTACGTGCGACCCAGTCGTGCCTTTTATATATTTATTTTTTTTTGAAATTCTTTATTTAAAAAAATAATATTATTGAACAGACTTTTTGCTTTAAAATAGGTATAGCACATTATTTTAAATGTTGCCGTTATTTTTAAATATACCTATATAAATATATTTTAGTGTAAGATAACTTAGGCTACTTACATTTTTCTGAATATCAATTTTGGTTGTGATATCGGTTCTAACCTAACCAGTTCTCAGGAAAGTCGATGCCAAAAAAAAACTCCTTGGTGGTAGGTACCAGTTTTAGCCCACCGTCATATTTTTTTTAACCAAAATTGAATGCACATTGATTTTTTACATACAAAATTCTTGGAGCTGTTTTTGACAAAAATAAGCTTTTACTTGACGGTTATATCGCAAATACCGTAAATATTTCAGCTAAAAAAGAAATTACAAAAATCATATGTCGAATGTCAAAATAAACTTATATTCCAAATTTAAAGACAACTGGCCAAACCGTTTACTAGACGGACAGAATTGTGTCAGTGATTCAAATATGTTTCTCTATCATCGTAATTTTATAGGTATTTGATTGTTATCTCAAATTTTTTTTTCTACACGAATGCATGACTTGTACTTAGTAGTTACCTATAATAATTGCAAGTAAAAATTAAACAATTAGGTATTACAGGGTGCGCCAGAGAAACTTACTTATTTGAAAAAATTCCAGCGCGGTGAGTTGGGCTGGTAGAAGGGCAAGAGGGGGCGCATCTGGAGGGGGAAGTTCCCAAGTTTGTTTCTCCCTCCAGCCAGTTGCCATCATGCTCTGGTCTAGAGAGCAGCGGGCCTTCGCAGTTGAGAGCTTCTTTTCTAACGGTCGCTCACTTGTTGCTACGCAACGTGCCTTCCGCGCTCGCTTTGAAATTCCTCCTCACAGACTCGTTCCTGCCGCAATTCGATTCTGTCGTGGGTTAACTCATTTCGGGAGTGTGGAAGTGTCGCTAAACCCAGAAATGGACTTCAACGGAACATCAGAACTCCGGAAAATATCGAAAGAGTGAGGCAGTCAGTTGTGCGTTCTCCCCGGCGTTCGGCTCGCAAACACGCAGCTGCTATGGGAATTTCTGACACCACTGTTCGACGAATTCTCCATAAAGACCTTCAATTTCATCCCTATAAATTGGCTGTTGTGCAAGAATTAACTGAACGCGATTTTGTTGCCCGTCAAAATGCATGTGAAATGCTGATTGACAACCTGCCTGAAGACGCGGTCATTTTTTTCAGTGACGAGGCTCACTTCCACATTTCCGGCTGCGTCAACAAGCAAAACATGCGTTATTGGTGTGGTGTAAATCCGCGTGAGCTTCACCAGAAGCCACTTAATTGTGAGCGAGTTACTGTCTGGTGTGCGATGTCGGTAATGGGAATAATTGGTCCTTATTTTTTTGAAGAAAACGAACGCGCAGTTACCGTAAATGGAGCTCGTTACAGGAACATGATCGAGGAATTTTTTCTTCCAAGACTCGAAGAAATGAACGTTAGGAACGTGTGGTTTCAGCAAGATGGAGCCACAGCACACACAGCACGAGACTCAATGAATTTGTTGCGACAACATTTCCCCGACCGCCTCATCTCTCTCAGAGGCGATCTACAATGGCCGGCACGCTCTCCAGATTTGACTCCATGCGATTTCTTTTTGTGGGGTTATTTGAAATCCTTGGTTTATGTCGATCGACCACGGACCATAGCACACCTCAAGAACAACATTCGCGACGCCATTGCCAACATACCGATTGATATGCTGCGAAGAGTGGATACGAATTTCAAAAATCGACTTCATCAGTGTATGCGCAATGGGGGTCGCCATTTACCCGATGTCATTTTTAAGACTGCATAAAAAAAAATTGGGATATTGTATTCTCAAATAAACAAAAAATTAAAACAATAACTGAAGTACTTTTTTTTATTGACCTTTCAAATAAGTAAGTTTCTCTGGCGCAACCTGTACAAATGTAAAAAACCCGTGGAATTTTTAGCAATTCTATAGAAGATTAGTACAAAGAAATATTTGGTTTAACTATAAATTTCTTTCCCGCGAGCTAAGTTGGGTAGGTCAACTAGTACCCTCATATAAACCTCAAACAAACAAAAGATCTTTGTTACTATAAATCAATAATAACTAATCAATCAATAATAATATAAATCAATTTACAAACAATTTTTGATTGAATTTCTGCGCATAGTTCATTCAGATAGGTACCTACATATGTATGTACCTATATGTAGGTTACATATGCCACCCCATCCATTTTCGCGAAAAAGAATTAAACTTGATTTCCCACGGAAACCAAGTTCAATTAAGTTCATTTTGTACACGCGCATTCTTTTTGGGTCTCGTAATAGGAAACCCAAAACGAGCATGCACTTTGCTTTGCTGACATTAATATTATGTGAATACAATTGGAAACCCAAAACGAGCATGCACTTTGCTTTGCTGACATTAATATTATGTGAATATAGTTCAATAATGATAGCTTATGTTAATGCATTGAAATGAATTGTTAATTTAGTCCTAAGTAACCGCTCAAATAATAAAGTTGATCTTTTTTTAAAAACCTAATCGTGGGAACCAAATACTTTTCTTGTATATGTATGTACCTATCTGAATGGAAAGTAAAATTCAAAACAAAAATTCATCCACTGCAAGGACGTTTGTATCTTTGTATAAATATAGCAAGAAGTAAGTTTGTGTTTAAATTTCAAGAATGAATGTGTACATTATTTGAAGACAACAACCTTCATAATAGTAAAAAAAATTGAAAATCCTAAAGAATTCGAATCAAAAGTCTGGTCAATGGTGTGGTATATGTACAAATATGACAAATATGTATGTAGGTAGTGCTCGTACAAAACTTGAAAATCCTAAAAAACTCAATTCAAAAGTCTGGTCAATGACGTACGCATGTATAAATACTTATGTAAGAACAAGTTCTCATATTATTACATATTCCATATAAAAAGTAAACAATGAATATGTTGGATCGTTTATAAATCCTTACAAAAAACTATTCTCCTCAGCTAAGCGAAACCATTGTATATAAACTTCAAAACTGGTAGCAATTTATACACATATATACAATGAACAAAACAAGATACTGAATTATTTCATGTTCTCCTTCGGTTTTTTCTTGCCTCACATTGTCACATTGCACATGCGCAGGAAACTAAGCACAAAGCATAACACTAAAAACCATGCTCTTAATTCTCTCTCACTCAAATAAAATGTCCCTACACTAGCACTCCAAGCGGCTCTAGGTAAAAAGATTTTTTCTCGTCTCATGATAGTACTATAGGCAATGTATATACAATGGGTTTTCCAAGACATTTACCCTTTTTTGCCTATACGGGGGACATCCGGGATAGTGTTTATTAATTGTCAGGGATTGTATTCTGTTTGCTTTCTATTTTTCCCTCATTACTTAGTGTTATATTCTGATTTCTTGATTCATCTTTTTCGGTTGGTACGTTTATTATGTTATTCGTCTTTTTGGATTGATTAGAAGTTTCGCTGTTTTTCTAAAGAAACTAAAAAAACAGTAAATAAAGCAAGATATAATCTATCTACTTTCAATTAACAAAAAATGCATTTGTTTTTAACTTCATTACTTCACTATTTTGATCGTGTTCCACATTTTTACTCCAAACTATTGACGTCAAAAAGGGGAAGTAAAAATGCAGAGCACCTCGATAAATCAAAATTATAGAAAATGAAGAAGATTATAGTGAAGTTCAAGTTCATTTTGATTAAAGAATTTCGTCAGCATAATAGCTAAGGGGTCATTTTCTTCACAATTAATTTTTATAATCGGTGCGCACTCAAGGGGTTATTACTACACTTAAGATTAGATGGGCAAGCCGCCCATACTCTTAACTTGTTTCTTACTTCTCACCCTGATAAATATACCATTAGTGTAACTTCTCCATTTGGCACTTCAGACCATTGTATCATTTCAGCTAATTTCTCATCCCCCACCCATCCAGTTAAATAAAAACTTCCCACCAGGACCGTTTGGCAATACGAGAAAGCCAACTGTGACGGCCTGAATTTCTTTTTCCGAAACTTTAACTGGTCACTATGCTTCCTCGATAGTGACATTGATGCCAGTGCTGAAATGATCACAAATGTGATTCTTCTAGGGATGCGTGCTTTTATTCCTAACAGAGTAAAAAGCATCAAACCTAAAGAAAAGTCTTGGTTTAATTCTGAGTGTAAGGAAGCTATCAGGCTCAAAGAAGTAAGTTTTCGATCTAACAAAGCCAACCCTACAGAGGAAAATCGGAAAAAGCACAAACAAGCAAGGAACTCATGCAACTCCGTTATAGAAAGAACCAAATTTTTGCATGACCAAAAATTACGGCAAAAAATTCTGCAGTGTCCCAAAGGCAGTAAAAATTTTTGGTCATTTGTAAAAATATAAAAAACTCCTCGACATCTTCGGTTCCAACGCTCATCGACAATAACAAACCAATTGTTTACTCTTCAGAGAAGGCAAACTTGCTGGCCGTCCATTTCGCTGCCAGCCACGCTGCCTCAAAGCAACGTTGCCGCTCCTGTACTTGAGAATGTAAATTTTTCCATGGGACAAATTTTTTTCCGCACTCGTACAGTAGCAAGAGTTCTCAAAGATCTCGATATACACAAGTCCCCTGGCCCGGATGGTATACCCCCGATTCTTCTGAAGAGGTGTTCTTCCACACTGGCAAAGCAACTGCGTAAGCTTTTCCATCGCTCCTACTCTTCTGGAATCTTTCCTAGAAGATGGAAAACAGCATTTGTCCAGCCTGTCCCTAAGAAAGGTGACCCATCCTCCCCCTCCTCCTACCGACCCATAGCACTGACATCCCTTCTTTCTAAATGGAAACACTGATTAACCGTCAGCTTAAGGAATATCTCGAAGATCGAAAGCTTCTCCATGACCATCAGTACAGCTTCCGCAGCAACCGTTCCACTGGTGATCTGATGGCATATCTCACCGAACAGTGGAACAAATCTTTACATCGCTTTGGTGAAAGTAAGATTATTGCTCTTGATATCTCCAAGGTATTTGAAAGAGCTTGGCATGAAGCTCTTTTATCGAAAATGCGTGCTTTTGGGATCGATGATACACTTGTTCGTTGGATTAGAAGCTATCTTCTGGACCATTCAATACAAGTTGTATTGGACGGATTCAAGTCTGATTCCCATAAAATAAATGCTGGTGTGCCCCAGGGCTCTGTTCCGTCTCCGACTCTTTTCCTCATTTTTATAAATGATCTTCTGTCTGTTACTTCTAATCCACTTAACTGTTTTGCTGACGACTCTACCCTCAGCTTTTCATATTCGTTCAAAATAAGGATCAAGGGTGAATCTATGAGCATTCCTAGCCATACTAGTATTACGGGGAAAACTTTTAAGATGGAATGTAACTGGCTATTTTTCTGGGGCATTGTTTATAGAAAAAGCGATAGAACAACGAGAGACAGGAAACGTTTCGACAATGTTCTAGCGAATCAAATGTTTCCATTATGTTTTTATCTCCTTTCATTTTTAATGCACTCTTCTGGATTCTATAACGGAAACGCAAGTGAGTAACAGGGACACCTGCCCCGATATGGGAGTTGTACTCAAGCTTTGAGTGAATGTACGCCTCATAAATTATAGCCAGATATAACAGGGAGAAATATTTTTTGCATCGTCTTAGAAAACCTAACCATTTCGCCGCATTTTTAGCGATGTCATAATTTGTGTTCATTACACAGAAGGTGGTTTGTGATACACATACCAAGAACGCAAAGCTGTTCGGTTTCCTCGATACAATTGCCACTCATTGATAGTGGCAAGAGGGTAGGTTATGCTTTAACGATATAAGGCAATATTGAGTTTTGGAAGGATTAAATTCCAGAGGATTAATAATTCCCCATTGAACAATGCTAGCAAGATCGGAATTTAATGTGCTAATCATACGCTGCCGTTGCAGTTCCACATCCAAAGAATAGGGAAGTGAATCTGAAAACGAATACGGGAAGCTGAGGATACTGTTATCAGCAAAATAATTAATTGGATTAGAAGTCTTAGTCTAGAGATCATTGATAAAAATGAGGAAGAGTGTCAGAGAAAAAACGCAGCCTTGTGAATATCAGACTGGTAACCGTCCAACACAACACGATTGGAACGGTCCGAATTTTCTAATTCATCGAATAAGAGGTTCGCTGATTCCAAATGCAAGCATTTTCGATAAAAGACCTTGATGCTAAACTATACCAAATGCTTTTGAAATATCAAGTGCTATAATTTTACTTTCTCCAAAACGGGTTAAAGATTGATTTAACTGTTCGGTGAGACAAAACACCATATCACCAGTGGACCTATTGCTACGAAAACCGTATTGCCGGTCATTAAGAAGTTTCCGTGTTTCGAGATATTTCTTAATCTGATAGTTTATCAGCGTTTCCATGACTTTGGAAAGAAGTAATGTAAGTGCAATTTGTCGGTAGTTTGAGGAAGACGAAGATACGCCCTTTTTAGGTGCGGACTAGACAAATTCTGTTTTCAATCCTCTTGGATAGAGGCCTGTAGAATGATGAAAAAGATGGAAAAGCTTACACAGTGGCTTTGCCCGGGAATATTATCCGGGTCAGCGGATTTGTGGGTATCGAGATCCCTAAGAACTCTTGCAACTGATAGCCTCTTAACAATTTGAGTTTGATACTTTTAAACCTATTTGGAAAAAAAATACTCTCATACCAAGGAGAATAATGTCTGTAATCATATCGGCACTATAATAAACTTCACTACCGAGGAAGCATATTGACCAATTAAAGTTATTGAAAAAAATATTTTGACCTTCCCAGTTTACTTTCTCGTAACGCCATACGGTTGATGGTATACTTATCAGGATGAGATGTAAGAAACAAGTCTAAGGTATATGCGGAGTGACTTGCAATGTCAGGTATTCTTGTTGGCTTGTCAACAAGTGTGAAAATATTTGGAAACAATTCTTTGGATGGATCCAGACTGCGTATCGAATTCGTCAGAGGTCAAATTATTTTCCAGATTTGGAATTCTATATATAAAGCATGTATGTATGATGTGCTTTTAGATGTTGAATTTAAACCACATGAAATTAAAGTCTGTGCTTACACATTGACCATATTATGGTCACATGGAATGTGTATTGATCCGCCCCTGGAAGATAAGAATGATAGAGAATTATACATACAGTCATAAGCAAAATTATTTGCACAATGTATTTTGCTAGTAGAACTTCTCAAAAAAATAGTTGTACCTTTCAAAACACCCTTCATCTGGTTTATTTGTTTTATTAATCAATAATAACAACAATTTTTGAAAAAAATTAACACAAAAAAAAATGATCGAACTTCATAAATAACGGTTAAATTTATAATTTAAAAAGTGGCACAATTATTGTCACACCCAACAAAGTTGGCAAAATTATTTGCACAAGGGCAATCGATGTGTTGGTTCCAGCCTAAATGGTCAACACCTGAACGCCAACACTTGGCAAATTAAGGGTATCATCTGTCAAAGTGACAATTAAGAAATGTCAAGAACAAAACCAGAAATCATAATAAAACGTCACTTGTGTGAAATAAAAAAAAAAATTAAGAATTGTGTTTTATTTTTTGCTCATTATTTTGTCGAATTAAATTAACATTTTCCATTTTTAAACGTAACTTAATAATAAAGGCATATTGCCCAATCATTGGTCCTTCGAGCCTGAAGAAGCTTTATACAAAATATCAAAGGATTGATCGGAATTTTAAGAATTAAAGTGTGTGCAACGTGGGAATGATCTCTTAACCTATACATCGCAGGATTTATTTTTGTCGCCATTATCCCAAAAATTGCCAAGTAAGTGGATTTACTTACATTAATAAATAATATAAAATGACTACTAAAATCTTGACGGCAAAACACAAGCAGCTGAAAAAGGACGTAGAGAATTTTGGAAAAAAGGGAAAGGCAATTAATCTAACGTACGTTCAAACACAAATAAAATTGTTGGATGAGTGGTGGCAGTCGGTATCCAAAACATACGATGATTTGTTGTTAAATGACGATGACAAATGCAAGGAGGAATCCGAAGCCGAAATAATTTACGAAACGATTAGGGAGGATTATTGTGTGTTTCAGTCCAAGTTGCTTGATTCGTTGGCAGTTTTAAGTGAAGGCGGTGTGCAGCAGTCCACTGATGTCTCAATTAAGGAGGCGGTAGTAAAGAGTGAGGATCTCCATTTACCTTCAATCAAGATCCCGACATTCGACGGCAGCTACGAAAAGTGGTCCAGTTTCCATGACATTTTCATGACATTGGTTGGCAGTAAGGCGTCGCTGTCGAATATTCAGAAGATGCATTATCTGAAGACCAGTCTAACCGGTGATGCTGAAAAACTTATTTTGTCGTTGAAGGTTGAAGGACAAAACTATGCCACAGCTTGGTCTATGTTGACAGAACGGTATGATCACCCGCGCATGTTAGTGAACATTCAATTAAACACATTGTTCAACCTGCCATCGGTAACGCAGGAACGCGCGGAATCGATTAAAGACCTCTTGTATACATCAACGCAAGTCATACACAGCCTGATCAATCTAAAAATAGAAGTAACGCATTTTGATCCAGTTCTAATTTTTATTCTTGTGGGCAAATTACCTGGCCGGACGCAGCAGATGTGGGAGGAGAAACTCAACGCAAGGGAGAAACCAAAGGAACTTCCGACATTCGCAGAGTTTAAGACATTTTTGGAGATGAGATTCCGCACTCTTGAAGGAATCGAACAACAGCACCAGAGTTCGTCCCATACGTATCGAAATGTAGCGAATAAGCAGTCGCTCATTGCTCACGCTCATGATGCTCCAAAGGTTGTCTGCAAAATTTGTCAAAAATCCAAGCACGGGGTTAGAAAATGTAATAAATTTTGAAAAATGAGTGTTAATGATCGTTGTCAGGTTATCAATAAAATGGGTTTGTGCCCCAACTGTCTAGGGTACAATCATCAGATTGAAAATTGTTTAAGTAGTCGTAGGTGTTATCATTGCCAACAACCACACCACACTTTATTACATTTAAATAGTATCCCTTTTCAGTCAAGCCAACAACCTTCACGATCTCAACAAACACAAAATAATGTTCAACAGACTCACCCGACATCTCAAGGCACAATTCTAAACGCAGAAGCACCATCATTTCAAGCTTCCAGTAACCAGCCCCGTCTACATCCAATATAGTTGCATCTCACCATACTCATCAATGCCCATCGAAAAAAAACACTCAAGTGTTACTGGCTACAGCCCTTGTCAAGGTACGGTCATCTTTGGGAGATTGGTTGACGTTGCGCGCGTTATTGAATTCTGGTTCAGAAGCGTCATTCATCACAGGGTATGCTGTTCAATTGCTGCAACTTAAATCGAAACCAACGCTAACGGAGGTGTCCGGGTTGGGTTTGGTCAGCAGTGGCACTTGTCTTAGAGCAGTGGACATCACATTTGCTTCGCAGCTTTCCGCCTTTGCGACAACAACGCAAGCTTTCATTTTAAAGTCACTGTCTGGGCATTTGCCGGCCCAGACCCTTCATGGTGGGAACTGGACACATCTCGAAAATTATGAATTGGCTGATCCCGAATTTTACAAATCGTCGAAAATTGATCTTCTATTTGGAAGTGATGTTTTGGCCGAACTCCTATTACCGGACTTGGTTCAACCTGAAGACAAGTCAATGCCAGTCATGCAGAAGACAGCGTTAGGATGGATTATCTTCGGAAAAGCCCCGATTCTACGCCAATCAAATCCATCAATCAGAAGTTTCATGCAGACTGTCGATGTTGATAACCAGCTTCGGAAGTTTTGGGAATTAGAAGAGACGCCGTTCAAGTCATTCCAAAGGCCCGAAGACGTCGAATGCGAAAAGCATTTCCTATTGAATGTTGAACGAGAATCCGATGGACGTTATCAAGTTGCTCTGCCATTCAAAGGGAATGTAGCTTCAAGGTGCTTTACGACGATTTCAAAGCGTGGAACGACGTCTTTTGGCCAATCACGATCTTCGTGTGCAGTATACATCGTGTATTGAGGACTATCTTCATTTGGGACACATGACTGAAGTTGGTAAAAATAGTCTGCCAGCGAAAAAACATTACTTCTTGCCACATCATGCGGTCATAAAGGAAAGCAGCTCAACAACAAAGGTGAGAGTGGTATTCGACGCGTCGTTCAAAAGCTCTAGCGGAGTTTCATTGAATGATGTAATGATGATTGGTCCAGCGCTTCAACAAAACATTTGTGATGTGATTTTAAGATGGCGATTATATCGGTACACATTCACAGCTGACATCGAGAAAATGTATCGTCAGATCTGGATAGCAGAACGTGATCGGAACTATCAGCTCATTCTGTGGAGAACAAAACCTGAGGATCCTCTAAAGGTTTATAAGCTAAATACAATTACCTTCGGAACAGCAGCCGCTCCATACTTAGCTATTCTGACTCTGCACAAGTTGGCCGACGATAAGTCTGCAAATGTGTTGGCGTCTTCGATGATTCGTGATGAAATGTACGTTGATGATCTAATCTCAGGAGGCAATACAATTGCGGAAGCTAAAGTGAAAATAGAGCAAATTAGATCAACATTAAAAGGAGCTGGATTTCACTTACGTAAATGGACATCGAATTCCGACAGTTTATTAGAAGGTATTCCTCCAGAAGAGCAGGAATCTACTTTCGCTGTGCCTTCCGATGATGTAGAGCAAGTTAAGACGCTTGGTGTCCACTGGCTTCCTTCTGCCGATAAATTCTCTTTTCGTTACAGTTCACTGGATAATCCGAATCCGACCAAACGATTCATTCTATCTACGATAGCACGCTTGTTTGATCCCATGGGATGGATTGCTCCATGCATTGCCCTGGCGAAGATGTTTATGCAGCAACTGTGGACGAAAAAGATGACTTGGGATGAAATTATTGATCCATCGTTTCTGGAACACTGGACGGGTTTCTACGAAGACTTGAAATTCATCAATCAGATCCAATTTCCAAGGTGGGTTCAAACAGATGATAATTTGGTTGAAGCAGAACTTCATGGGTTTAGCGATGCGTCGGAAAAAGCATACGGAGCTGCAGTCTATTAACGAGTGACAAACAAAAAAAATGAAGTACACATGAATCTGCTTATCGCAAAATCCAAGGTTGCTCCAGTACAATCAGTGAGTCTTCCTCGTTTGGAGCTATGTGCAGATGTTATGTTGGCCAAACTTCTCGATTACGTCGTCAAAACTTTAAATCACAAAGTGGTCATGATATACGCTTGGACTGATTCAATGATTACCCTCTATTGGATTCAAGGAGCACCGACTAGGTGGGAAACCTTTGTCCGGAACCGTGTTGGGGAGATTCAACGTCTTACGTCGATTAAAATATGGAATCATATTCCTACTCAGCACAATCCCGCAGATTTGGTGTCCAGAGGTGTTTTACCATCGGCTTTACTCAACAATTCACTTTGGCGGAGTGGTCCGGACTTTTTCCGAAAGTCGTGGGAATTTTCGTTCCCGTCTCAGCCCACGTCAAATTGTCAAGCTCTCTATGTTGAAGAAAAAACATCTTTGATTAATCTTCACAGCGAATGCAGAGTAACTCCAATCAATGATTTGTTAAATCGGTCATCTGAAATAAACAAACTCATAAGAATAGCTGCGTACTTGTTACGATTTATACACAATCTACAAATTTCTGTAGCTCAACGCAAATCTGACCTGATGAATTCCTTCGATCGCATATCCGGGCCAATTACGCCAGCAGAGATCTTCGAATCCAATTTAAAACTTATTCGTCTTGCCCAGTCCGAAATGTTTCCAGAAGGTGTTAGGAAATCTCAAAGGAATGGCATCTTTAAATCCCTTCGTTGATACTAACAGTATCATTCGCGTTGGTGGGCGTTTGGAAAATGCCAATCTGCAATATGATCAACTTCATCCAATCATTTTGGAATCAAACCACCATCTGAGCAAACTGATCATTCGAGATGCACACGAAAGGACTTTGCATGGAGGCATTCAGCTGATGATGGGATTTCTCAGGAAACGGTATTGGATTTTTCAAGCCAAGCGATCGGTTAAGCACTGTATCCATAAGTGCACTATTTGCTTTCGGTTTCGGACTAAACCAATGCATCAACTTATGGGCGAGTTACCAGCAGCTAGAGTCATGATGTCCAGACCGTTTACGCATACCAGAGTTGACTATGCTGGTCCAATAAGCATTCGAGCTTGGAAAGGGCGCGGTGCGAAGTCATATAAAGGCTACTTAGCTATTTTCGTTTGCCTTGCGACAAAGGCAATCCACCTCGAAGCAGTAAGCGATCTTACCACTCAAGCTTTTCTCGCAGCATTTCGCCGTTTTACATCACGTCGAGGAATTTGTAGTCAAATCTACAGCGACTGTGGTACCAATTTCAAAGGTGCTGAAAAGGAACTGCACCGTCTGCTGAAAGCTGCCTGCCATGATTGGAAAGAAATCGCGGAGTTATTAGCATCTAATGGAACTAAGTGGAATTTCATTCCGCCTGCTTCTCCCCACTTCGGAGGATTATGGGAAGCCGGAGTAAAGAGTGTTAAATACCACTTCAAAAGAATCGTCGGCAATGGGACACTCACCTTTGAGGAACTCTCCACACTTCTGACTCAAATCGAAGCGTGTTTAAATTCGAGGCCTCTGTGCCCTTTAACGGAAAACCCCGATGATTTTCAAGCGCTAACTCCAGCTCATTTCTTGATTGGCGCCGAAATGCACACCGTTCCAGAACCGGATCTGATAATTGAGAAAATAAGTTACACAGATCGGTGGAAAAATCTCCAGTTGAATTTACAAACCTTTTGGAGACACTGGCAAAGTGAATACTTATCACGACTTCAACAGCGACCAAAATGGCTCAAACCTCAACCGGAAGCCAAAATCGGAGATTTTATGCTTATAAAAGATGAGCGTCTTCCTCCAGCACAATGGAACTTGGGTCGGATTCTGGAAACATATCCTGGTCAAGACAATCTGACACGAGTTGTTAAATTAAAGACCCAACAAGGAGAATTCAAAAGGCCAATAACGAAACTTTGCCCCTTACCAATCAACAACAATCAACATAAAATAAATCCATCAGCATAACGCCAATATCCACACACACACATCTTCATCATACATAAACATACAATAAATCCATCAGCATAACGCCAATATCCACACACACACATCTTCATCATACATAAACATACAACAAATCCATCAGCATAACGCACATATCCACACACACATACATCTTCATAATCATACATTAACACACATAATAATCAAAAACAATTCACACTGTCACTCGACCATCGCCGATCATAGCACTCTACGCTATCGAAAATGAATTCACATCACGACTTAAAAGAAAGTATTTTGCTCATTTTCTACGAAAACACGCAAACTCAACCGAAGAAATTTCAATTAATGCACAATCGAATTTAATCTTGAATAAATTTGCTCATTTCAATCGAAACACGCAATCAAACACAAGCAAAGAAATTAATTCGCCGTTGTAATGTAAAATTATCTCAAATCTAAATCACTTAAAATTAAATCGCTTAATATTTTTAAATTCAGAAAAATATTTTCAAAACCAACTTATTTAAATAATTTAAATACATTTTCATCAAAAATCTACCAAAAACATCGAAAAACAACAAAATATTGATTAACAGATCACAAAAAATATCGATAACAATATCGATATAAATATCGATAACATCGGGTTAAAACACCCATCACAAACAAATTATCACGTAAATACGAATTAACTAAATTAAATGAATTACACATAATTTTAAATGAAATAATACATAAATCGACTTACCTGAATTTTCTGCATTCGCTGGATATATTCTGTCGACATTTTCTACCATAAAATCACAATTTTAACCACTTCACTTGAACATAAATTACAACCAACGCCGTAATCCAGGAAAATTTCCATTCATCAAGGAAAGGATGGCTGATTTGTTGTTGTTTTTTTTTCGCCAATTCAAGCAAATGGTAGAGAAATTCACACCAAGTGTGTAAAGGCCAGACCACAAGGAGGTGATCTCGACTAAACAATTTTGTCTTCATGTATATTTTTGTAGTATGAATGAATTTGATATAATGAGATTTTAAATATTTTATTATATTTACAAATATTAATAATTTTGTATCGTTTCATGTTCTCCGATGAAAACAAACAACAACACGATCTTCAATCTTCTTCAACTACGTCATCAAAAGCATGATTTTCGCCCGGGGAGAATGTTGGTTCCAGCCTAAATGGTCAACACCTGAACGCCAACACTTGGCAAATTAAGGGTATCATCTGTCAAAGTGACAATTAAGAAATGTCAAGAACAAAACCAGAAATCATAATAAAACGTCACTTGTGTGAAATAAAAAAAAATTAAGAATTGTGTTTTATTTTTTGCTCATTATTTTGTCGAATTAAATTTACATTTTCCATTTTTAAACGTAACTTAATAATAAAGGCATATTGCCCAATCACGATGACTTGGGAGAGAAAACCGTTAGAGTAATATTCGATTCAATCAATGTAAACGTGCGTGATGCTGTTGCAGTAATCTAGCGTCATTCTCCATCAAGGTAACTTGTTTTAAATTGGTAAAACTAAGGAAATTGCGTTAGAAACACGTGCGGCGATTGTTGCAGAATTTAAACTCGGTATTCCGGCTGAAAAAATCGCTGAAAAATATCACTGCAGTTTATTATCTGATAGATAAAGAAAAAAAATTAACAGTTTAAAAAATCAAATCGGAAGAAGAAGAAAAAGAATAACAACGAGTCGGGAAGACAAACTTATCGTTTGACATTTTAAATGTAACCCTTCTGAAAAAGTCCAAGGCTAAACAACATTTAAAAAATCGTGAAACCAATATTAATGAAAGAACACTGCGACGAAGTTGAAAGAAAACCAAGTTAAAGCTTACGTTTCCCAAAAAACCCTTCATAACCAAAAAGAAAAACAGAAAAGCAAGATTGAAATTTGCACGGGATCACATAAGTAAAACAGCAGATTTTTGGAGAAAAGTTCTTTGGACCGACGAGACTGCTTATTCTGTAGATGGCACTTATGGACGAAGATTTTTTTATTCCAATCCAAAAACAAAAGCAAAAAAATCCACCACCCGACCCATAAGGCACTCACATGGAGGCAAAGTATTGATATGGGGATGCATATCTTATAGTGGTAGAGGACCATTTGTGAGGTGCTCAGATCGTATGAATCAGTCTCATTATTTAGAGATTCTAAATGATGTAGCACTGCTAGCACGATCAAGGTTCATCGGAACCGACTTTGTACTTCAACATGACAATGCACCCATACACATGGCTTGGACTATCAAAAAGCATCTATCAGAAGTAGAGCAAGTAGTTTTGAATCGGACTGCAAAGTCCTGACTTAAATATTTTAGAAAATGTTTGGCATATTGCGAAGTCTAAAATTCCACTTAGTATTGGGCAATCTGCAGATGAAACATGGAAACCTTTTATGATGGCTTGGAGTTCTATTCCAGCAGAACAAATTTGATATTTTATTGACTCTGATCCAAGACGCATCGCATAGGTTATTGCTGCCAAAGGAGGAAACCCAAAATACTAGGTAATGCTTTGCTTACGATACCCCATTACTTTGGTTTATTTTAATGTGCTTTTTTTGGCTAGGTTGTAAAACACGTCAATTGCCCTTGTGCAAATAATTTTGTCAGCTTTGTTCGGTGTGGCAATAATTGTGCCATTTAGTTTTTTTTAAAGATTCTTACGGTTACTTGTGGGAATTTGATTTAATTTTTTTGAACTGTTTAAATAAAACTACAAACCACAAAAACGGTAAAAGTTAATAAGCCATTTGTTCTTATTTCAAAAGTTCTCTAGCCTTAAAAGTTGGTCAAACTGGGAGCTATTCAATGTGTAAATAGTAAATTTGCCGTGCCGGCCGGTTGAAGTCAACTTCCAAATTTAAACCGGTATTTTTAAAGTTGTATTTTATCATTTCCAGTTTGAATTTTCAACCGGGCGCTGGGTTTCAACTCTCTCTTTGAAATATCTTGGGATTTTTTTTTTAATTTCTAGTAATTTGGCAGCCATTTTGAAAGAATTCAATTTATAAATTTTGAAACGTGGAATTCGTTTTATTAATTCAAGAATAGCTAAAATTGTTTGCGTTGAATAAGAATGGATTTTCTTAAAGTAATTGCATTAATGTACATTTCATAAGCCAGGTGGAAGTGGAGAAGCTGGCAAAGGCAGTGAAGGAAAAATAAAAAGATCGGAATACAAAACGCTCGCAAGAAAAACTTTGAGCACAAGCTTTTAGAGTTATCGTGTTCCATCCATATGTGAGTTGTGGTCCCAGTTGGTATTTTTACAATTGTCAATTAATGAAGAAGAAAAAGTATCTCTCTTCTGACAAATTTTTAAATGATATAGAGAAATCCGTGTTCGATCTATATATACTGTCCAGGGCCAGTAAAACTCAAAGACTTTTTATTATTACTATTGTTATTTTATTATTTTCAATTATCATCTCGCATTACGCATTGTTTTTAGCTTAAATTTTGTTTCCTGTAAAATATGGTTCAATTTTAGTTGCAAAGGACTTATGTATTTTTTATTGTCATTTTCATTTCATCCATCTTATCAATCGAACGCAATTCATACTTTGAATAACTGGTTAAGCTCCTGCTTAAGCTCCTTTTGAAGGTCACCCCGAGGATCTTAGCACTTTCCACATACTTAATTTGTTCACCATTAAGAAAGATGGAGAGAAAATATGACAGATCTAGTGGCTTTTTAGAAATGACCATGCAATTAGATTTCTTGGGATTCTTGATAAATAATAAATTAAATCCAATCTGAGAGGTATATGGCTAAAAGAACTTAAAAAAAATTATCATCGGTACCTAAATAGAATAAATTCCGAATATATTCAACTTCACTCTAGGACTCAATGCTTAAGTAAAATAATAAGGGAAAATATCAATTTGGACTTAAACCATGCATTACAATCCAGGCTTGAAAAAACTAGACAATCGCCTTTTGCATTTAAGGAAATAGATAAGATAACGGGAAGAAAATATTTCGGTTCTGATATTTGAAAAGATATTTTAACATACTGTGATGTGGCAACAAGTTTAGATATTCGGAGGATACATTTTGTAAACTAACGACATCTGTTGGATTCATTGTGTACAACAACCACCATTTATTGTGTACAACAACCACCATTTATTGTGTACAACAACCATGCCCCTAGAAGTATGCTACATATTTGCCACATGTTTTAACTTAGTACTAAATCGAACTTGACGAAATAATTCGAGACTCGAATTAGTACCGAAAGCTTAGATTGTGCCAGAACCAGACAGAAGCTTCCAGAAGCTTTTAAACTTGTATAAATACAAGAGTAGATTGCATTGAAAGTTCAGTTTAGTTTCGAAAGTGGAATTGTTAACAACTGGAAGCATTAGTAAAAAGTGATTGAATTGAGATTAAATAAAAGGTGTTGAATTATAAAAACGTATTTGAATTGTGAATAAGTGAAATAAGTTAAATTGGTGTTATTTAAACTGAAAGACGTTGTGTTTTATAAAATAAAGAGATTTGTTGTATTATTTTGGAATTTTGATTGAGTTTTATTTGTCGAACCCCAGGCCAAAATATCACATTGGTGTCAGAAGTGGGATAAAACTCAGTAAAGTGCTAGAAAATTCCATAGTGACATTTTCTAAAACAGTTTCGGTGACTCATTTAATTGTGAAAGTGGAATTTTCCAGAAACTATTGAACTGATTGTGCTATAAAACTGTGAATAGCGAGTATTTTTGTTAAAAATAGTGTTGGAAAAAGATCTTTCTAGAAGAGACATTAAAATAAAACTAACTGTGTTGCGAAAATAGTGTTTCAGTTACATAAAATGGGTCGCAAATTAGAACAATTGACAACAGCTGAGTTAAAAGAAGAATTAGGAAAACGAAATCTTCAGACTTCGGGGCTGAAAAAGGAACTATTGCTCCGACTTCAGAATGCTATCACTCAGGATGGTAGAGACCCCGATACCATGTTGTTCGATGTTGAAGAACAAGGGAGAGAATGCACAGTAAGTACAGCCGATGAAATGCCTGCTTTCATGAAGTTGCTTCTGTCAAAATTCGATGCTCTGGAAAGTTCCTCGAAAGAACAAAAGAACGTACTCGAAGAACAAAAGAATGAGCAGAAGAATTCGTTGGAAATTCTCCAGCAACAACTAAGCGAACAAAGGAACGTTCTCGAAAGTAAATTCGATGAACAAAAGAATTCATTAGAAACTCTCCAGAATCAACTAAGCGAAAGACTTCAAATAGTAGATAAGAAATTTGAAGCCAAAATAGAAAGCTTAGAAGAAAAGTTCGGAAAGCAAGTAGAAAGTGTAGAACAACAGTACGAACATCTGGCTAAGGAATTTGATTCTTTGAAAAAGCAGAAGGTTCGGGAATATTCGAGCGACGGTCCACGAAGAAAGGAAATGCAGCCCCCTGTCTTCGATGGTCAAACATCATGGCCAATTTATAAGAGGCAGTTTGAAGCTGCCGCCTTGACGAACAACTGGGACAACGAAGACAAATCAATTGCTCTTACGCTTGCGCTCAGAGGAACAGCTGCCGAATTGCTGCAGACCATTCCTGAAGACAAACATCATGATTATGATGCCATGGTCAAGGCAATCGAGATGAGGTTTGGCGACGACCACATGCAGCAAGTTTACCGAGTCCAGTTGCGCCGAAGGGTCCAGACAAGAGGTGAAACGCTACAACAATTGCAAGCTGACATTGAGCGCTTGGCCAATTTGTCTTATCCCAATACCAGCAGGGAAATCATAAACGAACTGGCAACCGATGCGTTCACTAATGCCATTGCAGATGGAAAACTACAAATGGCTGTGAGAATGGCAGGTAAGAAAACGCTCGCTGAGGCTTTAGCATTTGCCCTGACAATGGAAGCAGCAGACCAAGCTTCGCAAGGTAGCCATCGCATCAGGGAAATGGCTACGCTAGAGTGCCCATGTCAACGTGTCGACATTGAAAGACAAAACCCGAACACTGCTCGAGGTCAAATGAGATGCTGGAATTGCAACAAGCTAGGACACCTACAGCGACAATGCAGATCTCCACCTAGACAGGTAAGCTGCCCACATTGCGCAAGGAGGAGGCAGAATGACGAAGCATCTGGCAGGAATAACACTCACACTGCTGGACAAGCTTCTGATCAACAGCAGGCGGGAAACGCCTAAGAACCAACTTCGCGGGGCTGAAGTTGGTTGATGGAATCGACGCCCCCAGGACCATCATCCAAGTTTCGCAAACTACACGCTGCAGCAAGAGCTTGACAGTGGAGACAGTCATCAGAAACAGAAAATGTGTGGCCACTATCGACACGGGTGCCACAGCCTCCATAATCAGAAGAGACCTTGTTCAGACATCCTGGCTACATAACACCAGCTGCTACACTCTGAAGACAGCTACGGGAGAAGCAGCAAAAGTATACGGGGAGGTATTTCTAAAGATACAACTGGCAGGGTTGACCTTCTCACATGCATTCTTGGTAGCCGACATATGCGACGAATGCATCATTGGAGTGGATTTCATGAAGGCACATGAGGTAATCATAGACCTTCGAATGCAAGTGTTAAGGTATCGAACCGTTGAGATCCCTATGGTATACGGAAACGAGAACGCTGTGAATCTTCGGGCGGTTATAAGCAGAGATGAAGTCCTACCACCTTCTTCAGAGACAGTTCTTTGGACGCGTTTGGAGGGTGATCCTGGGAACCACCGATTCTATTTCATTGAAGCAGATAATAAAGAGGACTTTCCAAGCTATATCGTTGGAAAGATTTTAGTGGAACCAAAGAAAAACATGGTTCCGGTAAGGCTGATGAATCCGAACAAACACTCCGTCAAGCTCAGACAAGGAGAGGTGATTGGAAGATGCGTACCCATTGCAGCCATATCGACAACATCTGGGAGTGAATCTGCGAGTCCTGTTTCTGCAACAAAATTGGCTGAGGTATGTAATGCTATCCTTGGAAACTGTGAGCTAAATCAGGAGCAGAAAACCATGGCCAAAAATCTCATTGGCGAGTTTGCTGATATATTTGCATCCCAGGATGGAGATTATGGTCGAACACACCTAGTACAGCACCGAATAGACACCGGCGATAACAGACCGATCCGACAACCTGCTAGAAGACTTCCATTGGCAAAACAGTCGGAAGTCGATGAGATGATATCAACCATGGAAAAAGACGGTCTAATCGAAAACTCAAAAAGTCCGTGGGCATCACCCGTTGTACTAGTGAAAAAGAAGGACGGCAGCACTCGATTCTGCGTGGATTACCGGAGGCTCAACGATGTCACCAAGAAGGACAGCTACCCCTTGCCTCGAATAGATGACACCTTGGATACCCTTTCTGGAGCGAAATGGTTTTCCACCCTCGATCTGAAAAGTGGTTACTGGCAGGTACAGATCCATCCAGAAGACAAAGAAAAGACTGCTTTCACAACGGGAAATGGACTATGGCAGTTTACCGTTATGCCATTTGGCTTGTGTAACGCTCCAGCCACCTTTGAGCGTTTAATGGAACGTGTGTTACAGGGTCTGACATGGAAAACTTGCCTGGTGTACTTGGATGACGTCATCGTTGTGGGAAAGACGTTCGCTGAACATCGTGACAACTTGAGGGAGGTGTTTACACGACTTCGAACAGCACATTTGAAACTAAATCCAAAGAAATGTGCTCTGTTCAAAGCTGAGGTGAAATATTTGGGACATGTGATATCATCAAATGGAGTAAACACTGACCCGGAGAAAATCGAAACCGTGAGAAATTGGCCAGTTCCCGAAGATAAACACCAGCTGAGGAGCTTTCTAGGTCTCGCCACTTATTACAGGAGGTTCGTCAAAGATTTTGCCGGAATCGCAAAGTGTCTGCACCAGCTAACTGAGAAGGGTAGACAATTTAAATGGTCAGGTGAGTGCGAAAGAAGCTTCCAACATCTAAAAGAGCGACTTTGTGAGGCACCAATACTAGCTTACCCCACCCCTGGCAAAACATTTATTGTGGACGCGGATGCTAGTAACGTGGGTGTTGGAGCAGTTCTGTCGCAGATACACGATGGGCAGGAGAAAGTGGTAGCCTATTTCAGCAAAGTTCTGTCGCGACCAGAGAGAAACTACTGTGTAACTAGACGGGAACTCCTTGCTCTGATACTGGCGACAAAACATTTCCATAAATATCTGTATGGACAGAGATTCATCCTGCGTACCGATCACGCCGCTTTAAAATGGTTGCTACAGTTCAAAAATCCTGAGGGGCAAGTAGCAAGATGGATCGAACGATTGCAGATTTACGACTTCGAAGTACAGCATCGCAAAGGAAGACTGCACTGCAATGCGGACGCGCTTTCCCGCAGACCATGTGAGCCTAGTTGCAAACATTGTGCGCGAAAAGAGGAAAAGGATGAAGGTATATCTGTCCAGAGAATAAGAGCCGAACCTGTAGAGGGTTGGAGTGCCGAAGAAATTCGTAATGCACAAAAAGAAGACCCTGACATCGAGCCAATTCTTGCATGGAAGGAATCTATGGAGAAACCAAACGCAAGAGACATCTCCGACAGAAGTCCTACTTTAAAGGCATACTGGGCGCAGTGGGACTCTCTCCATGTGGAAGATGGTGTTTTGCGAAGAAAATGGGAAATGCCGGATGGCAGATCCTTTAAGATGCAGCTTGTGGTTCCACGATCGAAAGTAGAGGAGATCCTACGAGAAATGCATGCTGGAATATCCGGTGGGCACTTGGGAATCAACAAAACACTAGAAAAGGTACGGGAACGCTTTTATTGGCTAAGCTCGAGAAACGATGTAGAGAGCTGGTGTCGAAAGTGCACAACATGCGCAGCTAGCAAGGGACCCAAAGTCAAAACACGAGGTAAAATGCACCAGTACAACGTGAGCGCCCCGTTTGAAAGAATCGCCGTTGACATCACAGGCCCGTTCCCAGAAACTGAAAACGGTAGCCGTTACATCCTTGTTGTCATGGACTACTTCAGCAAGTGGCCGGAGGCTTTTGCGATACCCAATCAAGAAGCTAAGACCGTTGTCGAGCAGATAGTGGACCACTGGGTCTGCAGGTTCGGGGTGCCTATGGAATTGCATTCCGACCAAGGGCGAAACTTCGAGTCGAAGGTATTCCAGGAAGTATGCGCATCACTCGGGTTAAAGAAAACAAGGACAACACCTCTTCATCCACAGTCTGATGGAATGGTAGAAAGATTTAACAAGACCTTGAAGGAACATCTGTCCAAAGTCGTGAACGAGAACCAACGGGATTGGGATCGGCGAATTCCTTTATTTCTTATGGCCTACCGGAATGCGGTTCATAGTACAACTGGATACACTCCATCCGAAATTCTATTTGGACGAACTGCCCGGCTTCCAAGTGAGCTAAAATTCGGATTTCCTATTGAAGACCCAAAATGCGAAGAGGACTACGTGTTAGATCTTAGAGAAAGGATCAACGACATTCACCAGAGAACAAGAAACAACATAAAAATTGCGAGTGACCGCATGAAGACCAGATACGATGCAAGAGCAACAGCACCTGAATTCAATGAGGGAGATCTGGTATGGCTTTATAACCCACATCGCAGAAAGGGAAAATCGCCCAAGCTTCAGCAGGACTGGGAAGGTCCCTACCAAGTAATTACGCGCATTAATGACGTCGTTTTCCGAATCCAACGAGGACCAAGAGCAAAAATGAAAATTGTCCATTTGGATCGACTGCATCGTTACCACGGAAACAATGATGATGTGCTTGTTCGGGACGAACAAAACTAAGAGGGGGACAATGTGATGTGGCAACAAGTTTAGATATTCGGAGGATACATTTTGTAAACTAACGACATCTGTTGGATTCATTGTGTACAACAACCACCATTTATTGTGTACAACAACCACCATTTATTGTGTACAACAACCATGCCCCTAGAAGTATGCTACATATTTGCCACATGTTTTAACTTAGTACTAAATCGAACTTGACGAAATAATTCGAGACTCGAATTAGTACCGAAAGCTTAGATTGTGCCAGAACCAGACAGAAGCTTCCAGAAGCTTTTAAACTTGTATAAATACAAGAGTAGATTGCATTGAAAGTTCAGTTTAGTTTCGAAAGTGGAATTGTTAACAACTGGAAGCATTAGTAAAAAGTGATTGAATTGAGATTTAATAAAAAGTGTTGAATTATAAAAACGTATTTGAATTGTGAATAAGTGAAATAAGTTAAATTGGTGTTATTTAAACTGAAAGACGTTGTGTTTTATAAAATAAAGAGATTTGTTGTATTATTTTGGAATTTTGATTGAGTTTTATTTGTCGAACCCCAGGCCAAAATATCACAATACCATGAACAAAATTTAAATGACAATGAAGCCAAGTTGGATGCATTCAAAAGTGTTTATTCTTCAATTTATTTGGGCCTTGAGAACCTTCCAAATCAAAATTTTGGATATGAGGTTTCTTCTGTTTTTAATGAATTAAATTTAGCACACCTTGGTAAAAATTTAACAAACTTTTCTCCTACAAATATGGCAACAAACCCCAGTCTATTAATTTTTACTTCACCTGAAAAAGTCCATGCTTTCAAAACTGCTTTAAACAACAAAGCTAGTGGTAATGGTAACATCTCCAATTTAATTTTAAGAAAATGTCCTTCCTCTTTAGATACAGCCTTATCTATAATATTTAATCATTGCATTAATAATGGTTACTTTCCTTGTGCTTGGAAACAAGCAATAATAATACCAATTGCTAAAACGAAAGGTGCAAGAGATGTCTCTAAATTTCGTCCCATTTCACTGCTTTCCCATATTGGAAAAGAAGAAAGTTCAACTGAGCATGCATTACTCATTATACAAAATAAAGTAATAGAAAACTTACGAAACAAAAAGTGTACGATTAGCCTGGATATTGACCTTGAGAAATCTTTTGATTCGATATGGCACGAGGGACTTATATTTAAGCTTATAAAGTTAAGATATCCTGAGTGGTTTATTAGAATGATACATAGCTACCTCATTAGTCGCACCACTACAATTTCAATCGGATCTGGAAAATCGGAACGTTTTTCTGTTTTGTCTGGTGTTCCACAAGGATCAATCCTTGGATCATCCTTATTAAATATTTATATGCATGATTTCCCTTTGTCAGATCCTATGACAGAAGAACCTGGATCAATTCACTATGCTGATGATACTACCATAGTAGTAAGCGACGTTAGGCCAAGTGTTGCCTTAAGCAAGATAAGAGAAAAACTTCCACAAGTTGAAAACTATTTTAAAAAGTGGAGACTCAAAATCAATACTGAAAAATGTAGTATAACGTGCTTTAGAAACTCCAGTGGTAAAGGACATTATCTCGCGGTCAAAGAGAGTAAAGCATTATCTTTAAAAATAAATTAAATCCCAATAGCATTACGAAGTGAAACCAAATATTTAGGGGTACATTTTCACAATAGATTTTTGTTGAATAAGCATGCAAGATTAGTTTTAAACAAAACTAAAATGGCCTCAATTATGTTAAAAACACACGGTTAAAACAAAAACCCTTACATACAAAACATTAATAAGACCAATATTTTCATATGGTTTCCCTATTTGGTTTACCATATCACCATCTGTAGCAAAGGAAATGAAAATCTTTGAGAGAAAATTATTGAGATTTTGCTGTTGGAAATTTAGAAAACCTAACAAAAAATATTTTTCTAATAAAGTAATTTATGAAGCAACAAAAATAACACTTTTGATGATCTATCAAATCGAACTTCTCTTTTTTTTTTATAATTAACGCGCACAAGGGACTATTTGTTTCCCTTTCAATGTAACACACTGCGCGGGCATTAGGAAGATAGGGAGGGGAGAGATAGGAGCTGTCGATTAACATTGGTTTTGAATGTTTGCAAATTGAAATGGCAAGGGAAAATCTCGCCGGGTAAACCATTCCAAAGTCGTGTTGTACAGCTAAAAAAGAATCTCTTTATTTTACGGTACGTCCGAAATTGGGCTCAAGGGTGAAGTGATGGGCATTCCTAGCAAGACGAGTATTACGGACGAAACTTTTAAGGGGAGGAATGCAGCTGGCTACCTCGATTGAACATTTTTTATAAAAGAAACGATAAAATAAGGAAAGACATGAAACATTGCGTCGATGTTCGAGAGGGGCAATTGTTTCAGCGGCAGTTCTATTTCCTATCAATCTTAACGCTCGATTTTGTATTCTATCAAGTAGATGAAGCGATGTTTGTGAAGCACCTGCCCACAGGTGGGAGTTATACTCAAGTTTAGGGCGTATAAACGCTTTATAAATTGTAGCCAGATCAGATGGGGAAAAATACTTCTTACACCGATACAGAAAACCTTAGCACTTAGCAGCATTCTTAGCGATTTCAAATATATGGTCGTTCCAACGGAGGTTGTCGTTGACACACATACCGAGTACTGAGAGCTTTTCGGTTTCTTCGATGTAAGTGCCATTCATGGACAATGGCATTAGGGGTGTTAAGCTTTAACGACAGAAGACAGCATTGAGTTTTCGAAGCATTAAACTCCACACGATTCCTATTACCCCATTTGAAAATGCTGTATAAATCGGAGTTTAATAAGCTTGACATACGGCACCGTTGCAATTGTACGTCCGAAGGCGAAGGACGTGAATTATCGAACGAATATGAAAAGCTGAGGGTAGAGTCGTCAGCAAAACAGTTAAGTGGATTAGAAGTAACAGACAGAAGATCATTTTTAAAAATGAGGAAAAAAGTTGGAGACAGAACAGAGCCCTGGGGCACACCAGCATTTATTTTATGGGAATCAGACTTGAATCCGTCCAATACAACTTGTATTGAATGGTCCAGAAGATAGCTTTTAATCCAACGAACAAGTGTATCATCGATCCCAAAAGCACGCATTTTCGATAAAAGAGCTTCATTCACATTCTCAAGTACAGGAGGGGCAAAGTTGCTTTGAGGCAGCGTGGAGCTGGCAGCGAAATGGACGGCGAGCAAGTTTGCCTTCTCTGAAGAGTAAAAAATTGGTTTGTTATTGTCGATGAGCGTTGGAACCGAAGATGTCGAGGAGTTTTTTGTATTTTTTACAAATGACCAAAAATTTTTACTGCCTTTGGGACACTGCCGTAATTTTTGGTCATGCAAAAATTTGGTTCTTTCTATAACGGAGTTGCATGAGTTCCTTGCTTGTATGTGCTTTTTCCGATTTTCCTCTGTAGGGTTGGCTTTGTAAGATCGGAAACTTACTTCTTTGAGCCTGATAGCTTCTTTACACTCAGAATTAAATCAAGACTTTTCTTTAGGTTTGATGCTTTTTACTCTGTTAGGAATAAAAGCACGCGTCCCTAGAAGAATCAAATTTGTGATCATTTCAGCACTGGCATCAATGTCACTATCGAGGAAGCATAGTGACCAGTTAAAGTTTCGGAAAAAGATATTCAGGCCGTCCCAATTGGCTTTCTCGTATTGCCAAACGGTCCTGGTGGGAAGTTTTTATTTAACTGGATGGGTGGGGGATGAGAAATTAGCTGAAATGATACAATGGTCTGAAGTGCCAAATGGAGAAGTTACACTAATGGTATATTTATCAGGGTGAGAAGTAAGAAACAAGTCAAGAGTATGGGCGGCTTGCCCAGCAACATCCGGTATACGCGTTGGCACATCGATCAGTTGGGTAAGGTGATGTAACCCGGCAAAGAGCTCGACATACCTTCCTTCGGGTGTTGTCTGACCAGAATAGCGGAGCCAATTGGAATTGTGTACATTGAAATCGCCCGTAACGTAACGATTTCAGTGCGAGGACAAAGGGAAACAATTTCCGAGATGGAATCAGACAGCGCATCAAACTCGTTACAAGTCGAATTGCTGTCGAGATTTGGACTCCTGTAAATAAAACAATAATGAATGACATGCTTGCGGACAGTGAATTTGAGCCACAAGAAATTAAAGTCCGTGTTGGAACATTGCGCATATTGGGGAAGGCTCTGGCAAGCAATATCATTCCTAACATAGACCACGATACCATGATGGGAAAAGAGTAATGGCACCAAGCTATACCCATGTAGAGCAAACTCTGATAAATCAGTATTTACTCCAACCTGGGTTTCACTTAATGCCAAAACAGCTGGCCTGTATTGAACAGTGTAGACGTACAGGTGAAAGAAATTCTTTCTTATACCACGAACATTGGAATACACGACACAAAAATCACTTACCATTTCAAAATACTTACACACAAAACACAATTCTGACTAAGTCGAACCATGCAGTGAAAATCCAAATTAATCTCTGTAATAAACAAACTGTCTTAGGTGTTATGCCCATAAGACAGCTTGCATACAAAAAATCAATTTAAATATTCAGCACAATAGGACAAACTCAGATGCCCTTATCCATTTACCGCAAGCATACGATGCCTACAGTAGATAAGAAAGAGGCAGTTAAGCTAAGCACAAAGGGTTGGGACAGATAAGAGGATAATTTGATTTGTTATGCAAGTGTGTATTATTTTTTTTTTCCACAGCGCGAATGGGCATCTTATCGTCTTCCAACGACGCGAGTGGATATTGTTATTTTCTTTACAGCACACGCGAGGGGGTTTTGCCAATTTCTCAAACGAGTGTGTAATATTATTTTTTTTAACACTTGCGATAACAATGCGCAATAATTTTTTTTTTTTTTTTGACTTTTGTTCAATTATTTATGCGCGCACCTCGACCCGACGTCCGGCCTCTATGAGCTTAAAATCGACACTCTTTAAAAAAAATGCAACGAATCGGTATACATTCCAACCCTCTTGTTAGATCTTTACTTGATTCTCATACTGCTCTAAGTTTAAATGATAACTATTACTTATCACCATTTAATTTACTTAATGAGCAATTCTTACCATTATTGAGACCAGATACAAGAAGGACACTCTCCGTGCCATTTTATGAAAAGGCATCTGCACTTAATTTTAGGGGATGATACAGATTAATAAAAACAAAAAAAAACATATTACTCGCATAAACCTTTGTTTAAAATGCATACGTTTTGAATATTCTTTGGAAAGTATAAGGATTTATACTCGTCTTTAAGATTACTTAAAACTAGTGCAATGTATGTATGAACAAATTAATTATGTTCATACTTTGAAAATTGATAGGAATATCCTCTTAGTTTTAATTTCAGTTTAGTTTTAAGTTTATGTCATAAGTTAAGATGCTTTAACAGCAAAAGTTGAGATTGTACACCGGGAGCAAGCGTACCCAATAAAAAGAAAATAATAAATAAATCTTATTAATGAATTCAATGATTCAAATGTCACAAACATTTATTTACAAGACTAGTTGATTAAGTCAGGCATATCTTTAAGTCGACAACTTAAATTTAAGTTTTTAAATAGAACAAAAATGTATTGATTTATAAATGCCTCAATAAAGTTCAAGTTCAAGTTTTGAACCTAATGGACAACTAAATGTGATTTGAACGTTATCGGCATACATATGAATCGAACAGTGCTTAATAAGAGTAGGAAGCTCATTAATGTATAGTGAAAAGAGAAGGGGTCCCAAGATGGATCCCTGTGGAACACCACTAGTTACAGAAAGAAAGTTCAATAAATTATCATTTATGGCAACTGCCTGTGTTCTATCGGTAAGGCAAGACAGAATTAGTCTAACGGCACATGGCGAGAAATTGTAAAATATATTAAGCTTGTGACATAAGGTACAATGATCTACCATATTAAACGCCTTAGAAAAGTCTAATAACACCAAAATTTCACCTGTTTATCAACAAGTGCAAGACAAGACAAGACGGAAACTCCTATTACAGCAGTTTTACAACTGTGTTTTTTGTCTAAATCCAGGTTGTCTAGGAGACAGAAGACTGTGCATAAAAATATGAAGTTGAATTTCTTTTCGTAATTTTTTTCAAATGCCTTTGATAACAAGGCAAGAATGGAAATTGGTCTGAATTCCGTTCCTTTAGAAGTTTTAGGAACGGGAATGATTTTGGCTGATTTCCATTCAGAGGGAAAAATACCAGTAGTTAGAATAGAATTGAAGGTATGAGTTATATACGGAAGAATAACAGGTAAAATTATTTTCAGGAACAAGGGATGTATTTTCATCAAGCCCAACTGCATTAGATTTAATGCAGAGTAAACTCTCAAATACATCATTGGAGCTTACCGCAGTAAAACAGTAAAACTCTTAGCTGGCTGTGAAGATACAAACTGATTATTAAGCGCATTAGGGTCCAGTCCATCAAAGTTGAAACATTTGGGTTTGCCAATGCCAATGTTACGTACATTCTGCCACAAAATTTTACCACCGACGGACATATTAAGACGATTTGAATTTGTTTGGATTTTTGCTTCGGACTTGTTCACAAAGAAAAGGGTATTTGATATTCTTAAAATATCTATATTTAAAAGTGCGAGGCGAGGAGGAGGTATCAAAATCAAATGTAAGACATAAAAGATCATGTCTCGAAAAAGTTGGTGCCGATAGCTGATCATAAAAAAGAACCTTGCTCTTAGGACTGACGAGGAACAGATCCAGCAACGAAGAGGAATTCTCAGAGAAATAAGTATGAGTAGTAGTGTTGACAGAGAACAAGTAAAGTGATTTCATTTCATCAACAAGATGGTTTTCAAGTAAGAGATTGCTATTAAAATCCCCACATAAAATAATATTTGGGCTTGGGATGAATATCAGTTCAAGTTCAGTTATAAATGGCAACAAGTTAACGTTCCTATTAGGTCGGTAAGCAGTACCAACAAGAGTTCGTGTATCCTTTTTTCCAAGTTCTGCGAACAAATACTCAATATCTGAGCCCACGGAGGATATATCCTTTTGTTTCGATGCCATCCCTTACATAGATTGCAACTCCACCTCCGATGCGACCAACCCTGTCACAGCGAAAAGTTCGGTAACCGTTAAGACTACATTAAGGTCATCCCTATGCCACGTTTCAGACACACATATCACATCAACCAAGGATTTTTCAAACAAATTACGGAATTCCTCAATTTTAGGTAGTAGACTTTGTGCATTGATATGACAAACATGCAGCCCATAGTTTTGGCCTATATATATATATATATATATATATATATATATATATATATATATATGTTAAAAAGTAAAAATTAAATGAAAAATAAGAGTAAGAAGCAAAAAGTATAGAGATATAAGAAATTAAAAGTTGAATAAATTTATTTTATAAAGTAAAAATTTGTGTTGGAAAAATAATTAATTTTCTATTTCATTATTAAAGCTGCCAATACTGTCCAGGTCTTCGATGCTTTCCACCAATACTGCAGTTTGAACCAGTTGACGTTTTACATAAACAACTCCTCGTGAAGTATAAACAGATGCTAGATGTTTACATTTTTTGGCTTCAAAGCAGCTTTTAATATTAATTGATTGTGATGTATTAAGCATTCGCGCAGGTGTATAGTTTGGATGGAATTTATGCCGACGTGTGGTAAACAAAGTTCGCCTTTAGTTTGCTTTTGAAAAAGGGTGATGCATTTTAAAACATTGTTGTCTTCATACATTGTCTTGAATTTAATAATTATTCCCGTGTCTTTAGAAGCACCCTTCGGTATAGTGCGAAACATTTTTATGAAATTCGGTGGCTCTACTTTAAGTGAAGAGCAGAGTTTAATGAAAATCGGTGTGAGGTTTTCTTCTGCTGAGTACGGGATACCAAAACGGATGGCATCTGAGGCCACCGTCCGGTTTTCTTATGTAAAGAGTGATTTTTTTTTGCAGCAGTCAGTTCACTGCTGACACTCTCAAGGTTGTTTTTCAGGTCGGAGAATTCATAAGCCTTTTCGGTGAAGAGTGTCTGGAGACACTACATTTAGTATTTACTACAGTAAGTGAAGATTTAACTGTAGAGATTTCAGACTGTAGTAAGGTAATTTCTGAGTTGGTGTTGATAAGTGATGACTCAATATTTAGAACTTTGGTGTTAATTAGTTCGATAGTACCACTTAATTCGCTCATTTGTGCATTGAGTTTTTTAGATATATTATCCCCTGTTTTAGTCAACTTCGTTGAGAGTTTGGATATTTCATTAGACAAAAAACTTATGACAGACTTACTTTGTTTACGAAGCATATCGTCCATTTTAGTTGAAGTAATTATGTCCACTTCAGAACCGGTTAGATTGGTAATGGAACACTGTGGCGCTGAAGTGTTGTACTTGGGCGAGTCCATATTAATACCCTTGTCTGTTTCAGAGCACATAAGATTATTTTTTGCTGCTTTGTTTTGATACTAAGGCACTGGGTGAGAGGGGGCAGGGGAGTCATCTTCGACTTAGAGAGTGTAGCAAAAAAGATGGAATTGCACAAATCATGTGTGGCGAAAAAATGTTTTTTTTATTATTGCTTTTATCTAGAAACTGTGCACTTACTTCAAATAAAACAAAAAAAAATTGGAATTTCGTTTGTTTGATTTTACAAATTAGTCTGAATACTTTTACAGCCAAATTATAAGAAGAAAAGGAAACACAATTGCCAAGCGCAAAAACGCACGTCACTCAGTAGCTGTCATTTGACTTTTGTCCTTGGTATGAGAAAATTTATTTCAATTAGATTAAAAAGTATAAAACCAAAACTAAATTCATGGCTTGGCTTAAATTATATAGAGGCTATCATGGCGAGAGAAGAAAGTTTCCGTTATATTAAAGCCAACCCTTCTGAGGAAAATTGGAAGAATTTTAAACAATCCAAAAAGACCTCCTCCTGTACTTGATAACGTACCCCTGTGGGTTCGGGGATATAAGAATAGGCCCACGGTACGGATGTGCCTGCAGTAAGGGTCTGCTAAAACATCCTCCCCTATAGGTCCGGGGGCAGAATTGGCCTATGGTCAGGTTGCCGGAAGTACAAGCCTTCCTATACCTAGTCTAGTTAAGCAATTACCACTTATTCCGTAAGGAAAAGTGGTAGTAACCATGCTTCTAGGCGGGTATTCAGGGAGTGTCCTAGTCTTCACCTTGGTTGACTGGATTACTGAACTGTTGCCTTACTGGGCTAGCGACTTAATGGATTCGAACCACAAGTGCGTCTCATGAGAGACGGGCGAGGCCTCACCTAGGGTCTAAAAGTAGGTACCATGGGTTAACAGGAGCCCCGGCTGATTACGTGAGCTTGTCTCGGTAGCAGTTGCCTGTTAAAATTGGGGTAGGCCCCCTTGTGGGCGCTTCATGGGGGCTGTTGGTTACTCCAAATGCGGAAGCGAAAAGGTATCCTTTGGTTTCTGGGAGGATGGCACGGTTTCGTAAGAAGCGTGTGTTCATTGTCTTATTTAACCTTGATGCTAGGGGTGCATAATAGGCCCTGCTTCTTAGCAAGGAGGATGAATTTACCAATAAAAATTCATCATTTGCTACTAGAGTGCTTTAGCGGACCACTCTAGTTGATAGTGTGTTCTGGTAAACCACTTTAGGGGTCTTGTCCGCCCCAAGGGAACTCCATAAGTGGGTAGGCCCACCGTGGAATTAAGCCTTAATAGGCAGCTGTTCATATATCTTCACGATCTGTACTTGATAACGTAAATGGTTTGATGGGACAAATCTTCTTCTGTGCTTGTAAGGTTGCAGGAGTTATAAAGGATCTCGATATTCACAATTGCGCTTGCCCGGATAGTATTTCCCACAAAATTCTGAAGAGGTGTGCTTCCATGCTGTCAAAACCACTGCATAGACTTTTCCATCTGTTATATTCTACAGGTCTCTATACAAGTATATCGACCAATTGCACTTACATCCTTTCTTTCCAAGGTCATGGAAACGCTGATAAACTAAAAGATTAAGAAATGTCTTGAAACACGGAAATTTCTTAATTACCGGCAATACGGTTTCCGTAGCAATGGTGATATGATGGCATTTCTCAGCGAACAGTGACATCAATTTTTTCACCGTTTTGGAGAAAGTAAGATAATTGCACTCAATATTTCAAAAGCATTTGATAGAGTTTCGCATGAAACTCTTTTATCAAAAATGCGTGCATTAAGAATCGACGAAACTCTTGTTCGATTAATCATTTTTATAAATGATCTTCTGTTACTTCTAATCCACTTAACTGTTTTGCTGACGACTCTACCCTCAGCTTTTCATATTCGTTGATAATTCACGTCCTTCGCCTTCGGACGTACAATTGCAACGGTGCCGTATGTCAAGCTCATTAAACTCCGATTTATACAGCATTGTCAAATGGGGTAATAGGAATCGTGTGGAGTTTAGTGCTTCGAAAACTCAATGCTGTCTTCTGTCGTTAAAGCTAAACATACCCCCAATGCCATATTGTCCATGAATGGCACTTACATCGAAGAAACCGAAAACCTCTCAGTACTTGGTATGTGTGTCAACGACGACCTCCGTTGGAACGACCATATATTTGAAATCGCTAAGAATGCTGCTAAGTGCTTTGGTTTTTCTGTATCGTTGTAAGAATTATTTTCCCCCATCTGATCTTGCTACAATTTATAAAGCGTTTATACGCCCTAAACTCGAGTATAACTCCCACCTCTGGGCAGGTCCTTCACAAACATCGCTTCACCTGCTTGATAGAATACAAAATAGAGCGTTAAAATTGATAGGAAATAGAACTGCCACTGAATCAATTGCCCCTCTCGAACACCGACGCAATGGTTCATGTCTTTCCTTATTTTATCGTTTCTTTTACAAAAAATGTTCACTCGAAGTAGCCAGTTGCATTCCTCCCCTTAAAAGTTTCGCCCGTAATACTCGTCTCGCAAGGAATGCTCATCAGTTAACCCTTGAGCCCAATTTCGGACGTACCGTGAAATATAGGGATTCTTATTTTAGCCGAACGACACGAATTTGGAATAGTTTACCCGGCGAGATTTTCCCTTGCCATTTTGATCTGCAAACATTCAAAACCAATGTTAATCGACACCTCCTATCTCTCCCCTCCCTATCTTTTGAATGCCCGCGCAGTGTGTTACATTAAAAGGGGAAACAAGTAGTCCCTTGTGCGCGCGTTAATTATAAAAAAAAAAAACTTTTCCGACCGTTACATTCGTGTTGTTTTAGACGGCTTCCAATCTGAAAGTCACAAAAGAAATTCTGGTGTGCCCCAAGTCTCCGTTCTGTCTTCGACACTCTTCCTTGAATTTATCAATGATGTCTTGTCAAAGATTTCTAATCCACTAAAATGTTTTGCTGGTGATAGTACCTCAGCTTTTAATATTCGTTTCCACATTCACTTCCCTGTACTTGGGATGTGGAACTGCAACCTCAGCGTATGACTACCTCATTAAATTACGATCTTACCAGCATTGTTTAATGGGATTTTTTAACCGGTAGAATTGAATGCTTCCTAAACTCAATGCTGTCTGCTGTCGTTAAAGCATAAACTACCCCCCCCCCCATGCCACTATCCATGAGTGGAAAGAGATACCGATCGAGATAGACATGTTTATATAAGCTCCGAGTGATTTAAAAAGAAAGACTAATTTAAAAGGATTTTTTTTTTGTTTTTTTTTCAGACAAGCAATTGTCTAAAAGCTTTTGAATAAAAAGTGGATAGAATTTGTTTTGAAAAAATGAATGACAATAATTGTAGAAAGGTTAAAAAATCGATTCGCGGTGAAACGGGAATAAGATGTGCGGGTGTTTGCAATAAAGTATTCCATATTGCTGTAAGTGGTAGCGGTGTAGATTCTTACAGTGCAAACGTATTAGAAACCTGTGAAAACATTAGATTCGTGTGCGCCGATTGCATTTTATTTATTCATAATGTAGATTTTGCTGTAAAAGAAATGACAACTGGGGTTGATAAGAATAGTAATTATTTAAATGAATATAAAAAAGAGTTTGAAACTGCACTTGATGATAATAAACGGGAAATAATGAACCTCTAGCAAGCGATTGAAGAGGGGTACATTAAAAGAATAATGAAATGAATAATGCACAAAAAATATGTGATGAGAGTGTAGATGAAATAAAGAAGATTAATGATTACAGTAAAGAATTCAAAGAGCAGAGTGAGAGATTATGTAATGATGTAAAAAAATGAAAGAGGACAGCAATACAGTGATTGAAAGTGTAAAAGAGATGAGGGTTGATATCGTTAAAGAATTAAAGTGTAGTGAGAAAATCAAAGGCACGTATGCTGAGCAATTAAAAAAATCTGTGGGTACTAGTGCTCAGTTTATATTGAAGCCAAAAGAAAAACAATAAAGCGAGAAAACAGAGAGTGAAATCAAAGAAAAAAATTTAACCATCAGCACTCAACGTAGGAATGAGTGCAATTTCTAACAGACAAGACGGTGCGGTAGTAATTCGTTGTGTGTCGTGCTCGAAATTAGCAATTGAAATGCAAGAATAATTGAGTGAAAATTATGAAGTGCATTTACCGAAAATTCGTTTGCCTAAAATCTTAATTACGGGAATGAGTGAGATTATGAAAGGAGAAAAAATCGTAGAGGCGCTAAAAAACCAAAACAATATAAAATGTAATGAAGTCAAGTGCATTAAGGTTTATAAATCTTTCAAAAATAATCATGTTTATAATGCATTAATAGAAATAGACGGTGAAGGTTTTGATCAACTAATGGTTTAAAAAAAAATGAGTATAGAATGGGATAGATGTTCAGTTTATGAAAGTCTATCCGTTCTAAGATGTTTCAAGTGTTGGGGATTCAACCATACATCCAAGTTCTGTAAGGAGAGTTGCCAGGTATGTGCTAAATGTGGGGAAGAAGGGCATATTTATAAAGATTGCATACATGAAAATAAGAAATGTATAAACTGCAAAAAAGCTAGAGAAAGACTAAATCTAAATGAAATAGATATTAGTCATGATTGCAGAGATAGCAACTGACGTACACTTCAGCGGAAGTTAAAACTTAAAAGTGAAAAAATAACATATTAGCAACTAATATCGTCAGTTAAATGCCTTTGCTTAAATATCGGTGGAATCAGATCAAATTTAGTGCAATTAGAAGTGATATCAAAAAAAATGATTTTCATTTTATTTATATTAGTGAAACACACTTAACATCTGACATTGAAGACTCCGAGATAAAGTTAAAAAACTATAAAGTTTTAAGATGTGATAGTATTTCTTGTCATACTGGGGGAGTGGTTTTATTTACTAAACCTGAATGGCACACAGAAGAAATAGATAAAATAGCTAAAGGTAAAATGATATGGTGGCTAGTGATAAAAGTGAGCTCAAACAATATAAGCATGATATTTGTGATATTTGATAGATCCCCAAACACACAAAACTCTCCTGAATACGTTTTTTGTGACTTTTTTTTAAATAAGTTAGAAGAGCTTTATTCCACATATGCAACAGTTATTATTATGGGCGATTTTTAATATAGATTGGCTTTCGAATAGTATTTATAAAAAACGTATTTTTGAAGGCATTTCAGACGTTTCGTGGAATCAGATTGTGTCAGAGCCCAAAAGAATTACATCGCGAACAAGATTGATCAAGCCACTGATCAAAAAACAATGTGGAAAACAATAAAATCTTTAGTACTTAACGAAGAAAAAATGATATCATTGAAATAGTGGGTGATAATAATAGATCCATAAAAAATAAAAAAGAAATAGCTAACGAGCTGAATAGTTTTTTTTTTGTTAAAATTGTAGAGGAATTAAATAATATAATATAATACAGTTGGAAGAATATGTATATATAGGATATTTTGGGAACTTCCTTTTTAAATATAATAAATGAATCTTTACCAAATGGTATATTTCCTAATCACTGGAAGGAATCAATAGTAATTGCAATTGAAAAAGTAAAAAAAAACTTTAAAGCCTGCTGAATTCCGTCCTGTTAATATGCTCATGTTAGAAAGCAAGATACTAAAAAAAAATGTTCACAAGCAATTGCAAAACTATATGGAGACTAACCATTTCTTGAGCGATTATCAGTCTGGATTAAGACAACAACATAGCTGTGAATCTCTCCTTAATCTGGTTGTAACTCAATGGAAAACTGAGCTGAATGAAAGAAGAGTAATAGTTGCTGTTTTCTTGGATTTTCAAAGGGCCTTTGAAAAAATTGGAACGATATGGCTTAGGAGGTGTCGAACTGGGATGGATAAGAAGCTACTTGTTAAATAGAACACAGCGTACTAGAGTGACGAACGAACTTTCCGAAGTACAGAAAGTAAATCTTGGTGTTCCTCAAGGAGCTGTTTTGGGGACACTTCTTTTTATTTTTGGTAATAATAATTGAAAAGGTTTTACATTATGCTAAAGCTAGATTAATTGCTGATGATACTTTATTATATGTTACTGGAAGATCTGCAGAAGAGTGTATCAATAAATTGAATGAGGATTTAAATAGAGTAGAATGGTATCTTAATATGAAAAAATAAAACTCAATACAGCTAAAACTAAAGCATTAATTATTAATGGTGATTCTGTTCAGAACATTATAATTAATAATGAAATAATTGAAAAAGTTGAAGAAATAAAATACCTGGGTGTTATTTAAGATAAAAAAAACTATGTTTTGAACCACATATTATATATGTATATATGTAAAACAAATGCAAAGAAAATTGGATTTTTCCAAAGGATAAGACGTAGACTATCGATAATATTTGCAATAAATGTATACAATGTTATTATAAAACCTCATTTTGAATATTGTTTCACAATACTTTTTTTAGGAAATAATCAAATGTCAGAAAGACTACAAAAATTAAAAAATAGAGGGATGAGATGTATTTTAATGTGCAATATGTAAGCACCTTTAAGAGATATGATTAATTGTTTAAAATGGCTAACTATAAATCAAAGAACAATTGTGAATGTATTAATGTTTATTTTTAAAATAAGAAACAAAATGTTACCGACGTATTTATTTAATCAAATAGTTTATGTATCTGATGTTCAGCCATACAATTTAAGAAATGCTAATGATTTAAGACTGCCCTTCTTTACAACAAATAGATGCCAAAATATGTTGTTCCATAAAGGTTTTCTATTATTTAATAATTTACCTAGTGAATTAAAGACTGATAATAATGTGATTTCATTTAAAAGAAAGTTAATTTTACATGTAAAGTTTAACTATATTTAACACAAAGTATATTATTTTCTTTTTATTTTATATTATATAAATTATTTGTAACAAAATAGCTGAAGCTAAATAAAATATCAATTCAAATTCAAAAAAACTTGCATCGAGGAAACTGAACAACTTTTCGTTCTAGGTATTTGTATCACAAACCACCTTCTGTGGAATTTCGTTCATTTCGTTCCATTCGTGTTGTTTTGGACGGCTTCCAGCCTAATAATCACAAAATAAATGCTGGTGTGCCCCAAGGCTCGGTTCTGTCTCCAACACTCTTCCTCATATTTATAAAAGCCTATGTGCCACTGCCAGTGAATTCACTGACCACTGACCGGCTGTGACGTCACACAAACTGACGCGTTTTCTACGCCAGTGAAGCTAATGCTCGTCAATGGTCAGTGCCAATGTGTCCCAAAACTGAATGACGCCTCATGCCCGTCAGTGAATTTTTTTCGAAGTAAGTCAGTTAACTGACGCTTGAAAAACTGGCTATCACATTACACTGACGCACGATTCACATTCACTGACACACGACACTGGCAACATGAGTCAGTGAAATTTAAGAAAAAATCATGTCAGTGAAGAGATCTGCTATCACACCACACTGGCAATACTGACCGTCGATGTCAGTGGCTGTCAGTTGTTTATTTATTATATTTTTATTTGTTTGCATTCGTCTACCGTGAAATTCCTTGGTTGCTAGTTTTTCTTTTTTAATAAAAAAATATTTACAGCAAAATGTCGGAAATAGAATTTGTTGAGCTGGTGGAAATAACTACGTTGGCTTATTTGGCTGCTTGTGTGGTGAACAGGTTTAGGTTTGTTTCAATAATAATTTGTCAATAATATAATACTAATATAACATATAACTTTCTTTACATTCTGAATAGAAGTGAACTTTAGACGATGCGAAAAAGATCCAAGAGGAGTTCATGCATTATTTTACCGGCGAAGGCGAAGTAAAGTGCCAATATGCTCGCGTTTTATTTTGTTTAAATATGTATTTTTTTCAAAAAAAAAAATATTATTAAAAATTCAATAAAAAACATTAATCGAAAATAATTCAATGAGAACAGGATAACTTTTGCGCCACCAAATTATAACTTTTGAAAAACTTATTTCAAACTAGACATTTTAGAAAAAAAAATTGTTCACTTATATTTTTCAAAATTGAGATAGTGTGTAGGTACTTAATTTGCTTTGAGTATTTGTTATTCCTATTAGTTCCTAATTAAACAAACGTATAAACTAAGCTTAAATTTATTGGCGCGACAGCTCCTTAAGGAGCCAAGGCCTAGTGACTTATACTCTCAACCATTCCTGTGAGTGTGTTGTTAATCTGCAAGAATGGGAGGGACCTACAGTTTACCGCCGAGTTCGAACGGCTACATGAGATGCACTTTTTCGAGACAAATTTTACTCTTGGAGGTTTTGTCAGTTCCTCGCAAGAGGCAGTACCCCGGAAAAAAGGTGGCTATGATCTGGATTCGAACCCAGGCACCACATAAACTAAGCTAGCGGCCTAAAAATAGTGAGATAAGTATGCTATCTCCGGTTCAGTAAGATTATAGAATTTGGAGTAGGTGCGAAGTTGAGCTATGCGAATAGAAAATTTTTAAAAACTTACAAAAAAAAAATTCAGAATTCGTATCACTGGTCGAAAAGAATTCAAATTTTTTTAAAAACAAATTCAAAATTTTTTTCACTGGTTGAAAAAAAGTCAATTTTTGTTTAACAATTCTAAGCTTAAAACAAATTTATTTTCAATTTTTTCAACTTCCATGATAAAATAAGCACTTACAATAATTGTTACATTTGTGTCAAATAATCAATTTCTAATGTTCTATAATTTCTTGTGTTTATTTGTAGGACATGTCACTTGTCAGTCAAACTTTATATTGTGTAGTAAGAAGTTGATTATTTGACACAAATGTAACAAATATTGTAAGTGCTTATTGTCTTGTGAATATTTTTGTAAAAATTCTTTAACATTTTATCAATACTAAATATAGATACCATTGTTTACCTAAAGATGTCCGTATACATCGATGAAACATTGTGACAAAGTAAAATATTTGTTTCAATTGACCTGAAGCCTATTCACAAAAAAAAAAACATATAATTACAAAAGGTCACCAACATCAAAAGATAAAATTATCGGAAAGCACGCCAAATTAAATTTCCATCAATCATTTACCATACTGGTCAAAAAACAACAAAATGGCTTTCTACAACGGTATGAGAGATAAATATGGCAATACATTTTGCAGCACATTAAAGCAACACAGAAAGCTGAGCAGGATAAGAGTCAAAAGGACAACAAGTAAGAACTTTCTTTTCAGCTGCAGAAACACATCTAGAAGAATTATTTCAGCAGGATATTGGTAAAAACATTCATCTTTACAAAAAACAATATTCAATTTCCACTGCAAATTTTTGAACCTCCTTATATCCGCAAAACATAAAAACTTAACCTACACGGTTAAAAGAACTAAAAACATTGAAAGCTCTATTGTATCAGCTTTGACAGAAGAAGAATACTAAAATTTCTATTTCACGACTAAACACGTAATTTGCCAATAGAAAGATATAAAGGACATTTTCCAGTTCAATTTTAATTTTGGTATGGACAAATTTGAACAACTGGCATAAAGATTCGTGGGAATCAGGAGTAGGGCAATAAAATAATTTACTTACTTACTTACTTAGGTGGCGCTACAGTTCGGGACGAACCTGGGCCTCAACCAACATGCCTCTCCAGCCAACTCGGTCTTTGGCTAGCTGCCTCCAGTTTTCCACTCCAAGTTGGTTGAGGTCGTCCTCCACTTGAGCGCGCCACCTAAGGCGAGGTCTTCCTTGACTGCGTCTACCCTCTGGGATGGAATCGAAGATCCTGCGAGCCGGAGCATTGTTGTCCATTCGCTCTACATGACCTAGCCATCTTAAACGTGATATGCGTATTTTTTTGACCAGGTCAATGTCACTGTACAGCTCGTATAGTTCTTGGTTGAACCTTCTCCTCCAAAGCCCGTTAACGCAGATAGGGCCAAAAATCTTCCGAAGAATCTTACGCTCGAAACGACTAAGGATATCTTCATCCGCTTTAGATAGAGTCCATGCCTCGGCGCCATAGAGCAGGACTGGGATGATTAGGGTCTTATAAAGAGTCTCCTTTGTCTTTCGAGAGAGGGCTTTGCTACTCAATTGCCTTCCTAGCCCATAGAAACAGCGATTGGCAAGAGTAATTCTTCGCTTTATTTCTGACGAGATGTTGTTGTCAGATGTTATAGCGGATCCGAGGTACACAAAGTCCCTAACTACCTCAAAGTTGTACCTGTCTATTGTGATGTTTTGTCCAATCCGCCGGTGTTGTGTGTCCCTTTTTGTGGACAGCAGGTACTTCGTTTTGGCCTCATTGACTGCTAGTCCCATCTTAGCCGCTTCAGCTTCAATGCTAGCAAACGTTCCAGTGACAGCTCGCCGAGTTCTGCCAATGATGTCTATGTCGTCAGCGTATGCTAGCAATTGCACAGACTTGAAAAAAATTGTCCCACTACAATTGACTTGCGAGTTTCTTATAATTTTTTCAAGTATTAAGTTGAAGAAATCGCACGATAGCGCATCACCTTGTCGGAATCCTTTTTTGACGTCAAAAGCTTCTGTGAGGTCAGAACCAACCTTGACGGAGCAGCGAGAGTTCTCCATCGTCATCCTGCACAGTCGGACGAGTTTTGTGGGAATGCCAAAACCTGACATGGCTCTGTATAGCTCGTCTTTATAAATGCTATCGTACGCGGCCTTAAAATCGATAAAGAGGTGGTGGGTATCGATTTGGAATTCTTGGGTGGTTTCCAGGATCTGCCGTAGCGTGAACATTTGATCGATTGTGGACTTTCCTGGTCTGAAACCACACTGATAGGGGCCAATCAGGTTGCTGACGAAAGGTTTCAGGCGTTCAAATAGTACGGCAGAGAGGATCTTGTAGGCGATATTCAGGAGACTTATTCCTCTATAGTTGGCGCAGTTTAGAGGGTCTCCTTTCTTGTGGATCGGGCAAACGATGCTGAGGTTCCATTCATCAGGCATACTTTCTTCTGACCAAACTTTAGAGATGAGTTGGTGTATGCACTCCACCAGGTCATCTCCGGCCGCTTTAAAAAGTTCGGCGGGTAATCCGTCGGGTCCAGCAGCTTTGTTGTTTTTGAGTTTAGATATTGCTATCCTTACTTCATTTTGGTCAGGTGGACGGAAGTTTTGTCTGTCATCATCCATGTTGAATGGTTCATTCTGCCTGACAGCGGGATTTTGGCCTTCATCGCCGTTTAACAGTCTGCAGAAATGGTCCTTCCATGTACTCAGCACCGACTGTGGCTCTACTACGAGGTTTCCATTCCTATCTCTACAGGCTTCTGTGCGGGATTTTTTTTCTTGGCATGTTCTTTTTACCTGTTGGTAAAACTTCCGCACGTTGTTCCTGGAGTAGCATCTCTCAATATCTTCGATCGCGCGCTTCTCATGCTCTCTTTTTTTCTTTTGGAGAAGCCGGTGTTCTTCCCGTCTTTTCTGCTCGTAAAGCTCGCGAGCAGCTCTCGTCTTTCTTTGCAGCGTCGCTTTATATGCCTCTTGTTTGGCTGCATGGGCCTGCCTGCATTCGTCATCAAACCAGAGGTTTCGTGGTGGTGGTCTGGTGAAACCTAGCACATCAGTTGCGGCATCTCTGATGGCTTGTTGGCAGTGTTGCCACTGATCTTCGGCACTTGATGCTGGCGGTACTGGATTTCTTGAGAGGTTACGGGATATTCGATCGGCATAGGTTCTGGCGGTTTCTTGCGATTGCAGCTTTCCGACGTCATACTTCCTCACAGTATTACTCCGTTGTTGTGGAGTTCGGGTTATTCGCATTCTTACCTTTGCTGCAACAAGGTAGTGATCCGAGTCGATGTTAGCTGCTCGGAAGGTGCGAACATCCAAGATACTGGAGGCGTGTTTTGCATCGATCGCAACGTGATCAATCTGATTGACGGTTCTTTGATCTGGGTGTCGCCAAGTCCCTTTGTGTATATCGAGATGAGGAAACCGTGTGCTTGCAATGGTGACGTTAAGTGCCGCTGCGAAGTCAATTAGCCTAAGTCCGTTTTCAGACGTTGTGTCGTGTAGGCTATGTTTTCCGACAGTCCTACCAAAGATTTCCTCTTTACCTATTTTGGCATTAAAATCGCCTAGTACGATCTTAACGTCGTATTTAGGGCATTGCTCATAGGTTTTTTCGAGGAGCTCATAGAAGTCATCCTTGGTGGCGTCATCTTAGTCCTCTGTGGGGGCATGAGCGCATATTAGGCTAATGTTGGCGAATTTAGCCTTGATACGGATTGTCACAAGTCGCTCACTTACGTGTCGAAAGCCCAAGACTTCTTGCCTAAGTCTACCGCTTATGACGAATCCGCACCCAAATAAACGCTGTGGTCTTCTTGCGCAATCACCGTAGTACACGTCACAGTTTTTCATCCTCCTTTTGCCCGGCCCATTCCATCGCACTTCCTGGATGGCAGTAATTCCTGCTCTGTAGCAGTCTAGGGCCTCCGCTAGTTGTTTGGATGCACGTGGTCTGTTAAGAGTTCTAACATTCCACGTGCAGATCCGAAGGTCGTTGTCCTTGATTCGTTTTTCCGGGTCGTCAACAGTAAATCCGTCCTTTTCCGAGGCTATTGGTCGCTTCGCAACTTTTTCTTTTTTCCGTGGCAGGGTTGTTAACCCCACGCACAACCCCCAACCTGGAGGGCCAGGTCCTTTGTTGGATTCCTTGGACAAAAGGAACCGGAGAATCCGGAGTCAGTAACCCACTTCGGGGATATGAGCGCTGCCGTTGGCCCATTAAGGGTTCATCCGCCACCATCTATCTCTATTTCAATGCCCTGACTTGCATTGAATTGTCCTAATGACCTTATCTCCAAATACGTCGAAGTAGCTCATTAGGGCGTCTGCTTCGTTGACTGTTGACGCCACCGTTGGTCCCGTTGGTTGGGCTCATCCGCCGTACGTCCTCTTTCTGAGGGGCTCGTGCAAGACTTCTGCGAATCGATCAGAACAGTCATTAAAGCAGAGTATTATAGTGTTGCTATTTTTTCTGTGTTCAACACTCGCGCTTATAAGTTTAGCAGGAATGTCCGGATGGACAGACCAGTACCCGGTGGTTACCGCGGGGAGGTAAAATAAGCACAATTGATGTGTACGATATAGTTGCAGCGACTGTGCATCACCAGTTTGATGCCTTTCAGTGCCTACCCTATTCATACAGCACCCAACCATCAATAAAATAATTTACTTTTTGAAATCAAATTAATTGAAATAGCTTAATTATATTTGATAGATCGATAAACGTATGGTGTGGGTAGGTATAAATGAAATTTATTAAGGATATCAGGTATCTATAATAAGGTTGGAAGGAAGGTAGGTACTAAAATTTTAGAAAAAATGTTGTAAGCCATCTTATTTCTTTTGCTGTTTTCTATTTTATGAATTTTTCATTTCAAAATCCTTCGACCAGTTTTATCAAAAAATATTTTTTTGGAAAAACTTTTCGAAAACATATTTAAAATTTTTTTGAGTATGTCAAATTAAAGAAATCTTTAGTTTATACTAGGAGAAAAATTTAAAAAAAACAATCTATAGATTCGTTTTCAATATATTCAAAAAAACAAAAACAAATTCCGGACGGAATTTCCGGAACCCACTTTTTTTGACTTCTCTATCATCGTAATGTAGTGCCCCGTGGCTTAGTGGTTAGTGTGTCGGACTGCTAAGCGAAAGAACCTGGGTTCAAATCCAGCTCATAGCCACCTTTTTTTCTGGGGTACTGCCTCTTGCGAGGAACTGACAAAACCTCCAAGAGTAAAATTTGTCTCGAAAAAGTGCATCTCATGTAGCCGTTCGGACTCGGCGGTAAACTGTAGGTCCCTTCCATTCTTGCAGAGTAACAACACACACACAGGAATGGTTGAGAGTATAAGTCACTAGGCCTTGGCTCCTTAAGGAGCTGTCGCGCCAATAAATTTATTTATTTTATTTATTTAATCTATCATCGTAATGTCATGTGTGATTGTTAGAATTTTTTTTTTACGAATGCATAACTTGCCTTATAGTCCCCATACATCGCAAGTAAAATTGACATCTCTTAAGGATAGAATTGAAGAGAAATACGGCATTTGCTTAAATTAAAACCAGTGGTCCCATTCCAGATGAGATTCAATACCTGCTTTCGCTAGTACTCACTACCTAGTACTATTTACTCCACTTCTTACTCTTTCTTCAAAACTATTGCAGACGGTAAAGATTGCATCCAAACATATATTTTATCCCGACGTTTCGCTGGAGTTTTTCAGCATCTTCAGGGGCGTTGTTATTATGTCTAAATACATATACATATGTTTTAATTTTTTTGATTTATTTTATAATAACTTGTTAACTTACTTCAATTTTGTTGAATTTTTATTATAATTTGAGAATTTGAAACTTTCCTACATTAAACATCAAACATTACACAGATTTTATAAATTAAAACATTTAAAAAAACTAATATTTAGAATTTACTTTAAAATTGGACTTCTTAACACAAATAAACATAAATATCACAGTATGGCAGTGTTGTAAATTGAATTTGTTTCGTCGATGTTTTGTCCTAAATTCATTGAGGTCGCTCTCTTTTGCGGAATTCTTAAACTTTCCAGTGTAAATCTTGTTCCCCACCTTCTTTCCTTGTCTAAGATCTTGGCGTTGTCTAAGTCTACCATATCTCCAGTCTCTAAAATTTGTTGGCATAGTCCAGTTTTTTTTCTTATTTTTGATGTCACTCTTATGTTCAGCCACTCTTGTAGTGAAAGCTCGCTTTGTCGTGCCGGTGTGCATATACAAGATTGCAATCTTCCCCTTCTCTTTCATTGCAGCTAATTTCATAAACTACATCGTGTGTGTGCTCTTTTGGAATAGGTGCTTTTGTATTTGTGAAGAAAGTCTTGAGTGTTTCGTTAGAACTGTGCTAATTAAAATATTAACGGAGGGCCTGCCGGTTTTACGCGTTCATGTCACTTATATATACATGAAAAAAAACAATGAAGCAATTTTTCAACCACATTAAAATAAAGTATGATATTGAAACATGTATGACTCTCAAGAATTAAAGTAAACAAAATAATAAACTAGTGAACAAAAAGAGAAACTTAGATATCTATTACAATGCGGAGAATACGGTATACTTCCCAAACATCTCACCAACACAACTTCAAATATTAAGACAAATTTTACATCAGAAAAAATCAAAAAACAACTAGAAAAAATTGAGCAAACATTCATGTTTAAACTATTAAATTGGGAAATAACACAAGCAAATACAAGCATAACAGCAATACAGAAAATCATCTTTCACACAACTATTTAAATGAGAACAACGGACAATGAATGCAACACATTAATCTTAAAACAAAAACACATGTATAACCACATTGCCACAAAAATACAAACCACACACTCATTTAAAATAGACAATCTTAAAGACAAACAACTACAGAAAATTGGGTTTGTATTTAACGAAAATTGGTTTACAAACAGCACCAACATTCAGTTTCCCACATAGGTAAAATGGATGCTCTCTTTAGGCAAAAAGTTTGCTATTCCAGTTAATAACAGAAACTTCTCCTCAATTCACATCATAGCCGATGTAGAACAAGCTATACAAAAAATAAAAGATGATAAACAGAAAGATATTGCCAGATTCAAAATAGCAAGCCGGATTACTGAACACAAAAGAAGTTTAAAAAACTCAACGAAAGAAAAATTTATATTAAAAATATATCAGAAAACACAGTCCTTTTTAAAGTACCACAAACAAATAATGATAACTACAGCAGACAAAGGTAGCAAAACAGTGATAATGTATAAGGAAGACAATAATAATAAAATGATGGATCTACTACAAGACAAATCTACACACAAAACAACTAGAAACCAACCCAACATCAGACCTTGAAAAGACTAACAATGACTTAGTTACGGAACTTTTTAAAAAGGAGATAATTGACAAGTACCAAAAAAACAAACTGAGATGTTCGGCAGCATCGGCACCAAGAATATATGGACTACCAAAAATTCACAAAAGTTATCTGCCTCTCAGACCGATATCTTCATCTACTAATGTCCCTTGTTACCAACTCTCCAAACTTATTGGGCAAACACTAAGAAATATCCGATAAATAAAACATCAAAAACTCTTTTGAATTAAAAGAAAAGTTGAAAGATAATGTGCTTGAAGAAAGTAATATTTTTGTTTCTTTGGACGTCGTCTCACTGTTCACAAATATACCAACCCATCTAGCAATTGAAATCATAATGAAGAAATGGGATCAATTACAGGATTATACTAAAATATCGAAACAACAATTCTTGAAGATCTTAGAGTTTTGTTTAAGAGATAACAATTATTTCCAATACAAAACACTTTCTATAAACAGACATTTGACATGCCTATGGGTTACCCCCTTTCACCAACAATAGCGAACATAGTACACGACGACCTCCTTGACAACGTTTTGGAAAAACTCAAAAAAGAAAACATTGAAATCAAATTCATTGTCAAATATGTAGATGACATATTCGTAATAATCCATTAAGAAGACCAAGAAAGAATTTTAAGAGCACTGAACCAATATCACAACAAAATTCAATTTACAATAGAAAGGTAAAAAAATAATCAAATACCATATTTAGACACACTACTAATTCGTACTGATAATAAAACAGTATTCAAGTGGTATTCGAAACCAACATCATCTGGACGACTAATCAACTTCAATTCAACACAGCCCCTGTCTCAAAAAACAAATCCAAGTCCAATTATTTTCGAAATATTAAGATTTTGCATAATTGACAACAATTATTTGGTTTATGGCAACAAAACCTGCCAGCAAAGAGATGGTATGCCGATGGGATATCCAGTTTCACCCCTAATAGCAGGCATCATCCTCGAAGAGCTCCTCAACAACTGCCCTGAAAAATTACCCAACAAACCCAAGTTCTTGACAAAATATGTGGATAACATATTTGCCACAGTTAAAGCGAACACACTTTAAATACCCTTAACAGTTTCCATAGAAAAATACAATTTAGAGTAGAGATTGAAACAAGCAACAAATAAGCCTACCTGGACACAGTTGTCATTCGGGAAGAAGGTCAACTTAAAATGGATTGCTTCCGAAAATCTACTTCATCCGGTAGATTGATCAACTTCTATTCCCAGCATCCAAAACAAACAATTTTCAACACAGCTAAAAATTTGATACATAGAGTACTTTCAATCAGTGACACCGAATACCACAATTATTCCAAAATAAAAATAAGAGAAATATTACAAAAAAAACTCTTCCCACAACAAACAATTAAAACACTAATAAGACAATATAAACATCGAACAATCAACCCACCAAAAGAAAAAGAAAATAAAATGTACCTATCATTTACATTAAAGAAATATTGGATCAGTTCAAAAATGCAAAACTTACAGTTACAAATAAATATAATATAGCGCTGAAATCGACAAATACAACTTCACAACTATACATTTACCTCAAAACAAAAAGAAACATTCAGATTTAATTTACAAAATTATTTGTCATGGAAACTCAGACGAAGAATGTTACCAAATCTACATAGAAACAACTAAACAAAAACTTAAATGTAGACTGGCTGGACACAAATCCGATATCAAGAGTAACGCATCACAGAACACAGCACTGGCATCACACTGCATAGCTTCAAAACACTCCCCAAACCAAGATGAAGTTAAAATAATGCAACGAGAACGCCATAAAAAGAAAATGATAATCGAAACATTACATATAATAAATGCTAATAACACAAAGAACAGACGAACCGATATGGATGACGTAAGCCCGGATTACAGGCATTTGTTGGAGAAGAGAAAAAAGAAAACCTCAGCATGATGACCTTTATGCGTTTATATGAACTTATATAATTTCTTGTGTTTATTTGTAGGACATGTCACTTTTCAGTCAAACTTTATATTGTGTAGTAAGAAATTGATTATTTTACACAAATGAAACAATTATTGTAAGTGTTATTGTCATGTGAATATTTTTGTAAAAATTTCTTAACATTTTATCAATACTAAATAAAGAAACCATTGTTCACCTAAAGATGTCCATATACATTGACAAAACGTTGTGACAAAGTAAAAAAATTGTTTCAATTGACTTGAAACCCATTCAAAAACAACATCAAATAAGTTGTTGTTATTGAAGGTTTCTTTTTCATCTCTAAATATTAGAATTAGATTTTAGTATAAAATAAAAAAAAAAATATTTACCACCAGAATTTCAGTTTTGCTTTCAGATATAGTTTGAATTAAATCAAATGAAATTAAGTTTGAAATGGCTTTTACTTGCATATGGCAACGGATAATTAAAAATTGTCAAAAAATAGGTCAGTGACCGGGTTTCTTCACTGGCACGACCCGAAATTTCGAGGATTGCCAGTAATGGGACTGGGTCAGTATACTTGCAAGTGATTGGTTCATTTTTTTACATCGCTCCTTTTTTATTTAAATTAAATAGTATTTTACTCAAAAAAAAAAAAACATAAATCCTTATCTGTGAATATTCTCAAGTCTTAATTATCTTTTCAAAGTTGTGACTGAGCAGGTAACAATAGATAATAAGCTTTAAACCTAAATAAATGTGTTGATAACCGTGTCACATGACCGATCAGAAAAGAAAAGTTGACCAAACTTCTCCCGACAATTCCACTACACCAAAATTCAAATTTGCAAATACAGCGAATGAAGGAAATATTTTTCGCTTTAAAATGTCTATTTATGAATCCGATCTTAAAAAACTAAAAACAATCATCGATTCACATCTTCACAAGGAACTCACAATCGCTACCGCCAAACTAGCTACGAAGGATGACCTTCACAGGTTAAACACTGAGATTGCGCTTACAAAATGAAGATCTGACCAGAAAAATACAATAATTTGAAAACAGGTGTGATGCATTGGATGAAGAGCTGAAAAGCAAAATAGGATTTTGCGAAGTAAAAACATCATTCTCACCAATCCGAATGAGCATGTTGACCCTCAAGCAAAAACTCAAAACATCAGCCAACTTCTGCTTGGTGACCCAAACCAACTAACAGATACAATCAAATTAAATAAAAATAACTCTGTTATAAAAATAAAAATCAACACCGGCTCAAGTGAAAATGCATTGAAAATGTTAAAAAATTCATCGAAGTTCAAAGGCTCAGGTGTTTTCCTGCAACAAGACCTGACAAAACAAATGCCAACCAAACGCCGAATTCTACTAAGCTACAGGAAAGTAATTAAAACCAAAAAACCGAATGAAAAAATACAAATTAAAAACAATTCGTTGGTGGTTGCAGAAAAAGCAGTTTATTTAAATAATAACAAATAAAAATGATGATGGTGAACAAAAACTACGAGAAATGTTTGGCAAACTTGACTTCGAACCTGTCAAACTCATATCGCTGTCAAACAGACGTCATAGCCAGTCCTCTAGACCAGTTGATGATGCTGCACCAGGGATGCCACTTTCTCAAAATAATGCAAGATCTAGTACTATAGTATATAATTGAAATTGTGATGCCGTCAGTTCAATATATTTAAGATCTAGTAATATTTTTTCGTATAATGTGTAAGGACTAAGCAATAAAATTTTATTTGTAGACTTATGTTAAAAGATTTGATGTAACCCATGTAACTAAAGAAAATTTCAAAATGTTTACAAAGTACTTTGGTGGATTTAAACTAATTTTGTATGAAGCAGTAAAAACATATACGAAAGGACGTGCAAGCGGGGGAACTCTGTATGAGATTAAAACTTCGATGTTGGCAACTTATGGTTTTGAAGTGCATGAAGGAGTAACGATAGTCAAACTTTTGCGTTAGCATAACTTGTACGTTATTCCATTCTACATCAACTGCAATAAGTGGAGTGAGGACTTAAAGCGACTTAACAACATCATGCATCACTTTGGAAACAAAAGCGTCTTAGTTATTGGTGACTTCAATGCCAGAACCAGCAATTTACAAACTAAAACAGTACAAAGCGCAACAAACAATTTAATAAATTATAGTCAAAGGACATCAATGGATGGAGTTTCAAATCAAAATGGAACAAACCTTCTAGATCTTCTCCTGTTGTTTGATTGTACAATTTTGAATGGCTGTAAGAATGGTGACATCAAAGGACATTTTACATTTCTAGGAGGACAAGGCAAATATGTGATAGACTATTGTGCGATTAATAACGCTTGGAATGATTAAGTGCAAAAATTTGAAATCCAATGTAAAAACTATTCCGATCACATCCCAATAGTTGTAGACTGGGTTGATGATAATACACCTAAGTGAACAGATCTGAAACTTTTACCACGATTGAAATGGAAACAAGAAACAGCAGATGTATTTCAGTAAACATTGGAAGAAAACCTAGCGATTTTAAATGTTACGACCGAGTCTGCCGAAGTAAGTGCTAACAAAATAGTATCTTACATTAGATATTCAACAGACAATATCTCTCCCAAAAACCCCCCTAACTTTAAACAAAAGTGGTTTGACAAAGAATGTATGATAGCCCGGAAAAAATCATTTACTCTGTTAAATGCGATACGAAATTCTAACTGTCTAATTTTGAAGAAGTGGTACCTTGAAGCTAACACACGTTATAAGAAATTGTGCCTACGGAAAAAAAAACGAATTTGAAAACCATCAAGCTTGTTCACTCGGCAAGATAAAAAGTTCGAAGGAATTTTGGAAGACAGTCAGGGAGGTTAATGGATCGAGTTTTGCAATAGGAATAGGATTATCTGCTGAAGATCTGTATAACCATTTCAAAAGTCTTCTATACAGCAATCCAGATGTGAGATTCTCTTATGCGGAGCCGATGATTCTCGATGAGATGCTTGATTCGGAAATATCGTTAGCAGAAATAAGTACTGTGATCTTAAAAGGAAAAAAATGAAAAAGCTCCTGGTGAAGACGGGAATCCATACGAGTTCTTCAAGAATGCAACTGTTGCTTTACATTTCCAACTTAAATCGTTATTTGATAAAATAATCTTGGGAGATATTTCCAATCCACAAAAAAGGAGACTATTTCATAAATGTCCTGGCAAAATTGTTTTGTGGTGTGCTTGTCAACAGACTAGAAACATGGGTTAAAACTTACAACATTTTATCGGACTATCAGGCTGGATTTAGAAAAACATTTTCAACAGTTGACCATATTTTCTCCCTAACTTCAATTATTAAAGCGTTTCAAGCCAGAAACAAAGAAGTATATGCACTTTTTGTTGATTTCAAGGCAGCCTTTGATCTCATAAATCGTAATGCCCTCTTTTATAAGCTTTCACAATTAGGACTGTCTTCGAACTTCATCAATATAAGTAAAGATTTATACACCGAGTCAAAAGCAGCTGTATGGGATGGGTCAACCTATTACGAGTGGTTCGAGACGAATAGTGGCGTTAAACAAGGATGTCTTCTTAGTGCACTTTTGTTTGCACTCTTCATTAACGATGTTGTAGCTGGTCTTCCTGGAGGAATCCGTATTTCTGATTTAAACATCAATGTCCTTCTGTATGCCGATGATCTGGTGGTACTTTCAAAATCACCAGAAAGCCTTCAACTGATGATTAATCGATTAGCGGAATATTGTCTTAAATGGATTCTTGTCATTAACTCAGATAAATCAAAAGTCATGTTGTTTTCAAGGTCAGCAAAAAGTCGGAACACTTATAATTGGTCTTTTAATGGATCTATTTTAGAAGTAACCAATGAGTACAAATATCTGGGATTGAATCTGAACAGTACTCTTGATTTAAACAAACATCTTTCAGATAAATCAAAAAGTGCGCAAAGTCTGATCAATATCTCATTGAGGAACATATTCTTAACTGAACGCATCAAACTTTCAGCAAAATATAAAATATTTGATGCCGTGGTTAAGTATAGCCTGCTGCTCGAATACGAGGAGATTGAAAAATTTCAAAGAAATTTCATAAAAAAGCTATTTAATCTACTACTGAAAACGCCTAATTATGCACTATATCGTGAAACGGGTCTTCCTAAACTATTTACATATACGCTGAAACTACAGGCAGATTACGTCGTGAAGATGCTATCTTACCAAGATGAACGACTTTCTAAAAAATGGTAATATATGAGTTCAGAAACGAGGATTGCCGGATGTCAAGATGGAAAAGATTAGGAAACAACTACGGCGAAGTTCTCTCCATGGATCCAGGCAATTTTTACATTCTTAAAGAACAGGGTTACATTATTATTTAGCATTGTGAAAACTCTGTACGCGATAGTCTTATAGCGAAAGCACGCGAATCTGAAAGTAGAATCCTATATTCACAACTTAACACCACACTATTGCAAAAAAAACTAATTTAACGACCTGCTAAACTTTAGAGAAATATCGCTCATATTTAAAGTGACATGTGAACTTTTAAGCCTAAACGGAAGCCCTTACAATGGAAATTTTACCCAATTCTGTTCTTTGTGCAATTTGTGATCCAAAGAAGTCTGTTTCAATTTTGTCAGCATGTGTCCCATATTCTCATCACAACGCCTGTCATACTTCGGAAAGAGAACATTAACGTTGCAAGAAACTATCAACATCCTGAATGGTTTTGACTGGAAAACTCTTTACAGATTTTTAAAGATACTTATAAATATAGGATGTTATTAATAACCGAATTCATTTAACTATTTTCTACTATTTTATTAAATATTTAATTAAATTAATTATTTGTACATAAAGATAAAAATTGCTAACCGAGCTGACGGCAAAGCCATAGCTTTTAAATTCATTGTTTTTGTTCAACTATGTTAAGAAAAGTAGAAATAAATGAATTAATTACGTACTTAATTACTTACTTACTGGCGCTCTCGTCAAAAAAGTGAGCCAGAGGTCCCATGCGTTAGTGACTACTTATCACACTAGGCATTTTTTCGCGTCAGTTCACTTGCGCGATTTGGGTTCTTCGTGGAACACGTTATTGAATCAATACTCTCTACTGACGATGTTGTGACGTAATTTTGACGCCACAGCCGTCAGTTGTTAGTGAATTCACTGGCCGTGTGATATAGGCTTAAGACTTCTAATCCACTAAATTGTTTTGCTGATAACAGTACAATCAGCTTCTCATATTCGTTTTCAGATTCACTTCCCAGTTCTTCGGATGTAGAACTGCAATGGCAGCGTATGATTAGCTCATTAAATTTCGATCTTGTCAGCATTGTTTAATGAGGAGTTATTAATCGTGTGAATTGTAATGCTTCAAAAATTCAATGCTGTTTTGTGTCATTAAAGCATAAACCACCCCTTTGCCGCTATCCATGAGTGGCACTTGCATCGATGAAACCGAAGAACTTTGCGTTCTAGGTAAGTTTATCACAAAGCAACTTCTTTGGAATGAACACAATAATGACATCGCCAAAAATGCTGCGAAATGTTAAGGTTTTCTTAGACGTTGGAAGAAATATTTTCCCATGTGGCTATAATTTATAAGGCGTACATTAGCCCAAAGCTTGAGTACAACTATTAAACTTGGGCAGGTGCCCATGCTACTCCTAGATAGAATCCAGAAGAGCCAGGTAAAAAAGATAAGTTGTTGTTGATTCTCTAGAACATCGTCTCGTTTCCTGTCTCTCCTTGTTCCATCGCTTTTTCTTAAAAAAATGCTTCAGCAAAATAGCCTGTTGCATTCCTCCCCTTAAAAGTTTTCCCCTTAATAATTGTACAGCTAGGAATGCTCGTGGATCGACCCTTTACCTGAACTACACGAATGCGGAACGCTTGTACGGCTCTATTTTTCCCTTCTATTACGATTTGCAAACATTCAAAACCGTTTTGCATCGGTATCTCCTTTCCAATTTTCTTAAACCCTCGCACTATTTTAATTCATGATAAGGGTAGTAACAACCCCTTTACCACGCGCCGACTATACAAAAAATAAAATACTGACTATTTCCTAAGAAGTTTAGATTTTCTTACCAAATTTACGCACGCAAAACGAACTGTTTGTTTTCCTGAACACACTGCGAGGGCATTAGGAAGATAGGGAGGGGGAAAGATAGGAGGTACACTAGTTTTGAATGTTTGCAGATCAAAATGGCAAGGGAAAATCTCGCCGGGTAAACTATTCCAAATTCGTGTTGTTCGGCTAAAAAAAGAATCCCTATATTTCACGGTACGTCCGAAGTTGGGCTCAAGGGTGAACTGATGGGCATTTCTTGCGAGACGAGTATTACGGGAGAAACTTTTAAGGGGAGGAATGCAGCTGGCTACTTCGAGTGAACATTGTTTTATAAAAGAAACGATAAAATAAGGAAAGACATGAAACATTGCGTCGGTGTTCGAGAGGGGCAATTGTTTCAGCGGCAGTTCTATTCCCTATCAATCTTAACGCTCGATTTTGTATTCTATCAAGCAGTTGGAGCGATGTTTGCGAAGCAACTGGCCAGAGGTGGGAGTTATACTCGAGTTTAGGGAGTATAAACGCTTTATAAATTGTAGCCAGATCAGAAGGAGAAAAATACTTCTTACACCGATACAGAAAATCTAAGCACTTAGCAGCATTTTTAGCGATCTCAAATATATGTTCGTTCCAACGGAGGTCGTCGTTGACACACATAACGAGTACTGAGAGCTTGTCGGTTTCTTCCATGTAAGTGTCATTCATCGACAATGGCGCTGGGGGTATGTTTAGCTTTAACGACAGAAGACAGCATTGATTTTTCGAGGCATTAAACTATACACGTATCCTATTACCCCATTTGGCAATACTGAATAAATCGGAGTTTCCATTGATTCCATTGCAATTGTACGTCCAAAGGCCAAGGCCGTGAATTTGGGAAGGAATATGAAAAGCTGAGGGTAGAGTCCTCAGCAAAACAGTTAAGTGGATTAGAAGTAACACACAGAAGATCATTTATAATAAATTGCACGACTGGGTCGCACGTACTTGCTCCTATGTGCTAATTCTCTTTAAGTGCAGGCGTCTTTTTGGAAAAGATTTAATTTTAAGGTTTTTTGACGTGCAACTTATTTAGAATCGTTGTGATTTGAAGCTCGATGAAACGAAAATGCGTCAAGTCTAGGTAAAGGTACCTATAGGTACATTTAACAATAATTTACTTTTTCAAATCAAATGAATTAAAATAGTGTAATTATGTTTGATGGATCGATAAAAGTATGGTGTGGGTTCATGGAATTTATTTAGGATATTATGTACATATAATAAGTTTGGAAGGAAGGTAGGCACTAAAATTAAGATACCCATTCCAACCACTGTGGAGCGGGGGGTATAGACAATATTAAAACTTAAGAAAGTGGTTGTTTGGTTGTTTGTATACAGGTGTACAATTTTGTTTTCTTAATTGAAATGTTTGCATTCAGTAGGTAATCGAGTATTTTTTTTATTTGCTAGTTGCTTTTGCGTGTTTATGTGCTTATCATAGGCGTCCTTACTATTTATTCTGTATGCTGTATGTTGTAATGATCATGAAATGCTTTAAAATAAATAACGAAAAATAAATAGTAATAAAAATAACGAAGTTTGCTTTCATTAGACTAGTGGCAAGGGCCCAACCGAACAATATAAAACAACATTTTGTGGAAAATATTAAACAAATAAATTTTTTATGAAACCAATTATGAATTTTTCATTTCAAAATCGTTCGACCAGTTTTTTTCCAAAAAAATTTTTTTTTTGAAAAACTTTTCGAAAACATATTCCAATTTTTTTTTAGTATGTCAATTTAAAGAAATCTATAGTTTATGTTTACTAGGAGAAAAATAAAAAAAAAATGTATAGATTCGTTTTCAATATATTCAAAAAACAAAATTAGTTTTTTAAAAAAATATTAAAAATAAAAAAAAATGTTTTTGAAAATTTTAGTAAACAATATTATTCAAAATCAATTTCATCAAAATCAGTCAATTAGTTAACGAGAAAGTCCTATTTTAAGAAACCGGTCATATGGGAGGTACCGTTATAAAACTTTTTCTGAAAAATCCATTAAAACTGAAAGATAGATTTTGCATAGAAAACACCATTCAGAAAGTTTTATCAAAATCGTAGTAGCCGTTTTCGAGAAAAATAAGTTTTCATTAAAAGTTATATAGCAGGTATCGTTAGTTTTAGAGCTAGAATGCCGATTCGAAAAACAGTCGAGTAGAGTACTCTGAAAATACTATATACCAAGTTTGAATCAAATCGGCCCAACCGTTTAGGCTGTAGGAATCGATACGGACAGACAGACAGACAGACAGACGGACAGAATTTGTTGACCCACTTTCAATACAACTTGTATTGAACGGTCCAGAAGAAAGATTCTAATCCAACGAAGAGAACTTCATGCCAAATTGTCTTAAATGCCTTGGAGATATCAAGAGCAATAATCTTACTTTCACCAAAGCGATATAAACATTTGTTCCACTTTTCGGTGAGATATGCCATCAGATGACCAGTGGAACAGTTGCTGCGGAATAATGAAGTAGCATGAGTTCCACATCGATCAGTTGGGTAAGGAGATGTAACCAGGCAAAGAGCTCGACATACTTTCCATCGGGTGTTGTCTGACCAGAATAGCGGAATTGTGTACATTGAAATCGTCCGTAATAACGATTTCAGTGCGAGGACAAAGGGAAATAATTTTCAAGATGGAATCAGACAGCGCAACAAACTCGTTACAAGTCAAACTACTGTCGAGATTTGGACTCCTGTAAATAAAACAATAATGAATGACATACTTGCGGACAGTGAATTTCAGACACAAGAAGTTGGACGTGTTGGAACATTGCCCGTATTGGGAAGGCGCTGGCAAGCAATATCATTCCTAACATAGACCATGACACCATGATGAGAAAAGCGTAATGGCACCAAGCTATACCTATGTAGAGCAAATTCTGATAAATCAGTATTTACTCCAACCTGAGTTTCACTTAATGCCAAAACAGCTAGCTTGTATGGAAGGTATTTCGTTCAGACCGTGTAGGTTCGAGGGGAGGGGGGGTCGCCATATTTATAAAAAGACTATATCCTGCAAGGTTGTAATCTCATCTAATAGAACCAATTGACTGGAATGGAATTTCTGTTTTTGGAAGTTGATTGTGCTGCACAGAAGTGTCTTATCGGTATTATGTATAAGCCTCCCAATGTTATCGAAACAAGCTCCATCACCGACATCTTAGAAACTATGACTCCTAGTTATAACCACATTATAATTGCTGGTGACTTAAATGTTGACCTCTTAGATGTCCGAAACAGTGAAGTAAAATGCTTTAATGATAATATTGCCTCTTTTAACCTTTATCCAATAAATCATGAATACCCTACTCATTCTCAATACGAGCTCTACTTTGCTAGATGTTTTTCTTGTAGGCCAACCAAATTTCGTGAATGGCTACCATCAACTTGATGTTCCAGGTTTCTCAAAGCACGATCTTGTAGTTGCTTTCTATGGCCTCAGCTTTACTTCCGTATTGATTTTTATAAGACGTTACGAAATGCTGTTAACACTGAGATAAGAAACTCAAAGAAAAGGTTTTATGCCTCCAAGTTTAGTAACCTTACTTCACAACAGTTGTGGAGAAATAAAAAATCTCTTGGTGTCTCAAAACAATCTGAATGCTCCGATGTAGTCTGCGATAAAAACGAGCTGAATAACCTATTTGTGAATGTTCCTTCAGCCTTAAGCGCTTATGATGACTCTAACATGGACACCAATTTAGTTACTGAAACTGATAACGTTCAAACGTTCAGCCTCCATAGAGTCAGTGAATTGGAAGTGTTTAAGGCTCTGAGTGAGATAAAGTCCAATGCTATTGGTTTGGATGCAATTCAAATGCTTCTTCCGTTTCTCTCACCCTACATTTCCCATATCTTCAATTCCATCTTAACTTCCTCCTGAGCCGGCAGATTTCATCTTTTCTAAGTATCTGGATTCAGATATCAACACAGCTGCAACACGGCTCTGCTGAAAATAGTCGATGACATACGACAAGAATTGGATAAAAATCTTGTAACAACCCTGGTACTTCTCGATTTTTCTAAGGCGTTTGACTCAGTTCCACACAGTCTGTTGTTGGAAAAGTTAAAGCACAATTTTTTCTTTGAACACACGGCTCTTTCCCTCATTAAGGAGTACCTAACTGGTAGAACTCAGGCTGTTGTGGTTAACAATGAACTTTCTGATTTCCTCTCAACGCATGCTGGTGTACCACAAGGATCAATTTTGGGCCCACTCCTCTTCACCCTCTTTAATAATGATCTTCCCTCGATCCTCAAATCTTGTAAGATCCTTATGCATGTGGACGATGTGTAAATTTACGTGAGCTATCAGATTGGCATGATTGAAGATGCAACTGCTCGAATAAATGAAGATCTGCTGCGTGTTGTTGAATGGTCTGATCGGAATCTTTTGAAACTGAACTCAAATAACCCACCATGAACGGTGGGCTCATCAGTTAGACCGTTCATGCTCTTCTAAGATGCACAAAATAGGTCGATGATTATCGACTCTTCATAAAACACATTGCAGAAAGCAATAGTGAATTATATTTCTTTTAGGGAACTTTGGTTAAAGTTATGCACCTAAATCTGGGTGTTTTGCTCGTGGACCAGCAGCAAAGTCAATACAAAATATATTGCAACAACAAAAACTATTGCTAGTTGTTTGTTGTTGTTTTTTTTTGTGAAGTTTTTGTTGAATTAAATTCAATAAAAACGGTTTTGTGTTCTTTACTCCAAAAAGTGTGCGTTTCGCCCAAGCATGAACGGTGGGCTCATCAGTTAGACCGTTCATGCTCTTCTAAGATGCACAAAATAGGTCGATGATTATCGACTCTTCATATAACACATTGCAGAAAGCAATAGTGAATTATATTTCTTTTAGGGAACTTTGGTTAAAGTTATGCACCTAAATCTGGGTGTTTTGCTCATGGACCAGCAGCAAAGTCAATACAAAATATATTGCAACAACAAAAACTATTGCTAGTTGTTTGTTGTTGTTTTTTTTGTGGAGTTTTTATTGAATTAAATTCAATAAAAAGGTTTTGTGTCCTTTACTCCAAAAAGTGTGCGTTTTGCCCAAGCATGAACGGTGGGCTCATCAGTTAGACCGTTCATGCTCTTCTAAGACGCACAAAATAGGTCGATGATTATCGACTCTTCATAAAATACATTGCAGAAAGCAATAATGAATTAAATTTCTTTCAGGGAACTTTGGTTAAAGTTATGCACCTAAATCTGGGTGTTTTGCTCGTGGACCAGCAGCAAAGTCAATACAAAATATATTGCAACAACAAAAACTATTGCTAGTTGTTTGTTGTTGTTTTTTTTTTGTGGAGTTTTTGTTGAATTAAATTCAATAAAAAGGTTTTGTGTCCTTTACTCCAAAAAGTGTGCGTTTCGCCCATGCATGAAGGGTGGGCTCATCAGTTAGACCGTTCATGCTCTTCTGAACTGATGAGCCCACCGTTCATGTTTGGGCGAAACGCACACTTTTTGGAGTAAAGGACACAAAACCTTTTTATTGAATTTAATTCAACAAAAACTCCACAAAAAAAACAACAAACAACTAGCAATAGTTTTTGTTGTTGCAATATATTTTGTATTGACTTTGCTGCTGGTCCACGAGTAAAACACCCAGATTTAGGTGCATAACTTTAACCAAAGTTCCCTAAAAGAAATATAATTCACTATTGCTTTCTGCAATGTGTTTTATGAAGAGTCGATAATCATCGACCTATTTTGTGCGTCTTAGAAGAGCATGAACGGTCCAACTGATGAGCCCACCGTTCATGCTTGGGCGAAACGCACACTTTTTGGAGTAAAGGACACAAAACCTTTTTATTGAATTTAATTCAACAAAAACTCCACAAAAAAAAACAACAACAAACAACTAGCAATAGTTTTTGTTGTTGAAATATATTTTGTATAAACACAAAGCTTATATTATCAAAAACTCTTATTCTTCCTATTTTAATATACGGTAGCCTTATCTTCTGCTGTCCAGATTGTAGAAGCAAACGAAAGCTAGAAGTCGCTTTCAACATTATTGCTCATTTCATTTACGGTTTAAATCGGCTTTATAATGTTTCAAGGTATGCTAAAAGTATTATTGGCATGCCTCTGAGCAAGTTCCTTGATTTTCAAGCCCTAATTTTCTTATTCAAGTTGATCCAACATAAGACACCTGAGTATCTTTTTGAAAAACTCTCATTTCCATCATCACAAAGAAGTAATATTTTAATCGCTCCCATATTTAACTTTCGTAACTCAAAGCGACAGAAATTCTTTCTTAAGCCGCGTACATTTGAATAGACGACACAAAAATCACTTACCATTTAAAAATACTTACATTCAAAACACAAGACTGACAATGTCAAACTGTGCAGAGAAGGTCCAAATTAATTTTCGCAATTACCAAACTGTCTTAGGTGTTATGCCCATAAGACAGCTTGCATAAAAAAAAATCAATTTAAACATTCAGCACAGCACAATAGGACAAATTCATATGCCCTTATCTATTTACCGGAAGCATTGAATGGTCATACAATGCCTACAGTAGATAAGAAAGAGATAGTTAAGCACAGAGGTCATGGGACAGATAAGGGGATGTATTTGCGACGCGTGTGTGTATTATTTTTTTCCTTCTACAGCGTGAGTAGGCTTCTTTATTTGTCTTCTAACGACGCGAGGGGTATTATTTTAATCTTTACAACACATTCGAGGGGTATTTTTCATTTTTTCAAACGAATGTGTATTTTTTTTAACACTCGCGACAACAATGCGCAAATTATTTTTTTTTTACATTTATTTTCGTTTATTTGTGCGCGCACCTCAACGTCCGGCCTAGGCGAGCTTAAGATCGACACCCAAAATTTTAAATGGTACTTCCATTTGCACTAAGCTCGACATGGAAAGAGATTACTATCAAGTACCAATGCATTAAGAGGACATCCACAAAACGGTCATAATAACACCTTTGGTACTCTTCTAATCTTTGGTGATTCCTTTTGGTCTCAGAAATGCTACGCAGACGTTCCAACGATTCATGGACTCGATTTTTAGGGATCTGGAGTTCGTTTTTATCTACATTAATGACATCCTCATCATGTCACAAAACGAAAATCAACACTTCCAGCATCTGCAAATAGTCTTCGAACTTCTAGCATCTTCGTCACTAAGCATTAACTTGAAGAAGCGCGTGTTCGGTCAACCAGAGCTGAACTTCCTTGGCTACATTATAAATGCCCAAGGTTATGCACCAGTCAACGAACGAGTCGATGCGATACTCCCTTATCCAAAACCAGAGACCATCGAAGAACTGAGATGCTCCCTCGGAGTAACAAACTACTACAGACGATGTATTCCACAAGTTGCGCATTCAAAAATACCACTCAACAACTACCTAACAAGATCAATAAAAAAGGGCAAAACAAAAATTTGCTGGACTGGAAAAGCATCAAAAGCATTTGAAGAATGCAAATCGAAAATTGGTACGGTAACACTCCTGGCTTATACATCACCAAATGCTACCATGACACTAGCGACTGACGCTTCATCCACTGCAATTGGAGCCAAACTAGAACAACTTGTCAACGACGACTGTCAGCCACTTGGTTTCTTCTCACGGAAGCTAGGCCCATCAGAGCAACGCTTCAGCACCTACAACCGTGAACTACTTGCCATCTTTGCTTATGTAATGTTTTTTCATTACTTGTTAGAGTACCGCAGTTTCACCATCAAAACCGACCATAAGCCTCTGATCTACGCATTCATACAGAAACATGACAAAGCTACGGACCGAAGAATTCGACAACTTAACTAAATCTCATAATTTACCACGGAAATATTTTATGTAAAGGGTAAAGATAATCTAGTAGTAGACGCACTATCACGCTTGAACACTAGTAGCATGCCAATCATACTCAGCCCAGACACGATACGAGATTAACAAATCAAAGACAAGATCTTCGGGATCTGATTAATAGTCTATCATTTCTTCATCTTCATGAACTGAAGGCAGAAATAGGCATCAAACTATACTGTGAGGTTTCCACAGGTATAGTCAGGCCAAACATTCCACTGTCACTAAGAAGAACAGAACAGAAAACTCGAACCACACCTTATCATCCACAATCCAACAGCATGGTTGAACGAACGCACTGGACCCTCAAAGCAGCACTCATTAGTTCAAGGAAATCTTGGATCGACATACTGCCATTGATCCTACTGGGACTGTGAACATCATTCAAAGAAGACATCCAGGCCACTCCAGCAGAAATGTTATATGGAACATGTCTAAGGATACCTGGAGAATTCTTCGTTTTCGCGAATCTACCACCAGACCCTACAACACTTATTCTAAACTCTAAAGCATCGAGAACACATGAGTGGAGTCCGACCTACAACAACAGCTCACCACACCAAATCCAGAATGTTCATCCTAAAAGATCACATCACCTGTTCACATGTTTGGTTACGCTGCGATCATGTGAAATCTCCACTGGAACCACGGTACCAAGGTCTTTACATCGGATAGGATCTACAAAATACTTATAAATAGCCAAGAAAAAAATGTTTCCATTGAAAGACTAAAGCCGTACTACGTCTTACACGGCCTCTGTGGCTGCTGATGATTCTGAGTAGTAGAAAATAATAAAAAAAAAATATTACACTCTGTGGTATATCCATAAAAATATTCTTACTTTCTGTAGGCCCAAAATCATTTTTATAATTTTTTTCTAATTTTTGATCTTTTTGACGGCGATCTGAGAAAGTAATATCTTCTCATGCTTCCAACTAAGCAAAAACTATTCATACCATCTTCTTTGATTATCCAAAGCGGTGTTATCGCATTCCACTAAATACGAAAGTTTAAGATCAATCATTGGGTGCATTACTCTGTATTCTAGATACTTCGCAGTATTGCTAATATCTACCTTGTCTTACAATTCAGATTTCTGTTCTTCCGCTAAACCAGGTGTTGCTTTTTAACGCAGTTTATAAAGTTTGACGTAATTTGAGTCTGTATCTTGGTACGACATCCCTTCAAGTTGAAATTTATTATAAACTTAATAACGCGTAACATATTCATTTCATATACCAAATTATTCTTACCTTGCAATGCAAAGCTACTGCTAATTATGCTATTCACGTCATTAACTAGAATAAGAGCATTTTCTCCCAACCGGACTTTGTACCTTACCTTAAATTATTGTAAAGTTATGGCCTGGGGTTCGACAAATAAAACTCAATCAAAATTCCTAAAAACAAATTTCTTTTTTTTTATGAAACACAACGTCTTTCAGTTTAAATAACAGCAAATTTAACTTATTCCTCTCATTCACAATTCAAATACGTTTTCATACTTCTGGAAGCTTCCGTCTGGTTCTAGCACAATTTAAGCTTTCGGTTGTTTGTACTTATTCGAGTTCGAATTAGTACTCAGTCAAAACATATTGCAAATATGTAGCATATATTAGGAACATGTTGTTGTACACAATACATGTTAAAAATGGTTGCTGTACACAGTTTATCCTGCAAGTGTCGTTAAGTTGGAAAAAAAATTTAATCTCCGAATATCTTAACATTTTGTCGCTACATCACATTGTGCCCCTCTTTGTTTTGTTTGTCCCGCACATGCGCATCATCATTGTTTCCATGGTAATGAAGCAGGCGATACACATGGACATTTTTATCATTAATGCGCATAACTACCTTCTCAGTCTAACTGAACCTTGGCCGATTTTCCCTTTCTACGATGTGGTCATTGAATTCAGGTGCTGTTGCTTCCGCATCGTATCTGGTCCTCAGGCGGTCAATCGCAAAGTTTACGTTGCTTTGGGTGTTTGGCGTATGTCGTTTTATCCTTTTTTGTGCTGGTGCACAAATTTGCCCTCGAACAGTGTTGTCTTTCAATGTCGACGCGTTGACATTAGCACTCTATCGTAGCCATTTCTCGGATACGTTGGCTACCTTGCGAAGCTCAGTCTGCTCTTTCCATTGTCAGGGCAAATGCAAGAGCCTCAGCGAGCGTTTTCTTACATGCCATTCCTACAGCCATTTGTAGTTATCCATCCGCAATGACATTGTTGAACGCATCGGTTGCCAGCTCGTTTATGATTCATAAATGTCAGCTTGCAACTGTTGTAGCGTTTTACCTCTTGTTTGAACCCTTCGACGAAACTGGACTCGGTAAACTTGCTGCAAGTCGTCGCCAAACCTCATCTCATTTGCTCTGACTATAGCATCATAATCGTGATGTTTGTCTTTAGGGATGGTGTGCAGCAATTCGCCAGTTGTTCCTCTGAGAGCAAGCATAAAAGCAATTGACTTATCTTCAATGTGCCAGTTGTTCACCAACGCGGCAGCTTCGAACTGCCTCTTATAAATCGGCCATGATGTTTGATCATCGAATACAGGGAGCTGCATTTTCTTTCGTCGTGGGGGGTCACTCGAATATTCACGAACCTTCTGCTTCTTCAAAGAATCAAATTCTTGAGACAGATGTTCGCATTCTATATTTTCTACTTGCCTTCCGAATTTTCCTTCCAAGCTTTCTATTTTGGCTTCAAATTTCTAAACTACTATTTAGTTTTTCGCTTAGTTACTTCTGGAGAGTATCTAATGAATTCTTTTGTTCGTTGAATTTACTGTCGAGAAATTTCCATTGTTCGCTTAGTTGGTTCTGAAGAACTTCTAACGAATTATTTTGCTCATTCTTTTGTTCTTTGAGAACGTTCTTTTGTTCTTCGAGAAAGTTCTTTTGTTCTTTCGAGGAACTTCCAGTGCATCGAATTTCGACAGAAGCAACTTCATGAAAGCAGCCATTTCATCGGCGGTACTTACCACCATCCTGAGTGATAGCATTCCGAAGTCGTAGCAATAGTTCCCTTTTTACTCCCGAAGTCTGAAGATTCCTTTTTCGTAATCCTTCTTTCAACTCAACCGTTGTCAATTGTTCTATTTTGCGACCCATTTTATGCGACAAAGCCTAATTTATTTTAGTATCTCTTCTAAAAAAATCTTTTTCAAACTCTATTTTTATCAAAATATCCGCTATTTACAATTTTAAAGCACAATCAGTTAAATAGTTTCTGGAAAATTCAACTTTTAGAATAATATGAGTCACAGAAACTGTTTACACACAATATCTCTGGAAGTTTTCACTTTAATAACTATTTGAAACTTAAGAAAAAATGTCTGACATAATAAGAAAATAAAAAAAAACAACAAAAAACAACTAGCAATAGTTGTTTTTGTTGCAATATATTTCTATTGTCTGACATAATGACCGATATAATTATTTCTAATGGAGGCTCGGCCTCCTGAGGCAAAAAACATGCAAGAATATTTAGTAGAACGCTAAATATTGTCTATTCGTTCAAGTTTGTATGTTAATTCGTTACTGAGATATGGCGCTTCAAAACAGGTAATTCTTTATATTTTTTGTAAAATATGACCTAAAATGCAGAATTTCAATTAATTTCTTATTATTCTGTTATAGACGATTTATTGATGAAATGTTGTTGTAATTGTGATTCTTAAGGAGTCAAGACCTAGTGACATACTCTCAACCATTCATGTGTGTGTGTTGTTAGTCTGCAAGATTTGTAGTTACCTACAATTTACCGCCGAATCCGAGCGGCTACATGAGATGCACTTTTTCGAGACAAATTTTACTCTTGGAGATTTTGTCAGTTCCTCGCAAGAGGTAGTACCCCGGAAAAGAAGGTTGCTATGAGCGGGATGAGGCTCATTTGGAGCAGTCGGACACACTAACCACTAAGCCACGGGACACAACAATAAATATTTCACAAACATTTAATAATGTCTTTGTTTCTGAAATGCTTCTGAAATGTTTAAAAATGTTTATTTGGTGTCCGCTCCTTTCTTATATATTTCCAGTCACCGACTAACCTCCAAGCCAATAGCATCATTTCTTTCTCAGTGTGTTTCTCGCTTATCTTACGTTGGTACTTATCCCGCTATTCTCCAATAGCTAATTTTTGTTTCTTATCTTTTCTATACGCTCCGTTAATGGTAGTGCAAATTACAAATCAAGAGTAAAAAAATAAGAAAGCATGGCCTCAGGGCCACATGTGCTTTCAGGTACATATTGATATTTAATGACCAACTGAGCACTCGAATAAAAAAAAAGAAAAAACACAAATTACTCGACCTTAATCCGTTCATTCCCGCTTCCGTATCTAACCCCTCCATTCCGACCTTCTCGTCCAATCCCAACCCCAAATTCATTGTGATTGCCCCAACCGATAGTGATAAACCTTGTTCGAAGTTCAGTGTCTTTTTATTAAAAAAAGCCATAAATGGAACTGGCTATGAATATAAAACTCAGTTCCGTGATGGTAATTTTCTCATTTTAGTAGTCTCTTAAAATAGCTGAAATGTTCCTTTCACAAAATACTCTATCATATGCCCTATCAAGGTCACCTTTCATTCAAATCTGAACGCCTTGAAAGAAACAATTTACGCACCATATCTTGAAAATGTGCCCGAGGACGAAATTATTAAAGAAATGAGCTCTCAAGGTGTAACTGAAGTTTACAAGTTCACTAAAAAAATAGAAGGCAAACCATCTCCTACAAATATCATTCTTTTTAACGATGATCGTTTCCGTCTACCTAGCATAGTTAATATTGGTTGGTATAATCACCACTGAATATTTTCATAACCCCATGCGGTGTCAAAATTGCCAGCTTTTAGGCCATACATCCAAAAGATGTAATAAACCTAAATCCTGTGTAAAGTTCAACATGTTCCCCGAAGACCCCCATTCTTGTACGCGCACCTACTGTGTGAACTACTCTGAAGAACACCCCGCATCATCAAAAATGTGTAAAAGTTTCATAAAAACAAAAGAAATATTAAAAATTAAGACAATTAAAAATTTACGATATAAGGAATTAAATCCTGAACTCTCCCTTATGCCAACTTTTGCGAATATTGCTCATCAAGCCATGCCCACCTCAACAACCATGAATTCAGTTGCAAACGAAATAGATTCCTCTCCAACACATCCCTCAGCTCAAGTTCAAACTGAACAATCGAACCATACAGATAAACAACCCACATAATTAAACATCAAAAAAGACTCCTCAAAAATCCAATCTGCCAATGATTCCTTAAATTCAACTTCTATTCCCAACAACCCTACAAAATCAAAGCATCAACAAAAAAAACCTTTCAGGCACAACAAACTAACACCAACAAATAAACCCGCACATTCTTGTAAAAGACAACTCTAACTCCACCAAGTATTCCTCCTCGTAACCCCGACTCAACCGAATTTAACCTCAATTCACCTTTATCACAATACACTTAGTCTCTTATAAAAATACAATAACTACTACGTACATTCTATGGAACAAGATGATGACAATAGTTAACAATAAAATGACCTCCAACACAAACGACTCCGCTACCAATGAGATGGATCATACGGGAAATCTAAGTGTCCCGTGTACTCCATCCTGTGGTCAGCGGAGTCCAAATCATCATTATAACACAAACCATAACACCAACTCTGGCTTGCCTCAGTGTAACCAGGCTTATAATGGTACCAAGCTACCTCTCACACACAAAACGCATTTAAAAGTCCTACAATGGAACATGAAAGGCTATTTCAACAATTGTCAAGAATTACAATTGTTAATTAATGACCTAACTCTATCTATCATAACTCTACAGAAAACTCATCTACAAACTATTCTCTCTCCCTTCCCTCCAAAACAATACACATCCTTCGCAGCTAATACTTATGTGAAATAAGGTACAGGATTTTTAATACACAAGTCTATCCCACACATACACTTATCTATTCATTCAAACATATCCACAGTTGCCATAGAAATCAAACTAAACATTAAATTTACTGTGATATCATTCAACATTCTCCCTTCTCAAACATTTACCTCTAATGATTTATCAAACATTCTTAAAAATATCCGAACACCGGTTCTGTTAAATGGCGACATTATTTCCTGGAGTACTTTATGGGGTGTACCCATAACCAACCGCAGAGGTATAAAGTCGAAAATTTTCTTTTAAACCCAAATTTCGCTGTTTTCAATGACGGAAGCCCAACCCATTTCTCGGCACATAAGACATATACACATGTCGACGTGTCAGCTATTTCACCTCAACTACTTGCTAAAACCTCATGGGAAATTTCAGATAATTTACACGGTAGTGACCATCTTCCAATTGTGACAAAAATAGATCTAGGATATATATCTTTCTCAAAAAAACCCGCATGAAAATTTCAAACTGACGGTGCCAACTAGGAATTATTTCAAAGTACAATTCTAAATACTTTAGACAATTACAATGCTTCTTCCAACATTAACAAGGAAGCTGCTTTGGTTTCCAAAACTATACGCACCGCTGCAAACATAGCAATTCCTCAAACCTAAAATATACCCCATAAGAAGATAACACCATGGTGGTCCTCTGAGCTATCAATTCTCAGCAATAAAAAACTAAATATATGGAAAATTTTAAGAAAACATCCCAATAATACCAACCTAGTAAATTACCGTAAAACAATGGCGCTATTCCGCAGAAACAGGAAAATAGCAAAAAAAGAATGCTTCCAAAAAATTACATCAAACATCAACCCCAACTCTTCAAGTAAAAAATGTGGGCAGATATAAAAACCTTATCTGGTAACTATTCACAAAATATAATTAATAATTTAATAACTGAATCAAGTTTACTGTATAACCCATCTGAAACTTATGAATACTTTGGAAAAACCTGGTCCAAATACTCTAATGACTCCAACTTTCCAACAACCTTTCTAAACTTCAAAACTCTAGGTCACAATACCCACCACTATGTAGAAATCCTCAGTACATCTGCAAAATACATAGAGTAAGAAATAAGCTTAATTGAAATGGAAAGCTGCCTTACCTCTTTGAAAGGCGAAACCCCAGGGTATGGTCTCATCTCATACCCAATTTTAATAAAATTCACCATATTTCCTCAAAAAAAATTTGGTTTTATGCAATTGCATTCTTGAAAAAGGGACTATACCACAAACATGGAAAGTGGCTAGTATAATTCCAATCCTGAAATCATCAAAAAAATCGTATGACCCTAAATGATACAGACCAATCTCCTTACTTCCTTGTACAAACAAACTTTTAGAGAAAATTATATCTAAGAGACTTCTCTGGTTTATTGAAAAAAATAATTATTTAAATCTAAACCAAGTCGCATTTAAACTTGGACGTAGTACCACTGACTCACTATTGCATATCGACGAGTATATTAGCTCTGCCTTATCATGCAAAAATCATGTCTCCGCACTATCTCTTGATTTTGAAAAGGCTTTTGATAGAATCAGCACGCATGTTATTCTGAATAAGATCGCACATTGCAAAATTGGCCCTAAAATTTTTGCATTCATAAAATCTTTTCTTTCAAACAGACAATTCAGAGTAAAAACAAATAACTATCATTCAAATATTTCCAAACTATTTAACGGGATTCCTCAAGGTTCACCCCTTTCAGTTACCTTATTTATAATTGTCTACAACGACATAAGTGAAATCATAGCTAAATATAAAAAATTATCATTGCCTGTATGCGGACGATTTGGTTTTATTATCAAAATGCAACGACACCAATCGATCTATCTATCCAAAATTGGTTATGGATTGGCAGTCTATGGAAAAAGCGCTAAATTTCCTTTAATATCATAAAACCAACCTACCACTCCGCAATTAGGAAGAGCCTGAAAGCATTTACAACCACTCCTTGTTGTGGCCCAACAGGCTACAGTAGAATGTAAACGAGATGTTTTAATGATAGCGCTGGCCGAGTACGCGATACACGCGGCTCCGTGTAGATCTAGATATATATCTTTCTCAAAAAAACCCGCATGAAAATTTCAAACTGACGGTGCCAACTAGGAATTATTTCAAAGTACAATTCTAAATACTTTAGACAATTACAATGCTTCTTCCAACATTAACAAGGAAGCTGCTTTGGTTTCCAAAACTATACGCACCGCTGCAAACATAGCAATTCCTCAAACCTAAAATATACCCCATAAGAAGATAACACCATGGTGGTCCTCTGAGCTATCAATTCTCAGCAATAAAAAACTAAATATATGGAAAATTTTAAGAAAACATCCCAATAATACCAACCTAGTAAATTACCGTAAAACAATGGCGCTATTCCGCAGAAACAGGAAAATAGCAAAAAAAGAATGCTTCCAAAAAATTACATCAAACATCAACCCCAACTCTTCAAGTAAAAAATGTGGGCAGATATAAAACCTTATCTGGTAACTATTCACAAAATACAATTAATAATTTAATAACTGAATCAAGTTTACTGTATAACCCATCTGAAACTTATGAATACTTTGGAAAAACCTGGTCCAAATACTCTAATGACTCCAACTTTCCAACAACCTTTCTAAACTTCAAAACTCTAGGTCACAATACCCACCACTATGTAGAAATCCTCAGTACATCTGCAAAATACATAGAGTAAGAAATAAGCTTAATTGAAATGGAAAGCTGCCTTACCTCTTTGAAAGGCGAAACCCCAGGGTATGGTCTCATCTCATACCCAATTTTAATAAAATTCACCATATTTCCTCAAAAAAAATTTGGTTTTATGCAATTGTATTCTTGAAAAAGGGACTATACCACAAACATGGAAAGTAGCTAGTATAATTCCAATCCTGAAATCATCAAAAAAATCGTATGACCCTAAATGATACAGACCAATCTCCTTACTTCCTTGTACAAACAAACTTTTAGAGAAAATTATATCTAAGAGACTTCTCTGGTTTATTGAAAAAAATAATTATTTAAATCTAAACCAAGTCGCATTTAAACTTGGACGTAGTACCACTGACTCACTATTGCATATCGACGAGTATATTAGCTCTGCCTTATCATGCAAAAATCATGTCTCCGCACTATCTCTTGATTTTGAAAAGGCTTTTGATAGAATCAGCACGCATGTTATTCTGAATAAGATCGCACATTGCAAAATTGGCCCTAAAATTTTTGCATTCATAAAATCTTTTCTTTCAAACAGACAATTCAGAGTAAAAACAAATAACTATCATTCAAATATTTCCAAACTATTTAACGGGATTCCTCAAGGTTCACCCCTTTCAGTTACCTTATTTATAATTGTCTACAACGACATAAGTGAAATCATAGCTAAATATAAAAAAATATCATTGCCTGTATGCGGACGATTTGGTTTTATTATCAAAATGCAACGACACCAATCGATCTATCTATCCAAAATTGGTTATGGATTGGCAGTCTATGGAAAAAGCGCTAAATTTCCTTTAATATCATAAAACCAACCTACCACTCCGCAATTAGGAAGAGCCTGAAAGCATTTACAACCACTCCTTGTTGTGGCCCAACAGGCTACAGTAGAATGTAAACGAGATGTTTTAATGATAGCGCTGGCCGAGTACGCGATACACGCGGCTCCGTGTAGATCTAGATATATATCTTTCTCAAAAAAACCCGCATGAAAATTTCAAACTGACGGTGCCAACTAGGAATTATTTCAAAGTACAATTCTAAATACTTTAGACAATTACAATGCTTCTTCCAACATTAACAAGGAAGCTGCTTTGGTTTCCAAAACTATACGCACCGCTGCAAACATAGCAATTCCTCAAACCTAAAATATACCCCATAAGAAGATAACACCATGGTGGTCCTCTGAGCTATCAATTCTCAGCAATAAAAAACTAAATATATGGAAAATTTTAAGAAAACATCCCAATAATACCAACCTAGTAAATTACCGTAAAACAATGGCGCTATTCCGCAGAAACAGGAAAATAGCAAAAAAAGAATGCTTCCAAAAAATTACATCAAACATCAACCCCAACTCTTCAAGTAAAAAATGTGGGCAGATATAAAAACCTTATCTGGTAACTATTCACAAAATATAATTAATAATTTAATAACTGAATCAAGTTTACTGTATAACCCATCTGAAACTTATGAATACTTTGGAAAAACCTGGTCCAAATACTCTAATGACTCCAACTTTCCAACAACCTTTCTAAACTTCAAAACTCTAGGTCACAATACCCACCACTATGTAGAAATCCTCAGTACATCTGCAAAATACATAGAGTAAGAAATAAGCTTAATTGAAATGGAAAGCTGCCTTACCTCTTTGAAAGGCGAAACCCCAGGGTATGGTCTCATCTCATACCCAATTTTAATAAAATTCACCATATTTCCTCAAAAAAAATTTGGTTTTATGCAATTGCATTCTTGAAAAAGGGACTATACCACAAACATGGAAAGTGGCTAGTATAATTCCAATCCTGAAATCATCAAAAAAATCGTATGACCCTAAATGATACAGACCAATCTCCTTACTTCCTTGTACAAACAAACTTTTAGAGAAAATTATATCTAAGAGACTTCTCTGGTTTATTGAAAAAAATAATTATTTAAATCTAAACCAAGTCGCATTTAAACTTGGACGTAGTACCACTGACTCACTATTGCATATCGACGAGTATATTAGCTCTGCCTTATCATGCAAAAATCATGTCTCCGCACTATCTCTTGATTTTGAAAAGGCTTTTGATAGAATCAGCACGCATGTTATTCTGAATAAGATCGCACATTGCAAAATTGGCCCTAAAATTTTTGCATTCATAAAATCTTTTCTTTCAAACAGACAATTCAGAGTAAAAACAAATAACTATCATTCAAATATTTCCAAACTATTTAACGGGATTCCTCAAGGTTCACCCCTTTCAGTTACCTTATTTATAATTGTCTACAACGACATAAGTGAAATCATAGCTAAATATAAAAAATTATCATTGCCTGTATGCGGACGATTTGGTTTTATTATCAAAATGCAACGACACCAATCGATCTATCTATCCAAAATTGGTTATGGATTGGCAGTCTATGGAAAAAGCGCTAAATTTCCTTTAATATCATAAAACCAACCTACCACTCCGCAATTAGGAAGAGCCTGAAAGCATTTACAACCACTCCTTGTTGTGGCCCAACAGGCTACAGTAGAATGTAAACGAGATGTTTTAATGATAGCGCTGGCCGAGTACGCGATACACGCGGCTCCGTGTAGATCTAGATATATATCTTTCTCAAAAAAACCCGCATGAAAATTTCAAACTGACGGTGCCAACTAGGAATTATTTCAAAGTACAATTCTAAATACTTTAGACAATTACAATGCTTCTTCCAACATTAACAAGGAAGCTGCTTTGGTTTCCAAAACTATACGCACCGCTGCAAACATAGCAATTCCTCAAACCTAAAATATACCCCATAAGAAGATAACACCATGGTGGTCCTCTGAGCTATCAATTCTCAGCAATAAAAAACTAAATATATGGAAAATTTTAAGAAAACATCCCAATAATACCAACCTAGTAAATTACCGTAAAACAATGGCGCTATTCCGCAGAAACAGGAAAATAGCAAAAAAAGAATGCTTCCAAAAAATTACATCAAACATCAACCCCAACTCTTCAAGTAAAAAATGTGGGCAGATATAAAACCTTATCTGGTAACTATTCACAAAATACAATTAATAATTTAATAACTGAATCAAGTTTACTGTATAACCCATCTGAAACTTATGAATACTTTGGAAAAACCTGGTCCAAATACTCTAATGACTCCAACTTTCCAACAACCTTTCTAAACTTCAAAACTCTAGGTCACAATACCCACCACTATGTAGAAATCCTCAGTACATCTGCAAAATACATAGAGTAAGAAATAAGCTTAATTGAAATGGAAAGCTGCCTTACCTCTTTGAAAGGCGAAACCCCAGGGTATGGTCTCATCTCATACCCAATTTTAATAAAATTCACCATATTTCCTCAAAAAAAATTTGGTTTTATGCAATTGTATTCTTGAAAAAGGGACTATACCACAAACATGGAAAGTAGCTAGTATAATTCCAATCCTGAAATCATCAAAAAAATCGTATGACCCTAAATGATACAGACCAATCTCCTTACTTCCTTGTACAAACAAACTTTTAGAGAAAATTATATCTAAGAGACTTCTCTGGTTTATTGAAAAAAATAATTATTTAAATCTAAACCAAGTCGCATTTAAACTTGGACGTAGTACCACTGACTCACTATTGCATATCGACGAGTATATTAGCTCTGCCTTATCATGCAAAAATCATGTCTCCGCACTATCTCTTGATTTTGAAAAGGCTTTTGATAGAATCAGCACGCATGTTATTCTGAATAAGATCGCACATTGCAAAATTGGCCCTAAAATTTTTGCATTCATAAAATCTTTTCTTTCAAACAGACAATTCAGAGTAAAAACAAATAACTATCATTCAAATATTTCCAAACTATTTAACGGGATTCCTCAAGGTTCACCCCTTTCAGTTACCTTATTTATAATTGTCTACAACGACATAAGTGAAATCATAGCTAAATATAAAAAAATATCATTGCCTGTATGCGGACGATTTGGTTTTATTATCAAAATGCAACGACACCAATCGATCTATCTATCCAAAATTGGTTATGGATTGGCAGTCTATGGAAAAAGCGCTAAATTTCCTTTAATATCATAAAACCAACCTACCACTCCGCAATTAGGAAGAGCCTGAAAGCATTTACAACCACTCCTTGTTGTGGCCCAACAGGCTACAGTAGAATGTAAACGAGATGTTTTAATGATAGCGCTGGCCGAGTACGCGATACACGCGGCTCCGTGTAGATCTAGATATATATCTTTCTCAAAAAAACCCGCATGAAAATTTCAAACTGACGGTGCCAACTAGGAATTATTTCAAAGTACAATTCTAAATACTTTAGACAATTACAATGCTTCTTCCAACATTAACAAGGAAGCTGCTTTGGTTTCCAAAACTATACGCACCGCTGCAAACATAGCAATTCCTCAAACCTAAAATATACCCCATAAGAAGATAACACCATGGTGGTCCTCTGAGCTATCAATTCTCAGCAATAAAAAACTAAATATATGGAAAATTTTAAGAAAACATCTCAATAATACCAACCTAGTAAATTACCGTAAAACAATGGCGCTATTCCGCAGAAACAGGAAAATAGCAAAAAAAGAATGCTTCCAAAAAATTACATCAAACATCAACCCCAACTCTTCAAGTAAAAAATGTGGGCAGATATAAAACCTTATCTGGTAACTATTCACAAAATACAATTAATAATTTAATAACTGAATCAAGTTTACTGTATAACCCATCTGAAACTTATGAATACTTTGGAAAAACCTGGTCCAAATACTCTAATGACTCCAACTTTCCAACAACCTTTCTAAACTTCAAAACTCTAGGTCACAATACCCACCACTATGTAGAAATCCTCAGTACATCTGCAAAATACATAGAGTAAGAAATAAGCTTAATTGAAATGGAAAGCTGCCTTACCTCTTTGAAAGGCGAAACCCCAGGGTATGGTCTCATCTCATACCCAATTTTAATAAAATTCACCATATTTCCTCAAAAAAAATTTGGTTTTATGCAATTGTATTCTTGAAAAAGGGACTATACCACAAACATGGAAAGTAGCTAGTATAATTCCAATCCTGAAATCATCAAAAAAATCGTATGACCCTAAATGATACAGACCAATCTCCTTACTTCCTTGTACAAACAAACTTTTAGAGAAAATTATATCTAAGAGACTTCTCTGGTTTATTGAAAAAAATAATTATTTAAATCTAAACCAAGTCGCATTTAAACTTGGACGTAGTACCACTGACTCACTATTGCATATCGACGAGTATATTAGCTCTGCCTTATCATGCAAAAATCATGTCTCCGCACTATCTCTTGATTTTGAAAAGGCTTTTGATAGAATCAGCACGCATGTTATTCTGAATAAGATCGCACATTGCAAAATTGGCCCTAAAATTTTTGCATTCATAAAATCTTTTCTTTCAAACAGACAATTCAGAGTAAAAACAAATAACTATCATTCAAATATTTCCAAACTATTTAACGGGATTCCTCAAGGTTCACCCCTTTCAGTTACCTTATTTATAATTGTCTACAACGACATAAGTGAAATCATAGCTAAATATAAAAAAATATCATTGCCTGTATGCGGACGATTTGGTTTTATTATCAAAATGCAACGACACCAATCGATCTATCTATCCAAAATTGGTTATGGATTGGCAGTCTATGGAAAAAGCGCTAAATTTCCTTTAATATCATAAAACCAACCTACCACTCCGCAATTAGGAAGAGCCTGAAAGCATTTACAACCACTCCTTGTTGTGGCCCAACAGGCTACAGTAGAATGTAAACGAGATGTTTTAATGATAGCGCTGGCCGAGTACGCGATACACGCGGCTCCGTGTAGATCTAGATATATATCTTTCTCAAAAAAACCCGCATGAAAATTTCAAACTGACGGTGCCAACTAGGAATTATTTCAAAGTACAATTCTAAATACTTTAGACAATTACAATGCTTCTTCCAACATTAACAAGGAAGCTGCTTTGGTTTCCAAAACTATACGCACCGCTGCAAACATAGCAATTCCTCAAACCTAAAATATACCCCATAAGAAGATAACACCATGGTGGTCCTCTGAGCTATCAATTCTCAGCAATAAAAAACTAAATATATGGAAAATTTTAAGAAAACATCCCAATAATACCAACCTAGTAAATTACCGTAAAACAATGGCGCTATTCCGCAGAAACAGGAAAATAGCAAAAAAAGAATGCTTCCAAAAAATTACATCAAACATCAACCCCAACTCTTCAAGTAAAAAATGTGGGCAGATATAAAAACCTTATCTGGTAACTATTCACAAAATACAATTAATAATTTAATAACTGAATCAAGTTTACTGTATAACCCATCTGAAACTTATGAATACTTTGGAAAAACCTGGTCCAAATACTCTAATGACTCCAACTTTCCAACAACCTTTCTAAACTTCAAAACTCTAGGTCACAATACCCACCACTATGTAGAAATCCTCAGTACATCTGCAAAATACATAGAGTAAGAAATAAGCTTAATTGAAATGGAAAGCTGCCTTACCTCTTTGAAAGGCGAAACCCCAGGGTATGGTCTCATCTCATACCCAATTTTAATAAAATTCACCATATTTCCTCAAAAAAAATTTGGTTTTATGCAATTGTATTCTTGAAAAAGGGACTATACCACAAACATGGAAAGTGGCTAGTATAATTCCAATCCTGAAATCATCAAAAAAATCGTATGACCCTAAATGATACAGACCAATCTCCTTACTTCCTTGTACAAACAAACTTTTAGAGAAAATTATATCTAAGAGACTTCTCTGGTTTATTGAAAAAAATAATTATTTAAATCTAAACCAAGTCGCATTTAAACTTGGACGTAGTACCACTGACTCACTATTGCATATCGACGAGTATATTAGCTCTGCCTTATCATGCAAAAATCATGTCTCCGCACTATCTCTTGATTTTGAAAAGGCTTTTGATAGAATCAGCACGCATGTTATTCTGAATAAGATCGCACATTGCAAAATTGGCCCTAAAATTTTTGCATTCATAAAATCTTTTCTTTCAAACAGACAATTCAGAGTAAAAACAAATAACTATCATTCAAATATTTCCAAACTATTTAACGGGATTCCTCAAGGTTCACCCCTTTCAGTTACCTTATTTATAATTGTCTACAACGACATAAGTGAAATCATAGCTAAATATAAAAAATTATCATTGCCTGTATGCGGACGATTTGGTTTTATTATCAAAATGCAACGACACCAATCGATCTATCTATCCAAAATTGGTTATGGATTGGCAGTCTATGGAAAAAGCGCTAAATTTCCTTTAATATCATAAAACCAACCTACCACTCCGCAATTAGGAAGAGCCTGAAAGCATTTACAACCACTCCTTGTTGTGGCCCAACAGGCTTAAGTAGAATGTAAACGAGATGTTTTAATGATAGCGCTGGCCGAGTACGCGATACACGCGGCTCCGGCACGTCGTCATTGCTGGTGCATGGCCCTGACAAGACAAGGAGCTGATACTCATCACACAATTTTATGTGCAAAAAAATAAAATAAAAATAAATCTAAGTTTTTTGTATTGAATTGGATTTTAAGAAATAAACAAACATTACTTACTTATTACTTACTTGAAAAAACACTGGATTCGTTTTCTTTTGCTTACTATTTTTGATAAATGTAATTGCTGAAAATGCATGCATATGGAACGCTTTATGTTACTTTTTTGTTTTTCAAAATACTCTTGCCGAACACGTTTGTATATTACACGGTCTTTGGCCTTCTCAGTGGACATTCAAATCCCTTCCTGCCTAACCCTCCTTTCCCACATATCATCATGTTCATCTTCCCATCTGCCAGTCCCATGTCCGCCCTACCTTCCAACCTCCCACCTCCTATTACTCTCCTCTTACCTCTCCAAATGTCATTCCTCCTCTTCCACCCCTCCCCTACTGACCGACCCTTCCCATCCTAATACCTCATCCCTGATTCCTCATCTGTCCAAATCTCCATTTCTTCCTGATACCATTTTTATAACCTATCCCTTCCTTTTCATACCTTCTCATCCCCTTCTCATGCCATACCTTAGCCCAACCAAGGCCTACCCCCCTTCCCATCCCAGCTAAATCTTTCTTATTGCTTATTTCAAATGGCGCCCAACGTCTTTGTTTTATTCTAGTCAATCCCTAATTTACTGGTTGTCTTCGTCGATGAGGTTAAAGCAAAGCGTATGTCTTAACCAGGATAGCTCCTTAGAACGCCTGGTTAATTGCGACGAGATGCTTCAAGGTAAACAAACAAAACATTCGTTGTGATGTACTATGTTGCTGCCGCTGGCTGGCCTGCAGATTCTGGATGTCTTCACCCGTAAGTCGACGTGTCAGCTATTTCACGGCAACTACTTGCTAAAACTTCATGGGAAATTTCAGATAATTTACACGGTAGTGACCATCTTCCAATTGTGACAAAAATAGATCTAGGATATATAACTTTCTCAAAAAACCCACATGTAAATTCCAAACCGACCGTGCCATCTGGGAATTATATCAAAGTACAATTCTAAATACTTTAGACAATTACAATGTTTTTTCCAACATTAACAAGGAAGTTGCTTTGATTTCCAAAACTATACGCACTGCTGCAAACATAGCAATTCCTCAAGCTTAATAAAGATATACCCCATAAGAAAATAACACCGTGGTGGTCCTCTGAGCTATCAATTTTCCGCAATTAAAAACAAAATCTATGGAAAATTTTCAAAAAACATCCTAATAATACCAACCTAATAAATTACCGTAATGCAATAGAACTATTACGCAGAAACAGGAAAATAGTAAAAAAAGAAATCTTTCAAAAAATTACATCAAACATCAACCCCAACACTTCAAGTAAAATAAAACAATAATTTACTTTTTGAAATCAAATTAATTAAAATAGCTTAATTTGGTTCGATGGATCGATAAAAGTATGGTGTGGGTAGGTATTAATGGAATTTATTAAGGATATCAGGTACCTATAATAAGGTTGGAAGGAAGGTAGGTACTAAAATTAAGTTACACGTTCCAACTAGTGTTAAGCGAGTAGGTATAGAGACAATATTAAAAGTTAACACAGTGGTTTTGTTTATTTGTAGGAAGGTGTAAACTTTTGTTTTCGCGATTGAAATTTTTGCATTCAGTAGTAATCGAATAGTTTTTTTTATTTGTTAGTTGTTTTGTGTGTTTATCATAGGCTCCTTATTTATTCTGTGTGCTTTTTTGATGGTAAAATGCTTTAAAATACGTAGGTATGTATGTAGGTTGACACCTTCTTTTATTTGACTAATGGCTAGGGCTTAGCCGAGCAATATGAAAGAAAATTTTGGGGACAAATTTTTATGAAATCAAAAAAACACTATTCCTAACATTTTTTGGAAAAAAATGTTGTAAGCCATCTTATTTCTTTTGCTGTTTTCTATTTTATGAATTTTTCATTTCAAAATCGTTCGACCAGTTTTTTCAAAAAAATGTTTTTTTTGAAAAACTTTTCGAAAACATATTTCAATTTTTTTTTAGTATGTCAGTTTTAAGAAATCTATAGTTTAAACTAGGAGAAAAATTAAAAAAAAAATCTATAGATCCGTTTTCAAAATATTCAAAAAAAAAATATTTTTTTTAAAAAATTATTAAAAATTAAAACAAAAATGGTTTTAAAAATTTTAATAAACAGTATTATTTAAATCATCAAACACTACATATTTTGAAAATTTCATCAAAATCCGTCAATCAGTTAACGAGAAAGTCTGACTTTAAAAAACCGGTCATATGGGAGGTACCGTTATAAAACTTTTTTCTGAAAAATCCATTAAAACTTGAAGATAGATTTTGTATAGAAAACACCATTCAGAAAGTTTTATCAAAATCGTAGGAGCCGTTTTCGAAAAAAAGAAATTTTTCATTAAAAGTTATATGGCAGGTACCGTTAGTTTTGGAGCTAGAATGCCAATTCCAAAAACCGTCGGGTAGAGCACTTTAAAAATACTATATACCAGGTTCGAATCAAATCGGCCCAACCGTTTAGGCTGTAGATATCGATACGGACAGACAGAGAGACAGACGGACGGAATTTCCGTACCCACTTTTTTTGACTTCTCTATCATCGTAATGTCATTTTTGATTGTTTGAATTTTTTATATTTTTTTTACGAATGCATAACTTGCCTTATAGTCCCTATAAATCGCAAATAAAAAATGATCATTGCCTGTATGAGGACGATTTGGTTTTATTATCAAAATGCAACGACAACAATCGAACAAGTGAAAACTTCTGCAACAAACTTTTAGAGAAAATTATATCTAAGAGACTTCTCTGGTTTATTGAAAAAAATAATTATTTAAATCTAAACCAAGTCGCATTTAAACTTGGACGTAGTACCACTGACTCACTATTGCATATCGACGAGTATATTAGCTCTGCCTTATCATGCAAAAATCATGTCTCCGCACTATCTCTTGATTTTGAAAAGGCTTTTGATAGAATCAGCATGCATGTTATTCTGAATAAGCTCACACATTGGAAAATTGGCCCTGAAATTTTTGCATTCATAAAATCTTTTCTTTCAAACAGACAGAGTAAAAACAAATAACTATCATTCAAATATTTTTGAACTATTTAACGGGATTCATCAAGGTTCACCCCTTTCAGTTACCTTATTTATAATTGCCTACAACGACATAAGTGAAATCATAGCTAAATATAATAAAAGGCACGACTGGGTCGCACGTACTTGCTCCTATGTGCTAATCCTTTTAGGTGCAAACGTCTTTTTGACAAAGATTTAATTATTTTAATGTTTTTTTTGACGTGCAACTTCTTTAGAATCTTTGTGGTTTGAAGCTCGAACGAACATGCGTCACGATAAAGGGATAAACACATAAGTATATAGAATAGTTAGCTTTTGCAGGATTTTAGTGAATTATGTTTCCACTTGTTGTTTACTGTTAATAATATAATTTGCCAATAGAAAGATATAAAGGACATTTTTCAGTTCAATTTTCATTTTGGTATGGACAAAATTGAACAACTGGCATAAAGATTCGCGGGAATCAGCAGTAGGGCAATAATGCTAGGTATAGAGACCTATGTAGGTCCCAATAAAAATAATTTACTTTTTGAAATTCAATTAATTAAAATAGCTTAATTATGTTTGAAAGATCGATAAACGTATGGTACCCACACCATACGTATTAATAGAATTTATTTAGGATATCAGGTACCTATAATAAGGTTGGAAGGAAGGTAGGTACTAAAATTAAGATTCACATTCCAACTACTGTTAAGCGAGTGGGTATAGAGACAATATTAAAAGTTAACACAGTAGTTTTGTTTATTTAGGGGCAGGTGTAAACTTTTGTTTTCTCGATTGAAATTTTTGATTCAGTAATAATCGAATAGTTTTTTGTTTTTGTTAGTTCTTTTTGTGTGTTTATCATAGGCTTCCTTATTTATTCTGTGTGCTTTTATGATGATGAAATGTTTTAAAATAGGTAGGTATATATGTATGTAGGTTGTTACCTCGGGCTTAGCCGAGCAATATAAAATAAAATTTTGGGGAAAATATTAATCAAATAAAATTTTTATGAAATCAAAAAAACACAATTCATAACGTTTTTTGGAAAAAAATGTTGTAAGACATCTTATTTCTTTTGCCTTTTTCTATTTTATGAATTTTTCATATCAAAATCGTTCGACCAGTTTTATCAAAAAAAATTTTTTTGAAAAACTTTTCGGAAACATATTTTAATTTTTTTTTTTGAGTATGCCAATTTCAAGAAATCTATAGTTTATACTAGGAGAAAACATTAAAAAAAATCTATAGATTCGTTTTCAATATATTCAAAAAACAAAATATTTTTTTTTAAAAATTATTAAAAATTAAAAAATAATGTTTTTGAAAATTTTAATAAGCAATATTTTTTAAGTCATGAAACACTATATATTTTGAAAATTTCATCAAAATCCGTCAATTAGTTAACGAGAAAGTCTGATTTTAAAAACCGGTTATATGGGAGGTACCGTTATAAAACCTTTTCTGAAAAATCCATTAAAACTTGAAGATAGATTTTGTATAGAAAACATCATTCTGAAAGTTTTATCAAAATCGTAGTAGCCGTTTTCGAGAAAAATAAGTTTTTCATTAAAAGTTATATGCCAGGTACCGTTAGTTTTGGAGCTAAAATGCCAATTAAAAAAACTGTCGGGTAGAGTACTCTAGAAATACTATATACCAAGTTTGAATCAAATCGGCCCAACCGTTCACGCTGTAGGAATCGATACGGACAGACAGGCAGACAGACAGACAGACGAACGAAATTTCCGGACCCACTTTTTTGACTTCTCTATCATCGTAATGTCATGTTTGATTGTTAGAATTTTTTATTTTATTTTATTTTTTTTTAATTACGAATGCATAACGTGCCTTATAGTCCCTATAAATTGCAAGTAAAAAATGATCATTGCCTGTATGAGCACGATTTGGTTTTATTATCAAAATGCAACGACAACAATCGAACAAGTGAAAACTTCTGCAACAATTTAGTTGGTCTAAATCAATGGTGCGCCAAATCAGGGTCTATTATCTCACCCCTTAAAAAGCAAACACCTACATATATGTCAAAAAAGAAACTGTACGACTTTTGACATCTATTTATTATCATCCAAAATTTAAAATGTTACCTCATTAACTATTTTAGGCATTACTTTTGATAATAAATATAGTTTTAAGAATCACTGTTTATCTATTAAGAAAAAACTAGCTACTAGACTCAATATAATAAGATTCTTATCCTCAAAAAATACCTTTATACATATTAATACATTAATTCTTATAACTCGTAGCATAATTCTATCCAAAATTGGTTATGGATTGGCAGTCTATGGAAAAAGCGCTAAATTGTCTTCAATATCATCAAACCAACCTACCACTCCGCAATTAGGAAGAGCCTGAAAGCATTTACAACCACTCCTTGTTGTGGCCCAAGGAGTGTAGCACAGGCTACAGTATAATGTAAGCGAGATGTTTTAATGATAGCGCTGGCCGAGTACGCGATACACGCAGCTCCGACACGTCGTCATTGCTGGTGCATGGCCCTGATAAGGCAAGGAGCTGATGTGATGAGTACACAAGTTTATGTGCAAAAAAATAAAAATAAAAATAAATCTAAGTTGCTTGTATTGTATTGTATTTTAAAAAATAAACAAACATTACTTACTTATTACTTACTTAAAAAAACACTGGATTCTTTTTTTATAGACTCGATAGAGCTTTTTGTTGGCACTTGGTGGAAAATATATGTTGAAAGCATTATGTTAAATAAAACACTTGTTTAGTTTCAACTTATATCACAGTTTTTTTAATTAATTTATATCGACGCGTTTCGTCTTATTAGGACATCATCAGGAGACTAATTATACATAGAATTAAAATAGTGCGTGCAAAGTACATTCATTTAACAGTGTGTCAAGAGAATTAGGTTCGAGTTTCTTATACTGTAAATACAAATATTACAAATATTACATAAAATAAACAAGTCGTGAAATTAAATACATTAAAGACTTTAATTTTTATTTTTCAAAAGCAAAATTGAGCAGAGGGCTTTTATTAGTTAAGTCTACTTGGCAATTAAGGATGTTCTGATGTTTGTGTTTGTTGATCTCAAAGATTTCGAATTTATCCAGAACACGGCCGGACGGGAGACAATGGAGTAGTTGAATATTATCTGGGGAACAAGAATGTCCTGTAGCTTTTATATGCTGGGACAGTCCGGAAGAAGGGTCTGAGTGAGCTGAGGCATTCATATGTTCGGTGAATCTTTTTAGTAAGGTTCTTGAAGTTTTTCCCACATATACGCCATCGCAACCCTCGCAGTTGATTTTGTAAACCCCACTTTTTTGTAAGAGTTCCGTAGATCTTCCTATTTTGTTGTTGCAAAGGCAATTTCTGAGGGTGTGTTTGTTGAAAAATGCTGGTTTTATTTTGGCGGTTGAAAGGGGTTCTAAATTTTCGGATATTCCAGGTAAGTAGGGTATTTTTCGCCAAACGTGCTCATCCTTTTCCACAGTTTTTGGAAATATAGTCTTCAACACTTCTTGCCGAGATTTATTTCTAAATAGACTATACACTGTGCTCTTTTTATATCCATTTGCAATTGCAATCTGTATTATTGTGTGAAATTCCTTTTTAAAATTGGTCTGGCTAAGTGGAACTCTAATTAGTCTATCTAACATAGAATGGAACGCAGACATTTTGGTACTCCAAGGATGGGCTGAGGATGCGGGAATTATTGTATCCGTACAAGTTCCTTTTCTAAAAATATCAAACTGTAATCTATTATCCGATATGGATATCGTTAAGTCTAAAAAATTTAAAGATCCTGGCCCATATTCCACTGAGAACTGGATATTTGGATCAAGTTTGTTTAAAAAATCCTTAAGAAACTTGTCAAGGTTGCGTTGTGTTCCTGTCCAAATACAAAATACATCATCCACATATCGAACCCAAAGGAAAATATTTTGTAAAATTTGATTTTTTGATGTGAAAAGAACGCTTTCAAAATGATTCATGAAATATTCCGCCGCAAATGGAGAGAAAGAAGATCCCATGGCCAACCCAGAAAGTTGTGTAAATACCTTGCTGTCGAACTCAAAGTAGTTTTGATCCAAGCATACGGATAGTACATCTATATATTGCTTACATCTTTCAGGGTCCAAAACTTTTTCCTCAAGATGTTGAATGAGAAGTAATTTCAATTTTTCCGTCGGTATAGATGGAAACAGATTTTTTACATCAAAAGAGACGAGTTTAGCGTTGGTTGGTAGAACCAAATCTTTGGTTTTGTTAATAAGTTCCAACGAAGATCATTGAAAGGCAAGATAAAAGAGAATAATTTAATTCTTAGTAAAGCCGATAAGGGAAATGCAATTTCTATTCTTCCAAAAGAAGAATACTTGACAAAAATGAGAGAGTGCATAGGCACAATGCGAATTAGGGAAATAAACAATGACCCAACTAAAAAATATAATAAGAAGGTGTATGAGACCATACTGTCCTCAAATTTGATTTTCGATGAAGGTGAGAAGAATAGATTAAGAAATAGCAATCCCTCTATTCCAGTGCTTTATGGCTTACCAAAATTACATAAAGATGGTGTCCCGATGCGACCTGTATCCTCTTCTATAAATGCTCCTGCGCAAAAATTGGGAAAGAAACTATCTAATACTCTCCCAAACATATTAGATTTTGATCCCAAATATTCTATCAAGAATTCGTTGGAACTTATTAACAAAGCCAAAGATTTGGTTCTACCAACCAACGCTAAACTCGTCTCTTTTGATGTAAAAAATCTGTTTCCATCTATACCGACGGAAAAATTGAAACTACTTCTCATTCAACATCTTGAGGAAAAAGTTTTGGACCCTGAAAGATGTAAGCAATATATAGATGTACTATCCGTATGCTTGGATCAAAACTACTTTGAGTTCGACAGCAAGGTATATACACAACTTTCTGGGTTGGCCATGGGATCTTCTTTCTCTCCATTTGCGACGGAATATTTCATGAATCATTTTGAAAGCGTTCTTTTCACATCAAAAAATCAAATTTTACAAAATATTTTCCTTTGGGTTCGATATGTGGATGATGTATTTTGTATTTGGACAGGAACACAACGCAACCTTGACAAGTTTCTTAAGGATTTTTTAAACAAACTTGATCCAAATATCCAGTTCTCAGTGGAATATGGGCCAGGATCTTTAAATTTTTTAGACTTAACGATATCCATATCGGATAATAGATTACAGTTTGATATTTTTAGAAAAGGAACTTGTACGGATACAATAATTCCCGCATCCTCAGCCCATCCTTGGAGTACCAAACTGTCTGCGTTCCATTCTATGTTAGATAGACTAATTAGAGTTCCACTTAGCCAGACCAATTTTAAAAAGGAATTTCACACAATAATACAGATTGCAATTGCAAATGGATATAAAAAGAGCACAGTGTATAGTCTATTTAGAAATAAATCTCGGCAAGAAGTGTTGAAGACTATATTTCCAAAAACTGTGGAAAAGGATGACCACGTTTGGCGAAAAATACCCTACTTACCTGGAATATCCGAAAAAAAATTAAAAAAATATCCCCTTTCAACCGCCAAAATAAAACCAGCATTTTTCAACAAACACACCCTCAGAAATTGACTTTGCAACAACAAAATAGGAAGATCTACGGAACTCTTACAAAAAATTGGGGTTTACAAAATCAACTGCGAGGGTTGCGATGGCGTATATGTGGGAAAAACTTCAAGAACCTTACTAAAAAGATTCACCGAACATATGAATGCCTCAGCTCACTCAGACCCTTCTTTCGGACTGTCCCAGCATATAAAAGCTACAGGACATTCTTGTTCCCCAGATAATATTCAACTACTCCATTGTCTCCCGTCCGGCCGTGTTCTGGATAAATTCGAAATCTTTGAGATCAACAAACACAAACATCAGAACATCCTTAATTGCCAAGTAGACTTAACTAATAAAAGCCCTCTGCTCAATTTTGCTTTTGAAAAATAAAAATTAAAGTCTTTAATGTATTTAATTTCACGACTTGTTTATTTTATGTAATATTTGTAATATTTGTATTTACAGTATAAGAAACTCGAACCTAATTCTCTTGACACACTGTTAAATGAATGTACTTTGCACGCACTATTTTAGTTCTATGTATAATTAGTCTCCTGATGATGTCCTAATAAGACGAAACGCGTCGATATAAATTAATTAAAAAAACTGTGATATAAGTGGAAACTAAACAAGTGTTTTATTTAACATAATGCTTTCAACATATATTTTCCACCAAGTGCCAACAAAAAGCTCTATCGAGTCTATAAAAACTGCAAATATTAAACAATTAATAGTGCTATTCAAGCGATTAAAAATTCAATTTCGATATACGTGCAATCACCTTTGGTTTAACACTATGTGCAAAAAGAGAAGAGTTTTTTCTGATTATATTAACATAAGAACCAATATTAACTCCAGGGTGAGTAACTACGCTGTCTTTAAATCTAAATTGTTATGGATAAATGCCGAAATTAAAAAACATTATAAACAGCGAGATAATCTAAGTTTACATCTTAAAGTAATTCACTCTGAGTTATCTTTTCGGTTGCATTTCATTGAGTTCTCTTTAGTTCATGAAGAGGCAAATGACAAAGCTGATCAGTTATCACACCAACAACGCATAAAACAGAATTCCAAACTAGAGAAATTGTGCCTAAAACAAAACAACAACAATAATATAACCGCTCGAAGAGATCACCCAAGTACGTTTAATTTCAACGAACGAGTGGTAAACAGGTCCAAAGTTCAATTCTCTTCCACTGAAACTGATGTTCTGAAGCTTGGTCTTAACTATGCATACATACCAAATACAAAAGTGACGCATCTTGTTAATCATACAGATGCTGCCTTACCAGATGCAAATTTAGGATGCAGAGTCGATTGTGCAAAAGTGCTTAAAAAGGCATTAAATGACAACGATAGCACAACACAACAATGTTTTAAATCATTTGATAAGACAATCAGATCATTGAAAGGCAAGATAAAAGAGAATAATTTAATTCTTAGTAAAGCCGATAAGGGAAATGCAATTACCATAAGAAGAATACTTGACAAAAATGAGAGAGTGCATAGGCACAATGCAAGTTAGGGAAATAAACAATGACCCAACTAAAAAATATAATAAGAAGGTGTATGAGACCATACTGTCCTCAAATTTGATTTTCGATGAAGGTGAGAAGAATAGATTAAGAAATAGCAATCCCTCTATTCCAGTGCTTTATGGCTTACCAAAATTACATAAAGATGGTGTCCCGATGCGACCTGTATCCTCTTCTATAAATGCTCCTGCGCAAAAATTGGGAAAGAAACTATCTAATACTCTCCCAAACATATTAGATTTTGATCCCAAATATTCTATCAAGAATTCGTTGAAACTTATTAACAAAACCAAAGATTTGGTTCTACCAACCAACGCTAAACTCGTCTCTTTTGATGTAAAAAATCTGTTTCCATCTATACCGACGGAAAAATTGAAATTACTTCTCATTCAACATCTTGAGGAAAAAGTTTTGGACCCTGAAAGATGTAAGCAATATATAGATGTACTATCCGTATGCTTGGATCAAAACTACTTTGAGTTCGACAGCAAGGTATATACACAACTTTCTGGGTTGGCCATGGGATCTTCTTTCTCTCCATTTGCGGCGGAATATTTCATGAATCATTTTGAAAGCGTTCTTTTCACATCAAAAAATCAAATTTTACAAAATATTTTCCTTTGGGTTCGATATGTGGATGATGTATTTTGTATTTGGACAGGAACACAACGCAACCTTGACAAGTTTCTTAAGGATTTTTTAAACAAACTTGATCCAAATATCCAGTTCTCAGTGGAATATGGGCCAGGATCTTTAAATTTTTTAGACTTAACGATATCCATATCGGATAATAGATTACAGTTTGATATTTTAAGAAAAGGAACTTGTACGGATACAATAATTCCCGCATCCTCAGCCCATCCTTGGAGTACCAAAATGTCTGCGTTCCATTCTATGTTATATAGACTAATTAGAGTTCCACTTAGCCAGACCAATTTTAAAAAGGAATTTCACACAATAATACAGATTGCAATTGCAAATGGATATAAAAAGAGCACAGTGTATAGTCTATTTAGAAATAAATCTCGGCAAGAAGTGTTGAAGACTATATTTCCAAAAACTGTGGAAAAGGATGACCACGTTTGGCGAAAAATACCCTACTTACCTGGAATATCCGAAAATTTATTAGAACCCCTTTCAACCGCCAAAATAAAACCAGCATTTTTCAACAAACACACCCTCAGAAATTGACTTTGCAACAACAAAATAGGAAGATCTACGGAACTCTTACAAAAAAGTGGGGTTTACAAAATCAACTGCGAGGGTTGCGATGGCGTATATGTGGGAAAAACTTCAAGAACCTTACTAAAAAGATTCACCGAACATATGAATGCCTCAGCTCACTCAGACCCTTCTTCCGGACTGTCCCAGCATATAAAAGCTACAGGACATTCTTGTTCCCCAGATAATATTCAACTACTCCATTGTCTCCCGTCCGGCCGTGTTCTGGATAAATTCGAAATCTTTGAGATCAACAAACACAAACATCAGAACATCCTTAATTGCCAAGTAGACTTAACCAATAAAAGCCCTCTGCTCAATTTTGCTTTTGAAAAATAAAAATTAAAGTCTTTAATGTATTTAATTTCACGACTTGTTTATTTTATGTAATATTTGTAATATTTGTATTTACAGTATAAGAAACTCGAACCTAATTCTCTTGACACACTGTTAAATGAATGTACTTTGCACGCACTATTTTAATTCTATGTATAATTAGTCTCCTGATGATGTCCTAATAAGACGAAACGCGTCGATATAAATTAATAAAAAAAACTGTGATATAAGTGGAAACTAAACAAGTGTTTTATTTAACATAATGCTTTCAACATATATTTTCCACCAAGTGCCAACAAAAAGCTCTATCGAGTCTATAAAAACTGCAAGTATTAAACAATTAATTGTGCTATTCAAGCGATTAAAAATTCAATTTCGATATACGTGCAATCACCTTTGGTTTAACACTATGTGCAAAAAGAGAAGAGTTTGTCCTGATTATATTAACATAAGAAACAATATTAACTCCAGGGTGAGTAACTACGCTGTCTTTAAATCTAAATTGTTATGGATAAATGCCGAAATTAAAAAACATTATAAACAGCGAGATAATCTAAGTTTACATCTTAAAGTAATTCACTCTGAGTTATCTTTTCGGTTGCATTTCATTGAGTTCTCTTTAGTTCATGAAGAGGCAAATGACAAAGCTGATCAGTTATCACACCAACAATACATAAAACAGAATTCCAAACTAGAGAAATTGTGCCTAAAACAAAACAACAACAATAATATAACCGCTCGAAGAGATCACCCAAGTACATTTAATTTCAACGAACGAGTGGTAAACAGGTCCAAAGTTCAATTCTCTTCCACTGAAACTGATGTTCTGAAGCTTGGTCTTAACTATGCATACATACCAAATACAAAAGTGACGCATCTTGTTAATCTTGCTGTACATACAGATGCTGCCTTACCAGATGCAAATTTAGGATGCAGAGTCGATTGTGCAAAAGTGCTTTAAAAGGCATTAAATGACAACGATAGCACAACACAACAATGTTTTAAATCATTTGATAAGACAATCAGATCATTGAAAGGCAAGATAAAAGAGAATAATTTAATTCTTAGTAAAGCCGATAAGGGAAATGCAATTTCTATTCTTCCATAAGAAGAATACTTGACAAAAATGAGAGAGTGCATAGGCACAATGCAAGTTAGGGAAATAAACAATGACCCAACTAAAAAATATAATAAGAAGGTGTATGAGACCATACTGTCCTCAAATTTGATTTTCGATGAAGGTGAGAAGAATAGATTAAGAAATAGCAATCCCTCTATTCCAGTGCTTTATGGCTTACCAAAATTACATAAAGATGGTGTCCCGATGCGACCTGTATCCTCTTCTATAAATGCTCCTGCGCAAAAATTGGGAAAGAAACTATCTAATACTCTCCCAAACATATTAGATTTTGATCCCAAATATTCTTTCAAGAATTCGTTGGAACTTATTAACAAAACCAAAGATTTGGTTCTACCAACCAACGCTAAACTCGTCTCTTTTGATGTAAAAAATCTGTTTCCATCTATACCGACGGAAAAATTGAAATTACTTCTCATTCAACATCTTGAGGAAAAAGTTTTGGACCCTGAAAGATGTAAGCAATATATAGATGTACTATCCGTATGCTTGGATCAAAACTACTTTGAGTTCGACAGCAAGGTATATACACAACTTTCTGGGTTGGCCATGGGATCTTCTTTCTCTCCATTTGCGGCGGAATATTTCATGAATCATTTTGAAAGCGTTCTTTTCACATCAAAAAATCAAATTTTACAAAATATTTTCCTTTGGGTTCGATATGTGGATGATGTATTTTGTATTTGGACAGGAACACAACGCAACCTTGACAAGTTTCTTAAGGATTTTTTAAACAAACTTGATCCAAATATCCAGTTCTCAGTGGAATATGGGCCAAGATCTTTAAATTTTTTAGACTTAACGATATCCATATCGGATAATAGATTACAGTTTGATATTTTTAGAAAAGGAACTTGTACGGATACAATAATTCCCGCATCCTCAGCCCATCCTTGGAGTACCAAAATGTCTGCGTTCCATTCTATGTTAGATAGACTAATTAGAGTTCCACTTAGCCAGACCAATTTTAAAAAGGAATTTCACACAATAATACAGATTGCAATTGCAAATGGATATAAAAAGAGCACAGTGTATAGTCTATTTAGAAATAAATCTCGGCAAGAAGTGTTGAAGACTATATTTCCAAAAACTGTGGAAAAGGATGACCACGTTTGGCGAAAAATACCCTACTTACCTGGAATATCCGAAAATTTATTAGAACCCCTTTCAACCGCCAAAATAAAACCAGCATTTTTCAACAAACACACCCTCAGAAATTGACTTTGCAACAACAAAATAGGAAGATCTACGGAACTCTTACAAAAAAGTGGGGTTTACAAAATCAACTGCGAGGGTTGCGATGGCGTATACATGGGAAAAACTTCAAGAACCTTACTAAAAAGATTCACCGAACATATGAATGCCTCAGCTCACTCAGACCCTTCTTCTTTAGGACTGTCCCAGCATATAAAAGCTACAGGACATTCTTGTTCCCCAGATAATATTCAACTACTCCATTGTCTCCCGTCCGGCCGTGTTCTGGATAAATTCGAAATCTTTGAGATCAACAAACACAAACATCAGAACATCCTTAATTGCCAAGTAGACTTAACTAATAAAAGCCCTCTGCTCAATTTTGCTTTTGAAAAATAAAAATTAAAGTCTTTAATGTATTTAATTTCACGACTTGTTTATTTTATGTAATATTTGTAATATTTGTATTTACAGTATAAGAAACTCGAACCTAATTCTCTTGACACACTGTTAAATGAATGTACTTTGCACGCACTATTTTAATTCTATGTATAATTAGTCTCCTGATGATGTCCTAATAAGACGAAACGCGTCGATATAAATTAATTAAAAAAACTGTGATATAAGTGGAAACTAAACAAGTGTTTTATTTAACATAATCCTTTCAACATATATTTTCCACCAAGTGCCAACAAAAAGCTCTATCGAGTCTATAAAAACTGCAAATATTAAACAATTAATAGTGCTATTCAAGCGATTAAAAATTCAATTTCGATATACGTGCAATCACCTTTGGTTTAACACTATGTGCAAAAAGAGAAGAGTTTTTCCTGATTATATTAACATAAGAACCAATATTAACTCCAGGGTGAGTAACTACGCTGTCTTTAAATCTAAATTGTTATGGATAAATGCCGAAATTAAAAAACATTATAAACAGCGAGATAATCTAAGTTTACATCTTAAAGTAATTCACTCTGAGTTATCTTTTCGGTTGCATTTCATTAAGTTCTCTTTAGTTCATGAAGAGGCAAATGACAAAGCTGATCAGTTATCACACCAACAACACATAAAACAGAATTCCAAACTAGGAAATTGTGCCTAAAACAAAACAACAACAATAATATAACCGCTCGAAGAGATCACCCAAGTACGTTTAATTTCAACGAACGAGTGGTAAACAGGTCCAAAGTTCAATTCTCTTCCACTGAAACTGATGTTCTGAAGCTTGGTCTTAACTATGCATACATACCAAATACAAAAGTGACGCATCTTGTTAATCATACAGATGCTGCCTTACCAGATGCAAATTTAGGATGCAGAGTCGATTGTGCAAAAGTGCTTAAAAAGGCATTAAATGACAACGATAGCACAACACAACAATGTTTTAAATCATTTGATAAGACAATCAGATCATTGAAAGGCAAGATAAAAGAGAATAATTTAATTCTTAGTAAAGCCGATAAGGGAAATGCAATTTCTATTCTTCCATAAGAAGAATACTTGACAAAAATGAGAGAGTGCATAGGCACAATGCAAGTTAGGGAAATAAACAATGACCCAACTAAAAAATATAATAAGAAGGTGTATGAGACCATACTGTCCTCAAATTTGATTTTCGATGAAGGTGAGAAGAATAGATTAAGAAATAGCAATCCCTCTATTCCAGTGCTTTATGGCTTACCAAAATTACATAAAGATGGTGTCCCGATGCGACCTGTATCCTCTTCTATAAATGCTCCTGCGCAAAAATTGGAAAAGAAACTATCTAATACTCTCCCAAACATATTAGATTTTGATCCCAAATATTCTATCAAGAATTCGTTGAAACTTATTAACAAAACCAAAGATTTGGTTCTACCAACCAACGCTAAACTCGTCTCTTTTGATGTAAAAAATCTGTTTCCATCTATGACGACGGAAAAATTGAAATTACTTCTCATTCAACATCTTGAGGAAAAAGTTTTGGACCCTGAAAGATGTAAGCAATATATAGATGTACTATCCGTATGCTTGGATCAAAACTACTTTGAGTTCGACAGCAAGGTATATACACAACTTTCTGGGTTGGCCATGGGATCTTCTTTCTCTCCATTTGCGGCGGAATATTTCATGAATCATTTTGAAAGCGTTCTTTTCACATCAAAAAATCAAATTTTACAAAATATTTTCCTTTGGGTTCGATATGTGGATGATGTATTTTGTATTTGGACAGGAACACAACGCAACCTTGACAAGTTTCTTAAGGATTTTTTAAACAAACTTGATCCAAATATCCAGTTCTCAGTGGAATATGGGCCAGGATCTTTAAATTTTTTAGACTTAACGATATCCATATCGGATAATAGATTACAGTTTGATATTTTAAGAAAAGGAACTTGTACGGATACAATAATTCCCGCATCCTCAGCCCATCCTTGGAGTACCAAAATGTCTGCGTTCCATTCTATGTTATATAGACTAATTAGAGTTCCACTTAGCCAGACCAATTTTAAAAAGGAATTTCACACAATAATACAGATTGCAATTGCAAATGGATATAAAAAGAGCACAGTGTATAGTCTATTTAGAAATAAATCTCGGCAAGAAGTGTTGAAGACTATATTTCCAAAAACTGTGGAAAAGGATGACCACGTTTGGCGAAAAATACCCTACTTACCTGGAATATCCGAAAATTTATTAGAACCCCTTTCAACCGCCAAAATAAAACCAGCATTTTTCAACAAACACACCCTCAGAAATTGCCTTTGCAACAACAAAATAGGAAGATCTACGGAACTCTTACAAAAAAGTGGGGTTTACAAAATCAACTGCGAGGGTTGCGATGGCGTATATGTGGGAAAAACTTCAAGAACCTTACTAAAAAGATTCACCGAACATATGAATGCCTCAGCTCACTCAGAGCCTTCTTCCGGACTGTCCCAGCATATAAAAGCTACAGGACATTCTTGTTCCCCAGATAATATTCAACTACTCCATTGTCTCCCGTCCGGCCGTGTTCTGGATAAATTCGAAATCTTTGAGATCAACAAACACAAACATCAGAACATCCTTAATTGCCAAGTAGACTTAACCAATAAAAGCCCTCTGCTCAATTTTGCTTTTGAAAAATAAAAATTAAAGTCTTTAATGTATTTAATTTCACGACTTGTTTATTTTATGTAATATTTGTAATATTTGTATTTACAGTATAAGAAACTCGAATTTAATTCTCTTGACACACTGTTAAATGAATGTACTTTGCACGCACTATTTTAATTCTATGTATAATTAGTCTCCTGATGATGTCCTAATAAGACGAAACACGTCGATATAAATTAATTAAAAAAACTGTGATATAAGTGGAAACTAAACAAGTGTTTTATTTAACATTATGCTTTCAACATATATTTTCCACCAAATGCCAACAAAAAGTTCTATCGAGTCTATAAAAACTGCAAGTATTAAACAATTAATTGTGCTATTCAAGCGATTAAAAATTCAATTTCGATAAACGTGCAATCACCTTTGGTTTAACACTATGTGCAAAAAGAGAAGAGTTTGTCCTGATTATATTAACATAAGAAACAATATTAACTCCAGGGTGAGTAACTACGCTGTCTTTAAATCTAAATTGTTATGGATAAATGCCGAAATTAAAAAACATTATAAACAGCGAGATAATCTAAGTTTACATCTTAAAGTAATTCACTCTGAGTTATCTTTTCGGTTGCATTTCATTGAGTTCTCTTTAGTTCATGAAGAGGCAAATGACAAAGCTGATCAGTTATCACACCAACAACACATAAAACAGAATTCCAAACTAGAGAAATTGTGCCTAAAACAAAACAACAACAATAATATAACCGTTCGAAGAGATCACCCAAGTACGTTTAATTTCAACGAACGAGTGGTAAACAGGTCCAAAGTTCAATTCTCTTCCACTGAAACTGATGTTCTGAAGCTTGGTCTTAACTATGCATACATACCAAATACAAAAGTGACGCATCTTGTTAATCATACAGATGCTGCCTTACCAGATGCAAATTTAGGATGCAGAGTCGATTGTGCAAAAGTGCTTTAAAAGGCATTAAATGACAACGATAGCACAACACAACAATGTTTTAAATCATTTGATAAGACAATCAGATCATTGAAAGGCAAGATAAAAGAGAATAATTTAATTCTTAGTAAAGCCGATAAGGGAAATGCAATTTCTATTCTTCCATAAGAAGAATACTTGACAAAAATGAGAGAGTGCATAGGCACAATGCAAGTTAGGGAAATAAACAATGACCCAACTAAAAAATATAATAAGAAGGTGTATGAGACCATACTGTCCTCAAATTTGATTTTCGATGAAGGTGAGAAGAATAGATTAAGAAATAGCAATCCCTCTATTCCAGTGCTTTATGGCTTACCAAAATTACATAAAGATGGTGTCCCGATGCGACCTGTATCCTCTTCTATAAATGCTCCTGCGCAAAAATTGGGAAAGAAACTATCTAATACTCTCCCAAACATATTAGATTTTGATCCCAAATATTCTTTCAAGAATTCGTTGGAACTTATTAACAAAACCAAAGATTTGGTTCTACCAACCAACGCTAAACTCGTCTCTTTTGATGTAAAAAATCTGTTTCCATCTATACCGACGGAAAAATTGAAATTACTTCTCATTCAACATCTTGAGGAAAAAGTTTTGGACCCTGAAAGATGTAAGCAATATATAGATGTACTATCCGTATGCTTGGATCAAAACTACTTTGAGTTCGACAGCAAGGTATATACACAACTTTCTGGGTTGGCCATGGGATCTTCTTTCTCTCCATTTGCGACGGAATATTTCATGAATCATTTTGAAAGCGTTCTTTTCACATCAAAAAATCAAATTTTACAAAATATTTTCCTTTGGGTTCGATATGTGGATGATGTATTTTGTATTTGGACAGGAACACAACGCAACCTTGACAAGTTTCTTAAGGATTTTTTAAACAAACTTGATCCAAATATCCAGTTCTCAGTGGAATATGGGCCAGGATCTTTAAATTTTTTAGACTTAACGATATCCATATCGGATAATAGATTACAGTTTGATATTTTTAGAAAAGGAACTTGTACGGATACAATAATTCCCGCATCCTCAGCCCATCCTTGGAGTACCAAAATGTCTGCGTTCCATTCTATATTAGATAGACTAATTAGAGTTCCACTTAGCCAGACCAATTTTAAAAAGGAATTTCACACAATAATACAGATTGCAATTGCAAATGGATATAAAAAGAGCACAGTGTATAGTCTATTTAGAAATAAATCTCGGCAAGAAGTGTTGAAGACTATATTTCCAAAAACTGTGGAAAAGGATGACCACGTTTGGCGAAAAATACCCTACTTACCTGGAATATCCGAAAATTTATTAGAACCCCTTTCAACCGCCAAAATAAAACCAGCATTTTTCAACAAACACACCCTCAGAAATTGACTTTGCAACAACAAAATAGGAAGATCTACGGAACTCTTACAAAAAAGTGGGGGTTACAAAATCAACTGCGAGGGTTGCGATGGCGTATATGTGGGAAAAACTTCAAGAACCTTACTAAAAAGATTCACCGAACATATGAATGCCTCAGCTCACTCAGACCCTTCTTCCGGACTGTCCCAGCATATAAAAGCTACAGGACATTCTTGTTCCCCAGATAATATTCAACTACTCCATTGTCTCCCGTCCGGCCGTGTTCTGGATAAATTCGAAATCTTTGAGATCAACAAACACAAACATCAGAACATCCTTAATTGCCAAGTAGACTTAACTAATAAAATCCCTCTGCTCAATTTTGCTTTTGAAACATAAAAATTAAAGTCTTTAATGTATTTAATTTCACGACTTGTTTATTTTATGTAATATTTGTAATATTTGTATTTACAGTATAAGAAACTCGAACCTAATTCTCTTGACACACTGTTAAATGAATGTACTTTGCACGCACTATTTTAATTCTATGTATAATTAGTCTCCTGATGATGTTCTAATAAGACGAAACGCGTCGATATAAATTAATTAAAAAAACTGTGATATAAGTGGAAACTAAACAAGTGTTTTATTTAACATAATGCTTTCAACATATATTTTCCACCAAGTGCCAACAAAAAGCTCTATCGAGTCTATAAAAACTGCAAATAGTAAACAATTAATTGTGCTATTCAAGCGATTAAAAATTCAATTTCGATATACGTGCAATCACCTTTGGTTTAACACTATGTGCAAAAAGAGAAGAGTTTTTCCTTATTATATTAACATAAGAACCAATATTAACTCCAGGGTGAGTAACTACGCTGTCTTTAAATCTAAATTGTTATGGATAAATGCCGAAATTAAAAAACATTATAAACAGCGAGATAATCTAAGTTTACATCTTAAAGTAATTCACTCTGAGTTATCTTTTCGGTTGCATTTCATTGAGTTCTCTTTAGTTCATGAAGAGGCAAATGACAAAGCTGATCAGTTATCACACCAACAACACATAAAACAGAATTCCAAACTAGAGAAATTGTGCCTAAAACAAAACAACAACAATAATATAACCGCTCGAAGAGATCACCCAAGTACGTTTAATTTCAACGAACGAGTGGTAAACAGGTCCAAAGTTCAATTCTCTTCCACTGAAACTGATGTTCTGAAGCTTGGTCTTAACTATGCATACATACCAAATACAAAAGTGACGCATCTTGTTAATCATACAGATGCTGCCTTACCAGATGCAAATTTAGGATGCAGAGTCGATTGTGCAAAAGTGCTTAAAAAGGCATTAAATGACAACGATAGCACAACACAACAATGTTTTAAATCATTTGATAAGACAATCAGATCATTGAAAGGCAAGATAAAAGAGAATAATTTAATTCTTAGTAAAGCCGATAAGGGAAATGCTATTCTTCCATAAGAAGAATACTTGACAAAAATGAGAGAGTGCATAGGCACAATGCAAGTTAGGGAAATAAACAATGACCCAACTAAAAAATATAATAAGAAGGTGTATGAGACCATACTGTCCTCAAATTTGATTTTCGATGAAGGTGAGAAGAATAGATTAAGAAATAGCAATCCCTCTATTCCAGTGCTTTATGGCTTACCAAAATTACATAAAGATGGTGTCCCGATGCGACCTGTATCCTCTTCTATAAATGCTCCTGCGCAAAAATTGGGAAAGAAACTATCTAATACTCTCCCAAACATATTAGATTTTGATCCCAAATATTCTATCAAGAATTCGTTGGAACTTATTAACAAAACCAAAGATTTGGTTCTACCAACCAACGCTAAACTCGTCTCTTTTGATGTAAAAAATCTGTTTCCATCTATACCGACGGAAAAATTGAAATTACTTCTCATTCAACATCTTGAGGAAAAAGTTTTGGACCCTGAAAGATGTAAGCAATATATAGATGTACTATCCGTATGCTTGGATCAAAACTACTTTGAGTTCGACAGCAAGGTATATACACAACTTTCTGGGTTGGCCATGGGATCTTCTTTCTCTCCATTTGCGGCGGAATATTTCATGAATCATTTTGAAAGCGTTCTTTTCACATCAAAAAATCAAATTTTACAAAATATTTTCTTTTGGGTTCGATATGTGGATGATATATTTTGTATTTGGACAGGAACACAACGCAACCTTGACAAGTTTCTTAAGGATTTTTTAAACAAACTTGATCCAAATATCCAGTTCTCAGTGGAATATGGGCCAGGATCTTTAAATTTTTTAGACTTAACGATATCCATATCGGATAATAGATTACAGTTTGATATTTTTAGAAAAGGAACTTGTACGGATACAATAATTCCCGCATCCTCAGCCCATCTTTGGAGTACCAAAATGTCTGCGTTCCATTCTCTGTTAGATAGACTAATTAGAGTTCCACTTAGCCAGACCAATTTTAAAAAGGAATTTCACACAATAATACAGATTGCAATTGCAAATGGATATAAAAAGAGCACAGTGTATAGTCTATTTAGAAATAAATCTCGGCAAGAAGTGTTGAAGACTATATTTCCAAAAACTGTGGAGAAGGATGACCACGATTGGCGAAAAATACCCTACTTACCTGGAATATCCGAAAATTTATTAGAACCCCTTTCAACCGCCAAAATAAAACCAGCATTTTTCAACAAACACACCCTCAGAAATTGACTTTGCAACAACAAAATAGGAAGATCTACGGAACTCTTACAAAAAAAGTGGGGTTTACAAAATCAACTGCGAGGGTTGCGATGGCGTATATGTGGGAAAAACTTCAAGAACCTTACTAAAAAGATTCACCGAACATATGAATGCCTCAGCTCACTCAGACCCTTCTTCCGGACTGTCCCAGCATATAAAAGCTACAGGACATTCTTGTTCCCCAGATAATATTCAACTACTCCATTGTCTCCCGTCCGGCCGTGTTCTGGATAAATTCGAAATCTTTGAGATCAACAAACACAAACATCAGAACATCCTTAATTGCCAAGTAGACTTAACTAATAAAAGCCCTCTGCTCAATTTTGCTTTTGAAAAATAAAAATTAAAGTCTTTAATGTATTTAATTTCACGACTTGTTTATTTTATGTAATATTTGTATTTACAGTATAAGAAACTCGAACCTAATTCTCTTGACACACTGTTAAATGAATGTACTTTGCACGCACTATTTTAATTCTATGTATAATTAGTCTCCTGATGATGTCCTAATAAGACGAAACGCGTCGATATAAATTAATTAAAAAAACTGTGATATAAGTGGAAACTAAACAAGTGTTTTATTTAACATAATGCTTTCAACATATATTTTCCACCAAGTGCCAACAAAAAGCTCTATCGAGTCTATAAAAACTGCAAATATTAAACAATTAATTGTGCTATTCAAGCGATTAAAAATTCAATTTCGATATACGTGCAATCACCTTTGGTTTAACACTATGTGCAAAAAGAGAAGAGTTTTTCCTGATTATATTAACATAAGAACCAATATTAACTCCAGGGTGAGTAACTACGCTGTCTTTAAATCTAAATTGTTATGGATAAATGCCGAAATTAAAAAACATTATAAACAGCGAGATAATCTAAGTTTACATCTTAAAGTAATTCACTCTGAGTTATCTTTTCGGTTGCATTTCATTGAGTTCTCTTTAGTTCATGAAGAGGCAAATGACAAAGCTGATCAGTTATCACACCAACAACACATAAAACAGAATTCCAAACTAGAGAAATTGTGCCTAAAACAAAACAACAACAATAATATAACCGCTCGAAGAGATCACCCAAGTACGTTTAATTTCAACGAACGAGTGGTAAACAGGTCCAAAGTTCAATTCTCTTCCACTGAAACTGATGTTCTGAAGCTTGGTCTTAACTATGCATACATACCAAATACAAAAGTGACGCATCTTGTTAATCATACAGATGCTGCCTTACCAGATGCAAATTTAGGATGCAGAGTCGATTGTGCAAAAGTGCTTAAAAAGGCATTAAATGACAACGATAGCACAACACAACAATGTTTTAAATCATTTGATAAGACAATCAGATCATTGAAAGGCAAGATAAAAGAGAATAATTTAATTCTTAGTAAAGCCGATAAGGGAAATGCAATTTCTATTCTTCCAAAAGAAGAATACTTGACAAAAATGAGAGAGTGCATAGGCACAATGCAAGTTAGGGAAATAAACAATGACCCAACTAAAAAATATAATAAGAAGGTGTATGAGACCATACTGTCCTCAAATTTGATTTTCGATGAAGGTGAGAAGAATAGATTAAGAAATAGCAATCCCTCTATTCCAGTGCTTTATGGCTTACCAAAATTACATAAAGATGGTGTCCCGATGCGACCTGTATCCTCTTCTATAAATGCTCCTGCGCAAAAATTGGGAAAGAAACTATCTAATACTCTCCCAAACATATTAGATTTTGATCCCAAATATTCTATCAAGAATTCGTTGGAACTTATTAACAAAACCAAAGATTTGGTTCTACCAACCAACGCTAAACTCGTCTCTTTTGATGTAAAAAATCTGTTTCCATCTATACCGACGGAAAAATTGAAATTACTTCTCATTCAACATCTTGAGGAAAAAGTTTTGGACCCTGAAAGATGTAAGCAATATATAGATGTACTATCCGTATGCTTGGATCAAAACTACTTTGAGTTCGACAGCAAGGTATATACACAACTTTCTGGGTTGGCCATGGGATCTTCTTTCTCTCCATTTGCGGCGGAATATTTCATGAATCATTTTGAAAGCGTTCTTTTCACATCAAAAAATCAAATATTTTCTTTTGGGTTCGATATGTGGATGATATATTTTGTATTTGGACAGGAACACAACGCAACCTTGACAAGTTTCTTAAGGATTTTTTAAACAAACTTGATCCAAATATCCAGTTCTCAGTGGAATATGGGCCAGGATCTTTAAATTTTTTAGACTTAACGATATCCATATCGGATAATAGATTACAGTTTGATATTTTTAGAAAAGGAACTTGTACGGATACAATAATTCCCGCATCCTCAGCCCATCCTTGGAGTACCAAAATGTCTGCGTTCCATTCTATGTTAGATAGACTTATTAGAGTTCCACTTAGCCAGACCAATTTTAAAAAGGAATTTCACACAATAATACAGATTGCAATTGCAAATGGATATAAAAAGAGCACAGTGTATAGTCTATTTAGAAATAAATCTCGGCAAGAAGTGTTGAAGACTATATTTCCAAAAACTGTGGAAAAGGATGATCACGATTGGCGAAAAATACCCTACTTACCTGGAATATCCGAAAATTTATTAGAACCCCTTTCAACCGCCAAAATAAAACCAGCATTTTTCAACAAACACACCCTCAGAAATTGACTTTGCAACAACAAAATAGGAAGATCTACGGAACTCTTACAAAAAAGTGGGGTTTACAAAATCAACTGCGAGGGTTGCGATGGCGTATATGTGGGAAAAACTTCAAGAACCTTACTAAAAAGATTCACCGAACATATGAATGCCTCAGCTCACTCAGACCCTTCTTCCGGACTGTCCCAGCATATAAAAGCTACAGGACATTCTTGTTCCCCAGATAATATTCAACTACTCCATTGTCTCCCGTCCGGCCGTGTTCTGGATAAATTCGAAATCTTTGAGATCAACAAACACAAACATCAGAACATCCTTAATTGCCAAGTAGACTTAACTAATAAAAGCCCTCTGCTCAATTTTGCTTTTGAAAAATAAAAATTAAAGTCTTTAATGTATTTAATTTCACGACTTGTTTATTTTATGTAATATTTGTAATATTTGTATTTACAGTATAAGAAACTCGAACCTAATTCTCTTGACACACTGTTAAATGAATGTACTTTGCACGCACTATTTTAATTCTATGTATAATTAGTCTCCTGATGATGTTCTAATAAGACGAAACGCGTCGATATAAATTAATTAAAAAAACTGTGATATAAGTGGAAACTAAACAAGTGTTTTATTTAACATAATGCTTTCAACATATATTTTCCACCAAGTGCCAACAAAAAGCTCTATCGAGTCTATAAAAACTGCAAATATTAAACAATTTATTGTGCTATTCAAGCGATTAAAAATTCAATTTCGATATACGTGCAATCACCTTTGGTTTAACACTATGTGCAAAAAGAGAAGAGTTTTTCCTTATTATATTAACATAAGAACCAATATTAACTCCAGGGTGAGTAACTACGCTGTCTTTAAATCTAAATTGTTATGGATAAATGCCGAAATTAAAAAACATTATAAACAGTGAGATAATCTAAGTTTACATCTTAAAGTAATTCACTCTGAGTTATCTTTTCGGTTGCATTTCATTGAGTTCTCTTTAGTTCATGAAGAGGCAAATGACAAAGCTGATCAGTTATCACACCAACAACACATAAAACAGAATTCCAAACTAGAGAAATTGTGCCTAAAACAAAACAACAACAATAATATAACCGCTCGAAGAGATCACCCAAGTACGTTTAATTTCAACGAACGAGTGGTAAACAGGTCCAAAGTTCAATTCTCTTCCACTGAAACTGATGTTCTGAAGCTTGGTCTTAACTATGCATACATACCAAATACAAAAGTGACGCATCTTGTTAATCATACAGATGCTGCCTTACCAGATGCAAATTTAGGATGCAGAGTCGATTGTGCAAAAGTGCTTAAAAAGGCATTAAATGACAACGATAGCACAACACAACAATGTTTTAAATCATTTGATAAGACAATCAGATCATTGAAAGGCAAGATAAAAGAGAATAATTTAATTCTTAGTAAAGCCGATAAGGGAATGCAATTTCTATTCTTCCATAAGAAGAATACTTGACAAAAATGAGAGAGTGCATAGGCACAATGCAAGTTAGGGAAATAAACAATGACCCAACTAAAAAATATAATAAGAAGGTGTATGAGACCATACTGTCCTCAAATTTGATTTTCGATGAAGGTGAGAAGAATAGATTAAGAAATAGCAATCCCTCTATTCCAGTGCTTTATGGCTTACCAAAATTACATAAAGATGGTGTCCCGATGCGACCTGTATCCTCTTCTATAAATGCTCCTGCGCAAAAATTGGGAAAGAAACTATCTAATACTCTCCCAAACATATTAGATTTTGATCCCAAATATTCCTTCAAGAATTCGTTGGAACTTATTAACAAAACCAAAGATTTGGTTCTACCAACCAACGCTAAACTCGTCTCTTTTGATGTAAAAAATCTGTTTCCATCTATACCGACGGAAAAATTGAAATTACTTCTCATTCAACATCTTGAGGAAAAAGTTTTGGACCCTGAAAGATGTAAGCAATATATAGATGTACTATCCGTATGCTTGGATCAAAACTACTTTGAGTTCGACAGCAAGGTATATACACAACTTTCTGGGTTGGCCATGGGATCTTCTTTCTCTCCATTTGCGACGGAATATTTCATGAATCATTTTGAAAGCGTTCTTTTCACATCAAAAAATCAAATTTTACAAAATATTTTCCTTTGGGTTCGATATGTGGATGATGTATTTTGTATTTGGACAGGAACACAACGCAACCTTGACAAGTTTCTTAAGGATTTTTTAAACAAACTTGATCCAAATATCCAGTTCTCAGTGGAATATGGGCCAGGATCTTTAAATTTTTTAGACTTAACGATATCCATATCGGATAATAGATTACAGTTTGATATTTTTAGAAAAGGAACTTGTACGGATACAATAATTCCCGCATCCTCAGCCCATCCTTGGAGTACCAAAATGTCTGCGTTCCATTCTATGTTAGATAGACTTATTAGAGTTCCACTTAGCCAGACCAATTTTAAAAAGGAATTTCACACAATAATACAGATTGCAATTGCAAATGGATATAAAAAGAGCACAGTGTATAGTCTATTTAGAAATAAATCTCGGCAAGAAGTGTTGAAGACTATATTTCCAAAAACTGTGGAAAAGGATGATCACGATTGGCGAAAAATACCCTACTTACCTGGAATATCCGAAAATTTATTAGAACCCCTTTCAACCGCCAAAATAAAACCAGCATTTTTCAACAAACACACCCTCAGAAATTGACTTTGCAACAACAAAATAGGAAGATCTACGGAACTCTTACAAAAAAGTGGGGTTTACAAAATCAACTGCGAGGGTTGCGATGGCGTATATGTGGGAAAAACTTCAAGAACCTTACTAAAAAGATTCACCGAACATATGAATGCCTCAGCTCACTCAGACCCTTCTTCCGGACTGTCCCAGCATATAAAAGCTACAGGACATTCTTGTTCCCCAGATAATATTCAACTACTCCATTGTCTCCCGTCCGGCCGTGTTCTGGATAAATTCGAAATCTTTGAGATCAACAAACACAAACATCAGAACATCCTTAATTGCCAAGTAGACTTAACTAATAAAAGCCCTCTGCTCAATTTTGCTTTTGAAAAATAAAAATTAAAGTCTTTAATGTATTTAATTTCACGACTTGTTTATTTTATGTAATATTTGTAATATTTGTATTTACAGTATAAGAAACTCGAACCTAATTCTCTTGACACACTGTTAAATGAATGTACTTTGCACGCACTATTTTAATTCTATGTATAATTAGTCTCCTGATGATGTCCTAATAAGACGAAACGCGTCGATATAAATTAATTAAAAAAACTGTGATATAAGTGGAAACTAAACAAGTGTTTTATTTAACATAATGCTTTCAACATATATTTTCCACCAAGTGCCAACAAAAAGCTCTATCGAGTCTATAAAAACTGCAAATATTAAACAATTTATTGTGCTATTCAAGCGATTAAAAATTCAATTTCGATATACGTGCAATCACCTTTGGTTTAACACTATGTGCAAAAAGAGAAGAGCTTTCCTTATTATATTATATTATATATTAACTCCAGGGTGAGTAACTACGCTGTCTTTAAATCTAAATTGTTATGGATAAATGCCGAAATTAAAAAACATTATAAACAGCGAGATAATCTAAGTTTACATCTTAAAGTAATTCACTCTGAGTTATCTTTTCGGTTGCATTTCATTGAGTTCTCTTTAGTTCATGAAGAGGCAAATGACAAAGCTGATCAGTTATCACACCAACAACACATAAAACAGAATTCCAAACTAGAGAAATTGTGCCTAAAACAAAACAACAACAATAATATAACCGCTCGAAGAGATCACCCAAGTACGTTTAATTTCAACGAACGAGTGGTAAACAGGTCCAAAGTTCAATTCTCTTCCACTGAAACTGATGTTCTGAAGCTTGGTCTTAACTATGCATACATACCAAATACAAAAGTGACGCATCTTGTTAATCATACAGATGCTGCCTTACCAGATGCAAATTTAGGATGCAGAGTCGATTGTGCAAAAGTGCTTAAAAAGGCATTAAATGACAACGATAGCACAACACAACAATGTTTTAAATCATTTGATAAGACAATCAGATCATTGAAAGGCAAGATAAAAGAGAATAATTTAATTCTTAGTAAAGCCGATAAGGGAATGCAATTTCTATTCTTCCATAAGAAGAATACTTGACAAAAATGAGAGAGTGCATAGGCACAATGCAAGTTAGGGAAATAAACAATGACCCAACTAAAAAATATAATAAGAAGGTGTATGAGACCATACTGTCCTCAAATTTGATTTTCGATGAAGGTGAGAAGAATAGATTAAGAAATAGCAATCCCTCTATTCCAGTGCTTTATGGCTTACCAAAATTACATAAAGATGGTGTCCCGATGCGACCTGTATCCTCTTCTATAAATGCTCCTGCGCAAAAATTGGGAAAGAAACTATCTAATACTCTCCCAAACATATTAGATTTTGATCCCAAATATTCCTTCAAGAATTCGTTGGAACTTATTAACAAAACCAAAGATTTGGTTCTACCAACCAACGCTAAACTCGTCTCTTTTGATGTAAAAAATCTGTTTCCATCTATACCGACGGAAAAATTGAAATTACTTCTCATTCAACATCTTGAGGAAAAAGTTTTGGACCCTGAAAGATGTAAGCAATATATAGATGTACTATCCGTATGCTTGGATCAAAACTACTTTGAGTTCGACAGCAAGGTATATACACAACTTTCTGGGTTGGCCATGGGATCTTCTTTCTCTCCATTTGCGACGGAATATTTCATGAATCATTTTGAAAGCGTTCTTTTCACATCAAAAAATCAAATTTTACAAAATATTTTCCTTTGGGTTCGATATGTGGATGATGTATTTTGTATTTGGACAGGAACACAACGCAACCTTGACAAGTTTCTTAAGGATTTTTTAAACAAACTTGATCCAAATATCCAGTTCTCAGTGGAATATGGGCCAGGATCTTTAAATTTTTTAGACTTAACGATATCCATATCGGATAATAGATTACAGTTTGATATTTTTAGAAAAGGAACTTGTACGGATACAATGATTCCCGCATCCTCAGCCCATCCTTGGAGTACCAAAATGTCTGCGTTCCATTCTATGTTAGATAGACTAAGAGTTCCACTTAGCCAGACCAATTTTAAAAAGGAATTTCACACAATAATACAGATTGCAATTGCAAGTGGATATAAAAAGAGCACAGTGCATAGTCTACTTAGAAATAAATCTCGGCAAGAAGTGTTGAAGACTATATTTCCAAAAACTGTGGAAAAGGATGACCACGTTTGGCGAAAAATACCCTACTTACCTGGAATATCCGAAAATTTATTAGAACCCCTTTCAACCGCCAAAATAAAACCAGCATTTTTCAACAAACACACCCTCAGAAATTGCCTTTGCAACAACAAAATAGGAAGATCTACGGAACTCTTACAAAAAAAGTGGGGTTTACAAAATCAACTGCGAGGGTTGCGATGGCGTATATGTGGGAAAAACTTCAAGAACCTTACTAAAAAGATTCATCGAACATATGAATGCCTCAGCTCACTCAGACCCTTCTTCCGGACTGTCCCAGCATATAAAAGCTACAGGACATTCTTGTTCCCCAGATAATATTCAACTACTCCATTGTCTCCCGTCCGGCCGTGTTCTGGATAAATTCGAAATCTTTGAGATCAACAAACACAAACATCAGAACATCCTTAATTGCCAAGTAGACTTAACTAATAAAAGCCCTCTGCTCAATTTTGCTTTTGAAAAATAAAAATTAAAGTCTTTAATGTATTTAATTTCACGACTTGTTTGTTTTATGTAATATTTGTAATATTTGTATTTACAGTATAAGAAACTCGAACCTAATTCTCTTGACACACTGTTAAATGAATGTACTTTGCACGCACTATTTTAATTCTATGTATAATTAGTCTCCTGATGATGTCCTAATAAGACGAAACGCGTCGATATAAATTAATTAAAAAAACTGTGATATAAGTGGAAACTTAACAAGTGTTTTATTTAACATAATGCTTTCAACACTTGATTCGTTTTCTTTTATTTACCTTTTTTTTGATAAATGTAATTGCTGAAAATGCATTCAAATGGGACGCTTTATGTTACTTTTTTGTTTTTCACAATACTTTTGCCGAACAGGTTTGTATATTACACGATCTTTGGCGTTTGAATGCCTGGTAAATTAAAATATATTTTGGGGAATTAACAACATCTCGGACCGATGAATTCCAGGAGGGTGCGAAAAGGTCACCCTGCAAGAACATCAGCAGGGCATATCGAGTGTGGTCCTATTACGATGGTGGTGGTAAGATATGGCACGATTCATGTTTTTTTGAAATATGTGAGGTCACACTGTGGAGGCAAGATCCCCCCCACATCCGGCGACCTAATAAAAATATACCCCATAAGAAGATAACACCATGGTGGTCCTCTGAGCTATCAGTTCTCCGCAATAAAAACCAAAATCTATGGAAATTTTTCAAAAAACATCCCAATAATACCAACCTAGTAAATTACCGTAAAGCAATGGCACTATTCCGCAGAAACAGTAAAATAGCAAAAAAGAATGCTTCCAAAAAATTACATCAAACATCAACCCCAAATCTTCAAGTAAAAAAATGTGGGTAGATATAAAAACCTTATATGGTAACTATAGAAATCTGTCTTTAAATAAAAGGCACGACTGGGTCGCACGTACTTGCTCCTATGTTCTAATCCTTCTTAAGTGCAGGCTTCTTTTTGACAAAGATTTAATTTTAATGTTTTTTTGACGTGCAACTTCTTTTGAATCGTTGTGGTGTGAAGCTCGAACGAACATGCGTCACGACAAAGGGATACACACATAAATATATAGGATTGTTAGCTTTTGCAGTTTTTTCGTGTATTATCTTTCCACTTATTGTTTACTGTTTATAATATAATTTGCTAATGGAAAGATATAAAGGATTTTTTTCAGATCAATTGGAAAAATTTGAACAACTGGCATAAAGATTCGTGGGAATCAGCAGTAGGGTAATAATGCTAGGTGAAGGGACCTATATAAGTCCCAATAACAATAATTTACTTTTTGAAATCAAATTAATTAGAATAGCTTAATTATGTTTGATGGATAGATAAACGTATGGCGTGGGTAGGTATTAATGGAATTTATTAAGGATATTAGGTACCTATATTAAGGTTGGAAGGAAGGTAGGTACTTAAATTGAGATAAACATTCCAACTACTGTTAAGCGACTGGGTATAGAAAATATTAAAAGTTAACACAGTGGTTTTGTTTATTTATAGACAGAGGTAAACTTTTTGTTTTCTTGATTGAAATTTTTGCATTCAGTAGTAATCGAATAGTTTTTTATTCGTTAGTTGTTTTTGTGTGTTTATCATAGGCTTCCATATTTATTCTGTGTGCTTCTATGATGATGAAATGCTTTAAAATACGTAGATATGTATGTAGGTTGTCACCTACTTTTATTTGACTAATAGCTAAGGCTCAGCCAAGCAATATGAAATAAAATTTTGGGAAAAATATTAAACAAATAAAATTTTTATGAAATCAAAAAAAACACTAATCATAACGTTTTTTGGCAAAAATGTTGTAAGCCATCTTATATCTTTTGCTGTTTTCTATTTTATGATTTTTTTATTTCAAAATCGTTTGACCAGTTTTAACAAAAAATTTTTTTTTTTTGAAAAACTTTTCGAAAACATATTTTAAAATTTTTTTTGGGTATGTCAATTTTAAGAAATCTAAAGTTTATACTAGGAGAAAAAAATAGAAAAAAATCTATAAATCTGTTTTCAAAATATTCAAAAAACAAAATATTTTTTTTTTAATTATTAAAAATTGAAAAAAAAATGTTTTTGAAAATTTTAATAAACAATATTATTTAAATCATTAAACACTACATATTTTGAATATTTCATCAAAATCCGTCAACGAGAAAGTCTGATTTTAAAAAACTGGTCATATGGGAAAAATCTGAAAAATCCATTAAATTTCAGAGATAGATTTTGCATAGAAAACATCATTCTGAAAGTTTTATCAAAATCGTAGGAGCCGTTTTTGAGAAAAATAAGTTTTTCATTAAAAGTTATATGGCAGGTACTGTTAGTTTTGGAGCTAGAATGCCAATTCCAAAAACCGTAAGGAAGAGCACTCTAAAAATACTATATACCAAGTTTGAATTAATCGGCCCAACCGTTTAGGCTGTAGATATCGATACGGACAGACAGACAGACAGACAGACGGACGGAATTTCTGGACCCACTTTTTTGACTTCTCTATCATCGTAAAGTCATGTTTGATTGTTAGAATTTTTTTTTTTACGAATGCATAACTTGCATAACTAGAACAGAGTACAGTACTTGAACTTCTTTCTTCATTAAATGATGATTTTTCAGCTGACATTCCTCCAATACTGTTAAAAAAATGTAAAAATTCTTTAGTTCTGTCGCTCAGGTTCATTTTCGACCTTTCACTTAAAACAGGAAAATTTCCAAGTATATGGAAAAAGTCTTTTCTTACTCCTATATTCAAAAAAGGAGATAAGGCTGATATTACAAACTACAGGCTCATTTCTAAATTATCTTGCATACCAAAACTTTTTGAACAAGTAGTCTGTGAAAGTATGGCATTTTATAGTAAGAATCTCATTTGTTAACAACAGCAAGGATTCGTAAGGCACAGATAAACTGTTACAAACCTTCTTAAGTTTTCCCACAAATGTTCAAATGCATTAGAAAGGTTATGAAGTTGACTGAATTTACACTGACTTCTCAAAAGCTTTTGATCAACTAAGCCACGAACTAATCTTGTTAAAGCTAAAAGCTTATGGTTTTCCTTCCTGTATCTTAGCTTGGATCAAATCATACCTTGAGAATAGATCCAGGTAAAATTTTGAAATTGTCTTTCAGATCCCTTCGTGGCTCACTCTGGAGTACCTCAAGGAAGCCACCTTAGTCCATTATTATTCATTTTGACTATAAATGATGTTACATCATGCATTCAGTCAAGTGACATTCTCATATTTGCTGACGACATGAAGGTTTTCAAGATAATAAAGTGCCTTCTCTAGAAAACGTATCGTAAGTGCATTCGATTATCATATTTTGCAGCACAAACTCTGCCGCATCTTCAGTTTTAAAGATTTGGGTGTCCATTTTAGCTCCAACTTAGAATTTACTCAACACGTTAACTTTATAGTGAATAAAACTAGCTCTATGCTTGGATTCATAAAACGCTGGGCAAAGGAATTTAATGATCCATATGTGACTCTTTCCTTGTACAATTGCTACGTACGCGCTCACCTTGAATATGCTTCACAGGTATGGACTCCTTATAACAAAATTCATAAGAACCGAATTGAAGGAATCCAACATACTTTTATTCGTTTTGCCCTGAAGGATATACCTTATAATGATCCTTTTAATCTTCCAACTTATGAACATCGAATCCAGCTTCTTCAGATGCAAACCCTTCACCAAAGGCGTTTTAATAACGATTTAATATTTTTTCATCAACTTATAAAAGGCGAAATTGATGCTCCTTATTTATAAGCCTGTATTGGGTTAAATTACCGTGGAAGATCTTATCACCTGCGTGGATCGGAACTTCTGCATGTTGGCTTTCATAGAACAAACTATGGCAAATATGAAGCTCTACACCATATGAGCAGACTTGTTAATCTTTACGCTTCACAAATGGATTTTAACTTAAGTAAAGTGGGATTAAAATCCTTATTTCGAACCAGTGCTCCATTGTAGTGATTGTTTTGTATATAACTGGCATGATTTATTTTATACTTTGTGCATTTTATTTTTTTTTATTTTAGTTTTGTTTTATTTAAGTTTTTACTAACATCTAACACATGCACTTATGATGAGCCTTTGATTGTAGAAATAAGCTTGCTTTAAGCTTACTACATCAAAGAATCTGAAGTGTAAATAAATTTACAAAATACAATTAATAATTTAATAACTGAATCGTGTTCACTGTATAACCCATCTGAAATCTGTGAATACTTTGGAAAAACCTGGTCCACGTAGTCTAATGACTCCAACTTTCCAACAACCTTTCTTAACTCTAAAATTCTAGGTTACAATACCCACCACTATGTAGAAATCCTCAGTACATCTGCAAAATACATAGAGAAAGAAATAAGCTTAACTGAAATGGAAATTTGCCTAACCTCTTTGAAAGGCAAAACCCCAGGGTATGATCGCATCTCATACCCAATTTTAAAAAATGCACCATATTCCCTCAAAAAAAATTTTGGTTTTATGCAATTGTATTCTTGAAAAAGGGACTATACCACAAACACGGAAAGTGGCTGGTACAATTCCAATCCTGAAATCATCAAAAAAATCGTATGACCCTAAATGATACAGACCAATCTCCTTACTTCCTTGTACAAACAAACTTTTAGAGAAAATTATATCTAAGAGACTTCTCTGGTTTATTGAAAAAAATAATTATTTAAATCTAAGCCAAGTCGCATTTAAACTTGGACGTAGTACCACTGACTCACTTTTGCTTATCGACGAGTATATTAGCTCTGCCTTATCATGCAAAAATCATGTCTCCGCACTATCTCTTGATTTTGAAAAGGCTTTTGATAGAATCAGCACGCATGTTATTCTGAATAAGCTCGCACATTGCAAAATTGGCCCTAAAAATTTTGCATTCATAAAATCTTTTCTTTCAAACAGACAATTCAGAGTAAAAACAAATAACTATCATTCAAATATTTCCAAACTATTTAACGGGATTCCTCAAGGTTCACCCCTTTCAGTTACCTTATTTATAATTGTCTACAACGACATAAGTGAAATCATAGCTAAATATAAAAAATTATCATTGCCTGTATGCGGACGATTTGGTTTTATTATCAAAATGCAACGACAACAATCGAACAACCGAAAACTTCTGCAACATTTTAGTTGATCTAAATCAATGGTACGCCAAATCAGGGTTTATTATCTCACCCGTTAAAAGCAAACACCTACATATAACTATGTAAAAAAAGAAACAGTGCAACTTTTGATATCTATTTATTATCATACGAAATTCGAAATGTTACCTCATTAACTATTTAAGGCATTACTTTTGATAATAAATATAGTTTTAGGGATCACTATTTATCTATTAAGAAAAAATGGGCACGACTGGGTCGCACGTACTTGCTCTTATGTGTCTAATTACATTGGAAATCAAGATCTTTGACAGAAACAAGTAACATTTACGTTGAAAACAACACAGTTTGAACTTACGAAAAGTATCAAAACCACAATACTTAACGGTGTTTAGTAAAATTGAAGTACGCCAACACACGTCTTAAAAAACAAAGAATTTACAAAAAATGTATTTCGAAAATTGAAGGACGGATTATATGTTAATATAAAATTTAAAATAATTTTTTTTGTTTATTTCTAAAAATATTGATTTTTGAAAAAAAAAATAAAAAATTAATTTTCATTAGAAAAAAAAGTTATTAATTTTGATATGCGGAATTGATAAAACTACTTAGATCTACTCAAATATAAAGTTTGACAGATATCCAAACAGCCGTTACCGAGGAAGCCCAAAATTAAAAAAACCGTTGTATGAAAGGTATTGTTAATAGACTTTTTTCGTATATTTGGTTCTAATCAAGTGATAGCCAATAGCAACAAAAACATTGTCAAACATTTTCATCAAAATCGTTGGAGCCGTTTTCGAGAAAAATAAGCTTTTCCTAAACGTTCATATGGCAGGTACTGTTGTTTTTAGGCTTAAAAATAAATTTTCAATTTCCCCTGTGTGGAATGCCACATATATATATAAATAATAATAATCACAAAAACCAAGTTGCAAGATAATCGCTTAAGCCGTTTAGGCTGTAGCTCGTTATACATACTGACAGACAGACAGACAAACATTTTTTCTCGATCACTTTTTTAGACTTTTCTATGATCGTAATGTCATGTTTCATTGTTATCTTAATTTTATTTATATTCACGAATCCTTAACTTGCCTTATAGTCCCTATAATCGCAAGTTAAAACTAGCAACCAGACTCAATATAATAAGATTCTTATCCTCAAAAAATAGCTTTATACACATTAATACATTAATTCTTATAACTCGTAGCATAATTTTATCCAAAATTGATTATGGATTGGGAGTCTATGGAAAATGCGCTAAACTTTCTTCAATATCATCAAACCAACCTATCACTCCGCAATTAGGAAGAGCCTGAAAGCATTTACAACCACTCCTTGTTGTGGCCCAATAGGCTACAGTAGAATGTAAACGAGATGTTTTAATAATAGCGCTGGCCGAGTACGCGATACACGCGGCTCCGGCACGTCGTCATTGCTGGTGCATGGCCCTGACAAGGCAAGGAGCTGATACTCATCACACAATTTTATGTGCAAAAAAATAAAAAAAACACTTGATTCGTTTTCTTTTGTTTGCCTTTTTTTGATAAATGTAAATGCTGAGCGATGCAGGCGTCCCAACGCCTTCTCAGTGGACATTCAAATCCCTTCCTGACTAAGCCTCCTTTCCCACATATCCTCCTAATGCCTACTTTTCCTGTTCCTCTTCCCATCTGCCAGTCCCATGTCCGCCCTACCTTCCAACCTCCCACCTCCTATTACTCTCCTCTTACCTCTCCAAATGTCATTCCTCCTCTTCCTCCCCTCCCTCCTGTCTGACCCTTCCCATCCTAATACCTCATCCCGGATTCCTCATCTGTCCAAACCTCCATTCCTTCCTGAAACCCTTTTGATAACCTATACCTTCCTTCTCATTCCTTCCCATCCCCTTCTCATACCATACCTTAGCCCAACCAAGGGTTACCCTCCTTCCCATCCCATCCCAATCTATTATTATTGTTTATTTGAAATGGCGCCCAACGTCTTTGTTTTATCTTAGTCCATTCCTAATGTATAAGTTGTCTTCGTCGATGAGGTTGAAGCATAGCGTTTGTCTTAACCAGGATAGCTCCTTAGAACGCCTGGTTAATTGCTTCAAGGTAAGCAAACAATGCATTCGTTGTGATGTACTATGTTGCTGCCGCTGGCTGGCATGCAGATTCTGGATGTCTTCACCCGTAAGGCTCTTTAACGCAATACTCGAACAGCGCCAGAACTCCGAAAGTCAGACAGCGATAGTAATATTTATGTTACCGGTTCCAATTGCGTTTGCAGCCAGGTCGGAAACAAATCGTATGTCTTAACCAGGATAGCTCTTAAGAACGCCTGGTTAATTGCGACGATGCGTTTCCGGCCTGACCGCAACAGCATTTGGAAATTGTCTCTTTTTGTAAACGTTTCTTTTTTTTTCCTTTTGCAAGGTAGCACCACACTCGGGATACAACACATAATAAAAAAAATTATACATTTCTTTGTTTGAAAGAAAATGCTGTCAAGTCACAGGCTAACGAAAACCCTAAAGCCTTTACCTATTTAGACGCCTGAAACACCCCCTCATCACATATGAACAAACAAATCCTTATTAATAAATGTTCATTATCTGTAATCGAAAATAAAATTTTATATTCTATTTTTTTTTGTTGCTGATGATTTAAGTCTTTTTGTTGAATAAAAACTTAATTCGATTGATCAGCCTATTTACTTTTGTAAATAATAATAGTAACTTATTATTTTTCATTTAACTTTTTTTTCATTGGTGTTGGGCTTAAAATAAGATTGTTTATTTTGTGTTAGCTTAGGTTTAAGTGAAAAAATATATATAAAAATAAAAAAAAAAAAAATAAAAAAAAAAAAAATAAATTATTAAATTACCATACATTTGTTGAAAGATAGTTTTTAGGAGTGCTTCTAGATGAACTTCGATAAATAAGTAGTTTCTTTAGAATTTCAATAAAATTTGATCATAGAAAAATAAGATATAATAAAAGAAAGAAAGAAAATCTAGTATGGTTTACTTAAAGTTAGTTAGTTTACTTAAGAATAGACACATTAGGTTAAGTTTTTCTTAAATTGTTAGTTTTAATTGCTTAGTTTGTAGGTATTTAGTTAAATTATTTATTTACCTATTAATTTATTTAGGATAGTTTTCATTTTTAGTCATTTACATTGTGTTTAAGTTGTTTACTTATTTATTTATTTATATATTTATTATTTATTTATAAGATTATTTATTAAGATTTCGTTACTTATAAATTTGTTAGTTGTCATTTTTCTTTTGAGTTATATTTGCTTATTTATTTATAAAGGATTAAGTTTTGTTTGTTGTTCGATATTTATTTATTAGTTATTATAAGTATTATTAATTAAATTTGTTGGTTCTTATTTGGTAATTGTTATTTAATATCTTTTTCTGGTTGTTATTTATTAATTCATTATTTATTTACTTATATCTTTGTTATTTATTTATTTTTAATTATTTATTAGTATAGTTTATTTATTTACTGTTTATTTTTCTTCATTGTTTGTTTCCTTGTTCTTTATTCATTTTGCTCTTTTGAGGATAATCGTCTATTGGTGTTATTATATAGGCTTACTTTTCTTGGTAGAACCTTATACCAGGTCTTTTTTTCCGTTTTTTTTTCTCCTCGTCTTGGTTACTTTTGAAATCCGTCTTACTTTGCGTGTCATTGTCTACCAAGCGTGTATTGAAGTCCTTGGGTTCAATTGATTAAGGACTCATCTATCGCAATCACATGTCCAGAAAACTAACCTGCGAAGAAGAAAATAAGGTTCAGATTTTGAAGAATAAGTTTGAGAATAGATCAGTTACCCGCTCGTTATTAAGGGATTTTGCTACACACTCTTGGGAAATGCCAGTAGGGCGTTCTCCCATTGCAATAGCCACCACCCCGGAAGCAACCTCCAGAGATTCCATATCGACTCCAGCTGTGATTCCGAGTTCAATCATAGGACTGCAGCACCAGGTAGATACCCTTTCACGCCCGCTTAGCAATCCGCTCCTATCAGGCTACAGCAGCGCATCCCACTCTACCACTGACTCGTTGATGGCACCGCCATTTAGTAATATTAGTGGCACGGCCGTTATCCGTGGCGACGGCGAATCCATCAATACGATGCAGAGAGGAGTTCCTAACACAATCCAAAGGAGCGACAATAGGGAAGGGGACATAACCAGTTCCATATCCGCGGAACTAAGGACCGTGATTAACTTGGCGGTTGTGAATGCTTATGATTTGTACCGCGAATCAATTAGGGACAGCATCTTTGAATCCGTGCGAGCAGAGGTCCAAAGAGGGTTCCTAGATTTCTTGAAAGAAATCAATCACACCACTCGTCCGCCGCCTCCTATCGAGGAAAGAGTAAGCCCACCGGCGGGCAATCCAATAACGACTACTACACCTTTCCAGCCCCCTCCCCCAGTAACAGCGAGACCATCCCAGCTGGATTCTCAGACAAGGCCATTTGTTCCGGTGACGAATCGACCAAAGGGGTCAATTCCCAATAAAGCACCGAATGCTCTTGCTCCTGGGCTGAAGTGTTAAGGGACTTTCACCTCCTGCTCTCAGGAGCAGCCAGTGAGTGGTATTGGCAGTACCAGCGAGTAAATTATCGACCAGACTGGCTGAGAGACTATCTATTTAGACAGTTCAGAAACTCGAAATCCGATTATGAGATTATGCGTAATAAAATGGATCGGCTTCAGAGCTCCTGGGAGTCCATTGAACAATATTTTTGTCTATAAACAAATTAAGATCTCTGCTCTGGGTACCAATTCCCGAGATTAAAAAAGTTCGTTAAAATCCTGAAAAAAAACTTAGACAATCGTGTCCGAAAGATGGTGTACCCCCAAGTCATATTTACCCTGGACCAGCTGAGGATGGCGTGCCAAGACGCGGAGACGCGGAGTACGACCGGGACGGTCCCAAATATCAACGGCCGCCCGCGCGTTACGTCGCAAACGAGTTTGAATTGGAGGCTGCGACTAGTATTAGCCAGGAAGCATAAGTTGAGGCGTTCCAACATATGGGTGCTCGACCTAAGCCGAACGGAGAGGGGAAGTTCGGCCAATAGCTTGTTAGAATTGCCGCGTGGTGGGTCACTCCTTTATGGATTGCCCGTCGGTGATGAGAAATATTTTTTGTTATAGGTGTGGTCACGAAGGGGTGATTACCCCTCAGTGTCCGCAGTGTAAATCGGGAATCCCGATCCGCAACGCCGGAACTACCCCGGATTGTCCACAGCCTCGGTAACTACTAACGTCCCCTAAAGAAAAAATCACGATTTAAGCTAGAAACTCCATCCCCTTACTTACCCCAGATAAACCAATAAAATTGAAACCCATTAAGCCCTTCCATGTTAGGTTGAAAGAATACCAGGAAGCTAGAGACAGAATTTTTAGTTTGAATATAAGCACAGTGTCTAAGCGCATACAAAAGGCACGACAAAGATTCAAAGCAAAAAAGAATTTGAGACAATGTATAGCTTCGACAGCCCTTGATACCAGCAACGACCCCAGGTCTTATGCCAAAGTGGCCATAGCAAGCGATGAAATGCTTGGCTTGCTGGATAGTGAGTATCTTAGGAAAAAATTGTATGGCATTCGTAAAATATATTTCAGGCGTGAAAACCACCGATGGCAAAAGCCAAAAGATCGTAGGCAGTGTCGATCTTAAGCTCATAGAGGCCGGACGTCAGGTCGAGGTGCGCGCATAAATAATTTCACAAAAGCCAAAAAAAAACAATTATTGCGCATTGTTATCGCGAGTGATAAAAAAATAATATTACACACTCGTTTGAGAAATTGGCAAAAACCCCTCGCGTGTGCTGTAAAGAAAAAAACAATATCCACTCGTGTCGTTGGAAGACGATAAGATGCCCATTCGCGCTGTGGAAGAAAAAAAAAATAATACACACTTGCATAACAAATCAAATTATCCTCCTATCTATCCCAACCCTTTGTGCTTAGCTTAACTGCCTCTTTCTTATCTACTGTAGGCATCGTATGCTTGCGGTAAATGGATAAGGGCATCTGAGTTTGTCCTATTGTGCTGAATATTTAAATTGATTTTTTGTATGCAAGCTGTCTTATGGGCATAACACCTAAGACAGTTTGTTTATTACAGAGATTAATTTGGATTTTCACTGCATGGTTCGACTTAGTCAGAATTGTGTTTTGTATGTAAGTATTTTTAAATGGTAAGTGATTTTTGTGTCGTGTATTCCAATGTTCGTGGTATAAGAAAGAATTTCTTTCACCTGTACGTCTACTCTGTTCAATACAGGCCAGCTGTTTTGGCATTAAGTGAAACCCAGGTTGGAGTAAATACTGATTTATCAGAGTTTGCTCTACATGGGTATAGCTTGGTGCCATTACTCTTTTCCCATCATGGTATCGTGGTCTATGTTAGGAATGATATTGCTTGCCAGAGCCTTCCCCAATATGGGCAATGTTCCAACACGGACTTTAATTTCTTGTAGCTCAAATTCACTGTCTGCAAGCATGTCATTCATTATTGTTTTATTTACAGGAGTCCAAATCTCGACAGCAATTCCACTTGTTACGAGTTTGATGCGCTGTCTGATTCCATCTCGAAAATTGTTTCCCTTTGTCCTCGCACTGAAATCGTTATTACGGGCGATTTCAATGTACATAATTCCAATTGGCTCCGCTATTCTGGTCAGACAACACCCGAAGGAAGGTATGTCGAGCTCTTTGCCGGGTTACATCACCTTACCCAACTGATCGATGTGCCAACGCGTATACCGGATGTTGCTGGGCAAGCCGCCCATACTCTTGACTTGTTTCTTACTTCTCACCCTGATAAATATACCATTAGTGTAACTTCTCCATTTGGCACCATTTGTGTTATTTCAGCTAATTTCTCATCCTCAACCCATCCAGTTAAAGAAAAACTTCCCACCAGGACCGTTTGGCAATACGAGAAAGCCAACTGGGACGGCCTGAATATTTTTTTCCGAAACTTTAACTGGTCACTATGCTTCCTCGATAGTGACATTGATGCCAGTGCTGAAATGATCACAAATGTGATTCTTCTAGGGATGCGTGCTTTTATTCCTAACAGAGTAAAAAGCATCAAACCTAAAGAAAAGTCTTGGTTTAATTCTGAGTGTAAAGAAGCTATCAGGCTCAAAGAACTAAGTTTCCGTTCTTACAAAGCCAACCCTACAGAGGACAATCGGAAAAAGCACAAACAAGCAAGAAACTCATGCAACTCCGTTATTGAAAGAACCAAATTTTTGCATGACCAAAAATTATGGCAAAAAATTCTGCAGTGTTCCAAAGGCGGTAAAAATTTTTGGTCATTTGTAAAAAATATTAAAAACTCCTCAACATCTTCGGTTCCAACGCTCATCGACAGTAACAAACCAATTGTTTACTCTTCAGAGAAGGCAAACTTGCTCGCTGCCCATTTCTCTGCTAGCTCCACGCTGCCGCATAGCAACGTTGCCCCTCCTGTACTTGAGAATGTAATTTTTTCCATGGGACAGATTTTTTTCCGCACTCGTACAGTAGCAAGAGTTCTCAAAGATCTCGATATACACAAATCCGCTGGCCCGGATGGTATACCCCCGATTCTTCTGAAGAGGTTTCTTCCACACTGGCAAAGCCACTGCGTAAGCTTTTCCATCGCTCCTACTCTTCTGGAATCTTTCCTAGAAGATGGAAAACAGAATTTGTCCAGCCTGTCCCTAAGAAAGGTGACCCATTCTCCCCCTCCTCCTACCGACCCATAGCACTGACATCCCTTCTTTCTAAGGTCATGGAAACACTGATTAACCGTCAGCTTAAGGAATATCTCGAAGATCGTAAGCTTCTCCATGACCGTCAGTATGGCTTCCGCAGCAACCGTTCCACTGGTGATCTGATGGCATATCTCACCGAACAGTGGAACAAATCTTTACATCGCTTTGGTGAAAGTAAGATTATTGCTCTTGATATCTCCAAGGCATTTGATAGAGTTTGGCATGAAGCTCTCTTATCGAAAATGCGTGCTTTTGGGATCGATAATACTCTTGTTCGTTGGATTAGAAGCTATCTTCTGGACCGTTCAATACAAGTTGTATTGGACGGATTCAAGTCTGATTCCCATAAAATAAATGCTGGTGTGCCCCAGGGCTCTGTTCTATCTCCGACTCTTTTCCTCATTTTTATAAATGATCTTCTGTCTGTTACTTCTAATCCACTTAACTGTTTTGCTGACGACTCTACCCTCAGCTTTTCATATTCGTTCGATAATTCACGTTAAATTCCGATTTATACAGCATTGTCAAATGGGGTAATAGAAATCGTGTGGAGTTTAATGCTTCGAAAACTCAATGCTGTCTTCTGTCGTTAAAGCTTAACATTCCCCCAATGCCATTGTCCATGAATGGCACTTACATCGAAGAAACCGAAAAGCTCTCAGTACTCGGTATGTGTGTCAACGACGACCTCCGTTGGAACGACCATATATTTGAAATCGCTAAGAATGCTGCTAAGTGCTTAGGTTTTCTGTATCGGTGTAAGAAGTATTTTTCCCCATCTGATCTGGCTACAATTTATAAAGCGTTTATACGCCCTAAACTCGAGTATAACTCCCACCTGTGGGCAGGTGCTTCGCAAACATCGCTTCACCTGCTTGATAGAATACAAAATCGAGCGTTAAGATTGATAGGAAATAGAACTGCCGCTGAAACAATTGCCCCTCTCGAACACCGACGCAATGTTTCATGTCTTTCCTTATTTTATCGTTTCTTTTATAAAAAATGTTCACTCGAGGTAGCCAGCTGCATTTCTCCCCTTAAAAGTTTCGCCCGTAATACTCTTCTTGCTAGGAATGCCCATCAGTTCACCCTTGAGCCCAATTTCGGACGTACCGTGAAATATAGGGATTCTTTTTTTAGCCGTACAACACGACTTTGGAATGGTTTACCCGGCGAGATTTTCCCTTGCCATTTCAATTTGCAAACATTCAAAACCAATGTTAATCGACACCTCCTATCTCTCCCCTCCCTATCTTCCTAATGCCCGCGCAGTGTGTTACATTAAAAGGGAAACAAATAGTCCCTTGTGCGCGCGTTAATTATAAAAAAAAAAAAAAAAAAAAGGCAAGGTCCAGGTTCGGGTAGGCTACATACAAGCGAAAAAAGAAATAACTCTTTGTTTAGTCCCAAATTTAGACCAGGAAGATGATTTATGGAAGATGTTCCAAATCACGCCAAATATAGTAAGCTCCATATCGGTTCCGGAAGAAGATGCAGAGATGGTAAGCGCCCATAATTTGTACATTGAACAGCGATCTGCTTTGGAAGCGGTCAAGCTGAAATTTCTGGATTTTGATCGGAACGGTCTCGGAAAAACGGCGCTGATGAAGCACGTTATCGATACCGAAGATGCGACCTCGGTGAAGCAGAGACACTACCCTGTTTCTCCAGCGGTTTCTCAGTTTTGTTTTAGGGAATTAAAATACTTAGGCTGCATTGTTGGTGGGGGGAAGTTAGAAACCGATCCGGCGAATGTCGAAGCTGTCGTTGACTTTCCCGTACCGAAGAACGCTAGACAAGTCAGGAGATTCCTTGGTCTAGCAGGATGGTATAGAAAATTTATTAAAGACTTTTCCAGCTTGACCGCTCCCTTGACGGATACTCTTAAGAAAAGGTACTTAAAGTTCATAATGACCGAAGAGGCAAAAAAAGAATTTGAGGAGTTGAAATTCGTCCTAACCACAGCCCCAGTCCTTTCCCATCCCGATTTCACTAAACGCTTTTTCATACAATGTGATGCATCTGACTCCGGAATCGGTGCGGTGCTATTTCAGAAGCATGGTGAAGAGGAAGAATTTTTGATTGCCTACTTCTCCTAGAAGTTTAACGCTTGCCACAGGAACTATAGTGTTACCGAGAAGGAGTGTTTGGCGGCGGTAATGGCGGTGAAAAAGTTCCAACCCTATGTCGAAGGTATGGACTTCACCATTATCACCGAAGCTGGAATGGCCGAATTTTACAAGTATTTGCCAATCAGATTTACGAACACTCGAAAATTGGCATATGAAATCGTTTGCATGTTTTGAAGTATCTATCGGTGCAAGCAGTTATTTTCACTCATGAAAGGGAATAAGTCACGTGTAATATCCAGAATAACTGGACCTTTGGTCCAACAAGATTTCCCCCCCAAGTAGAAAAGGTGGTAGTAGTTAAGAGATGCCAAGTGTCAGGAAGAAAGCGTTAATGTATGTTTCCATTGTTTTTTTTATTTTTCGAAAAAAAATTGTTTATACAAAAAATAATCACATGTATGTTAATAATCTCTAAAAAACTGCATACCAAACTTTCAAAAAAAAAATTTGTTCAAGAAACTAAAAATAAAAAACAGGATTTTATCAAAACCGGTCCTACAATTTTCGAAATACATTTTTCATAAATTCTTTGTCTCATGCTCACAAATTATTCCGGTTTGAAAATTTTGAGGCTTTGAAGGTTGTCTTTATTTTCTTCGATTTTTTCCAAGAATATAGAATCAGTGCCGAATCATGTGCAAAAGGATGTAATCGAAATCCAGTGTGACTCCGAATTGAAATATAAATTTGATGAAGCTGGAATGGCCGAATTTTACAAGTAATTGCCAATCAGACTTACGAACACTCGAAAATTGGCATATGAAATCGTTTGCATGTTTTGAAGTATCTATCGGTGCAAGCAGTTATTTGCACTCATGAAAGGGAATAAGTCACGTGTAATATCCAGAATAACTGATACACACCTTTGGTCCAACAAGATTTCCCCCCCAAGTAGAAAAGGTGGTAGTAGTTAAGAGATGCCAAGTGTCAGGAAGAAAGCGTTAATTTATGTTTCCATTGTTTTTTTGTTTTTCGAAAAAAATTGTTTATACAAAAAATAATCACATGTATGTTAATAATCTCTAAGAAACTGCATACCAAACATTCAAAAAAAAAATTGTTCAAGAAACTAAAAATAAAAAACAGGATTTTATTAAAACCGGTCCTACAATTTTCGAAATACATTTTTCATAAATTCTTTGTTATTTAAGGCGTTTGATGGCGTACTTCATATTTTACTAAAAACCGTTAAGTATTGTGGTTTTGATACTTCTTATAAGTTCAAACTGTGTTATTTTCAACGTAAATGTTTCTATTTTCTGTCAAAGATCTTACTTTCCAATATAATTAGGCACATAATTGCAAGTACGTGCGACCCAGTCGTGCCCATTTTTTGAAATAGGTGAAGTCACACTGTGTAGTCAAGATACCCCCCCATCTGGCGACCTAAGCCAAGCGACCTAGGCGTGAGATCGCCTTCTCAGTGGACATTCAAGTTTAACGCTTGCCACAGGAACTATAGTGTTACCGAGAAGGAGTGTTTGGCGGCGGTAATGGCGGTGAAAAAGTTTCAACCCTATGTCGAAGGTATGGACTTCACCATTATCACCGACCACTCTTGTCTCAAATGGTTAATGACCATGAAGGACTTGAGTGGCCGACTGGCCAGATCGAGCCTTGGGCTGCAGTCATTTGCCTTCGACATAGAAAATCGGAAAGGTTCACTGAACGTTGTGCCAGATACCCTTCTTCGGGCACACATAGATAGTTCAAATATAGAACAGGTAGCTCCATGGGTGGATTTAGAAAGTAAAGAGTTCCAATCGGAAGAATACAAATCCCTCCTAGGTACGGGACCATATAGACGAGCTGCCCGACTTGAAGATCGAAGACGAATACGTCTACAAGCACACCCTTCCGCCAATCGTATACGAGTCACTAGTTGAACACTCTTGGTGTCTGTGGATTCCATCTGGGTTAACAGAAAACATTATTGCAAAGGCACACAACCCACCCTAAGTTGCCATGGCGGAATTGCAAAGACACTCCGTCGCATTTGGCAGTACTTCTACTGGCCTAATATGACGGTCCAAGTTAGACAGTATATTGCTCAGTGTGATAAATGTAAACAGTCCAAGTCGTCGAATATAGTATTGCGTCCCACTTTTGAAAATTGCTTTTGTACTGATCGTCCTTTTCAGAAATTGTGTGTTGATTTTATAGGCCCGTATCCCAGATCTAAAGCTGGGAACGCCTACGTCTTTGTGGTGTTAGACCACTTGTCCAAGTTTATGTTCCTTAAACCCTTGCGTGCTGTTAACTCAAGCAGGATAATTAAGTATCTGCGTGAGACATCTTTAATATGTTCGGTGTGCCTCAAATTTTACATTCTGACAATGGTAAACAGTTCCTGGCTAAAGAGTTTCAAAGCTTCCTGCAAGGGTACGGTGTTAGACACTTTAGAACTGCCAACTATTCGCCTCAATCAAATGCGGTAGAGAGGGTCAATACAACGCTGCTTGCCGCCATTCGTTCTTACCTAAAAGAGGACCAACGAGATTGGGACGTACATCTGAGCGATATTGCAGGCACGTTAAGAAGCTCAGTTCATTCAGCGATAGTTGTGTCACCATATTACGCTCTATTCGGATGCAATTTGATAATGCACGGGAGCAGCTACGCGTTAGCCGGTAAGTTGAACATCCTTGGAGACAGCGAACTGTTGACCCAGCCTAAACGGATAGGCCGATTTGCTTCAAACTTGGAATTTAGTATTTATTTGGTAGTATCTCGGGGGTGGTTTCCATTTTTGCTCTAGGTCGAAAGTTAATGGTACCTGCCACACAATTTTTAACAAAAAATTTGATCTTGTCGAACATGTCTCTAACAATTTTGATAAGACTTTCAGGGTGCTATTTTTTTTACAAAAATACATCTTTCAGTTAGAAAACATTTTTTGAAATTTGTTCTATAACGGTACCTCTCAAAGAACTGGTTTTTTCAAATGCGGTTTTATCGTAAAACATTATCCCGATTTCAATAAAAATAAACATGCACGATAGGTGATAAACAACCCCTATACTCACCTTCAGCTTCAACCCCAAAATAACTGTGATATTAGATAAATAACTTGCGAAGTCGTAACTATACTGGAAATACCTGCACCACCCTACAGAGATGGGAACCAATAATTCGACGTTCATGAAAATAATCCTTTTGTATGCGACGCACGAAAATGAACAGATACTCGTGTACTAAGCATTTTCCTAATTGGCTGAGGTGGACATCCGAACTTAGTTGCGGCATAGTGCATTGTCGGGTTTCCTGTTTCCACTCCATACTACACGGAGATAGAGCACTGCGTCAAGGTCGTCCTGGAAGAAAAAGGATTTGGGATTACGTAAAGCCTCTTAAAGGAAATTATTTATAAAATACTAATCTTCATATAGCTAGCATTCCGGTAAGGCGGAGAATATGGGCCAAGGCACCGTGCCTGTAAATACCCTGGTCGAATGTCTAGGCCCGGAGATACAGTCAACAGTAGAATTTTAACGAGATGTTTTAATGATAGGGCTGGTCGAGTACGCGATACACGCAGCTCCGACACGTCGTCATCGCTGGTGGATGACCCTGACAAGGCAAAGAGCTCATACACATCACAAAATTTTATGTGCAAAAAAATAAAAAAACACTGGATTCGATTTTGTTAAACTTTTTTTTTTGATAAATGTAATTGTTGAAAATGCATGCATATGGGACGCTTTGGGTTACTTTTTTGTTTTTCACAATACTTTTGCTGAACAGTAGGTTTATTCCAGAAAGCTAAGCGGATCGTATTAAAAGTGTTACCTCAATTTCAACCGAATTCGCTTTTGGGTATTATCAAATGCGAATGGGGCGAAAATGATCATTCCAATTTTCCCATATCCATTTCCATTTTTCCACTCTGTCTCTCAATTTTTCCAGTCTAACTCTCAATTTTTCCCCTATGACTCTCAATTTTTCCATGCTCATTTCCAATTTTCCAATTATTTTCCCAAAATTTTATTAATATTTTCCAAGCATTTCACAGCTGTTTAAATAAATGTTATTTTTTCTTCTATTTTTTTCTTATAGTTTGCACACGCTAAAGGGATTTGGGCTACCCTTTTGATGTCGGTGGACACAGCGCGAGCTTAGGAAAGAAGGAGAGGGTTTAATAGGAGTTGCAGATGCACATTGGTTTTAAACTTCTGAACATCATAATGGGAGGGGAAAACAGAGTTAGGCAAACGATTCCACATTCGAGTTGTACGGCTGAAGAACGAATCTCTGTACTTGACTGTACGACCGAAATTGGGCTCAAGGGTAAATGAGTGGGCACTCCTGAAAGTGCGAGTATTACGGTGAAACTGTTTAAGGGGAGGATTGCAACTGGCTATTTCTCTAGAACATTGACCGTAGAAAGAACGGTAGAAAAGAGAGAGACATGAAACATTCCGTTGATGTTCAAGTGACGTGAATGTTCTAATGATGATATCATCTCTATATGCGAGTTTTATTCTAGTCTAAGTCTTGGACGAATGTATGATTTGAAGATACTAGCCAGATCAGAAGGGGAAAAGAATTTCTTACATCTTTGGAGGAAGCCCAAACATCTTGCGGCATTTGTGGCAACATCATAAATATCATCATTCCACAAGAGTTGACTGGTGATGTTCATACCGAGAATTTCAACATGACCAGCTTCCATAATGTAAGTACCAATCATGGATAATGGCAAGGGAGGTGTATTAGGCTTTAGAGACAGAAGACAGCATTGTGTTTTGGACGCATTAAATTCTACACGATTTCTTATTCCCCATTTGATATTGCTGTCAAGATCAGAATTTAATGAGCTTATTATACGTTGCCGTTGCAGATCCACATCCGAAGCCCGCGGTTGTGACTCCAAAAATGAAAGTGAAAAGCTGAGTGTACTGTCATCAACGAAGCAGTTAAGTGGATTAAAAGTTTCAGACAGAAGATCATTTATAAAAATGAGAAAGAATGTCGGAGACAGTACGAAGCCCTGGGGCACACCAGCATTTATTTTGAAGATATCAGATTGAACCCATCCAATACAACTTGTATTAAACGGTCCGAAAGGTAATTTCTAACTCAGCGAAGAAACGAAACATCGAAACCGAAAGCAGGCATTTTCGATAAGTGTCAGACTTTATCAAATGCTTTAGAAATATCGAGTGCAATAACCTTACTTTCTCCGAAACGATGAAGAGATTTGTTCCACTGTTCAGTGAGATAAACCATGATATCACCAGTGGACCTATTGCTACGAAAACCATACTCTCGGTCATTTAGAAGCTTTCGTTCGTCAAGATATTTCTTGATTTAATAATTAATAAGTGTTTCCATGACATTGGAAAGAAGGGACGTAAGTGCAGTCGGTCGGTAATTTGCGGGGGAGGACGATTGGCCTTTTTAAGTTAAAGACTGGACAAAAGCTGTCTTCCATTTGCTCGGAACGAGCCCTGAATAGCTAACGCAGTGGCTTTGCCAACGTAGAAGACCACCTTTTCAGAACAATAGCGGGGATACTATCAGGACCAGCGGATTTATGTACGTCAAGATCTCTTAAAACTCTAGCCACTGTACTAATGCGAAAGAAGATTGGTTCGGCGGCGAACTGCTAAGCGAAAAGGTTAGATTCTCTTGAGAACTAACAAACGGTGTGTCATTAATGACAAGCGTCGGAATCGAGGACGAAGAAGTGTTCTTTATATTTCTTACAAATGACCAACAATTTTTGCTACCTTTGGGACATTGTAGTAATTTTTGTCTTAATTGTTGGTCATGTAAAAATTTGGTCCGTCGAATAAGGGCGTTACAGGCAATCCTGGCTTGTTTAAATTTTTTTCCGGTTTCCTTCAAATGAATGTGTTTGAATGCCTGGTAAATTAAAATATATTTTGGGGAATTCACAACATCTCGGACCGATGAATTCCAGGAGGGTGCGAAAAGGTCCACCTGCAAGAACATCAGCAGGGCATCCCGACTGTTGTCCTACTACGATGGCGGTGGTAAGATATGGCACGATTCATGTTTTTTACTTGCGATTATAGGGACCATAAGGCAAGTTTAGGATTCGTAAATATAAAAAAAAATTAGATAACAATGAAACAAGACATTACGATCATACAGAAGTCTAAAAAAGTAATCGAAAAAAAAATGTCTCTCTGTCTGTCAGTATGTACAACTAGCTACAGCCTAAACGGCTTAAGCGATTATCTTCAAATTTGGTGTGTGTGATTCTTTTGGCATTCCCCAGAGGAAGAATTAAAATTTTATTTTAGGCCAAAAAATTTCGGTACCTGCCATATGACCGTTTGCGAAAAGCTTATTTTTCTCGAAAACGGGCCCAACGATTTTGATGAAAATTTTTGAGAATATTTTTTCTTGCATTTGGTACCTTTCTATAACGGTTTTTTTTAATTTTGGGCTTTCTCGGTAACGGCTCTTTGAATTTCTGTCATTTTTTTTTTAAGAAGGTCTAAGTCAAGCATGTCAAACTCGGGGCCAACAACGGATAACTTTGCGGCCCAGGCCTCGTTATTTATAATATTGAGCTTTAGTTTATAATTTGTATTTTGAGTTTTCAGGTTTTCACACATTTCCAATTTTTGTTTTCCAAATGAAAAATACATCAGCGATGAACATGAAACAAACCCATTAAATTGTTTTCAATTTATCCATTCCAGTCTCATGCACACAAAAGACTTCCGGTTTGAAAATTTTGAGGCTTTGAAGGTTGTCTTTATTTTCTTCGATTTTTTCCAAGAATATATAATCAGTGCCGAATCATGTGCAAAAGGATGTAATCGAAATCCAGTGTGACTCCGAATTGAAATATAAATTTGATGAAGCTGGAATGGCCGAATTTTACAAGTATTTGCCAATCAGATTTACGAACACTCGAAAATTGGCATATGAAATCGTTTGCATGTTTTGAAGTATCTATCGGTGCAAGCAGTTATTTTCACTCATGAAAGGGAATAAGTCACGTGTAATATCCAGAATAACTGATACACACCTTTGGTCCAACAAGATTTCCCCCCCAAGTAGAAAAGGTGGTAGTAGTTAAGAGATGCCAAGTGTCAGGAAGAAAGCGTTAATGTATGTTTCCATTGTTTTTTTATTTTTCGAAAAAAATTGTTTATACAAAAAATAATCACATGTATGTTAATAATCTCTAAAAAACTGCATACCAAACTTTCAAAAAAAAAATTTGTTCAAGAAACTAAAAATAAAAAAGAGGATTTTATCAAAACCGGTCCTACAATTTTCGAAGTACATTTTTCATAAATTCTTTGTTATTTAAGGCGTTTGATGGCGTACTTCATATTTTACTAAAAACCGTTAAGTATTATGGTTTTGATACTTCTTATAAGTTCAAACTGTATTTTCAACGTAAATGTTTCAATTTTCTGTCAAAGATCTTACTTTCCAATATAATTAGGCACATAAGTGCAAGTACGTGCGACCCAGTCGTGCCCATTTTTTAAAAAAAGGTGAAGTCACACTGTGTAGTCAATATACCCCCCTCCCCAATCTGGCGACCTAAGCCAAGCGACCTAGGCGTTAGATCGCCTTCTCAGTGGACATTCAAATCCCTTCCTACCTTACCCTCCTTTCCCACACATCTTCCTAATGCCTACTTTTCCTGTTCCTCTTCCCATCTGTCAGTCCCATTTCCGCCCTACCTTCCTACCACCCACCTCCTATTACTCTCCTCTTACCTCTCCAAATGTCATTCCTCCTCTTCCTCCCCTCCTCTCCTGACCTACCTTTCCTATCCTAATACCTCATTCCTGATTCATCATCTGTCCAGATTCCCTTTCCTTCCTGATACCCTGTTTATAACCTATCCCTTCCTTCTCATACCATACGTTAGCCCAACCAAGGCCTACCCTCCTTCCCATTCCATCCTAATCTTTCTTATTGCTTATTTCATCCTATAAAGAACATCCTCACGGAAGCAGGCCTCCCATCCATAGAACACCGCAGGGATTTTTTAACAGCACGATTGAGAATAAGGTGACTATTTTCTCACTTAAAACTCACGGAAGGCTCTAGCTTGTACTAGGAGTTAGAAAAATGTCCTCTCAACTTGAGTATCGAACTGACGACCTCCGGATCAGAAGCAAACATCTAATCTACTGCACCAATGCCGCCTGCAAATACCAATATCCGCAATAATGTTCTAAAGAACCAACACAAGATTGTGTTACTATTTGTCCCAGGACACTCAGGGATCGAAGGGAACGAGTTAGCACATAGAGCTGTCAAAACAGCTTCAGAACAATCAAATGTACTTTCCATCTCTCCGACAAAAAAAGATTTCCTCAACGTGATCAACACTTATTGGGATAAAATAAGTATTGACGAATGGAAATCTTACGTTCACCACTATTCTTTCATAAACCAAAACGGTGAGCCTGCCACTTTGCTAACTAAAACGACAACCGCCATGAACAAATGCTTTCTTCGTCTACGCCTCGGACACACACAATCTACGCATGGACATCTTCTCAAAAAGTATAACCCCCAAACTGTCATCTCTGCCAATCCAATCAAATTTAACCATAAAACATCTTACATAGTTGGGACCATAGAGTAACTATTCTATAAAGAGGGAAATCTACTGCCTTGCTTTGACAATTCCTACAAGCTGGTCAAATAAGTATTGGTATAGAACTATCAACAAATTGACGCCGATTGAGAGTGTAGTAGTGCTGAACTGTCAAATAATTGACGCCAATTGAGAGTGTAGTAGTGCTGAACTGTCAAATAATTGACGCCGATTGAGAGTGTAGAAGTCAAATAATTGACCTCTTCTTTTCAGTTTCCTTTTCTTTTTCACCACGAAATTGGGCGTGTTGGAAGATACTTGATAATAAAAAGTGCCATCCCGAAATTTGACGTCATCAGTGACCCAAACTGACTAAATTAAATTACCATTTTTGGAAAGAATCCGAAGTGTTAGTGGACTTAAAATGTATATTAATCAATCAGATAAGACATTGGACCAAACCTGTGTAATTGGTTATTGGTTTATAGGGTTATAGGGTTCTCAAATAGGTTTCGGATGGGATGTGGAATGGGTCTGGGATCATAGGAACTAAGATAGGTAGGATACAGGAATGGGAACCGGTTAGTAAAAGGAAGCATTCAGGCACGGGTTGGAAGCAGCAACAGCCGCGAGAAAAGGGAATTGGTAGGATGAATATGAATACGGAGAGTTGAAGAACGGAAACGGAAGGTAAATCGGATCGCCGAAAAAGGAAACAAAGGGATATAGGCCGAAGGGGACGGAATGAGAAAGGTAAGGTAAGGACACTCAGGGATCGAAGGGAACGAGTTAGCACATAGAGCTGTCAAAACAGCTTCAGAACAATCAAATGTACTTTCCATCTCTCCGACAAAAAAAGATTTCCTCAACGTGATCAACACTTATTGGGATAAAATAAGTATTGACGAATGGAAATCTTACGTTCACCACTATTCTTTCATAAACCAAAACGGTGAGCCTGCCACTTTGCTAACTAAAACGACAACCGCCATGAACAAATGCTTTCTTCGTTTACGCCTCGGACACACACAATCTACGCATGGACATCTTCTCAAAAAGTATAACCCCCAAACTGTCATCTCTGCCAATCCAATCAAATTTGACCATAAAACATCTTACATAGTTGGGACCATAGAGTAACTATTCTATAAAGAGGGAAATCTACTGCCTTGCTTTGACAATTCCTACAAGCTGGTCAAATAAGTATTGGTATAGAACTATCAAAAAATTGACGCCGATTGAGAGTGTAGTAGTGCTGAACTGTCAAATAATTGACGCCAATTGAGAGTGTAGTAGTGCTGAACTGTCAAATAATTGACGCCGATTGAGAGTGTAGAAGTCAAATAATTGACCTCTTCTTTTCAGTTTCCTTTTCTTTTTCACCACGAAATTGGGCGTGTTGGAAGATACTTGATAATAAAAAGTGCCATCCCGAAATTTGACGTCATCAGTGACCCAAACTGACTAAATTAAATTACCATTTTTGGAAAGAATCCGAAGTGTTAGTTGACTTAAAATGTATATTAATCAATCAGATAAGACATTGGACCAAACCTGTGTAATTGGTTATTTGTTTTTTAGGGTTATAGGGTTCTTAAATAGGTTTCGGATGGGATGTGGAATGGGTCTAGGATCATAGGAACTAAGATAGGTAGGATACAGGAATGGGAACCGGTTAGTAAAAGGAAGCATTCAGGCACGGGTTGGAAGCAGCAACAGCCGCGAGAAAAGGGAATTGGTAGGATGAATATGAATACGGAGAGTTGAAGAACGGAAACGGAAGGTAAATCGGATCGTCGAAAAAGGAAACAAAGGGATATAGGCCGAAGGGGACGGAATGAGAAAGGTAAGGTAAGGACACTCAGGGATCGAAGGGAACGAGTTAGCACATAGAGCTGTCAAAACAGCTTCAGAACAATCAAATGTACTTTCCATCTCTCCGACAAAAAAAGATTTCCTCAACGTGATCAACACTTATTGGGATAAAATAAGTATTGACGAATGGAAATCTTACGTTCACCACTATTCTTTCATAAACCAAAACGGTGAGCCTGCCACTTTGCTAACTAAAACGACAACCGCCATGAACAAATGCTTTCTTCGTTTACGCCTCGGACACACACAATCTACGCATGGACATCTTCTCAAAAAGTATAACCCCCAAACTGTCATCTCTGCCAATCCAATCAAATTTGACCATAAAACATCTTACATAGTTGGGACCATAGAGTAACTATTCTATAAAGAGGGAAATCTACTGCCTTGCTTTGACAATTCCTACAAGCTGGTCAAATAAGTATTGGTATAGAACTATCAAAAAAATGACGCCGATTGAGAGCTAATTGACCTCTTCTTTTCAGTTTCCTTTTCTTTTTCACCATGAAATTGGGCGTGTTGGAAGATACTTGATAATAAAAAGTGCCATCCCGAAATTTGACGTCATCAGTGACCCAAACTGACTAAATTAAATTACCATTTTTGGAAAGAATCCGAAGTGTTAGTGGACTTAAAATGTATATTAATCAATCAGATAAGACATTGGACCAAACCTGTGTAATTGGTTATTTGTTTTTTAGGGTTATAGGGTTCTTAAATAGGTTTCGGATGGGATGTGGAATGGGTCTAGGATCATAGGAACTAAGATAAGTAGGATACAGGAATGGGAACCGGTTAGTAAAAGGAAGCATTCAGGCACGGGTTGGAAGCAGCAACAGCCGCGAGAAAAGGGAATTGGTAGGATGAATATGAATACGGAGAGTTGAAGAACGGAAACAGAAGGTAAATCGTATCGCCGAAAAAGGAAACAAAGGGATATAGGCCGAAGGGGACGGAATGAGAAAGGTAACAGCGATGTTGAGTGTGAACCTCAACATGACAAGTAAAGATGTAGGGACAGGATAGGGAAACATGAATGGATAAAGAGGGAGGCTGATAACAGAGCATGGCACGCTTGCACGGCTCGGCTTAACTCGCCGGAAAAGGGGGGATCTTGCTCTGATTTCAGCCGAAACCAACCACAAAAAACATAAATCGTGCCTAATCAAATGTAATTTGCTTACCATACTCCACCAGTACCTTTTGCTTACCCCAAATCATCTATCCTACCTGAAGAGTAGGAAAAATAGAATAGCTAACGCAGTGGCTTTACCAACGTAGAAGAATACCTCTTCAGAACAATAGCGGGGATACTAACAGGACCAGCGGATTTATGTACGTCAAGATGTTTTAAAACTCTAGCTACTGTACGAATGCGAAAGAAGATTGGTCCGGCGGCGAACTGCTAAGCGAAAAGGTTAGCTTTCTCTTGAGAACTAACAAACGGTGTGTCATTGATGACAAGCTTCGGAATCGAGGACGAAGAAGTGTTCTTTATATTTCTTACAAATGACCAAAAATTTTTGCTACCTTTGGGACATTGTAGTAATTTTTGTCTTACTTGTTGGTCTTGTAAAAATTTGGTCCGTCGAATAGGGGCGTTACAGGCAATCCTGGCTTGTTTAAATTTTTTCCGGTTTCCTTCAAATGATATTTGAAATTTGTTCATTTTATAATAAAAAGTAAATTAAATGGATTCAAAAAGTGTGTTTTCAAGGCCGAAAATGAAGTAGGAAAGGAAGAAAAATGTAAAACTTTAAATACATATGTAGAGAAGTGGTTTGTCTCTGCTCGATATCCCTAACAAAGAGTGAGTGCTATGCTGAGTGAATTTTTAAATTTAAAAAAAATTTTAACGTTTGTTTACTTAGGTTTTTTAAATTGTTTCCACTCAATGTCAAAGGAATTTACAGTTGCTCCTTAAGTCCCATATTGAAACTGGCCACTTCAACAGTAGAGGGTTCATACCAAGAGTGTTGGGCAAGATTACTTAATTGCTTTGGGTCTAAGTAAAACATTACACAACAACAAGGCACCAAAAAACTATTAAAGAGGCATTTTAAAAACAAAATTTAGGGTTTAACCAATTTTAGTATTTTTAGTTTTATTAAACATTTAGAATTTTTAAAGATCCACAAGTAATCCGCCAGCAATCCATCACCGAAATACCTATTGCCTTCAATTGCAATAGAAAAATTACATTGGAAAGTGCTTTCGCTTTACTTTTGGTCGAAAGAAAAACGAATCGTATTTGGGAATACGAAAATAACAATGCGCCTTCCAAAGCGATCCGCCGCGCATTTGGGAATAACCCCCAGGTTTGTATATAACACGGTCTTTGGCGTTTGAATGCTTGGTAAATTTAAATATATTTTGGGGCATTCACAACATCTCGGACCGATGAATTCCAGGAGGGTGCGAAAAGGTCCACCTGCAAGAACATCAGCAGGGCATCCCGACTGTTGTCCTGCTACGATGGCGGTGGTAAGATATAGCACGATTCATGTTTTTTACTTGCGATTATAGGGACCATAAGGCAAGTTTAGGATTCGTAAATATAAAAAAAATTTAGATAACAATGAAACATGACATTACGATCATACAGAAGTCTAAAAAAGTAATCGACAAAAAATGTCTGTCTGTCTGTCAGTATGTACAACTAGCTACAGCCTAAACGGCTTAAGCGATTATCTTCAAATTTGGTGTGTGTGATTCTTTTGGCATTCCCCAGAGGAAGAATTAAAATTTTATTTTTAGGCCAAAAAATTTCGGTACCTGCCATATGACCGTTTGCGAAAAGCTTATTTTTCTCGAAAACGGGCCCAACGATTTTGATGAAAATTTTTGAGAATATTTTTTCTTGCATTTGGTACCTTTCTATAACGGTTTTTTTAATTTTGGGCTTTCTCGGTAACGGCTCTTTGAATTTCTCTCATTTTTTTTAAGAAGGTCTAAGTCAAGCATGTCAAACTCGGGGCCAACAACGGATAACTTTGCGGCCCAGGCCTCGTTATTTATAATATTGAGCTTTAGTTTATAATTTGTATTTTGAGTTTTCAGGTTTTCACACATTTTCAATTTTCGTTTTCCAAATGAAAAATACATCAGCGATGAACATGAAACAAACCCATTAAATTGTTTTCAATTTATCCATTCCAGTCTCATGCACACAAAAGACTTCCGGTTTGAAAATTTTGAGGCTTTGAAGGTTGTTTTTATTTTCTTCGATTTTTTCCAAGAATATAGAATCAGTGCCGAATCATGTGCAAAAGGATGTAATCGAAATCCAGTGTGACTCCGAATTAAAATATAAATTCGATGAAGCTGGAATGGCCGAATTTTACAAGTATTTGCCAATCAGATTTACGAACACTCGAAAATTGGCATATGAAATCGTTTGCATGTTTTGAAGTATCTATCAAGTGTCGATCCTAAGCTCGTAGAGGACGGATGTCGAGGTGCGCGCACGAATGGTTAAACAAAAGCCAAACAAATAATTGTTGAGCGTTGTTATCGCGAGTGCTTTAAAAAAAAAAATTAATACACGCTCGTTAGAGAAATTGAAAAAAAAACCTCTCGCGTGTGCTGTAAAAAAAAAATAATAATATTCACTCGCGTCGTAGGATGAATGATAAAGATGCCCACTCGCGCTGAGAAAGAAAAAAAAATAAATAAAACGCATTCGCATAACAAATTATCCTCTAATCTGTCCCAAGACCTTTGTGCTTAACTGCCTCTTTCTTATCTACTGTAGGCATCGTATGACCATACAATGCTTGCGGTAAATAGATAAGGGCATCTGAATTTGTCTTATTGTGCTGAATGTTTAAATTGATTTTCTGTAAACAGGCTGTCTTATGGGCATAACACCTAAGACAGTTTGATTATTACAGAAGTTAATTTGGATTTTCACTGCGCAGTTCGACTTAATCAGAGTTGTGTTTTGTATGTAAGTATTTTTAAATGGTAAGTGATTTTTGTGTCGTGTATTCAAATGTTCGTGGTTTAAGAAAGAATTTCTTTCACGTGTACGTCTACACTGTTCAACACAGGCCAGCTGTTTTGGCATTAAGTGAAACTCAGGTTGGAGTAAATACTGATTTATCAGAATTTGCTCTACATGGGTATAGCTTGGTGCCATTACTCTTTTCTCATCATGGTCTCGTGGTCTATGTTAGGAATGATATTGCTTGCCAGAGCCTTCCCCAATATGGGCAATGTTCCAACACGGACTTTAACTTCTTATGGCTCAAATTCACTGTCCGCAAGCATGTCATTCATTATTGTTTTATTTACAGGAGTCCAAATCTTGACAGTAATTCGACTTGTAACGAGTTTGATGCACTGTCTGATTCCATCTCGAAAATTGTTTCCCTTTGTCCTCGCACTGAAATCGTTATTGCGGGCGATTTCAATGTACACAATTCCAACTGGCTCCGCTATTCTGGTCAGACAACACCCGAAGGAAGGTATGTCGAGCTCTTTGCCGGGTTACATCACCTTACCCAACTGATCGATGTGCCAACGCGTATACCGGATGTTGCTGGGCAAGCCGCCCATACTCTTGACTTGTTTCTTACTTCTCACCCTGATAAATATACCATTAGAGTAACTTCTCCATTTGGCACTTCAGACCATTGTATCATTTCAGCTAATTTCTCATCCCCCACCCATCCAGTTAAAGAAAAACTTCCCACCAGGACCGTTTGGCAATACGAGAAAGCCAACTGGGACGGCCTGAATTTCTTTTTCCGAAACTTTAACTGGTCACTATGCTTCCTCGATAGTGACATTGATGCCAGTGCTCAAATGATCACAAATGTGATTCTTCTAGGGATGCGTGCTTTTATTCCTAATAGAGTAAAAAGCATCAAACCTAAAGAAAAGTCTTGGTTTAATTCTGAGTGTAAAGAAGCTATCAGGCTCAAAGAAGTAAGTTTCCGATCTTACAAAGCCAACCCTACAGAGGAAAATCGGAAAAAGCACAAACAAGCAAGGAACTCATGCAACTCCGTTATAGAAAGAACCAAATTTTTGCATGACCAAAAATTACGGCAAAAAATTCTGCAGTGTCCCAAAGGCAGTAAAAATTTTTGGTCATTTGTAAAAAATATAAAAAACTCCTCGACATCTTCGGTTCCAACGCTCATCGACAATAACAAACCAATTGTTTACTCTTCAGAGAAGGCAAACTTGCTCGCCGCCCATTTCGCTGCCAGCTCCACGCTGCCTCTAAGCAACGTTGCCCCTCCTGTACTTGAGAATGTAAATTTTTCCATGGGACACATTTTTTTCCGCACTCGTACAGTAGCAAGAGTTCTCAAAGATCTCGATATACACAAATCCGCTGGCCTGGATGGTATACCCCCGATTCTTCTGAAGAGGTGTTCTTCCACACTGGCAAAGCCACTGCGTAAGCTTTTCCATCGCTCCTATTCTTCTGGAATCTTTCCTAGAAGATGGAAAACAGCATTTGTCCAGCCTGTCCCTAAGAAAGGTGACCCATCCTCCCCCTCCTCCTACCGACCCATAGCACTGACTTCCCTTCTTTCTAAGGTCATGGAAACACTGATTAACCGTCAGCTTAAGGAATATCTCGAAGATGGTAAGCTTCTCCATGACCGTCAGTATGGCTTCCGCAGCAACCGTTCCACTGGTGATCTGATGGCATATCTCACCGAACAGTGGAACAAATCTTTACATCGCTTTGGTGAAAGTAAGATTATTGCTCTTGATATCTCCAAGGCATTTGATAGAGTTTGGCATGAAGCTCTCTTATCGAAAATGCGTGCTTTTGGGATAGATAATACTCTTGTTCGTTTGATTAGAAGCTATCTCCTGGACCGTTCAATACAAGTTGTATTGGACGGATTCAAGTCTGAATCCCATAAAATAAATGCTGGTGTGCCCCAGGGCTCTGTTCTGTCTCCGACTCTTTTCCTCATTTTTATAAATGATCTTCTCTCTGTTACTTCTAATCCACTTAACTGTTTTGCTGACGACTCTACCCTCAGCTTTTCATATTCGTTCGATAATTCACGTTAAATTCCGATTTATACAGCATTGTCAAATGGGGTAATAGAAATCGTGTGGAGTTTAATGCTTCGAAAACTCAATGCTGTCTTCTGTCGTTAAAGCTTAACATTCCCCCAATGCCATTGTCCATGAATGGCACTTACATCGAAGAAACCGAAAAGCTCTCAGTACTCGGTATGTGTGTCAACGACGACCTCCGTTGGAACGACCATATATTTGAAATTGCTAAGAATGCTGCTAAGTGCTTAGGTTTTCTGTATCGGTGTAAGAAGTATTTTTCCCCATCTGATCTGGCTACAATTTATAAAGCGTTTATACGCCCTAAACTCGAGTATAACTCCCACCTGTGGGCAGGTGCTTCGCAAACATCGCTTCACCTGCTTGATAGAATACAAAATCGAGCGTTAAGATTGATAGGAAATAGAACTGCCGCTGAAACAATTGCCCCTCTCGAACACCGACGCAATGTTTCATGTCTTTCCTTATTTTATCGTTTCTTTTATAAAAAATGTTCACTCGAGGTAGCCAGCTGCATTCCTCCCCTTAAAAGTTTCGCCCGTAATACTCTTCTTGCTAGGAATGCCCATCAGTTCACCCTTGAGCCCAATTTCAGACGTACCGTGAAATATAGGGACTCTTTTTTTAGCCGTACAACACGACTTTGGAATGGTTTACCCGGCGAGATTTTGCCTTGCCATTTCAATTTGCAAACATTCAAAACCAATGTTAATCGACACCTCCTATCTCTCCCCTCCCTATCTTCCTAATGCCCGCGCAGTGTGTTACATTAAAAGGGAAACAAATAGTCCCTTGTGCGCGCGTTAATTATAAAAAAAAAAAATCTATCGGTGCAAGCAGTTATTTTTACTCATGAAAGGGAATAAGTCACGTGTAATATCCAGAATAACTGATACACACCTTTGGTCCAACAAGATTTCCCCCCCAAGTAGAAAAGGTGGTAGTAGTTAAGAGATGCCAAGTGTCAGGAAGAAAGCGTTAATGTATGTTTCCATTGTTTTTTTATTTTTCGAAAAAAATTGTTTATACAAAAAATAATCACATGTATGTTAATAATCTCTAAAAAACTCCATACCAAACTTTCAAAAAAAAAAATTTGTTCAAGAAACTAAAAATAAAAAACAGGATTTTATCAAAACCGGTCCTACAATTTTCAAAATAAATTTTTCATAAATTCTTTGTCTCATGCACACAAATTATTCCGGTTTGAAAATTTTGAGGCTTTGAAGGTTGTCTTTATTTTCTTCGATTTTTTCCAAGAATATAGAATCAGTGCCGAATCATGTGCAAAAGGATGTAATCGAAATCCAGTGTGACTCCGAATTGAAATATAAATTCGATGAAGCTGGAATGGCCGAATTTTACAAGTATTTGCCAATCAGATTTACGAACACTCGAAAATTGGCATATGAAATCGTTTGCATGTTTTGAAGTATCTATCGGTGCAAGCAGTTATTTTCACTCATGAAAGGGAATAAGTCACGTGTAATATCCAGAATAACTGATACACACCTTTGGTCCAACAAGATTTCCCCCCCAAGTAGAAAAGGTGGTAGTAGTTAAGAGATGCCAAGTGTCAGGAAGAAAGCGTTAATGTATGTTTCCATTGTTTTTTTGTTTTTCGAAAAAAATTGTTTATACAAAAAATAATCACATTTATGTTAATAATCTCTAAAAAACTGCATACCAAACTTTCAAAAAAAAATTTTGTTCAAGAAACTAAGAATAAAAAACAGGATTTTATCAAAACCGGTCCTACAATTTTCGAAATACATTTTTCATAAATTCTTTGTTATTTAAAGCGTTTGATGGCGTACTTCATATTTTACTAAAAACCGTTAGGTATTGTGGTTTTGATACTTCTTATAAGTTCAAACTGTGTTATTTTCAACGTAAATGTTTCTATTTTCTGTCTAAGATCTTACTTTCTAATGTAATTAGGCACAAGAGCAAGTACGTGCGACCCAGTCGTGCCCATATTTTGAAATAGGTGAAGTCACACTATGTAGTCAAGATACCCCCACATCTGGCGACCTAAGCCAAGCGATGCAGGCGTGCCATCGCCTTCTCAGTGGACATTAAAATACCTTCCTACCTAACCCTCCTTTCCCACACATCTTCCTAATGCCTACTTTTCCTGTTCCTCTTCCCATCTGCCAGTCCCATTTCCGCCCTACCTTCCTACCTCCCACCTCCTATTACTCTCCTCTTACCTCTCCAAATGTCATTCCTCCTATTTCTCCCCTCTTCTCCTGACCTACCTTCCCATCCTAATACCTCATCCCTGATTCATCATCTGTCCAGATTCCCTTTCCTTCCTGATACCCTTTTTATAACCTATCCCTTCCTTCTCATACCTTCTCATCCCCTTCTCATACCATAGCCCAACCAAGGCCTACCCTCCTGCCCATCCCATCCTAATCTTTCTTATTGCTTATTTCATACTATAAAGAACATCCTCACGGAAGCAGGCCTCCCATCCATAGAACACCGCAGGGATTTTTTAACAGCACGATTGAGAATAAGGTGACTATTTTCTCACTTAAAACTCACGGATGGCTCTAGCTTGTACAAGAAGTTAGAAAAATGTCCTCTCAACTTGAGTATCGAACTGACGATCTCCGGGTCAGAAGCAAACATCTTATATACTGCACCAATGCCGCCTGCAAATACCAATATCCGCAATAATGTTCTAAAGAACCAACACAAGATTGTGCTACTATGGGTCCCAGGACACTCAGGGATCGAAGGGAACGAGTTAGCACATAGAGCTGTCAAAACAGCTTCAGAACAATCAAATGTACTTTCCATCTCTCCGACAAAAAAAGATTTCCTCAACGTGATCAACACTTATTGGGATAAAATAAGTATTGACGAATGGAAATTTTACGTTCACCACTTCTTCGTCTACGCCTCGGACACACACAATCTACGCATGGACATCTTCTCAAAAAGTATAACCCCCAAACTGTCATCTCTGCCAATCCAATCAAATTTAACCATAAAACATCTTACATAGTTGGGACCATAGAGTAACTATTCTATAAAGAGGGAAATCTACTGCCTTGCTTTGACAATTCCTACAAGCTGGTCAAATAAGTATTGGTATAGAACTATCAAAAAATTGACGCCGATTGAGAGTGTAGTAGTGCTGAACTGTCAAATAATTGACGCCAATTGAGAGTGTAGTAGTGCTGAACTGTCAACTAATTGACGCCGATTGAGAGTGTAGAAGTCAAATAATTGACCTCTTCTTTTCAGTTTCCTTTTCTTTTTCACCACGAAATTGGGCGTGTTGGAAGATACTTGATAATAAAAAGTGCCATCCCGAAATTTGACGTCATCAGTGACCCAAACTGACTAAATTAAATTACCATTTTTGGAAAGAATCCGAAGTGTTAGTGGACTTAAAATGTATATTAATCAATCAGATAAGACATTGGACCAAACCTGTGTAATTGGTTATTTGTTTTTTAGGGTTATAGGGTTCTTAAATAGGTTTCGGATGGGATGTGGAATGGGTCTAGGATCATAGGAACTAAGATAGGTAGGATACAGGAATGGGAACCGGTTAGTAAAAGGAAGCATTCAGGCACGGGTTGGAAGCAGCAACAGCCGCGAGAAAAGGGAATTGGTAGGATGAATATGAATACGGAGAGTTGAAGAACGGAAACGGAAGGTAAATCGGATCGCCGAAAAAGGAAACAAAGGGATATATGCCGAAGGGGACGGATTGAGAAAGGTCAGGTAAGGACACTCAGGGATCGAAGGGAACGAGTTAGCACATAGAGCTGTCAAAACAGCTTCAGAACAATCAAATGTACTTTCCATCTCTCCGACAAAAAAAGATTTCCTCAACGTGATCAACACTTATTGGGATAAAATAAGTATTGACGAATGGAAATCTTACGTTCACCACTATTCTTTCATAAACCAAAACGGTGAGCCTGCCACTTTGCTAACTAAAACGACAACCGCCATGAACAAATGCTTTCTTCGTCTACGCCTCGGACACACACAATCTACGCATGGACATCTTCTCAAAAAGTATAACCCCCAAACTGTCATCTCTGCCAATCCAATCAAATTTAACCATAAAACATCTTACATAGTTGGGACCATAGAGTAACTATTCTATAAAGAGGGAAATCTACTGCCTTGCTTTGAAAATTCCTACAAGCTGGTCAAATAAGTATTGGTATAGAACTGTCAAAAAATTGACGCCGATTGAGAGTGTAGTAGTGCTGAACTGTCAAATAATTGACGCGGATTGAGAGTGTAGAAGTCAAATAATTGACCTCTTCTTTTCAGTTTCCTTTTCTTTTTCACCACGAAATTGGGCGTGTTGGAAGATACTTGATAATAAAAAGTGCCATCCCGAAATTTGACGTCATCAGTGACCCAAACTGACTAAATTAAATTACCATTTTTGGAAAGAATCCGAAGTGTTAGTGGACTTAAAATGTATATTAATCAATCAGATAAGACATTGGACCAAACCTGTGTAATTGGTTATTTGTTTTTTAGGGTTATAGGGTTCTTAAATAGGTTTCGGATGGGATGTGGAATGGGTCTGGGATCATAGGAACTAAGATAGGTAGGATACAGGAATGGGAACTGGTTAGCAAAAGGAAGCATTCAGGCACGGGTTGGAAGCAGCAACAGCCGCGAGAAAAGGGAATTGGTAGGATGAATATGAATACGGAGAGTTGGAGAAGGGAAACGGAAGGTATATCGGATCGCCGAAAAAGGAAACAAAGGGATATAGGCCGAAGGGGACGGAATGAGAAAGGTAACAGCGATGTTGAGTGTGAACCTCAACATGACAAGTAAAGATGTAGGGACAGGATAGGGAAACATGAATGGATAAAGAGGGAGGCTGATAACAGAGCATGGCACGCTTGCACGGCCCGGATTAACTCGCCGGAAAAGGGGGGATCTTGCTTTGATTTCAGCCGAAACCAACCACAAAAAACATAAATCGTGCCTAATCAAATGTAATTTGCTTACCATACTCCACCAGTACCTTTTGCTTACCCCAAATCATCTATCCTACCTTAAGAGTAGGTAAGATAGAATAGCTAACGCAGTGGCTTTGCCAACATAGAAGAATACCTCTTCAAAACAATAGCGGGGATACTATCAGGACCAGCGAATTTATGTACGTCAAGATCTTTTAAAACTCCAGCTACTGTAGGAATGCAAAAGAAGATTGGTCCGGCGGTGAACTGCTAAGCGAAAAGGTTAGCTTTTTCTTGAGAACTAACAAACGGTGTGTCATTGATGACAAGCGTCGGAATCGAGGACGAAGAAGTGTTCTTTATATTTCTTACAAATGACCAAAAATTTTTGCTACCTTTGGGACATTATAGTAATTTTTGTCTTAATTGTTGGTCTTGTAAAAATTTGGTCCGTCGAATAAGGGCGTTACAGGCAATCCTGGCTTGTATAAATTTTTTCCGGTTTCCTTCAAATGATATTTGAAATTTGTTCGTTTTATAATAAAAAGTAAATTAAATGTATTCAAAAAGTGTGTTTTTAAGGCTGAAAATGAAGTAGGAAAGGAAGAAAAATGTAAAAATTTAAATACATATGTAGAGAAGTGGTTTGTCTCTGCTCGATATCCCTAACAAAGAGTGAGTGCTATGCTGAGTGAATTTTTAAATTTAAAAAAAATTTTAACGTTTGTTTACTTAGGTTTTTTAAATTGTTTCGACTCAATGTCAAAGGAATTTACAGTTGCTCCTTAAGTCCCATATTGAAACTGGCCGCTTCAACAGTAGAGGGTTCATATCAAGAGTGTTGGGCAAGATTACTTAATTGCTTTGGGTCTAAGTAAAACATTACACAACAACAAGGCACCCAAAAAATTATAAATTCTATTAAAGAGGCATTTTAAATACAAAATTTAGGGTTTAACCAATTTTAGTATTTTTAGTTTTATTAAACATTTAGAATTTTTAAAGATCCACAAGTAATCCGCCAGCAATCCATCACCGAAATACCTATTGCTTTCAATTGCAATAGAAAAATTACATTGGAAAGTGCTTTCGCTTTACTTTTGGTCGAATGAAAAACGAATCGTATTTGGGAATACGAAAATAACAATGCGCCTTCCAAAGCGATCCGCCGCGAATTTGGGAATAACCCCCAGGTTTGTATATAACACGGTCTTTGGCGTTTAAATGCCTGGTAAATTAAAATATATTTTGGGGAATTCACAACATCTCGGACCGATGAATTCCAAGAGGGGGCGAAAAGGTCCACCTGCAAGAACATCAGCAGGGCATCCCGACTGTTGTCCTGCTACGATGGCGTTGGTAAGATATGGCACGATTCATGTTTTTTACTTGCGATTAAAGGGACCATAAGGCAAGTTTAGGATTCGTAAATATAAAAAAAATTTAGATAACAATGAAACATGACATTACGATCATAGAGAAGTCTAAAAAAGTAATCGACAAAAAATGTCTGTCTGTCTGTCAGTATGTACAACTAGCTACAGCCTAAAAGGCTTAAGCGATTATCTTCAAATTTGGTGTGTGTGATTCTTTTGGCATTCCCCAGAGGAGGAATTAAAATTTTATTTTTAGGCCAAAAAATGTCGGTATCTGCCAAATGACCGTTTGCGAAAAGCTTATTTTTCTCGAAAACGGCCCCAACGATTTTGATGAAAATTTTTGAGAATATTTTTTCTTGCATTTGGTACCTTTCTATAACGGTTTTTTTAATTTTGGGCTTTCTCGGTAATGGCTCTTTGAATTTCTGTCATTTTTTTTTAAGAAGGTCTAAGTCAAGCATGTCAAACTCGGGGCCAACAACGGATAACTTTGCGGCCCAGGCCTCCTTATTTATAATTTTGAGCTTTAGTTTATAATTTGTATTTTGAGTTTTCAGGTTTTCACACATTTTCAATTTTTGTTTTCCAAATGAAAAATACATCAGCGATGAACATGAAACAAACCCATTAAATTGTTTTTAATTTATCCATTCCAGTCTCATGCACACAAATTATTCCGGTTTGAAAATTTTGAGGCTTTGAAGGTTGTCTTTATTTTCTTCGATTTTTTCCAAGAATATAGAATCAGTGCCGAATCATGTGCAAAAGGATGTAATCGAAATCCAGTGTGACTCCGAATTGAAATATAAATTTGATGAAGCTGGAATGGCCGAATTTTACAAGTATTTGCCAATCAGATTTACGAACACTCGAAAATTGGCATATGAAATCGTTTGCATGTTTTGAAGTATCTATCGGTGCAAGCAGTTATTTTCACTCATGAAAGGGAATAAGTCACGTGTAATATCCAGAATAACTGATTCACACCTTTGGTCCAACAAGATTTCCCCCCCAAGTAGAAAAGGTGGTAGTAGTTAAGAGATGCCAAGTGTCAGGAAGAAAGCGTTAATGTATGTTTCCATTGTTTTTTTGTTTTTCGAAAAAAATTGTTTATACAAAAAATAATCACATTTATGTTAATAATCTCTAAAAAACTGCATACCAAACTTTCAAAAAAAAATTTTGTTCAAGAAACTAAGAATAAAAAACAGGATTTTATCAAAACCGGTCCTACAATTTTCGAAATACATTTTTCATAAATTCTTTGTTATTTAAGGCGTTTGATGGCGTACTTCATATTTTACTAAAAACCGTTAGGTATTGTGGTTTTGATACTTCTTATAAGTTCAAACTGTGTTATTTTCAACGTAAATGTTTCTATTTTCTGTCAAAGATCTTACTTTCTAATGTAATTAGGCACAAGAGCAAGTACGTGCGACCCAGTCGTGCCCATTTTTTGAAATAGGTGAAGTCACACTATGTAGTCAAGATACCCCCACATCTGGCGACCTAAGCCAAGCGATGCAGGCGTGCCATCGCCTTCTCAGTGGACATTAAAATCCCTTCCTACCTAACCCTCCTTTCCCACACATCTTCCTAATGCCTACTTTTCCTGTTCCTCTTCCCATCTGCCAGTCCCATTTCCGCCCTACCTTCCTACCTCCCACCTCCTATTACTCTCCTCTTACCTCTCCAAATGTCATTCCTCCTCTTCCTCCCCTCCTCTCTTGACCTACCTTTCCCATCCTAATACCTCATCCCTGATTTATCATCTGTCCAGATTCCCTTTCCTTCCTGATACCCTTTTTATAACCTATCCCTTCCTTCTCATACCTTCTCATCCCCTTCTCATACCATACGTTAGCCCAACCAAGGCCTACCCTCCTTCCCATCCCATCCTAATCTTTCTTATTGCTTATTTCATCCTATAAAGAACATCCTCACGGAAGCAGGCCTCCCATCCATAGAACACCGCAGGGATTTTTTAACAGCACGATTGAGAATAAGGTGACTATTTTCTCACTTAAAACTCACGGATGGCTCTAGCTTGTACTAGGAGTTAGAAAAATGTCCTCTCAACTTGAGTATCGAACTGACGATCTCCGGGTCAGAAGCAAACATCTTATCTACTGCACCAATGCCGCCTGCAAATACCAATATCCGCAATAATGTTCTAAAGAACCAACACAAGATTGTGCTACTATGGGTCCCATTACACTCAGGGATCGAAGGGAACGAGTTAGCACATAGAGCTGTCAAAACAGCTTCAGAACAATCAAATGTACTTTCCATCTCTCCGACAAAAAAAGATTTCCTCAACGTGATCAACACTTATTGGGATAAAATAAGTATTGACGAATGGAAATCTTACGTTCACCACTATTCTTTCATAAACCAAAACGGTGAGCCTGCCACTTTGCTAACTAAAACGATAACCGCCATGAACAAATGCTTTCTTCGTCTACGCCTCGGACACACACAATCTACGCATGGACATCTTCTCAAAAAGTATAACCCCCAAACTGTCATCTCTGCCAATCCAATCAAATTTAACCATAAAACATCTTACATAGTTGGGACCATAGAGTAACTATTCTATAAAGAGGGAAATCTACTGCCTTGCTTTGACAATTCCTACAAGCTGGTCAAATAAGTATTGGTATAGAACTATCAAAAAATTGACGCCGACTGAGAGTGTAGTAGTGCTGAACTGTCAAATAATTGACACCAATTGAGAGTGTAGTAGTGCTGAACTGTCAAATAATTGAAGCCGATTGAGAGTGTAGAAGTCAAATAATTGACCTCTTCTTTTCAGTTTCCTCTTCTTTTTCACCACGAAATTGGGCATGTTGGAAGATACTTGTTATAAAAAGTGCCATCCCGAAATTTGACGTCATCAGTGACCCAAACTGACTAAATTAAATTACCATTTTTGGAAAGAATCCGAAGTGTTGGTGGACTTAAAATGTATATTAATCAATCAGATAAGGCATTGGACCAAACCTGTGTAATTGGTTATTGGTTTATAGGGTTATAGGGTTCTCAAATAGGTTTCGGATGGGATGTGGAATGGGTCTGGGATCATAGGAACTAAGATAGGTAGGATACAGGAATGGGAACTGGTTAGTAAAAGGAAGCATTCAGGCACGGGTTGGAAGCAGCAACAGCCGCGAGAAAAGGGAATTGGTAGGATGAATATGAATACGGAGAGTTGGAGAAGGGAAACGGAAGGTATATCGGATCGCCGAGAAAGGAAACAAAGGGATATAGGCCGAAGGGGACGGAATGAGAAAGGTAACAGCGATGTTGAGTGTGAACCTCAACATGACAAGTAAAGGTGTAGGGACAGGATAGGGAAACATGAATGGATAAAGAGGGAGGCTGATAACAGAGCATGGCACGCTTGCACGGCCCGGCTTAACTCGCCGGAAAAGGGGGGATCTTGCTTTGATTTCAGCCGAAACCAACCACAAAAAACATAAATCGTGCCTAATCAAATGTAATTTGCTTACCATACTCCACCAGTACCTTTTGCTTACCCCAAATCATCTATCCTACCTTAAGAGTAGGAAAGATAGAATAGCTAACGCAGTGGCTTTGCCAACATAGAAGAATACCTCTTCAAAACAATAGCGGGGATACTATCAGCACCAGCGAATTTATGTACGTCAAGATCTTTTAAAACTCCAGCTACTGTAGGAATGCAAAAGAAGATTGGTCCGGCGGTGAACTGCTAAGCGAAAAGGTTAGCTTTTTCTTGAGAACTAACAAACGGTGTGTCATTGATGACAAGCGTCGGAATCGAGGACGAAGAAGTGTTCTTTATATTTTTTACAAATGACCAAAAATGTTTGCTTCCTTTGGGACATTGTAGTAATTTTTGTCTTAATTGTTGGTCATGTAAAAATTTGGTCCGTCGAATAAGGGCGTTACAGGCAATCCTGGCTTGTTTAAATTTTTTCCGGTTTCCTTCAAATGATATTTGAAATTTGTTCATTTTATAATAAAAAGTAAATTAAATGTATTCAAAAAGTGTGTTTTTAAGGCTGAAAATGAAGTAGGAAAGGAAGAAAAATGTAAAAATTTAAATACATATGTAGAGAAGTGGTTTGTCTCTGCTCGATATCCCTAACAAAGAGTGAGTGCTATGCTGAGTGAATTTTTAAATTTAAAAAAAATTTTAACGTTTGTTTACTTAGGTTTTTTAAATTGTTTCGACTCAATGTTAAAGGAATTTACAGTTGCTCCTTAAGTCCCATATTGAAACTGGCCGCTTCAACAGTAGAGGGTTCATATCAAGAGTGTTGGGCAAGATTACTAAATTGCTTTGGGTCTAAGTAAAACATTACACAACAACAAGGCACCCAAAAAATTATAAATTCTATTAAAGAGGCATTTTAAATACAAAATTTAGGGTTTAACCAATTTTAGTATTTTTAGTTTTATTAAACATTTAGAATTTTTAAAGATCCACAAGTAATCCGCCAGCAATCCATCACCGAAATACCTATTGCTTTCAATTGCAATAGAAAAATTACATTGGAAAGTGCTTTCGCTTTACTTTTGGTCGAATGAAAAACGAATCGTATTTGGGAATACGAAAATAACAATGCGCCTTCCAAAGCGATCCGCCGCGATTTTGGGAATAACCCCCAGGTTTGTATATAACACGGTCTTTGGCGTTTAGATGCCTGGTAAATTAAAATATATTTTGGGGAATTCACAACATCTCGGACCGATGAATTCCAGGAGGGTGCGAAAAGGTCCACCTGCAAGAACTTCAGCAGGGCATCCCGACTGTTGTCCTGCTACGATGGCGGTGGTAAGATATGGCACGATTCATGTTTTTTACTTGCGATTAAAGGGACCATAAGGCAAGTTTAGGATTCGTAAATATAAAAAAAATTTAGATAACAATGAAACATGACATTACGATCATAGAGAAGTCTAAAAAAGTAATCGACAAAAAATGTCTGTCTGTCTGTCAGTATGTACAACTAGCTACAGCCTAAACGGCTTAAGCGATTATCTTCAAATTTGGTGTGTGTGATTCTTTTGGCATTCCCCAGAGGAGGAATTAAAATTTTATTTTTAGGCCAAAAAATGTCGGTATCTGCCAAATGACCGTTTGCGAAAAGCTTATTTTTCTCGAAAACGGCCCCAACGATTTTGATGAAAATTTTTGAGAATATTTTTTCTTGCATTTGGTACCTTTCTATAACGGTTTTTTTATTTTTGGGCTTTCTCGGTAATGGCTCTTTGAATTTCTGTCATTTTTTTTTTAAGAAGGTCTAAGTCAAGCATGTCAAACTCGGGGCCAACAACGGATAACTTTGCGGCCCAGGCCTCGTTATTTATAATTTTGAGCTTTAGTTTATAATTTGTATTTTGAGTTTTCAGGTTTTCACACATTTTCAATTTTTGTTTTCCAAATGAAAAATACATCAGCGATGAACATGAAACAAACCCATTAAATTGTTTTTAATTTATCCATTCCAGTCTCATGCACACAAATTATTCCGGTTTGAAAATTTTGAGGCTTTGAAGGTTGTCTTTATTTTCTTCGATTTTTTCCAAGAATATAGAATCAGTGCCGAATCATGTGCAAAAGGATGTAATCGAAATCCAGTGTGACTCCGAATTGAAATATAAATTTGATGAAGCTGGAATGGCCGAATTTTACAAGTATTTGCCAATCAGATTTACGAACACTCGAAAATTGGCATATGAAATCGTTTGCATGTTTTGAAGTATCTATCGGTGCAAGCAGTTATTTTCACTCATGAAAGGGAATAAGTCACGTGTAATATCCAGAATAACTTATTCACACCTTTGGTCCAACAAGATTTCCCCCCCAAGTAGAAAAGGTGGTAGTAGTTAAGAGATGCCAAGTGTCAGGAAGAAAGCGTTAATGTATGTTTCCATTGTTTTTTTGTTTTTCGAAAAAAATTGTTTATACAAAAAATAATCACATTTATGTTAATAATCTCTAAAAAACTACATACCAAACTTTCAAAAAAAAATTTTGTTCAAGAAACTAAGAATAAAAAACAGGATTTTATCAAAACCGGTCCTACAATTTTCGAAATACATTTTTCATAAATTATTTGTTATTTAAGGCGTTTGATGGCGTACTTCATATTTTACTAAAAACCGTTAGGTATTGTGGTTTTGATACTTCTTATAAGTTCAAACTGTGTTATTTTCAACGTAAATGTTTCTATTTTCTGTCAAAGATCTTACTTTCTGATGTAATTAGGCACAAGAGCAAGTACGTGCGACCCAGTCGTGCCCATTTTTTGAAATAGGTGAAGTCACACTATGTAGTCAAGATACCCCCACATCTGGCGACCTAAGCCAAGCGATGCAGGCGTGCCATCGCCTTCTCAGTGGACATTAAAATCCCTTCCTACCTAACCCTCCTTTCCCACACATCTTCCTAATGCCTACTTTTCCTGTTCCTCTTCCCATCTGCCAGTCCCATTTCCGCCCTACCTTCCTACCTCCCACCTCCTATTACTCTCCTCTTACCTCTCCAAATGTCATTCCTCCTATTTCTCCCCTCTTCTCCTGACCTACCTTCCCATCCTAATACCTCATCCCTGATTCATCATCTGTCCAGATTCCCTTTCCTTCCTGATACCCTTTTTATAACCTATCCCTTCCTTCTCATACCTTCTCATCCCCTTCTCATACCATACGTTAGCCCAACCAAGGCCTTCCCTCCTTCCCATCCCATCCTAATCTTTCTTATTGCTTATTTCATCCTATAAAGAACATCCTCACGGAAGCAGGCCTCCCATCCATAGAACACCGCAGGGATTTTTTAACAGCACGATTGAGAATAAGGTGACTATTTTCTCACTTAAAACTCACGGATGGCTCTAGCTTGTACAAGAAGTTAGAAAAATGTCCTCTCAACTTGAGTATCGAACTGACGATCTCCGGGTCAGAAGCAAACATCTTATCTACTGCACCAATGCCGCCTGCAAATACCAATATCCGCAATAATGTTCTAAAGAACCAACACAAGATTGTGCTACTATGGGTCCCATTACACTCAGGGATCGAAGGGAACGAGTTAGCACATAGAGCTGTCAAAACAGCTTCAGAACAATCAAATGTACTTTCCATCTCTCCGACAAAAAAAGATTTCCTCAACGTGATCAACACTTATTGGGATAAAATAAGTATTGACGAATGGAAATCTTACGTTCACCACTATTCTTTCATAAACCAAAACGGTGAGCCTGCCACTTTGCTAACTAAAACGACAACCGCCATGAACAAATGCTTTCTTCGTCTACGCCTCGGACACACACAATCTACGCATGGACATCTTCTCAAAAAGTATAACCCCCAAACTGTCATCTCTGCCAATCCAATCAAATTTAACCATAAAACATCTTACATAGTTGGGACCATAGAGTAACTATTCTATAAAGAGGGAAATCTACTGCCTTGCTTTGACAATTCCTACAAGCTGGTCAAATAAGTATTGGTATAGAACTATCAAAAAATTGACGCCGATTGAGAGTGTAGTAGTGCTGAACTGTCAAATAATTGACGCCAATTGAGAGTGTAGTAGTGCTGAACTGTCAAGTAATTGACGCCGATTGAGAGTGTAGAAGTCAAATAATTGACGTCTTCTTTTCAGTTTCCTCTTCTTTTTCACCACGAAATTGGGCATGTTGGAAGATACTTGTTATAAAAAGTGCCATCCCGAAATTTGACGTCATCAGTGACCCAAACTGACTAAATTAAATTACCATTTTTGGAAAGAATCCGAAGTGTTAGTGGACTTAAAATGTATATTAATCAATCAGATAAGGCATTGGACCAAACCTGTGTAATTGGTTATTGGTTTATAGGGTTATAGGGTTCTCAAATAGGTTTCGGATGGGATGTGGAATGGGTCTGGGATCATAGGAACTAAGATAGGTAGGATACAGGAATGGGAACTGGTTAGTAAAAGGAAGCATTCAGGCACGGGTTGGAAGCAGCAACAGCCGCGAGAAAAGGGAATTGGTAGGATGAATATGAATACGGAGAGTTGGAGAAGGGAAACGGAAGGTATATCGGATCGCCGAGAAAGGAAACAAAGGGATATAGGCCGAAGGGGACGGAATGAGAAAGGTAACAGCGATGTTGAGTGTGAACCTCAACATGACAAGTAAAGGTGTAGGGACAGGATAGGGAAACATGAATGGATAAAGAGGGAGGCTGATAACAGAGCATGGCACGCTTGCACGGCCCGGCTTAACTCGCCGGAAAAGGGGGGATCTTGCTTTGATTTCAGCCGAAACCAACCACAAAAAACATAAATCGTGCCTAATCAAATGTAATTTGCTTACCATACTCCACCAGTACCTTTTGCTTACCCCAAATCATCTATCCTACCTTAAGAGTAGGAAAGATAGAATAGCTAACGCAGTGGCTTTGCCAACATAGAAGAATACCTCTTCAAAACAATAGCGGGGATACTATCAGCACCAGCGAATTTATGTACGTCAAGATCTTTTAAAACTCCAGCTACTGTAGGAATGCAAAAGAAGATTGGTCCGGCGGTGAACTGCTAAGCGAAAAGGTTAGCTTTTTCTTGAGAACTAACAAACGGTGTGTCATTGATGACAAGCGTCGGAATCGAGGACGAAGAAGTGTTCTTTATATTTTTTACAAATGACCAAAAATGTTTGCTTCCTTTGGGACATTGTAGTAATTTTTGTCTTAATTGTTGGTCATGTAAAAATTTGGTCCGTCGAATAAGGGCGTTACAGGCAATCCTGGCTTGTTTAAATTTTTTCCGGTTTCCTTCAAATGATATTTGAAATTTGTTCATTTTATAATAAAAAGTAAATTAAATGTATTCAAAAAGTGTGTTTTTAAGGCTGAAAATGAAGTAGGAAAGGAAGAAAAATGTAAAAATTTAAATACATATGTAGAGAAGTGGTTTGTCTCTGCTCGATATCCCTAACAAAGAGTGAGTGCTATGCTGAGTGAATTTTTAAATTTAAAAAAAATTTTAACGTTTGTTTACTTAGGTTTTTTAAATTGTTTCGACTCAATGTTAAAGGAATTTACAGTTGCTCCTTAAGTCCCATATTGAAACTGGCCGCTTCAACAGTAGAGGGTTCATATCAAGAGTGTTGGGCAAGATTACTAAATTGCTTTGGGTCTAAGTAAAACATTACACAACAACAAGGCACCCAAAAAATTATAAATTCTATTAAAGAGGCATTTTAAATACAAAATTTAGGGTTTAACCAATTTTAGTATTTTTAGTTTTATTAAACATTTAGAATTTTTAAAGATCCACAAGTAATCCGCCAGCAATCCATCACCGAAATACCTATTGCTTTCAATTGCAATAGAAAAATTACATTGGAAAGTGCTTTCGCTTTACTTTTGGTCGAATGAAAAACGAATCGTATTTGGGAATACGAAAATAACAATGCGCCTTCCAAAGCGATCCGCCGCGATTTTGGGAATAACCCCCAGGTTTGTATATAACACGGTCTTTGGCGTTTAAATGCCTGGTAAATTAAAATATATTTTGGGGAATTCACAACATCTCGGACCGATGAATTCCAAGAGGGGGCGAAAAGGTCCACCTGCAAGAACATCAGCAGGGCATCCCGACTGTTGTCCTGCTACGATGGCGTTGGTAAGATATGGCACGATTCATGTTTTTTACTTGCGATTAAAGGGACCATAAGGCAAGTTTAGGATTCGTAAATATAAAAAAAATTTAGATAACAATGAAACATGACATTACGATCATAGAGAAGTCTAAAAAAGTAATCGACAAAAAATGTCTGTCTGTCTGTCAGTATGTACAACTAGCTACAGCCTAAAAGGCTTAAGCGATTATCTTCAAATTTGGTGTGTGTGATTCTTTTGGCATTCCCCAGAGGAGGAATTAAAATTTTATTTTTAGGCCAAAAAATGTCGGTATCTGCCAAATGACCGTTTGCGAAAAGCTTATTTTTCTCGAAAACGGCCCCAACGATTTTGATGAAAATTTTTGAGAATATTTTTTCTTGCATTTGGTACCTTTCTATAACGGTTTTTTTAATTTTGGGCTTTCTCGGTAATGGCTCTTTGAATTTCTGTCATTTTTTTTTAAGAAGGTCTAAGTCAAGCATGTCAAACTCGGGGCCAACAACGGATAACTTTGCGGCCCAGGCCTCGTTATTTATAATTTTGAGCTTTAGTTTATAATTTGTATTTTGAGTTTTCAGGTTTTCACACATTTTCAATTTTTGTTTTCCAAATGAAAAATACATCAGCGATGAACATGAAACAAACCCATTAAATTGTTTTCAATTTATCCATTCCAGTCTCATGCACACAAATTATTCCGGTTTGAAAATTTTGAGGCTTTGAAGGTTGTCTTTATTTTCTTCGATTTTTTCCAAGAATATAGAATCAGTGCCGAATCATGTGCAAAAGGATGTAATCGAAATCCAGTGTGACTCCGAATTGAAATATAAATTCGATGAAGCTGGAACGGCCGAATTTTACAAGTATTTGCCAATCAGATTTACGATCACTCAAAAATTGGCATATGAAATCGTTTGCATGTTTTGAAGTATCTATCGGTGCAAGCAGTTATTTTCACTCATGAAAGGGAATAAGTCACGTGTAATATCCAGAATAACTGATACACACCTTTGGTCCAACAAGATTTCCCCCCAAGTAGAAAAGGTGATAGTAGTTAAGAGATGCTAAGTGTCAGGAAGAAAGCGTTAATGTATGTTTCCATTGTTTTTTTGTTTTTCGAAAAAAATTGTTTATACAAAAAATAATCACATTTATGTTAATAATCTCTAAAAAACTGCATACCAAACTTTCAAAAAAAAATTTGTTCAAGAAACTAAGAATAAAAAACAGGATTTTATCAAAACCGGTCCTACAATTTTCGAAATACATTTTTCATAAATTCTTTGTTATTTAAGGCGTTTGATGGCGTACTTCATATTTTACTAAAAACCGTTAGGTATTGTGGTTTTGATACTTCTTATAAGTTCAAACTGTGTTATTTTGAACGTAAATGTTTCTATTTTCTGTCAAAGATCTAACTTTCTAATGTAATTAGGCACAAGAGCAAGTACATGCGACCCAGTCGTGCCCATTTTTTGAAATAGGTGAAGTCACACTATGTAGTCAAGATACCCCCACATCTGGCGACCTAAGCCAAGCGATGCAGGCGTGCCATCGCCTTCTCAGTGGACATTAAAATCCCTTCCTACCTAACCGTCCTTTCCCACACATCTTCCTAATGCCTACTTTTCCTGTTCCTCTTCCCATCTGCCAGTCCCATTTCCGCCCTACCTTCCTACCTCCCACCTCCTATTACTCTCCTCTTACCTCTCCAAATGTCATTCCTCCTCTTCCTCTCCTCCTCTCCTGACCTACCTTTCCCATCCTAATACCTCATCCTTGATTTATCATCTGTCCAGATTCCCTTTCCTTCCTGATACTCTTTTTATAACCTATCCCTTCCTTCTCATACCTTCTCATCCCCTTCTCATACCATACGTTAGCCCAACCAAGGCCTACCCTCCTTCCCATCCCATCCTAATCTTTCTTATTGCTTATTTCATCCTATAAAGAACATCCTCACGGAAGCAGGCCTCCCATCCATAGAACACCGCAGGGATTTTTTAACAGCACAATTGAGAATAAGGTGACTATTTTCTCACTTAAAACTCACGGACGGCTTTAGCTTGTACTAGGAGTTAGAAAAATGTCCTCTCAACTTGAGTATCGAACTGACGATCTCCGGGTCAGAAGCAAACATCTTATCTACTGCACCAATGCCGCCTGCAAATACCAATATCCGCAATAATGTTCTAAAGAACCAACACAAGATTGTGCTACTATGGGTCCCATTACACTCAGGGATCGAAGGGAACGAGTTAGCACATAGAGCTGTCAAAACAGCTTCAGAACAATCAAATGTACTTTCCATCTCTCCGACAAAAAAAGATTTCCTCAACGTGATCAACACTTATTGGGATAAAATAAGTATTGACGAATGGAAATCTTACGTTCACCACTATTCTTTCATAAACCAAAACGGTGAGCCTGCCACTTTGCTAACTAAACAAATGCTTTCTTCGTCTACGCCTCGGACACACACAATCTACGCATGGACATCTTCTCAAAAAGTATAACCCCCAAACTGTCATCTCTGCCAATCCAATCAAATTTAACCATAAAACATCTTACATAGTTGGGACCATAGAGTAACTATCCTATAAAGAGGGAAATCTACTGCCTTGCTTTGACAATTCCTACAAGCTGGTCAAATAAGTATTGGTATAGAACTATCAAAAAATTGACGCCGATTGAGAGTGTAGTAGTGCTGAACTGTCAAATAATTGACGCCAATTGAGAGTGTAGTAGTGCTGAACTGTCAAATAATTGACGCCGATTGAGAGTGTAGAAGTCAAATAATTGACCTCTTCTTTTCAGTTTCCTCTTCTTTTTCACCACGAAATTGGGCATGTTGGAAGATACTTGTTATAAAAAGTGCCATCCCGAAATTTGACGTCATCAGTGACCCAAACTGACTAAATTAAATTACCATTTTTGGAAAGAATCCGAAGTGTTAGTGGACTTAAAATGTATATTAATCAATCAGATAAGGCATTGGACCAAACCTGTGTAATTGGTTATTGGTTTATAGGGTTATAGGGTTCTCAAATAGGTTTCGGATGGGATGTGGAATGGGTCTGGGATCATAGGAACTAAGATAGGTAGGATACAGGAATGGGAACTGGTTAGTAAAAGGAAGCATTCAGGCACGGGTTGGAAGCAGCAACAGCCGCGAGAAAAGGGAATTGGTAGGATGAATATGAATACGGAGAGTTGGAGAAGGGAAACGGAAGGTATATCGGATCGCCGAAAAAGGAAACAAAGGGATATAGGCCGAAGGGGACGGAATGAGAAAGGTAACAGCGATGTTGAGTGTGAACCTCAACATGACAAGTAAAGATGTAGGGACAGGATAGGGAAACATGAATGGATAAAGAGGGAGGCTGATAACAGAGCATGGCACGCTTGCACGGCCCGGATTAACTCGCCGGAAAAGGGGGGATCTTGCTTTGATTTCAGCCGAAACCAACCACAAAAAACATAAATCGTGCCTAATCAAATGTAATTTGCTTACCATACTCCACCAGTACCTTTTGCTTACCCCAAATCATCTATCCTACCTTAAGAGTAGGAAAGATAGAATAGCTAACGCAGTGGCTTTGCCAACATAGAAGAATACCTCTTCAAAACAATAGCGGGGATACTATCAGGACCAGCGAATTTATGTACGTCAAGATCTTTTAAAACTCCAGCTACTGTAGGAATGCAAAAGAAGATTGGTCCGGCGGTGAACTGCTAAGCGAAAAGGTTAGCTTTTTCTTGAGAACTAACAAACGGTGTGTCATTGATGACAAGCGTCGGAATCGAGGACGAAGAAGTGTTCTTTATATTTCTTACAAATGAACAAAAATTTTTGCTACCTTTGGGACATTATAGTAATTTTTGTCTTAATTGTTGGTCTTGTAAAAATTTGGTCCGTCGAATAAGGGCGTTACAGGCAATCCTGGCTTGTTTAAATTTTTTCCAGTTTCCTTCAAATGATATTTGAAATTTGTTCATTTTATAATAAAAAGTAAATTAAATGGATTCAAAAAGTGTGTTTTTAAGGCCGAAAATGAAGTAGGAAAGGAAGAAAAATGTAAAAATTTAAATACATATGTAGAGAAGTGGTTTGTCTCTGCTCGATATCCCTAACAAAGAGTGAGTGCTATGCTGAGTGGATTTTTAAATTTAAAAAAAATTTTAACGTTTGTTTACTTAGGTTTTTTAAATTGTTTCGACTCAATGTCAAAGGAATTTACAGTTGCTCCTTAAGTCCCATATTGAAACTGGCCGCTTCAACAGTAGAGGGTTCATATCAAGAGTGTTGGGCAAGATTACTAAATTGCTTTGGGTCTAAGTAAAACATTACACAACAACAAGGCACCCAAAAAATTATAAATTCTATTAAAGAGGTATTTTAAATACAAAATTTAGGGTTTAACCAATTTTAGTATTTTTAGTTTTATTAAATATTTAGTAATCCGCCAGCAATCCATCACCGAAATACCTATTGCCTTCAATTGCAATAGAAAAATTACATTGGAAAGTGCTTTCGCTTTACTTTTGGTCGAATGAAAAACGAATCGTATTTGGGAATACGAAAATAACAATGCGCCTTCCAAAGCGATCCGCCGCGCATTTGGGAATAACCCCCAGGTTTGTATATAACACGGTCTTTGGCGTTTAAATGCCTGGTAAATTAAAATATATTTTGGGGAATTCACAACATCTCGGACCGATGAATTCCAGGAGGGTGCGAAAAGGTCCACCTGCAAGAACATCAGCAGGGCATCCCGACTGTTGTCCTGCTACGATGGCGGTGGTAAGATATGGCACGATTCATGTTTTTTACTTGCGATTATAGGGACCATAAGGCAAGTTTAGGATTCGTAAATATAAAAAAAATTTAGATAACAATGAAACATGACATTACGATCATAGAGAAGTCTAAAAAAGTAATCGACAAAAAATGTCTGTCTGTCTGTCAGTATGTACAACTAGCTACAGCCTAAACGGCTTAAGCGATTATCTTCAAATTTGGTGTGTGTGATTCTTTTGGCATTCCCCAGAGGAGGAATTAAAATTTTATTTTTAGGCCAAAAAATGTCGGTATCTGCCAAATGACCGTTTGCGAAAAGCTTATTTTTCTCGAAAACGGCCCCAACGATTTTGATGAAAATTTTTGAGAATATTTTTTCTTGCATTTGGTACCTTTCTATAACGGTTTTTTTAATTTTGGGCTTTCTCGGTAATGGCTCTTTGAATTTCTGTCATTTTTTTTTTAAGAAGGTCTAAGTCAAGCATGTCAAACTCGGGGCCAACAACGGATAACTTTGCGGCCCAGGCCTCGTTATTTATAATTTTGAGCTTTAGTTTATAATTTGTATTTTGAGTTTTCAGGTTTTCACACATTTTCAATTTTTGTTTTCCAAATGAAAAATACATCAGCGATGAACATGAAACAAACCCATTAAATTGTTTTTAATTTATCCATTCCAGTCTCATGCACACAAATTATTCCGGTTTGAAAATTTTGAGGCTTTGAAGGTTGTCTTTATTTTCTTCGATTTTTTCCAAGAATATAGAATCAGTGCCGAATCATCTGCAAAAGGATGTAATCGAAATCCAGTGTGACTCCTTATTGAAATATAAATTCGATGAAGCTGGAATGGCCGAATTTTACAAGTATTTGCCAATCAGATTTACGAACACTCGAAAATTGGCATATGAAATCGTTTGCATGTTTTGAAGTATCTATCGGTGCAAGCAGTTATTTTCACTCATGAAAGGGAATAAGTCACGTGTAATATCCAGAATAACTTATTCACACCTTTGGTCCAACAAGATTTCCCCCCCAAGTAGAAAAGGTGGTAGTAGTTAAGAGATGCCAAGTGTCAGGAAGAAAGCGTTAATGTATGTTTCCATTGTTTTTTTGTTTTTCGAAAAAAATTGTTTATACAAAAAATAATCACATTTATGTTAATAATCTCTAAAAAACTGCATACCAAACTTTCAAAAAAAAAATTTTATTCAAGAAACTAAGAATAAAAAACAGGATTTTATCAAAACCGGTCCTACAATTTTCGAAATACATTTTTCATAAATTCTTTGTTATTTAAGGCGTTTGATGGCGTACTTCATATTTTACTAAAAACCGTTAGGTATTGTGGTTTTGATACTTCTTATAAGTTCAAACTGTGTTATTTTCAACGTAAATGTTTCTATTTTCTGTCAAAGATCTTACTTTCTAATGTAATTAGGCACAAGAGCAAGTACGTGCGACCCAGTCGTGCCCATTTTTTGAAATAGGTGAAGTCACACTATGTAGTCAAGATACCCCCACATCTGGCGACCTAAGCCAAGCGATGCAGGCGTGCCATCGCCTTCTCAGTGGACATTAAAATCCCTTCCTACCTAACCGTCCTTTCCCACACATCTTCCTAATGCCTACTTTTCCTGTTCCTCTTCCCATCTGCCAGTCCCATTTCCGCCCTACCTTCCTACCTCCCACCTCCTATTACTCTCCTCTTACCTCTCCAAATGTCATTCCTCCTCTTCCTCTCCTCCTCTCCTGACCTACCTTTCCCATCCTAATACCTCATCCTTGATTTATCATCTGTCCAGATTCCCTTTCCTTCCTGATACTCTTTTTATAACCTATCCCTTCCTTCTCATACCTTCTCATCCCCTTCTCATACCATACGTTAGCCCAACCAAGGCCTACCCTCCTTCCCATCCCATCCTAATCTTTCTTATTGCTTATTTCATCCTATAAAGAACATCCTCACGGAAGCAGGCCTCCCATCCATAGAACACCGCAGAGATTTTTTAACAGCACAATTGAGAATAAGGTGACTATTTTCTCACTTAAAACTCACGGACGGCTTTAGCTTGTACTAGGAGTTAGAAAAATGTCCTCTCAACTTGAGTATCGAACTGACGATCTCCGGGTCAGAAGCAAACATCTTATCTACTGCACCAATGCCGCCTGCAAATACCAATATCCGCAATAATGTTCTAAAGAACCAACACAAGATTGTGCTACTATGGGTCCCATTACACTCAGGGATCGAAGGGAACGAGTTAGCACATAGAGCTGTCAAAACAGCTTCAGAACAATCAAATGTACTTTCCATCTCTCCGACAAAAAAAGATTTCCTCAACGTGATCAACACTTATTGGGATAAAATAAGTATTGACGAATGGAAATCTTACGTTCACCACTATTCTTTCATAAACCAAAACGGTGAGCCTGCCACTTTGCTAACTAAACAAATGCTTTCTTCGTCTACGCCTCGGACACACACAATCTACGCATGGACATCTTCTCAAAAAGTATAACCCCCAAACTGTCATCTCTGCCAATCCAATCAAATTTAACCATAAAACATCTTACATAGTTGGGACCATAGAGTAACTATCCTATAAAGAGGGAAATCTACTGCCTTGCTTTGACAATTCCTACAAGCTGGTCAAATAAGTATTGGTATAGAACTATCAAAAAATTGACGCCGATTGAGAGTGTAGTAGTGCTGAACTGTCAAATAATTGACGCCAATTGAGAGTGTAGTAGTGCTGAACTGTCAAATAATTGACGCCGATTGAGAGTGTAGAAGTCAAATAATTGACCTCTTCTTTTCAGTTTCCTCTTCTTTTTCACCACGAAATTGGGCATGTTGGAAGATACTTGTTATAAAAAGTGCCATCCCGAAATTTGACGTCATCAGTGACCCAAACTGACTAAATTAAATTACCATTTTTGGAAAGAATCCGAAGTGTTAGTGGACTTAAAATGTATATTAATCAATCAGATAAGGCATTGGACCAAACCTGTGTAATTGGTTATTGGTTTATAGGGTTATAGGGTTCTCAAATAGGTTTCGGATGGGATGTGGAATGGGTCTGGGATCATAGGAACTAAGATAGGTAGGATACAGGAATGGGAACTGGTTAGTAAAAGGAAGCATTCAGGCACGGGTTGGAAGCAGCAACAGCCGCGAGAAAAGGGAATTGGTAGGATGAATATGAATACGGAGAGTTGGAGAAGGGAAACGGAAGGTATATCGGATCGCCGAAAAAGGAAACAAAGGGATATAGGCCGAAGGGGACGGAATGAGAAAGGTAACAGCGATGTTGAGTGTGAACCTCAACATGACAAGTAAAGATGTAGGGACAGGATAGGGAAACATGAATGGATAAAGAGGGAGGCTGATAACAGAGCATGGCACGCTTGCACGGCCCGGATTAACTCGCCGGAAAAGGGGGGATCTTGCTTTGATTTCAGCCGAAACCAACCACAAAAAACATAAATCGTGCCTAATCAAATGTAATTTGCTTACCATACTCCACCAGTACCTTTTGCTTACCCCAAATCATCTATCCTACCTTAAGAGTAGGAAAGATAGAATAGCTAACGCAGTGGCTTTGCCAACATAGAAGAATACCTCTTCAAAACAATAGCGGGGATACTATCAGGACCAGCGAATTTATGTACGTCAAGATCTTTTAAAACTCCAGCTACTGTAGGAATGCAAAAGAAGATTGGTCCGGCGGTGAACTGCTAAGCGAAAAGGTTAGCTTTTTCTTGAGAACTAACAAACGGTGTGTCATTGATGACAAGCGTCGGAATCGAGGACGAAGAAGTGTTCTTTATATTTCTTACAAATGACCAAAAATTTTTGCTACCTTTGGGACATTATAGTAATTTTTGTCTTAATTGTTGGTCTTGTAAAAATTTGGTCCGTCGAATAAGGGCGTTACAGGCAATCCTGGCTTGTTTAAATTTTTTCCGGTTTCCTTCAAATGATATTTGAAATTTGTTCATTTTATAATAAAAAGTAAATTAAATGGATTCAAAAAGTGTGTTTTTAAGGCCGAAAATGAAGTAGGAAAGGAAGAAAAATGTAAAAATTTAAATACATATGTAGAGAAGTGGTTTGTCTCTGCTCGATATCCCTAACAAAGAGTGAGTGCTATGCTGAGTGAATTTTTAAATTTAAAAAAAATTTTAACGTTTGTTTACTTAGGTTTTTTAAATTGTTTCGACTCAATGTCAAAGGAATTTACAGTTGCTCCTTAAGTCCCATATTGAAACTGGCCGCTTCAACAGTAGAGGGTTCATATCAAGAGTGTTGGGCAAGATTACTAAATTACTTTGGGTCTAAGTAAAACATTACACAACAACAAGGCACCCAAACAATTATAAATTCTATTAAAGAGGTATTTTAAATACAAAATTTAGGGTTTAACCAATTTTAGTATTTTTAGTTTTATTAAACATTTAGAATTTTTAAAGATCCACAAGTAATCCGCCAGCAATCCATCACCGAAATACCTATTGCTTTCAATTGCAATAGAAAAATTACATTGGAAAGTGCTTTCGCTTTACTTTTGGTCGAATGAAAAACGAATCGTATTTGGGAATACGAAAATAACAATGCGCCTTCCAAAGCGATCCGCCGCGCATTTGGGAATAACCCCCAGGTTTGTATATAACACGGTCTTTGGCGTTTAAATGCCTGGTAAATTAAAATATATTTTGGGGAATTCACAACATCTAGGACCGATGAATTCCAGGAGGGTGCGAAAAGGTCCACCTGCAAGAACATCAGCAGGGCATCCCGACTGTTGTCCTGCTACGATGGCGGTGGTAAGATATGGCACGATTCATGTTTTTTACTTGCGATTATAGGGACCATAAGGCAAGTTTAGGATTCGTAAATATAAAAAAAATTTAGATAACAATGAAACATGACATTACGATCATAGAGAAGTCTAAAAAAGTAATCGACAAAAAATGTCTGTCTGTCTGTCAGTATGTACAACTAGCTACAGCCTAAAGGGCTTAAGCGATTATCTTCAAATTTGGTGTGTGTGATTCTTTTGGCATTCCCCAGAGGAGGAATTAAAATTTTATTTTTAGGCCAAAAAATGTCGGTATCTGAAAAATGACCGTTTGCGAAAAGCTTATTTTTCTCGAAAACGGCCCCAACGATTTTGATGAAAATTTTTGAGAATATTTTTTCTTGCATTTGGTACCTTTCTATAACGGTTTTTTTAATTTTGGGCTTTCTCGGTAATGGCTCTTTGAATTTCTGTCATTTTTTTTTTAAGAAGGTCTAAGTCAAGCATGTCAAACTCGGGGCCAACAACGGATAACTTTGCGGCCCAGGCCTCGTTATTTATAATTTTGAGCTTTAGTTTATAATTTGTATTTTGAGTTTTCAGGTTTTCACACATTTTCAATTTTTGTTTTCCAAATGAAAAATACATCAGCGATGAACATGAAACAAACCCATTAAATTGTTTTTAATTTATCCATTCCAGTCTCATGCACACAAATTATTCCGGTTTGAAAATTTTGAGGCTTTGAAGGTTGTCTTTATTTTCTTCGATTTTTTCCAAGAATATAGAATCAGTGCCGAATCATGTGCAAAAGGATGTAATCGAAATCCAGTGTGACTCCGAATTAAAATATAAATTCGATGAAGCTGGAATGGCCGAATTTTACAAGTATTTGCCATACAGATTTACGAACACTCGAAAATTGGCATATGAAATCGTTTGCATGTTTTGAAGTATCTATCGGTGCAAGCAGTTATTTTCACTCATGAAAGGGAATAAGTCACGTGTAATATCCAGAATAACTGATTCACACCTTTGGTCCAACAAGATTTCCACCCCAAGTAGAAAAGGTGGTAGTAGTTAAGAGATGCCAAGTGTCAGGAAGAAAGCGTTAATGTATGTTTCCATTGTTTTTTTGTTTTTCGAAAAAAATTGTTTATACAAAAAATAATCACATTTATGTTAATAATCTCTAAAAAACTGCATACCAAACTTTCAAAAAAAAATTTTGTTCAAGAAACTAAGAATAAAAAACAGGATTTTATCAAAACCGGTCTAACAATTTTCGAAATACATTTTTCATAAATTCTTTGTTATGTAAGGCGTTTGATGGCGTACTTCATATTTTACTAAAAACCGTTAGGTATTGTGGTTTTGATACTTCTTATAAGTTCAAACTGTGTTATTTTCAACGTAAATGTTTCTATTTTCTGTCAAAGATCTTACTTTCTAATGTAATTAGGCACAAGAGCAAGTACGTGCGACCCAGTCGTGCCCATTTTTTGAAATAGGTGAAGTCACACTATGTAGTCAAGATACCCCCACATCTGGCGACCTAAGCTAAGCGATGCAGGCGTGCCATCGCCTTCTCAGTGGACATTAAAATCCCTTCCTACCTAACCCTCCTTTCCCACACATCTTCCTAATGCCTACTTTTCCTGTTCCTCTTCCCATCTGCCAGTCCCATTTCCGCCCTACCTTCCTACCTCCTACCTCCTATTACTCTCCTCTTACCTCTCCAAATGTCATTCCTCCTCTTCCTCCCCTCCTCTCCTGACCTACCTTTCCCATCCTAATACCTCATCCCTGATTTATCATCTGTCCAGATTCCCTTTCCTTCCTGATACCCTTTTTACAACCTATCCCTTCCTTCTCATACCTTCTCATCCCCTTCTCATACCATACGTTAGCCCAACCAAGGCCTACCCTCCTTCCCATCCCATCCTAATCTTTCTTATTGCTTATTTCATCCTATAAAGAACATCCTCACGGAAGCAGGCCTCCCATCCATAGAACACCGCAGGGATTTTTTAACAGCACGATTGAGAATAAGGTGACTATTTTCTCACTTAAAACTCACGGAAGGCTCTAGCTTGTACTAGGAGTTAGAAAAATGTCCTCTCAACTTGAGTATCGAACTGACGATCTCCGGGTCAGAAGCAAACATCTTATCTACTGCACCAATGCCGCCTGCAAATACCAATATCCGCAATAATGTTCTAAAGAACCAACACAAGATTGTGCTACTATGGGTCCCATTACACTCAGGGATCGAAGGGAACGAGTTAGCACATAGAGCTGTCAAAACAGCTTCAGAACAATCAAATGTACTTTCCATCTCTCCGACAAAAAAAGATTTCCTCAACGTGATCAACACTTATTGGGATAAAATAAGTATTGACGAATGGAAATCTTACGTTCACCACTATTCTTTCATAAACCAAAACGGTGAGCCTGCCACTTTGCTAACTAAACAAATGCTTTCTTCGTCTACGCCTCGGACACACACAATCTACGCATGGACATCTTCTCAAAAAGTATAACCCCCAAACTGTCATCTCTGCCAATCCAATCAAATTTAACCATAAAACATCTTACATAGTTGGGACCATAGAGTAACTATTCTATAAAGAGGGAAATCTACTGCCTTGCTTTGACAATTCCTACAAGCTGGTCAAATAAGTATTGGTATAGAACTATCAAAAAATTGACGCCGATTGAGAGTGTAGTAGTGCTGAACTGTCAAATAATTGACGCCAATTGAGAGTGTAGTAGTGCTGAACTGTCAAATAATTGACGCCGATTGAGAGTGTAGAAGTCAAATAATTGACCTTTTCTTTTCAGTTTCCTCTTCTTTTTCACCACGAAATTGGGCATGTTGGAAGATACTTGTTATAAAAAGTGCCATCCCGAAATTTGACGTCATCAGTGACCCAAACTGACTAAATTAAATTACCATTTTTGGAAAGAATCCGAAGTGTTAGTGGACTTAAAATGTATATTAATCAATCAGATAAGGCATTGGACCAAACCTGTGTAATTGGTTATTGGTTTATAGGGTTATAGGGTTCTCAAATAGGTTTCGGATGGGATGTGGAATGGGTCTGGGATCATAGGAACTAAGATAGGTAGGATACAGGAATGGGAACTGGTTAGCAAAAGGAAGCATTCAGGCACGGGTTGGAAGCAGCAACAGCCGCGAGAAAAGGGAATTGGTAGGATGAATATGAATACGGAGAGTTGGAGAAGGGAAACGGAAGGTATATCGGATCGCCGAAAAAGGAAACAAAGGGATATAGGCCGAAGGGGACGGAATGAGAAAGGTAACAGCGATGTTGAGTGTGAACCTCAACATGACAAGTAAAGATGTAGGGACAGGATAGGGAAACATGAATGGATAAAGAGGGAGGCTGATAACAGAGCATGGCACGCTTGCACGGCCCGGATTAACTCGCCGGAAAAGGGGGGATCTTGCTTTGATTTCAGCCGAAACCAACCACAAAAAACATAAATCGTGCCTAATCAAATGTAATTTGCTTACCATACTCCACCAGTACCTTTTGCTTACCCCAAATCATCTATCCTACCTTAAGAGTAGGAAAGATAGAATAGCTAACGCAGTGGCTTTGCCAACATAGAAGAATACCTCTTCAAAACAATAGCGGGGATACTATCAGGACCAGCGAATTTATGTACGTCAAGATCTTTTAAAACTCCAGCTACTGTAGGAATGCAAAAGAAGATTGGTCCGGCGGTGAACTGCTAAGCGAAAAGGTTAGCTTTTTCTTGAGAACTAACAAACGGTGTGTCATTGATGACAAGCGTCGGAATCGAGGACGAAGAAGTGTTCTTTATATTTCTTACAAATGACCAAAAATTTTTGCTACCTTTGGGACATTATAGTAATTTTTGTCTTAATTGTTTGTCTTGTAAAAATTTGGTCCGTCGAATAAGGGCGTTACAGGCAATCCTGGCTTGTTTAAATTTTTTCCGGTTTCCTTCAAATGATATTTGAAATTTGTTCATTTTATAATAAAAAGTAAATTAAATGGATTCAAAAAGTGTGTTTTTAAGGCCGAAAATGAAGTAGGAAAGGAAGAAAAATGTAAAAATTTAAATACATATGTAGAGAAGTGGTTTGTCTCTGCTCGATATCCCTAACAAAGAGTGAGTGCTATGCTGAGTGAATTTTTAAATTTAAAAAAAATTTTAACGTTTGTTTACTTAGGTTTTTTAAATTGTTTCGACTCAATGTCAAAGGAATTTACAGTTGCTCCTTAAGTCCCATATTGAAACTGGCCGCTTCAACAGTAGAGGTTTCATATCAAGAGTGTTGGGCAAGATTACTAAATTGCTTTGGGTCTAAGTAAAACATTACACAACAACAAGGCACCCAAAAAATTATAAATTCTATTAAAGAGGCATTTTAAATATAAAATTTAGGGTTTAACCAATTTTAGTATTTTTAGTTTTATTAAACATTTAGAATTTTTAAAGATCCACAAGTAACCCGCCAGCAATCCATCACCGAAATACCTATTGCTTTCAATTGCAATAGAAAAATTACATTGGAAAGTGCTTTCGCTTTACTTTTGGTCGAATGAAAAACGAATCGTATTTGGGAATACGAAAATAACAATGCGCCTTCCAAAGCGATCCGCCGCGCATTTGGGAATAACCCCCAGGTTTGTATATAACACGGTCTTTGGCATTTAAATGCCTGGTAAATTAAAATATATTTTGGGGAATTCACAACATCTCGGACCGATGAATTCCAGGAGGGTGCGAAAAGGTCCACCTGCAAGAACATCAGCAGGGCATCCCGACTGTTGTCCTGCTACGATGGCGGTGGTAAGATATGGCACGATTCATGTTTTTTACTTGCGATTATAGGGACCATAAGGCAAGTTTAGGATTCGTAAATATAAAAAAAATTTAGATAACAATGAAACATGACATTACGATCATAGAGAAGTCTAAAAAAGTAATCGACAAAAAATGTCTGTCTGTCTGTCAGTATGTACAACTAGCTACAGCCTAAAGGGCTTAAGCGATTATCTTCAAATTTGGTGTGTGTGATTCTTTTGGCATTCCCCAGAGGAGGAATTAAAATTTTATTTTTAGGCCAAAAAATGTCGGTATCTGAAAAATGACCGTTTGCGAAAAGCTTATTTTTCTCGAAAACGGCCCCAACGATTTTGATGAAAATTTTTGAGAATATTTTTTCTTGCATTTGGTACCTTTCTATAACGGTTTTTTTAATTTTGGGCTTTCTCGGTAATGGCTCTTTGAATTTCTGTCATTTTTTTTTAAGAAGGTCTAAGTCAAGCATGTCAAACTCGGGGCCAACAACGGATAACTTTGCGGCCCAGGCCTCGTTATTTATAATTTTGAGCTTTAGTTTATAATTTGTATTTTGAGTTTTCAGGTTTTCACACATTTTCAATTTTTGTTTTCCAAATGAAAAATACATCAGCGATGAACATGAAACAAACCCATTAAATTGTTTTCAATTTATCCATTCCAGTCTCATGCACACAAATTATTCCGGTTTGAAAATTTTGAGGCTTTGAAGGTTGTCTTTATTTTCTTCGATTTTTTCCAAGAATATAGAATCAGTGCCGAATCATGTGCAAAAGGATGTAATCGAAATCCAGTGTGACTCCGAATTGAAATATAAATTCGATGAAGCTGGAACGGCCGAATTTTACAAGTATTTGCCAATCAGATTTACGATCACTCAAAAATTGGCATATGAAATCGTTTGCATGTTTTGAAGTATCTATCGGTGCAAGCAGTTATTTTCACTCATGAAAGGGAATAAGTCACGTGTAATATCCAGAATAACTGATACACACCTTTGGTCCAACAAGATTTCCCCCCAAGTAGAAAAGGTGATAGTAGTTAAGAGATGCTAAGTGTCAGGAAGAAAGCGTTAATGTATGTTTCCATTGTTTTTTTGTTTTTCGAAAAAAATTGTTTATACAAAAAATAATCACATTTATGTTAATAATCTCTAAAAAGCTGCATACCAAACTTTCAAAAAAAAAATTTGTTCAAGAAACTAAGAATAAAAAACAGGATTTTATCAAAACCGGTCCTACAATTTTCGAAATACATTTTTCATAAATTCTTTGTTATTTAAGGCGTTTGATGGCGTACTTCATATTTTACTAAAAACCGTTAGGTATTGTGGTTTTGATACTTCTTATAAGTTCAAACTGTGTTATTTTGAACGTAAATGTTTCTATTTTCTGTCAAAGATCTAACTTTCTAATGTAATTAGGCACAAGAGCAAGTACATGCGACCCAGTCGTGCCCATTTTTTGAAATAGGTGAATTCACACTATGTAGTCAAGATACCCCCACATCTGGCGACCTAAGCCACGCGATGCAGGCATGCCATCGCCTTCTCAGTGGACATTAAAATACCTTCCTACCTAACCCTCCTTTCCCACACATCTTCCTAATGCCTACTTTTCCTGTTCCTCTTCCCATCTACCAGTCCCATTTCCGCCCTACCTTCCTACCTCCCACCTCCTATTACTCTCCTCTTACCTCTCCAAATGTCATTCCTCCTCTCCCTCCCCTCCTCTCCTGACCAACCTTTCCCATCCTAATACCTCATCCCTGATTTATCATCTGTCCAGATTCCCTTTCCTTCCTGATACCCTTTTTATAACCTATCCCTTCCTTCTCATACCTTCTCATCCCCTTCTCATACCATACGTTAGCCCAACCAAGGCCTACCCTCCTTCCCATCCCATCCTAATCTTTCTTATTGCTTATTTCATCCTATAAAGAACATCCTCACGGAAGCAGGCCTCCCATCCATAGAACACCGCAGGGATTTTTTAACAGCACGATTGAGAATTAGGTGACTATTTTCTCACTTAAGACTCACGGACGGCTCTAGCTTGTACTAGGAGTTAGAAAAATGTCCTCTCAACTTGAGTATCGAACTGACGATCTCCGGGTCAGAAGCAAACATCTTATCTACTGCCCCCATGCCGCCTGCAAATACCAATATCCGCAATAATGTTCTAAAGAACCAACACAAGATTGTGCTACTATGGGTCCCAGGACACTCAGGGATCGAAGGGAACGAGTTAGCACATAGAGCTGTCAAAACAGCTTCAGAACAATCAAATGTACTTTCCATCTCTCCGACAAAAAAAGATTTCCTCAACGTGATCAACACTTATTGGGATAAAATAAGTATTGACGAATGGAAATCTTACGTTCACCACTATTCTTTCATAAACCAAAACGGTGAGCCTGCCACTTTGCTAACTAAAACGACAACCGCCATGAACAAATGCTTTCTTCGTCTACGCCTCGGACACACACAATCTACGCATGGACATCTTCTCAAAAAGTATAACCCCCAAACTGTCATCTCTGCCAATCCAATCAAATTTAACCATAAAACATCTTACATAGTTGGGACCATAGAGTAACTATTCTATAAAGAGGGAAATCTACTGCCTTGCTTTGACAATTCCTACAAGCTGGTCAAATAAGTATTGGTATAGAACTATCAACAAATTGACGCCGATTGAGAGTGTAGTAGTGCTGAACTGTCAAATAATTGACGCCAATTGAGAGTGTAGTAGTGCTGAACTGTCAAATAATTGACGCCGATTGAGAGTGTAGAAGTCAAATAATTGACCTCTTCTTTTCAGTTTCCTCTTCTTTTTCACCACGAAATTGGGCATGTTGGAAGATACTTGTTATAAAAAGTGCCATCCCGAAATTTGACGTCATCAGTGACCCAAACTGACTAAATTAAATTACCATTTTTGGAAAGAATCCGAAGTGTTAGTGGACTTAAAATGTATATTAATCAATCAGATAAGGCATTGGACCAAACCTGTGTAATTGGTTATTGGTTTATAGGGTTATAGGGTTCTCAAATAGGTTTCGGATGGGATGTGGAATGGGTCTGGGATCATAGGAACTAAGATAGGTAGGATACAGGAATGGGAACTGGTTAGCAAAAGGAAGCATTCAGGCACGGGTTGGAAGCAGCAACAGCCGCGAGAAAAGGGAATTGGTAGGATGAATATGAATACGGAGAGTTGGAGAAGGGAAACGGAAGGTATATCGGATCGCCGAAAAAGGAAACAAAGGGATATAGGCCGAAGGGGACGGAATGAGAAAGGTAACAGCGATGTTGAGTGTGAACCTCAACATGACAAGTAAAGATGTAGGGACAGGATAGGGAAACATGAATGGATAAAGAGGGAGGCTGATAACAGAGCATGGCACGCTTGCACGGCCCGGATTAACTCGCCGGAAAAGGGGGGATCTTGCTTTGATTTCAGCCGAAACCAACCACAAAAAACATAAATCGTGCCTAATCAAATGTAATTTGCTTACCATACTCCACCAGTACCTTTTGCTTACCCCAAATCATCTATCCTACCTTAAGAGTAGGAAAGATAGAATAGCTAACGCAGTGGCTTTGCCAACATAGAAGAATACCTCTTCAAAACAATAGCGGGGATACTATCAGGACCAGCGAATTTATGTACGTCAAGATCTTTTAAAACTCCAGCTACTGTAGGAATGCAAAAGAAGATTGGTCCGGCGGTGAACTGCTAAGCGAAAAGGTTAGCTTTTTCTTGAGAACTAACAAACGGTGTGTCATTGATGACAAGCGTCGGAATCGAGGACGAAGAAGTGTTCTTTATATTTCTTACAAATGACCAAAAATTTTTGCTACCTTTGGGACATTATAGTAATTTTTGTCTTAATTGTTTGTCTTGTAAAAATTTGGTCCGTCGAATAAGGGCGTTACAGGCAATCCTGGCTTGTTTAAATTTTTTCCGGTTTCCTTCAAATGATATTTGAAATTTGTTCATTTTATAATAAAAAGTAAATTAAATGGATTCAAAAAGTGTGTTTTTAAGGCCGAAAATGAAGTAGGAAAGGAAGAAAAATGTAAAAATTTAAATACATATGTAGAGAAGTGGTTTGTCTCTGCTCGATATCCCTAACAAAGAGTGAGTGCTATGCTGAGTGAATTTTTAAATTTAAAAAAAATTTTAACGTTTGTTTACTTAGGTTTTTTAAATTGTTTCGACTCAATGTCAAAGGAATTTACAGTTGCTCCTTAAGTCCCATATTGAAACTGGCCGCTTCAACAGTAGAGGTTTCATATCAAGAGTGTTGGGCAAGATTACTAAATTGCTTTGGGTCTAAGTAAAACATTACACAACAACAAGGCACCCAAAAAATTATAAATTCTATTAAAGAGGCATTTTAAATATAAAATTTAGGGTTTAACCAATTTTAGTATTTTTAGTTTTATTAAACATTTAGAATTTTTAAAGATCCACAAGTAACCCGCCAGCAATCCATCACCGAAATACCTATTGCTTTCAATTGCAATAGAAAAATTACATTGGAAAGTGCTTTCGCTTTACTTTTGGTCGAATGAAAAACGAATCGTATTTGGGAATACGAAAATAACAATGCGCCTTCCAAAGCGATCCGCCGCGCATTTGGGAATAACCCCCAGGTTTGTATATAACACGGTCTTTGGCATTTAAATGCCTGGTAAATTAAAATATATTTTGGGGAATTCACAACATCTCGGACCGATGAATTCCAGGAGGGTGCGAAAAGGTCCACCTGCAAGAACATCAGCAGGGCATCCCGACTGTTGTCCTGCTACGATGGCGGTGGTAAGATATGGCACGATTCATGTTTTTTACTTGCGATTAAAGGGACCATAAGGCAAGTTTAGGATTCGTAAATATAAAAAAAATTTAGATAACAATGAAACATGACATTACGATCATAGAGAAGTCTAAAAAAAGTAATCGACAAAAAATGTCTGTCTGTCTGTCAGTATGTACAACTAGCTACAGCCTAAACGGCTTAAGCGATTATCTTCAAATTTGGTGTGTGTGATTCTTTTGGCATTCCCCAGAGGAGGAATTAAAATTTTATTTTTAGGCCAAAAAATGTCGGTATCTGCCAAATGACCGTTTGCGAAAAGCTTATTTTTCTCGAAAACGGCCCCAACGATTTTGATGAAAATTTTTGAGAATATTTTTTCTTGCATTTGGTACCTTTCTATAACGGTTTTTTTATTTTTGGGCTTTCTCGGTAATGGCTCTTTGAATTTCTGTCATTTTTTTTTTAAGAAGGTCTAAGTCAAGCATGTCAAACTCGGGGCCAACAACGGATAACTTTGCGGCCCAGGCCTCGTTATTTATAATTTTGAGCTTTAGTTTATAATTTGTATTTTGAGTTTTCAGGTTTTCACACATTTTCAATTTTTGTTTTCCAAATGAAAAATACATCAGCGATGAACATGAAACAAACCCATTAAATTGTTTTTAATTTATCCATTCCAGTCTCATGCACACAAATTATTCCGGTTTGAAAATTTTGAGGCTTTGAAGGTTGTCTTTATTTTCTTCGATTTTTTCCAAGAATATAGAATCAGTGCCGAATCATGTGCAAAAGGATGTAATCGAAATCCAGTGTGACTCCGAATTGAAATATAAATTTGATGAAGCTGGAATGGCCGAATTTTACAAGTATTTGCCAATCAGATTTACGAACACTCGAAAATTGGCATATGAAATCGTTTGCATGTTTTGAAGTATCTATCGGTGCAAGCAGTTATTTTCACTCATGAAAGGGAATAAGTCACGTGTAATATCCAGAATAACTGATTCACACCTTTGGTCCAACAAGATTTCCACCCCAAGTAGAAAAGGTGGTAGTAGTTAAGAGATGCCAAGTGTCAGGAAGAAAGCGTTAATGTATGTTTCCATTGTTTTTTTGTTTTTCGAAAAAAATTGTTTATACAAAAAATAATCACATTTATGTTAATAATCTCTAAAAAACTGCATACCAAACTTTCAAAAAAAAATTTTGTTCAAGAAACTAAGAATAAAAAACAGGATTTTATCAAAACCGGTCTAACAATTTTCGAAATACATTTTTCATAAATTCTTTGTTATGTAAGGCGTTTGATGGCGTACTTCATATTTTACTAAAAACCGTTAGGTATTGTGGTTTTGATACTTCTTATAAGTTCAAACTGTGTTATTTTCAACGTAAATGTTTCTATTTTCTGTCAAAGATCTTACTTTCTAATGTAATTAGGCACAAGAGCAAGTACGTGCGACCCAGTCGTGCCCATTTTTTGAAATAGGTGAAGTCACACTATGTAGTCAAGATACCCCCACATCTGGCGACCTAAGCTAAGCGATGCAGGCGTGCCATCGCCTTCTCAGTGGACATTAAAATCCCTTCCTACCTAACCCTCCTTTCCCACACATCTTCCTAATGCCTACTTTTCCTGTTCCTCTTCCCATCTGCCAGTCCCATTTCCGCCCTACCTTCCTACCTCCTACCTCCTACCTCCTATTACTCTCCTCTTACCTCTCCAAATGTCATTCCTCCTCTTCCTCCCCTCCTCTCCTGACCTACCTTTCCCATCCTAATACCTCATCCCTGATTTATCATCTGTCCAGATTCCCTTTCCTTCCTGATACCCTTTTTACAACCTATCCCTTCCTTCTCATACCTTCTCATCCCCTTCTCATACCATACGTTAGCCCAACCAAGGCCTACCCTCCTTCCCATCCCATCCTAATCTTTCTTATTGCTTATTTCATCCTATAAAGAACATCCTCACGGAAGCAGGCCTCCCATCCATAGAACACCGCAGGGATTTTTTAACAGCACGATTGAGAATAAGGTGACTATTTTCTCACTTAAAACTCACGGAAGGCTCTAGCTTGTACTAGGAGTTAGAAAAATGTCCTCTCAACTTGAGTATCGAACTGACGATCTCCGGGTCAGAAGCAAACATCTTATCTACTGCACCAATGCCGCCTGCAAATACCAATATCCGCAATAATGTTCTAAAGAACCAACACAAGATTGTGCTACTATGGGTCCCATTACACTCAGGGATCGAAGGGAACGAGTTAGCACATAGAGCTGTCAAAACAGCTTCAGAACAATCAAATGTACTTTCCATCTCTCCGACAAAAAAAGATTTCCTCAACGTGATCAACACTTATTGGGATAAAATAAGTATTGACGAATGGAAATCTTACGTTCACCACTATTCTTTCATAAACCAAAACGGTGAGCCTGCCACTTTGCTAACTAAAACGACAACCGCCATGAACAAATGCTTTCTTCGTCTACGCCTCGGACACACACAATCTACGCATGGACATCTTCTCAAAAAGTATAACCCCCAAACTGTCATCTCTGCCAATCCAATCAAATTTAACCATAAAACATCTTACATAGTTGGGACCATAGAGTAACTATTCTATAAAGAGGGAAATCTACTGCCTTGCTTTGACAATTCCTACAAGCTGGTCAAATAAGTATTGGTATAGAACTATCAAAAAATTGACGCCGATTGAGAGTGTAGTAGTGCTGAACTGTCAAATAATTGACGCCAATTGAGAGTGTAGTAGTGCTGAACTGTCAAATAATTGACGCCGATTGAGAGTGTAGAAGTCAAATAATTGACCTCTTCTTTTCAGTTTCCTCTTCTTTTTCACCACGAAATTGGGCATGTTGGAAGATACTTGTTATAAAAAGTGCCATCCCGAAATTTGACGTCATCAGTGACCCAAACTGACTAAATTAAATTACCATTTTTGGAAAGAATCCGAAGTGTTAGTGGACTTAAAATGTATATTAATCAATCAGATAAGGCATTGGACCAAACCTGTGTAATTGGTTATTGGTTTATAGGGTTATAGGGTTCTCAAATAGGTTTCGGATGGGATGTGGAATGGGTCTGGGATCATAGGAACTAAGATAGGTAGGATACAGGAATGGGAACTGGTTAGCAAAAGGAAGCATTCAGGCACGGGTTGGAAGCAGCAACAGCCGCGAGAAAAGGGAATTGGTAGGATGAATATGAATACGGAGAGTTGGAGAAGGGAAACGGAAGGTATATCGGATCGCCGAAAAAGGAAACAAAGGGATATAGGCCGAAGGGGACGGAATGAGAAAGGTAACAGCGATGTTGAGTGTGAACCTCAACATGACAAGTAAAGATGTAGGGACAGGATAGGGAAACATGAATGGATAAAGAGGGAGGCTGATAACAGAGCATGGCACGCTTGCACGGCCCGGATTAACTCGCCGGAAAAGGGGGGATCTTGCTTTGATTTCAGCCGAAACCAACCACAAAAAACATAAATCGTGCCTAATCAAATGTAATTTGCTTACCATACTCCACCAGTACCTTTTGCTTACCCCAAATCATCTATCCTACCTTAAGAGTAGGAAAGATAGAATAGCTAACGCAGTGGCTTTGCCAACATAGAAGAATACCTCTTCAAAACAATAGCGGGGATACTATCAGGACCAGCGAATTTATGTACGTCAAGATCTTTTAAAACTCCAGCTACTGTAGGAATGCAAAAGAAGATTGGTCCGGCGGTGAACTGCTAAGCGAAAAGGTTAGCTTTTTCTTGAGAACTAACAAACGGTGTGTCATTGATGACAAGCGTCGGAATCGAGGACGAAGAAGTGTTCTTTATATTTCTTACAAATGACCAAAAATTTTTGCTACCTTTGGGACATTATAGTAATTTTTGTCTTAATTGTTTGTCTTGTAAAAATTTGGTCCGTCGAATAAGGGCGTTACAGGCAATCCTGGCTTGTTTAAATTTTTTCCGGTTTCCTTCAAATGATATTTGAAATTTGTTCATTTTATAATAAAAAGTAAATTAAATGGATTCAAAAAGTGTGTTTTTAAGGCCGAAAATGAAGTAGGAAAGGAAGAAAAATGTAAAAATTTAAATACATATGTAGAGAAGTGGTTTGTCTCTGCTCGATATCCCTAACAAAGAGTGAGTGCTATGCTGAGTGAATTTTTAAATTTAAAAAAAATTTTAACGTTTGTTTACTTAGGTTTTTTAAATTGTTTCGACTCAATGTCAAAGGAATTTACAGTTGCTCCTTAAGTCCCATATTGAAACTGGCCGCTTCAACAGTAGAGGGTTCATATCAAGAGTGTTGGGCAAGATTACTAAATTACTTTGGGTCTAAGTAAAACATTACACAACAACAAGGCACCCAAACAATTATAAATTCTATTAATGAGGTATTTTAAATACAAAATTTAGGGTTTAACCAATTTTAGTATTTTTAGTTTTATTAAACATTTAGAATTTTTAAAGATCCACAAGTAATCCGCCAGCAATCCATCACCGAAATACCTATTGCTTTCAATTGCAATAGAAAAATTACATTGGAAAGTGCTTTCGCTTTACTTTTGGTCGAATGAAAAACGAATCGTATTTGGGAATACGAAAATAACAATGCGCCTTCCAAAGCGATCCGCCGCGCATTTGGGAATAACCCCCAGGTTTGTATATAACACGGTCTTTGGCGTTTAAATGCCTGGTAAATTAAAATATATTTTGGGGAATTCACAACATCTAGGACCGATGAATTCCAGGAGGGTGCGAAAAGGTCCACCTGCAAGAACATCAGCAGGGCATCCCGACTGTTGTCCTGCTACGATGGCGGTGGTAAGATATGGCACGATTCATGTTTTTTACTTGCGATTATAGGGACCATAAGGCAAGTTTAGGATTCGTAAATATAAAAAAAATTTAGATAACAATGAAACATGACATTACGATCATAGAGAAGTCTAAAAAAGTAATCGACAAAAAATGTCTGTCTGTCTGTCAGTATGTACAACTAGCTACAGCCTAAAGGGCTTAAGCGATTATCTTCAAATTTGGTGTGTGTGATTCTTTTGGCATTCCCCAGAGGAGGAATTAAAATTTTATTTTTAGGCCAACAAATTTCGGTACCTGCCATATGACCGTTTGGGAAAAACTTATTTTTCTCGAAAACGGCCCCAACGATTTTGATGAAAATTTTTGAGAATATTTTTTCTTGCATTTGGTACCTTTCTATAACGGTTTTTTTAATTTTGGGCTTTCTCGGTAATGGCTCTTTGAATTTCTGTCATTTTTTTTTTAAGAAGGTCTAAGTCAAGCATGTCAAACTCGGGGCCAACAACGGATAACTTTGCGGCCCAGGCCTCGTTAGTTATAATTTTGAGCTTTAGTTTATAATTTGTATTTTGAGTTTTCAGGTTTTCACACATTTTCAATTTTTGTTTTCCAAATGAAAAATACATCAGCGATGAACATGAAACAAACCCATTAAATTGTTTTTAATTTATCCATTCCAGTCTCATGCACACAAATTATTCCGGTTTGAAAATTTTGAGGCTTTGAAGGTTGTCTTTATTTTCTTCGATTTTTTCCAAGAATATAGAATCAGTGCCGAATCATGTGCAAAAGGATGTAATCGAAATCCAGTGTGACTCCGAATTAAAATATAAATTCGATGAAGCTGGAATGGCCGAATTTTACAAGTATTTGCCATACAGATTTACGAACACTCGAAAATTGGCATATGAAATCGTTTGCATGTTTTGAAGTATCTATCGGTGCAAGCAGTTATTTTCACTCATGAAAGGGAATAAGTCACGTGTAATATCCAGAATAACTGATTCACACCTTTGGTCCAACAAGATTTCCACCCCAAGTAGAAAAGGTGGTAGTAGTTAAGAGATGCCAAGTGTCAGGAAGAAAGCGTTAATGTATGTTTCCATTGTTTTTTTGTTTTTCGAAAAAAATTGTTTATACAAAAAATAATCACATTTATGTTAATAATCTCTAAAAAACTGCATACCAAACTTTCAAAAAAAAATTTTGTTCAAGAAACTAAGAATAAAAAACAGGATTTTATCAAAACCGGTCTAACAATTTTCGAAATACATTTTTCATAAATTCTTTGTTATGTAAGGCGTTTGATGGCGTACTTCATATTTTACTAAAAACCGTTAGGTATTGTGGTTTTGATACTTCTTATAAGTTCAAACTGTGTTATTTTCAACGTAAATGTTTCTATTTTCTGTCAAAGATCTTACTTTCTAATGTAATTAGGCACAAGAGCAAGTACGTGCGACCCAGTCGTGCCCATTTTTTGAAATAGGTGAAGTCACACTATGTAGTCAAGATACCCCCACATCTGGCGACCTAAGCTAAGCGATGCAGGCGTGCCATCGCCTTCTCAGTGGACATTAAAATCCCTTCCTACCTAACCCTCCTTTCCCACACATCTTCCTAATGCCTACTTTTCCTGTTCCTCTTCCCATCTGCCAGTCCCATTTCCGCCCTACCTTCCTACCTCCTACCTCCTATTACTCTCCTCTTACCTCTCCAAATGTCATTCCTCCTCTTCCTCCCCTCCTCTCCTGACCTACCTTTCCATCCTAATACCTCATCCCTGATTTATCATCTGTCCAGATTCCCTTTCCTTCCTGATACCCTTTTTACAACCTATCCCTTCCTTCTCATACCTTCTCATCCCCTTCTCATACCATACGTTAGCCCAACCAAGGCCTACCCTCCTTCCCATCCCATCCTAATCTTTCTTATTGCTTATTTCATCCTATAAAGAACATCCTCACGGAAGCAGGCCTCCCATCCATAGAACACCGCAGGGATTTTTTAACAGCACGATTGAGAATAAGGTGACTATTTTCTCACTTAAAACTCACGGAAGGCTCTAGCTTGTACTAGGAGTTAGAAAAATGTCCTCTCAACTTGAGTATCGAACTGACGATCTCCGGGTCAGAAGCAAACATCTTATCTACTGCACCAATGCCGCCTGCAAATACCAATATCCGCAATAATGTTCTAAAGAACCAACACAAGATTGTGCTACTATGGGTCCCATTACACTCAGGGATCGAAGGGAACGAGTTAGCACATAGAGCTGTCAAAACAGCTTCAGAACAATCAAATGTACTTTCCATCTCTCCGACAAAAAAAGATTTCCTCAACGTGATCAACACTTATTGGGATAAAATAAGTATTGACGAATGGAAATCTTACGTTCACCACTATTCTTTCATAAACCAAAACGGTGAGCCTGCCACTTTGCTAACTAAAACGACAACCGCCATGAACAAATGCTTTCTTCGTCTACGCCTCGGACACACACAATCTACGCATGGACATCTTCTCAAAAAGTATAACCCCCAAACTGTCATCTCTGCCAATCCAATCAAATTTAACCATAAAACATCTTACATAGTTGGGACCATAGAGTAACTATTCTATAAAGAGGGAAATCTACTGCCTTGCTTTGACAATTCCTACAAGCTGGTCAAATAAGTATTGGTATAGAACTATCAACAAATTGACGCCGATTGAGAGTGTAGTAGTGCTGAACTATCAAATAATTGACGCCGATTGAGAGTGTAGAAGTCAAATATTTGACCTCTTATTTTCAGTTTCCTTTTCTTTTTCACCACGAAATTGGGCGTGTTGGAAAATACTTGATAATAAAAAGTGCCATCCTGAAATGACGTCATCAGTGACCCAAACTAACTAAATTCAATTACCATTTTTGGAATGAATCCGAAGTGTTAGTGGACTTAAAATGTATATTAATCAATCAGATAAGGCATTGGACCAAACCAGCGTAATTGGTTATTGGTTTATAGGGTTATAGGGTTCTCAAATAGGTTTCGGATGGGATGTGGAATGGGTCTGGGATCATAGGAACTAAGATAGGTAGGATACAGGAATGGGAACCGGTTAGTAAAAGGAAGCATTCAGGCACGGGTTGGAAGCAGCAACAGCCGCGAGAAAAGGGAATTGGTAGGATGAATATGAATACGGAGAGTTGGAGAAGGGAAACGGAAGGTATATCGGATCGCCGAAAAAGGAAACAAAGGGATATAGGCCGAAGGGGACGGAATGAGAAAGGTAACAGCGATGTTGAGTGTGAACCTCAACATGACAAGTAAAGATGTACAGACAGGATAGGGAAACATGAATGGATAAAGAGGGAGGCTGATAACAGAGCATGGCACGCTTGCACGGCCCGGCTTAACTCGCCGGAAAAGGGGGGGATCTTGCTTTGATTTCAGCCGAAACCAACCACAAAAAACATAAATCGTGCCTAATCAAATGTAATTTGCTTACCATACTCCACCAGTACCTTTTGCTTACCCCAAATCATCTATCCTACCTGAAGAGTAGGAAAGATAGAATAGCTAACGCAGTGGCTTTGCCAACATAGAAGAATACCTCTTCAAAACAATAGCGGGGATACTATAAGGACCAGCGAATTTATGTACGTCAAGATGTTTTAAAACTCTAGCTACTGTAGGAATGCAAAAGAAGATTGGTCCGGCGGCGAACTGCTAAGAGAAAAGGTTAGCTTTTTCTTGAGAACTAACAAACGGTGTGTCATTGATGACAAGCGTCGGAATTGAGGACAAAGAAGTGTTCTTTATATTTCTTACAAATGACCAAAAATGTTTGCTACCTTTGGGACATTGTAGTAATTTTTGTCTTAATTGTTGGTTATGTAAAAATTTGGTCCGTCGAATAAGGGCGTTACAGGCAATCCTGGCTTGTTTAAATTTTTTCCGGTTTGTGGTTTGTCTCTGCTCGATATCCCTAACAAAGAGTGAGTGCTATGCTGAGTGAATTTTTAAATTTAAAAAAAATTTTAACGTTTGTTTACTTAGGTTTTTTAAATTGTTTCGACTCAATGTCAAAGGAATTTACAGTTGCTCCTTAAGTCCCATATTGAAACTGGCCGCTTCAACAGTAGAGGGTTCATATCAAGAGTGTTGGGCAAGATTACTAAATTGCTTTGGGTCTAAGTAAAACATTACACAACAACAAGGCATCCAAAAAATTATAAATTCTATTAAAGAGGCATTTTAAAAACAAAATTTAGGGTTTAACCAATTTTAGTATTTTTAGTTTTATTAAACATTTAGAATTTTTAAAGATCCACAAGTAATCCGCCAGCAATCCATCACCAAAAAACCTATTTTCTTCAATTGCAATAGAAAAATTACATTGGAAAGTGCTTTCGCTTTACTTTTGGTCGAATGAAAAACGAATCGTATTTGGGAATACGAAAATAACAATGCGCCTTCCAAAGCGATCCGCCGCGCATTTGGGAATAACGCCCAGGTTTGTACATAAAACGGTCTTTGGCGTTTGAATGCCTGGTAAATTTAAATATATTTTGGGGAATTCACAACATCTCGGACCGATGAATTCCAGGAGGGTGCAAAAAGGTCCACCTGCAAGAACATCAGCAGGGCATCCCGACTGTTGTCCTACTACGATGGCGGTTTTAAGATATGGCACGATTCATGTTTTTTACTTGCGATTATAGGGACCATAAGGCAAGTTTAGGATTCGTAAATAAAAAAAAAATTGAGATAACAATGAAACATGAAATTACGATCATAGAGAAGTCTAAAAAGTAATCGACAAAAAATGTCTGTCTGTCTGTCAGTATGTACAACTAGCTACAGCCTAAACGGCTTAAGCGATTATCTTCAAATTTGGTGTGTGTGATTCTTTTGGCATTCCCCAGAGGAGGAATTAAAATTTTATTTTTAGGCCAACAAATTTCGGTACATGCCATATCACCGTTTGTGAAAAGCTTATTTTTCTCGAAAACGGCCCCAACGATTTTGATGAAAATTTTTGAGAATATTTTTTCTTGCATTTGGTACCTTTCTATAACGGTTTTTTTTTTAATTTTGGGATTTCTCAGTAACAGCTCATTGAGTTTCTGTCATTTTTTTTAAGAAGGTCTAAGTCAAGCATGTCAAACTCGGGGCCAACAACGGATAACTTTGCGGCCCAGGCCTCGTTATTTATAATTTTGAGCTTTAGTTTATAATTTGTATTTTGAGTTTTCAGGTTTTCACACATTTTCAATTTTTGTTTTCCAAATGAAAAATACATCAGCGATGAACATGAAACAAACCCATTAAATTGTTTTTAATTTATCCATTCCAGTCTCATGCACACAAATTATTCCGGTTTGAAAATTTTGAGGCTTTGAAGGTTGTCTTTATTTTCTTCGATTTTTTCCAAGAATATAGAATCAGTGCTGAATCATGTGCGAAAGGATGTAATCGAAATCCAGTGTGACTCCGAATTGAAATATAAATTCGATGAAGCTGGAATGGCCGAATTTTACAAGTATTTGCCAATCAGATTTACGAACACTCGAAAATTGGCATATGAAATCGTTTGCATGTTTTGAAGTATCTATCGGTGCAAGCAGTTATTTTCACTCATGAAAGGGAATAAGTCACGTGTAATATCCAGAATAACTGATACACACCTTTGGTCCAACAAGATTTCCCCCCCAAGTAGAAAAGGTGGTAGTAGTTAAGAGATGCCAAGTGTCAGGAAGAAAGCGTTAATGTATGTTTCCATTGTTTTTTTATTTTTCGAAAAAAATTGTTTATACAAAAAATAATCACATGTATGTTAAAAACCTCTAAAAAACTGCATACCAAACTTTCAAAAAAAATTTTTTAAAGAAACTAAAAATAAAAAACAGGATTTTATCAAAACCGGTCCTACGATTTTCGAAATACATTTTTCATAAATTCTTTGTTATTTAAGGCGTTTGATGGCGTACTTCATATTTTACTAAAAATCGTTAAGTATTGTGGTTTTGATACTTCTTATAAGTTCAAACTGTGTTATTTTCAACGTAAATGTTTCTATTTTCTGTCAAAGATCTTACTTTCCAATATAATTAGGCACATAATTGCAAGTACGTGTCACCCAGTCGTGCCCATTTTTTGAAATAGGTGAAGTCACACTGTGTAGTCAAGATACCCCTACATCTGGCGACCTAAGCCAAGCGATGCAGGCGTGCCATCGCCTTCTCAGTGGACATTAAAATACCTTCCTACCTAACCCTCCTTTCCCACACATCTTCCTAATGCCTACTTTTCCTGTTCCTCTTCCCATCTGCCAGTCCCATTTCCGCCCTACCTTCCTACCTCCCACCTCCTATTACTCTCCTCTTACCTCTCCAAATGTCATTCCTCCTCTTCCTCCCCTCCTCTCCTGACCTACCTTTCCCATCCTAATACCTCATCCCTGATTCATCATCTGTCCAGATTCCCCTTCCTTCCTGATACCCTTTTTATAACCTATCCCTTCCTTCTCATACCTTCTCATCCCCTTTTCATACCATACGTTAGCCCAACCAAGGCCTACCCTCCTTCCCATCCCATCCTAATCTTTCTTATTGCTTATTTCATCCTATAAAGAACATCCTCACGGAAGCAGGCCTCCCATCCATAGAACACCGCAGGGATTTTTTAACAGCACGATTGAGAATTAGGTGACTATTTTCTCACTTAAAACTCACGGACGGCTCTAGCTTGTACTAGGAGTTAGAAAAATGTCCTCTCAACCTGAGTATCGAACTGACGACCTCCGGGTCAGAAGCGAACGAGTGTCGATCCTAAGCTCGTAGAGGACGGATGTCGAGGTACGCGCACGAATGGTTAAACAAAAGCCAAACAAATAATTGTTGAGCGTTGTTATCGCGAGTGCTTTAAAAAAAAAAAAAAAAAATTAATACACACTCGTTAGAGAAATTGAAAAAAACCCCTCGCGTGTGCTGTAAAAAAAAAATAATAATATTCACTCGCGTCGTAGGATGAATGATAAAGATGCCCACTCGCGCTGAGAAAGAAAAACAAAATAAATAAAACGCATTCGCATAACAAATTATCCTCTAATCTGTCCCAAGACCTTTGTGCTTAACTGCCTCTTTCTTATCTACTGTAGGCATCGTATGACCATACAATGCTTGCGGTAAATAGATAAGGGCATCTGAATTTGTCTTATTGTGCTGAATGTTTAAATTGATTTTTTGTAAACAGGCTGTCTTATGGGCATAACACCTAAGACAGTTTGATTATTACAGAAGTTAATTTGGATTTTCACTGCGCAGTTCGACTTAATCAGAGTTGTGTTTTGTATGTAAGTATTTTTAAATGGTAAGTGATTTTTGTGTCGTGTATTCAAATGTTCATGGTTTAAGAAAGAATTTCTTTCACGTGTACGTCTACACTGTTCAACACAGGCCAGCTGTTTTGGCATAAAGTGAAACTCAGGTTGGAGTAAATACTGATTTATCAGAATTTGCTCTACATGGGTATAGCTTGGTGCCATTACTCTTTTCTCATCATGGTCTCGTGGTCTATGTTAGGAATGATATTGCTTGCCTGAGCCTTCCCCAATATGGGCAATGTTCCAACACGGACTTTAACTTCTTATGGCTCAAATTCACTGTCCGCAAGCATGTCATTCATTATTGTTTTATTTACAGGAGTCCCAATCTTCGACTTGTAACGAGTTTGATGCACTGTCTGATTCCATCTCGAAAATTGTTTCCCTTTGTCCTCGCACTGAAATCGTTATTGCGGGCGATTTCAATGTACACAATTCCAACTGGCTCCGCTATTCTGGTCAGACAACACCCGAAGGAAGGTATGTCGAGCTCTTTGCCGGGTTACATCACCTTACCCAACTGATGCGTGCTTTTATTCCTAATAGAGTAAAAAGCATCAAACCTAAAGAAAAGTCTTGGTTTAATTCTGAGTGTAAAGAAGCTATCAGGCTCAAAGAAGTAAGTTTCCGATCTTACAAAGCCAACCCTACAGAGGAAAATCGGAAAAAGCACAAACAAGCAAGGAACGCATGCAACTCCGTTATAGAAAGAACCAAATTTTTGCATGACCAAAAATTACGGCAAAAAATTCTGCAGTGTCCCAAAGGCAGTAAAAATTTTTGGTCATTTGTAAAAAATATAAAAAACTCCTCGACATCTTCGGTTCCAACGCTCATCGACAATAACAAACCAATTGTTTACTCTTCAGAGAAGGCAAACTTGCTCGCCCCATTTCGCTGCCAGCTCCACGCTGCCTCAAAGCAACGTTGCCCCTCCTGTACTTGAGAATGTAAATTTTTCCATGGGACACATTTTTTTCCGCACTCGTACAGTAGCAAGAGTTCTCAAAGATCTCGATATACACAAATCCGCTGGCCCGGATGGTATACCCCCGATTCTTCTGAAGAGGTGTTCTTCCACACTGGCAAAGCCACTGCGTAAGCTTTTCCATCGCTCCTATTCTTCTGGAATCTTTCCTAGAAGATGGAAAACAGCATTTGTCCAGCCTGTCCCTAAGAAAGGTGACCCATCCTCCCCCTCCTCCTACCGACCCATAGCACTGACATCCCTTCTTTTTAAGGTCATGGAAACACTGATTAACCGTCAGCTTAAGGAATATCTCGAAGATCGTAAGCTTCTCCATGACCGTCAGTATGGCTTCCGCAGCAACCGTTCCACTGGTGATCTGATGGCATATCTCACCGAACAGTGGAACAAATCTTTACATCGCTTTGGTGAAAGTAAGATTATTGCTCTTGATATCTCCAAGGCATTTGATAGAGTTTGGCATGAAGCTCTCTTATCGAAAATGCGTGCTTTTGGGATCGATAATACTCTTGTTCGTTGGATTAGAAGCTATCTCCTGGACCGTTCAATACAAGTTGTATTGGACGGATTCAAGTCTGATTCCCATAAAATAAATGCTGGTGTGCCCCAGGGCTCTGTTCTGTCTCCGACTCTTTTCCTCATTTTTATAAATGATCTTCTGTCTGTTACTTCTAATCCACTTAACTGTTTTGCTGACTACTCTACCCTCAGCTTTTCATATTCGTTCGATAATTCACGTCCTTCGCCTTCGGACGTACAATTGCAACGGTGCCGTATGTCAAGCTCATTAAACTCCGATTTATACAGCATTGTCAAATGGGGTAATAGAAATCGTGTGGAGTTTAATGCTTCGAAAACTCAATGCTGTCTTCTGTCGTTAAAGCTTAACATTCCCCCAATGCCATTGTCCATGAATGGCACTTACATCGAAGAAACCGAAAAGCTCTCAGTACTCGGTATGTGTGTCAACGACGATCTCCGTTGGAACGACCATATATTTGAGATCGCTAAGAATGCTGCAAAGTGCTTAGGTTTTCTGTATCGGTGTAAGAAGTATTTTTCCCCATCTGATCTGGCTACAATTTATAAAGCGTTTATACGCCCTAAGCTCGAGTATAACTCCCACCTCTGGGCAGGTGCTTCGCAAACATCGCTTCACCTGCTTGATAGAATACAAAATCGAGCGTTAAGATTGATAGGAAATAGAACTGCCGCTGAAACAATTGTTAATCGGCACCTCCTATCTCTCCCCTCCCTTTCTTCGTAATGCCCGCGCAGTGTGTTCTACATTAAAAGGGAAACACATAATCCCTTGTGCGCGCGTTAATCATATAAAAAAAAAAAAAAAAAAAAATCTTATCTACTGCACCAATGCCGCCTGCAAATACCAATATCCGCAATAATGTTCTAAAGAACCAACACAAGATTGTGCTACTATGGGTCCCAGGACACTCAGGGATCGAAGGGAACGAGTTAGCACATAGAGCTGTCAAAACAGCCTCAGAACAATCAAATGTACTTTCCATCTCTCCGACAAAAAAAGATTTCCTCAACGTGATCAACACTTATTGGGATAAAATAAGTATTGACGAATGGAAATCTTACGTTCACCACTATTCTTTCATAAACCAAAACGGTGAGCCTGCCACTTTGCTAACTAGAACGACAACCGCCATGAACAAATGCTTTCTTCGTCTACGCCTCGGACACACACAATCTACGCATGGACATCTTCTCAAAAAGGATAACCCCCAAACTGTCATCTCTGCCAATCCAATCAAATTTAACCATAAAACATCTTACATAGTTGGGACCATAGAGTAACTATTCTATAAAGAGGGAAATCTACTGCCTTGCTTTGACAATTCCTACAAGCTCAAATAAGTATTGGTATAGAACTGTCAAAAAATTGACGCCGATTGAGAGTGTAGTAGTGCTGAGCTGTCAAATAATTGACGCCGATTGAGAGTGTATTAGTGCTGAACTGTCAAATAATTGACGCCGATTGAGAGTGTAGAAGTCAAATAATTGACCTCTTCTCTTCAGTTTCCTTTTCTTTTTCACCACGAAATTGGGGGTGTTGGAAGATAGTTGTTATAAAAAGTGCCATCCCGAAATTTGACGTCATCAGTGACCCAAACTGACTAAATTAAATTACCATTTTTGGAAAGAATCCGAAGTGTTAGTGGACTTAAAATGTATATTAATCAATCAGATAAGGCATTGGACCAAACCTGTGTAATTGGTTATTGGTTTATAGGGTTATAGGGTTCTCAAATAGGTTTCGGATGGGATGTGGAATGGGTCTGGGATCATAGGAACTAAGATAGGTAGGATACAGGAATGGGAACCGGTTAGTAAAAGGAAGCATTCAGGCACGGGTTGGAAGCAGCAACAGCCGCGAGAAAAGGGAATTGGTAGGACGAATATGAATACAGAGAGTTGGAGAAGGGAAACGGAAGGTATATCGGATCGCCGAAAAAGGAAACAAATGGATATAGGCCGAAGGGGACGGAATGAGAAAGGTAACAGCGATGTTGAGTGTGAACCTCAACATGACAAGTAAAGATGTAGGGACAGGATAGGGAAACATGAATGGATAAAGAGGGAGGCTGATAACAGAGCATGGCACGCTTGCACGGCCCGGCTTAACTCGCCGGAAAAGGGGGGGATCTTGCTTTGATTTCAGCCGAAACCAACCACAAAAAACATAAATCGTGCCTAATCAAATGTAATTTGCTTACCATACTCCACCAGTACCTTTTGCTTACCCCAAATCATCTATCCTACCTTAAGAGTAGGAAAGATAGAAAAGCTAACGCAGTGGCTTTGCCAACATAGAAGAATACCTCTTCAAAACAATAGCGGGGATACTATCAGGACCAGCGAATTTATGTACTTCAAGATCTTTTAAAACTCCAGCTACTGTAGGAATGCGAAAGAAGATTGGTCCGGCGGTGAACTGCTAAGCGAAAAGGTTAGCTTTTTCTTGAGAACTGACAAACGGTGTGTCATTGATGACAAGCGTCGGAATCGAGGACGAAGAAGTGTTCTTTATATTTCTTACAAATGACCAAAAATGTTTGCTACTTTTGGGACATTGTAGTAATTTTTGTCTTAATTGTTGGTCATGTAAAAATTTGGTCCGTCGAATAAGGGCGTTACAGGCAATCCTGGCTTGTTTAAATTTTTTCCGGTTTCCTTCAAATGATATTTGAAATTTGTTCATTTTATAATAAAAAGTAAATTAAATGGATTCAAAAAGTGTGTTTTTAAGGCCTAAAATGAAGTAGGAAAGGAAGAAAAATGTAAAACTTTAAATACATATGTAGAGAAGTGGTTTGTCTCTGCTCGATATCTCTAACAAAGAGAGAGTGCTATGCTGAGTGAATTTTTAAATTAAAAAAAAAATTTAACGTTTGTTTACTTAGGTTTTTTAAATTGTTTCCACTCAATGTCAAAGGAATTTACAGTTGCTCCTTAAGTCCCATATTGAAACTGGCCACTTCAACAGTAGAGGGTTCATATTAAGAGTGTTGGGCAAGATTACTAAATTGCTTTGGGTCTAAGTAAAACATTACACAACAACAAGGCACCCAAAAAATTATAAATTCTATTAAAGAGGCATTTTAAAAACAAAATTTAGGGTTTAACCAATTTTAGTATTCTTAGTTTTATTAAACATTTAGAATTTTTAAAGATCCACAAGTAATCCGCCAGCAATCGTTCACCGAAATACCTATTGCCTTCAATTGCAATAGAAAAATTACATTGGCAAGTGCTTTCGCTTTACTTTTGGTCGAATGAAAAACGAATCGTATTTGGGAATACGAAAATAACAATGCGCCTTCCAAAGCGATCCGCCGCGCATTTGGGAATAACGCCCAGGTTTGTATATAACACGGTCTTTGGCGTTTGAATGACTGGTAAATTAAAATATATTTTGGGGAATTCACAACATCTCGGACCGATGAATTCCAGGAGGGTGCGAAAAGGTCCACCTGCAAGAACATCAGCAGGGCATCCCGACTGTTGTCCTACTACGATGGCGGTGGTAAGATATGGCACGGTTCATGTTTTTTACTTGCGATTATAGGGACCATAAGGCAAGTTTAGGATTCGTAAATATAAAAAAAATTGAGATAACAATGAAACATGACATTACGATCATAGAGAAGTCTAAAAAAGTAATCGACAAAAATGTCTGTCTGTCTGTCAGTATGTACAACTAGCTACAGCCTAAACGGCTTAAGCGATTATCTTAAAATTTGGTGTGTGTGATTCTTTTGGCATTCCCCAGAGGAGGAATTAAAATTTTATTTTTAGGCCAACAAATTTCGGTACCTGCCATATGACCGTTTGGGAAAAACTTATTTTTCTCGAAAACGGCCCCAACGATTTTGATGAAAATTTTTGAGAATATTTTTTCTTGCATTTGGTACCTTTCTATAACGGTTTTTTTAATTTTGGGCTTTCTCGGTAACGGCTCTTTGAATTTCTGTCATTTTTTTTAAGAAGGTCTAAGTCAAGCATGTCCAACTCGGGGCCCACAACGGATAACTTTGGCCCAGGCCTCGTTATTTATAATTTTGAGCTTTAGTTTATAATTTGTATTTTGAGTTTTCAGGTTTTCACACATTTTCAATTTTTGTTTTCCAAATGAAAAATACATCAGCGATGAACATGAAACAAACCCATTAAATTGTTTTCAATTTATCCATTCCAGTCTCATGCACACAAATTATTCCGGTTTGAAAATTTTGAGGCTTTGAAGGTTGTCTTTATTTTCTTCGATTTTTTCCAAGAATATAGAATCAGTGCCGAATCATGTGCAAAAGGATGTAATCGAAATCCAGTGTGACTCCGAATTAAAATATAAATTCGATGAAGCTGGAATGGCCGAATTTTACAAGTATTTGCCAATCAGATTTACAAACACTCAAAAATTGGCATATGAAATCGTTTGCATGTTTTGAAGTATCTATCGGTGCAAGCAGTTATTTTCACTCATGAAAGGGAATAAGTCACGTGTAATATCCAGAATAACTGATACACACCTTTGGTCCAACAAGATTTCCCCCCCAAGTAGAAAAGGTGGTAGTAGTTAAGAGATGCCAAGTGTCAGGAAGAAAGCATTAATGTATGTTTCCATTGTTTTTTTATTTTTCGAAAAAAATTGTTTATACACAAAATAATCACATGTATGTTAATAATCTCTAAAAAACTGCATACCAAACTTTCAAAAAAAAATTGTTCAAGAAACTAAAAATAAAAAACCGGATTTTATCAAAACCGGTCCTACAATTTTCGAAATACATTTTTCATAAATTCTTTGTCTCATGCACACAAATTATTCCGGTTTGAAAATTTTGAGGCTTTGAAGGTTGTCTTTATTTTCTTCGATTTTTTCCAAGAATATAGAATCAGTGCCGAATCATGTGCGAAAGGATGTAATCGAAATCCAGTGTGACTCCGAATTGAAATATAAATTCGATGAAGCTGGAATGGCCGAATTTTACAAGTATTTGCCAATCAGATTTACGAACACTCGAAAATTGGCATATGAAATCGTTTGCATGTTTTGAAGTATCTATCGGTGCAAGCAGTTATTTTCACTCATGAAAGGGAATAAGTCACGTGTAATATCCAGAATAACTGATACACACCTTTGGTCCAACAAGATTTCCCCCCCAAGTAGAAAAGGTGGTAGTAGTTAAGAGATGCCAAGTGTCAGGAAGAAAGCGTTAATGTATGTTTCCATTGTTTTTTTATTTTTCGAAAAAAATTGTTTATACAAAAAATAATCACATGTATGTTAAAAACCTCTAAAAAACTGCATACCAAACTTTCAAAAAAAAATTTTTAAAGAAACTAAAAATAAAAAACAGGATTTTATCAAAACCGGTCCTACGATTTTCGAAATACATTTTTCATAAATTCTTTGTCTCATGCACACAAATTATTCCGGTTTGAAAATTTTGAGGCTTTGAAGGTTGTCTTTATTTTCTTCGATTTTTTCCAAGAATATAGAATCAGTGCCGAATCATGTGCAAAAGGATGTAATCGAAATCCAGTGTGACTCCGAATTAAAATATAAATTCGATGAAGCTGGAATGGCCGAATTTTACAAGTATTTGCCATACAGATTTACGAACACTCGAAAATTGGCATATGAAATCGTTTGCATGTTTTGAAGTATCTATCGGTGCAAGCAGTTATTTTCACTCATGAAAGGGAATAAGTCACGTGTAATATCCAGAATAACTGATACACACCTTTGGTCCAACAAGATTTCCCCCCCAAGTAGAAAAGGTGGTATAGTTTAGAGATGCCAAGTGTCAGGAAGAAAGCGTTAATGTATGTTTCCATTGTTTTTTTGTTTTTCGAAAAAAAATTTTTATACAAAAAATAATCACATGTTTGTTAATAATCTCTAAAAAACTGCATACCAAACTTTCAAAAAAAAAATTGTTCATGAAACTAAAAATAAAAAAGAGGATTTTATCAAAACCGGTCCTACAATTTTCGAAGTACATTTTTCATAAATTCTTTGTTATTTAAGGCGTTTGATGGCGTACTTCATATTTTACTAAAAACCGTTAAGTATTGTGGTTTTGATACTTCTTATAAGTTCAAACTGTGTTATTTTCAACATAAATGTTTCTATTTTCTGTCAAAGATCTTACTTTCTAATGTAATTAGACACATAAGAGCAAGTACGTGCGACCCAGTCGTGCCCATTTTTTGAAATAGGTGAAGTCACACTGTGTAGTCAAGATACCCCATATCTGGCGACCTAAGCCAAGCGACGCAGGCGTGCTATCGCCTTCTCAGTAGACATTCAAATCCCTTCCTACCTAACCCTCCTTTCCCACACATCTTCCTAATGCCTACTTTTCCTGTTCCTCTTCCCATCTGCAAGTCCCATTTCCGCCCTACCTTCCTACCTCCCACCTCCTATTACTCTCCTCCTATCTCTCCAAATGTCATTCCTCCTCTTCCTCCCCTCCTCTCCTGACCTACCTTTCCCATCCTAATACCTCATCCCTGATTCATCATCTGTCCACATTCCCTTTCCTTCCTGATACCCTTTTTATAACCTATCCCTTCCTTCTCATACCTTCTCATCCCCTTTTCATACCATACGTTAGCCCAACCAAGGCCTACCCTCCTTCCCATCCCATCCTAATCTTTCTTATTGCTTATTTCATCCTATAAAGAACATCCTCACGGAAGCAGGCCTCCCATCCATAGAACACCGCAGGGATTTTTTAACAGCACGATTGAGAATTAGGTGACTATTTTCTCACTTAAAACTCACGGACGGCTCTAGCTTGTACTAGGAGTTAGAAAAATGTCCTCTCAACTTGAGTATCGAACTGACGATCTCCGGGTCAGAAGCAAACATCTTATCTACTGCTCCAATGCCGCCTGCAAATACCAATATCCGCAATAATGTTCTAAAGAACCAACACAAGATTGTGCTACTATGGGTCCCAGGACACTCAGGGATCGAAGGGAACGAGTTAGCACATAGAGCTGTCAAAACAGCCTCAGAACAATCAAATGTACTTTCCATCTCTCCGACAAAAAAAGATTTCCTCAACGTGATCAACACTTATTGGGATAAAATAAGTATTGACGAATGGAAATCTTACGTTCACCACTATTCTTTCATAAACCAAAACGGTGAGCCTGCCACTTTGCTAACTAAAACGACAACCGCCATGAACAAATCCTTTCTTCGTCTACGCCTCGGACACACACAATCTACGCATGGACATCTTCTCAAAAAGGATAACCCCCATATCTGCCAATCCAATCAAATTTAACCATAAAACATCTTACATAGTTGGGACCATAGAGTAACTATTCTATAAAGAGGGAAATCTACTGCCTTGCTTTGACAATTCCTACAAGCTGGTCATATAAGTATTGGTATAGAACTGTCAACGCCGACTGAGAGTGTAGTAGTGCTGAACTGTCAAATAATTGACGCCGATTGAGAGTGTATTAGTGCTGAACTGTCAAATAATTGACGCCGATTGAGAGTGTAGAAGTCAAATAATTGACCTCTTCTTTTCAGTTTCCTTTTCTTTTTCACCACGAAATTGGGCGTGTTGGACGATACTTGTTATAAAAAGTGCCATCCCGAAATTTGACGTCATCAGTGACCCAAACTGACTAAATTAAATTACCATTTTTGGAAAGAATCCGAAGTGTTAGTGGACTTAAAATGTATATTAATCAATCAGATAAGGCATTGGACCAAACCTGTGTAATTGGTTATTGGTTTATAGGGTTATAGGGTTCTCAAATAGGTTTCGGATGGGATGTGGAATGGGTCTGGGATCATAGGAACTAAGATAGGTAGGATACAGGAATGGGAACCGGTTAGTAAAAGGAAGCATTCAGGCACGGGTTGGAAGCAGCAACAGCCGCGAGAAAAGGGAATTGGTAGGATGAATATGAATACGGAGAGTTGGAGAAGGGAAACGGAAGGTATATCGGATCGCCGAAAAAGGAAACAAAGGGATATAGGCCGAAGGGGACGGAATGAGAAAGGTAACAGCGATGTTGAGTGTGAACCTCAACATGACAAGTAAAGATGTAGGGACAGGATAGGGAAACATGAATGGATAAAGAGGGAGGCTGATAACAGAGCATGGCACGCTTGCACGGCCCGGCTTAACTCGCCGGAAAAGGGGGGATCTTGCTTTGATTTCAGCCGAAACCAACCACAAAAAACATAAATCGTGCCTAATCAAATGTAATTTGCTTACCATACTCCACCAGTACCTTTTGCTTACCCCAAATCATCTATCCTACCTTAAGAGTAGGAAAGATAGAAAAGCTAACGCAGTGGCTTTGCCAACATAGAAGAATACCTCTTCAAAACAATAGCGGGGATACTATCAGGACCAGCGAATTTATGTACTTCAAGATCTTTTAAAACTCCAGCTACTGTAGGAATGCGAAAGAAGATTGGTCCGGCGGTGAACTGCTAAGCGAAAAGGTTAGCTTTTTCTTGAGAACTGACAAACGGTGTGTCATTGATGACAAGCGTCGGAATCGTGGACGAAGAAGTGTTCTTTATATTTCTTACAAATGACCAAAAATGTTTGCTACCTTTGGGACATTGTAGTAATTTTTGTCTTAATTGTTGGTCATGTAAAAATTTGGTCCGTCGAATAAGGGCGTTACAGGCAATCCTGGCTTGTTTAAATTTTTTTCCGGTTTCCTTCAAATGATATTTGAAATTTGTTCATTTTATAATAAAAAGTAAATTAAATGGATTCAAAAAGTGTGTTTTTAAGGCCGAAAATGAAGTAGGAAAGGAAGAAAAATGTAAATCTTTAAATACATATGTAGAGAAATGGTTTGTCTCTGCTCGATATCTCTAACAAAGAGTGAGTGCTATGCTGAGTGAATTTTTAAATTTAAAAAAAAATTTAACGTTTGTTTACTTAGGTTTTTTAAATTGTTTTGACTCAATGTCAAAGGAATTTACAGTTGCTCCTTAAGTCCCATATTGAAACTGGCCACTTCAACAGTAGAGGGTTCATATCAAGAGTGTTGGGCAAGATTACTAAATTGCTTTGGGTCTAAGTAAAACATTACATAACAACAAGGCACCCAAAAAATTATAAATTCTATTAAAGAGGCATTTTAAAAACAAAATTTAGGGTTTAATCAATTTTAGTATTTTTAGTTTTATTAAACATTTAGAATTTTTAAAGATCCACAAGTAATCCGCCAGCAATCCATCACCGAAATACCTATTGCCTTCAATTGCTATAGAAAAATTACATTGGAAAGTGCTTTCGCTTTACTTTTGGTCGAAAGAAAAACGAATCGTATTTGGGAATACGAAAATAACAATGCGCCTTCCAAAGCGATCCGCCGCGCATTTGGGAATAACCCCCAGGTTTGTATATAACACGGTCTTTGGCGTTTAAATGCCTGGTAAATTAAAATATATTTTGGGGAATTCACAACATCTCGGACCGATGAATTCCAGGAGGGTGCGAAAAGGTCCACCTGCAAGAACATCAGCAGGGCATCCTGACTGTTGTCCTGCTACGATGGCGGTGGTAAGATATGGCACGATTCATGTTTTTTACTTGCGATTATAGGGACCATAAGGCAAGTTTAGGATTCGTAAATATAAAAAAAATTTAGATAACAATGAAACATGACATTAAGATCATAGAGAAGTCTAAAAAAGTAATCGACAAAAAATGTTTGTCTGTCTGTCAGTATGTACAACTAGCTACAGCCTAAACGGCTTAAGCGATTATCTTCAAATTAGGTGTGTGTGATTCTTTTGGCATTCCCCAGAGGAGGAATTAAAATTTTATTTTTAGGCCAAAAAATGTCGGTATCTGGCCCCAACGATTTTGATGAAAATTTTTGAGAATATTTTTTCTTGCATTTGGTACCTTTCTATAACGGTTTTTTTTTTAATTTTGGGCTTTCTCGGTAACGGAAACGGAAACAAACCCATTAAATTGTTTTCAATTTATCCATTCCAGTCTCATGTACACAAATTATTCCGGTTTGAAAATTTTGAGGCTTTGAAGGTTGTCTTTGTTTTCTTCGATTTTTTCCAAGAATATAGAATCAGTGCCGAATCATGTGCAAAAGGATGTAATCGAAATCCAGTGTGACTCCGAGTTAAAATATAAATTCGATGAAGCTGGAATGGCCGAATTTTACAAGTATTTGCCAATCAGATTTACGAACACTCGAAAATTGGCATATGAAATCGTTTGCATGTTTTGAAGTATCTATCGGTGCAAGCAGTTATTTTCACTCATGAAAGGGAATAAGTCACGTGTAATATCCAGAATAACTGATACACACCTTTGGTCCAACAAGATTTCCCCCCAAGTAGAAAAGGTGGTAGTAGTTAAGAGATGCCAAGTGTCAGGAAGAAAGCCTTAATGTATGTTTCCATTGTTTTTTTGTTTTTCGAAAAAAATTGTTTATACAAAAAATAATCACATGTATGTTAATAATCTCTAAAAAACTGCATACCAAACTTTCAAAAAAAAAATTTGTTCAAGAAACTAAGAATAAAAAACAGGATTTTATCAAAACCGGTCCTACAATTTTCGAAATATACTTTTTATAAATTCTTTGTTATTTAAGACGTTTGATGGCGTACTTCATATTTTACTAAAAACCGTTAAGTATTGTGGTTTTGATACTTCTTATTAGTTCGAACTGTGTTATTTTCAACATAAATGTTTCTATTTTCTGTCAAAGATCTTACTTTCCAATGTAATTAGGCACAAGAGCAAGTACGTGCGACCCAGTCGTGCCCATTTTTTGAAATAGGTGAAGTCACACTGTGTAGTCAAGATACCCCCACATCTGACGACCTAAGCCAAGCGATGCAGGCGTGCCATCGCCTTCTCAGTGGACATTCAAATCCCTTCCTACCTAACCCTCCTTTCCCACACATCTTCCTAATGCCTACTTTTCCTGTTCCTCTTCCCATCTGCCAGTCCCATTTCCGCCCTACCTTCCTACCTCTCACCTCCTATTACTCTCCTCTTACCTCTCCAAATGTCATTCCTCCTCTTCCTCCCCTCCCCTCCTGACCTACCTTTCCCATCCTAATACCTCATCCCTGATTCATCATCTGTCCAGATTCCCTTTCCTTCCTGATACTATTTTTATAACCTATCCTTTCCTTCTCATACCTTCTCATCCCCTTTTCATACCATACGTTAGCCCAACCAAGGCCTATCCTCCTTCCCATCCCATCCTAATCTTTCTTATTGCTTATTTCATCCTATAAAGAACATCCTCACGGAAGCAGGCCTCCCATCCATAGAACACCGCAGGGATTTTTTAACAGCACGATTGAGAATTAGGTGACTATTTTCTCACTTAAAACTCACGGACGGCTCTAGCTTGTACTAGGAGTTAGAAAAATGTCCTCTCAACCTGAGTATTGAACTGACGACCTCCGGGTCAGAAGCAAACATCTTATCTACTGCACCATTGCCGCCTGCAAATACCAATATCCGCAATAATGTTCTAAAGAACCAACACAAGATTGTGCTACTATGGGTCCCAGGACACTCAGGGATCGAAGGGAACGAGTTAGCACATTGAGCTGTCAAAACAGCCTCAGAACAATCAAATGTACTTTCCATCTCTCCGACAAAAAATGATTTCCTCAACGTGATCAACACTTATTGGGATATAATAAGTATTGACGAATGGAAATCTTACGTTCACCACTATTCTTTCATAAACCAAAACGATGAGCCTGCCACTTTGCTAACTAAAACGACAACCGCCATGAACAAATGCTTTCTTCGTCTACGCCTCGGACACACACAATCTACGCATGGACATCTTCTCAAAAAGTATAACCCCCAAACTGTCATCTCTGCCAATCCAATCAAATTTAACCATAAAACATCTTACATAGTTGGGACCATAGAGTAACTATTCTATAAAGAGGGAAATCTACTGCCTTGCTTTGACAATTCCTACAAGCTGGTCAAATAATTATTGGTATAGAACTGTCAAAAAATTGACGCCGATTGAGAGTGTACTAGTGCTGAACTGTCAAATAATTGACGCCGATTGAGAGTGTAGTAGTGCTGAACTGTCAAATAATTGACGCCGATTGAGAGTGTAGAAGTCAAATAATTGACCTCTTCTTTTCAGTTTCCTTTTCTTTTTCACCACGAAATTGGGCGTGTTGGAAGATACTTGATAATAAAAAGTGCCATCCCGAAATTTGACGTCATCAGTGACCCAAACTGACTAAATTAAATTACCATTTTTGGAAAGAATCCGAAGTGTTAGTGGACTTAAAATGTATATTAATCAATCAGATAAGGCATTGGACCAAACCTGTGTAATTGGTTATTGGTTTATAGGGTTATAGGGTTCTCAAATAGGTTTCGGATGGGATGTGGAATGGGTCTGGGATCATAGGAACTAAGATAAGTAGGATACAGGAATGGGAACCGGTTAGTAAAAGGAAGCATTCAGGCACGGGTTAGAAGCAGCAACAGCCGCGAGAAAAGGGAAAGGGAGAGTTGGAGAAGGGAAACGGAAGGTATATCGGATCGCCGAAAAAGGAAACATAGGGATATAGGCCGAAGGGGACGGAATTAGAAAGGTAACAGCGATGTTGAGTGTGAACCTCAACATGACAAGTAAAGATGTAGGGACAGGATAGGGAAACATGAATGGATAAAGAGGGAGGCTGATAACAGAGCATGGCACGCTTGCACGGCTCGGCTTAACTCGCCGGAAAAGGGGGGATCTTGCTCTGATTTCAGCCAAAACCAACCACAACAAACATAAATCGTGTCTAATCAAATGTAATTTGCTTACTATACTCCACCAGTACCTTTTGTTTACCCCAAATCATCTATCCTACCTGAAGAGTAGGAAAGATAGAATAGCTAACGCAGTGGCTTTGCCAACGTAGAAAAACACCTCTTCAGAACAATAGCGGGGATACTATCAGGACCAGCGAATTTATGTACGTCAAGATCTTTTAAAACTCAAGTTACTGTAGGAATGCGAAAGAATTTGAAAAATTTTGAATTTAAAAAAAATTTTAACGTTTGTTTACTTAGGTTTTTTAAATTGTTTCGACTCAATGTCAAAGGAATTTACAGTTGCTCCTTAAGTCCCATATTGAAACTGGCCGCTTCAACAGTAGAGGGTTCATATAAAGAGTGTTGGGCAAGAGTACTAAATTGCTTTGGGTCTAAGTAAAACATTACACAACAACAAGGCACCCAAAAAATTATAAATTCTATTAAAGAGGCATTTTAAATACAAAATTTAGGGTTTAACCAATTTTAGTATTTTTAGTTTTATTAAACATTTAGAATTTTTAAAGATCCACAAGTAATCCGCCAGCAATCCATCACCGAAATACCTATTGCTTTCAATTGCAATAGAAAAATTACATTGGAAAGTGCTTTTGCTTTACTTTTGGTCGAATGAAAAACGAATCGTATTTGGGAATACGAAAATAAAAATTCGCCTTCCAAAGCGATCCGCCGCGAATTTGGGAATAACCCCCAGGTTTGTATATAACATGTTTTGAAGTATCTATCGGTGCAAGCAGTTATTTTCACTCATGAAAGGGAATAAGTCACGTGTAATATCCAGAATAACTGATACACACCTTTGGTCCAACAAGATTTCCCCCCCAAGTAGAAAAGGTGGTAGTAGTTAAGAGATGCCAAGTGTCAGGAAGAAAGCGTTAATGTGTGTTTCCATTGTTTTTTTGTTTTTCGAAAAAAATTGTTTATACAAAAAATAATCACATTTATGTTAATAATCTCTAAAAAACTGCATACCAAACTTTCAAAAAAAAAATTTTATTCAAGAAACTAAGAATAAAAAACAGGATTTTATCAAAACCGGTCCTACAATTTTCGAAATACATTTTTCATAAATTCTTTGTTATTTAAGGCGTTTGATGGCGTACTTCATATTTTACTAAAAACCGTTAAGTATTGTGGTTTTGATACTTCTTATAAGTTCGAACTGTGTTATTTTCAACGTAAATGTTTCTATTTTCTGTCAAAGATCTTACTTTACAATGTAATTAGGCACAAGAGCAAGTACGTGCGACCCAGTCGTGCCCATTTTTTGAAAAAGGTGAAGTCACACTATGTAGTCAAGATACCCCCACATCTGACGACCTAAGCCAAGCGATGCAGGCGTGCCATCGCCTTCTCAGTGGACATTAAAATACCTTCCTACCTAACCCTCCTTTCCCACACATCTTCCTAATGCCTACTTTTCCTGTTCCTCTTCCCATCTGCCAGTCCCATTTCCGCCCTACCTTCCTACCTCCCACCTCCTATTACTTTCCTCTTTCCTCTCCAAATGTCATTCCTCCTCTTCCTCCCCTCCCCTTCTGACCTACCTTTCCCATCCTAATACCTCATCCCTGATTCATCATCTGTCCAGATTCCCTTTCCTTCCTGATACCCTTTTTATAACCTATCCCTTCCTTCTCATACCTTCTCATCCCCTTCTCATACCATACGTTAGCCCAACCAAGGCCTACCCTCCTTCCCATCCCATCCTAATCTTTCTTATTGCTTATTTCATCCTATAAAGAACATCCTCACGCAAGCAGGCCTCCCATCCATAGAACACCGCAGGGATCTTTTAACAGCACGATCGAGAATTAGGTGACTATTTTCTCACTTAAAACTCACGGACGGCTCTAGCTTGTACTAGGAGTTAGAAAAATGTCCTCTCAACCTGAGTATCGAACTGACGACCTCCGGGTCAGAAGCAAACATCTTATCTACTGCACCAATGCCGCCTGCAAATACCAATATCCGCAATAATGTTCTAAAGAACCAACACAAGATTGTGCTACTATGGGTCCCAGGACACTCAGGGATCGAAGGGAACGAGTTAGCACATAGAGCTGTCAAAACAGCCTCAGAACAATCAAATGTACTTTCCATCTCTCCGACAAAAAAAGATTTCCTCAACGTGATCAACACTTATTGGGATAAAATAAGTATTGACGAATGGAAATCTTACGTTCACCACTATTCTTTCATAAACCAAAACGGTGAGCCTGCCACTTTGCTAACAAAAACGACAACCGCCATGAACAAATGCTTTCTTCGTCTACGCCTCGGACACACACAATCTACGCATGGACATCTTCTCAAAAAGGATAACCCCCAAACTGTCATCTCTGCCAATCCAATCAAATTTAACCATAAAACATCTTACATAGTTGGGACCATAGAGTAACTATTCTATAAAGAGGGAAATCTACTGCCTTGCTTTGACAATTCCTACAAGCTGGTCAAATAAGTATTGGTATAGAACTGTCAAAAAATTGACGCCGATTGAGAGTGTACTAGTGCTGAACTGTCAAATAATTGACGCCTATTAAGAGTGTAGAAGTCAAATAATTGAACTCTTCTTTTCAGTTTCCTTTTCTTTTTCACCACGAAATTGGGCGTGTTGGAAGATACTTGATAATAAAAAGTGCCATCCCGAAATTTGACGTCATCATTGACCCAAACTGACTAAATTAAATTACCATTTTTGGAAAGAATCCGAAGTGTTAGTGGACTTAAAATGTATATTAATCAATCAGATAAGGCATTGGACCAAACCTGTGTAATTGGTTATTGGTTTATAGGGTTATAGGGTTCTCAAATAGGTTTCGGATGGGATGTGGAATGGGTCTGGGATCATAGGAACTAAGATAAGTAGGATACAGGAATGGGAACCGGTTAGTAAAAGGAAGCATTCAGGCACGGGTTGGAAGCAGCAACAGCCGCGAGAAAAGGGAATTGGTAGGATGAATATGAATACGGAGAGTTGGAGAAGGGAAACGGAAGGTATATCGGATCGCCGAAAAAGGAAACATAGGGATATAGGCCGAAGGGGACGGAATGAGAAAGGTAACAGCGATGTTGAGTGTGAACCTCAACATGACAAGTAAAGATGTAGGGACAGGATAGGGAAACATGAATGGATAAAGAGGGAGGCTGATAACAGAGCATGGCACGCTTGCACGGCTCGGCTTAACTCGCCGGAAAAGGGGGGGATCCTGCTCTGATTTCAGCCGAAACCAACCACAACAAACATAAATCGTGTCTAATCAAATGTAATTTGCTTACCATACTCCACCAGTACCTTTTGTTTACCCCAAATCATCTATCCTACCTGAAGAGTAGGAAAGATAGAATAGCTAACGCAGTGGCTTTGCCAACGTAGAAAAACACCTCTTCAGAACAATAGCGGGGATACTATCAGGACCAGCGAATTTATGTACGTCAAGATCTTTTAAAACTCTAGTTACTGTAGGAATGCGAAAGAATTTGAAAAATTTTGAATTTAAAAAAAATTTAAACGTTTGTTTACTTAGGTTTTTTAAATTGTTTCCACTCAATGTCAAAGGAATTTACAGTTGCTCCTTAAGTCCCACATTGAAACTGGCCGCTTCAACAGTAGAGGGTTCATATCAAGAGTGTTGGGCAAGATTACTAAATTGCTTTGGGTCTAAGTAAAACATTACACAACAACAAGGCACCCAAAAAATTATAAATTCTATTAAAGAGGCATTTTAAATACAAAATTTAGGGTTTAACCAATTTTAGTATTTTTAGTTTTATTAAACATTTAGAATTTTTAAAGATCCACAAGTAATCCACCAGCAATCCATCACCGAAATACCTATTGCTTTCAATTGCAATAGAAAAATTACATTGGAAAGTGCTTTTGCTTTACTTTTGGTCGAATGAAAAACGAATCGTATTTGGGAATACGAAAATAACAATGCGCCCTCCAAAGCGATCCGCCGCGCATTTGGGAATAACCCCCAGGTTTGTATATAACATGTCTTTGGCGTTAGAATGCCTGGTAAATTAAAATATATTTTGGGGAATTCACAACATCTCGGACCGATGAATTCCAGGAGGGTGCGAAAAGGTCCACCTGCAAGAACATCAGCAGGGCATCCCGACTGTTGTCCTACTACGATGGCGGTGGTAAGATATGGCACGATTCATGTTTTTTACTTGCGATTATAGGGACCATAAGGCAAGTTTAGGATTCGTAAATATAAAAAAAATTGAGATAACAATGAAACATGACATTACGATCATAGAGAAGTCTAAAAAAGTAATCGACAAAAATGTCTGTCTGTCTGTCAGTATGTACAACTAGCTACAGCCTAAACGGCTTAAGCGATTATCTTAAAATTTGGTGTGTGTGATTCTTTTGGCATTCCCCAGAGGAGGAATTAAAATTTTATTTTTAGGCCAACAAATTTCGGTACCTGCCATATGACCGTTTGGGAAAAGCTTATTTTTCTCGAAAACGGCCCCAACGATTTTGATGAAAATTTTTGAGAATATTTTTTCTTGCATTTGGTACCTTTCTATAACGGTGTTTTTTAATTTTGGGCTTTCTCGGTAACGGCTCTTTGAATTTCTGTCATTTTTTTAAGAAGGTCTAAGTCAAGCATGTCAAACTCGGGGCCCACAACGGATAACTTTGCGGCCCAGGCCTCGTTATTTATAATTTTGAGCTTTAGTTTATAATTTGTATTTTGAGTTTTCAGGTTTTCACACATTTTCAATTTTTGTTTTCCAAATGAAAAATACATCAGCGATGAACATGAAACAAACCCATTAAATTGTTTTCAATTTATCCATTCCAGTCTCATGCGCACAAATTATTCCGGTTTGAAAATTTTGAGGCTTTGAAAGTTGTCTTTATTTTCTTCGATTTTTTCCAAGAATATAGAATCAGTGCCGAATCATGTGCAAAAGGATGTAATCGAAATCCAGTGTGACTCCGAATTGAAATATAAATTCGATGAAGCTGGAATGGCCGAATTTTAAAAGTATTTGCCAATCAGATTTACGAACACTCGAAAGTTGGCATATGAAATCGTTTGCATGTTTTGAAGTATCTATCGGTGCAAGCAGTTATTTTCTCTCATGAAAGGGAATGAGTCACGTGTAATATCCAGAATAACTGATACACACCTTTGGTCCAACAAGATTTCCCCCCCAAGTAGAAAAGGTGGTAGAAGTTAAGAGATGCCAAGTGTCAGGAAGAAAGCGTTAATGTATGTTTCCATTGTTTTTTGTTTTTCGAAAAAAATTGTTTATACAAAAAATAATCACATTTTTGTTAATAATCTCTAAAAAACTGCATACCAAACTTTCAAAAAAAAATTTTGTTCAAGAAACTAAGAATAAAAAACAGGATTTTATCAAAACCGGTCCTACAATTTTCGAAACATATTTTTTATAAATTCTTTGTTATTTAAGGCGTTTGATGGCGTACTTCATATTTTACTAAAAACCGTTTAGTATTGTGGTTTTGATACTTCTTATAAGTTCAAACTGTGTTATTTTCAACGTAAATGTTTCTATTTTCTGTCAAAGATCTTACTTTCCAATGTAATTAGGCACAAGAGCAAGTACGTGCGACCCAGTCGTGCCCATTTTTTGAAATAGGTGAAGTCACACTGTGTAGTCAAGATACCCCCACATCTGACGACCTAAGCCAAGCGATGCAGGCGTGCCATCGCCTTCTCAGTGGACATTAAAATACCTTCCTACCTAACCCTCCTTTCCCACACATCTTCCTAATGCCTACTTTTCCTGTTCCTCTTCCCATCTGCCAGTCCCATTTCCACTCTAACTTCCTACCTCCCACCTCCTATTACTCTCCTCTTACCTCTCCAAATGTCATTCCTCCTCTTCCTCCCCTCCCCTCCTGACCTACCTTTCCCATCCTAATACCTCATCCCTGATTCATCATCTGTCCAGATTCCCTTTCCTTCCTGATACCCTTTTTATAACCTATCCCTTCCTTCTCATACCTTCTCATCCCCTTCTCAAACCATACGTTAGCCCAACCAAGGCCTACCCTTCTTCCCATCCCATCCTAATCTTTCTTATTGCTTATTTCATCCTATAAAGAACATCCTCACGGAAGCAGGCCTCCCATCCATAGAACACCGCAGGGATTTTTTAACAGCACGATTGAGAATTAGGTGACTATTTTCTCACTTAAAACTCACGGACGGCTCTAGCTTGTACTAGGAGTTAGAAAAATGTCCTCTCAACTTGAGTATCGAACTGACGATCTCCGGGTCAGAAGCAAACATCTTATCTACTGCCCCAATGCCGCCTGCAAATACCAATATCCGCAATAATGTTCTAAGGAACCAACACAAGATTGTGCTACTATGGGTCCCAGGACACTCAGGGATCGAAGGGAACGAGTTAGCACATAGAGCTGTCAAAACAGCCTCAGAACAATAAAATGTACTTTCCATTTCTCCGACAAAAAATGATTTCCTCAACGTGATCAACACTTATTGGGATAAAATAAGTATTGACGAATAGAAATCTTACGTTCACCACTATTCTTTCATAAACCAAAACGATGAGCCTGCCACTTTGCTAACTAAAACGACAACCGCCATGAACAAATGCTTTCTTCGTCTACGCCTCGGACACACACAATCTACGCATGGACATCTTCTCAAAAAGGATAACCTCCAAACTGTCATCTCATCTCATCTCATGAACTGTCAAATAATTGACGCCGATTGAGAGTGTAGAAGTCAAATAATTGACCTCTTCTTTTCAGTTTAAAATGTATATTAATCAATCAGATAAGACATTGGACCAAACCTGTGTAATTGGTTATTGGTTTAAAGGGCTATAGGGTTCTCAAATAGGTTTCGGATGGGATGTGGAATGGGTCTGGGATCATAGGAACTAAGATAGGTAGGATACAGGAATGGGAACCGGTTAGTAAAAGGAAGCATTCAGGCACGGGTTGGAAGCAGCAACAGCCGCGAGAAAAGGGAATTGGTAGGATGAATATGAATACGGAGAGTTGGAGATGGGAAACGGAAGGTAAATCGGATCGCTGAAAAAGGAAACAAAGGGATATAGGCCGAAGGGGACGAAATGAGAAAGGTAACAGCGATGTTGAGTGTGAACCTCAACATGACAAGTAAAGATGTAGGGACAGGATAGGGAAACATGAATGGATAAAGAGGGAGGCTGATAACAGAGCATGGCACGCTTGCACGGCTCGGCTAAACTCGCTGGAAAAGGGGGGGATATTGCTCTGATTTCAGCCGAAACCAACCACAAAAAACATAAATCGTGTCTAATCAAATGTAATTTGCTTACCATACTCCACCAGTACCTTTTGCTTACCCCAAATCATCTATCCTACTTGAAGAGTAGGAAAGATAGAATAGCTAACGCAGTGGCTTTGCCAACGTAGAAGAACACCTCTTCAGAACAATAGCGAGGATACTATCAGGACCAGCGAATTTATGTACGTCAAGATCTTTTAAAACTCTAGCTACTGTAGGAATGCGAAAGAATTTGAAAAATTTTGAATTTAAAAAAAATTTAATGTTTACTTAGGTTTTTTAAATTGTTTCGACTCAATGTCAAAGGAATTTACAGTTGCTCCTTAAGTCCCATATTGAAACTGGCCGCTTCAACAGTAGAGGGTTCATATCAAGAGTGTTGGGCAAGATTACTCAATTGCTTTGGATCTAAGTAAAACATTACACAACAACAAGGCACCCAAAAAATTATAAATTCTATTAAAGAGGCATTTTAAATACAAAATTTAGGGTTTAACCAATTTTAGTATTTTTAGTTTTATTAAACATTTAGAATTTTTAAAGATCCACAAATAATCCGCCAGCAATCCATCACCGAAAATCCTATTGCTTTCAATTGCAATAGAAAAATTACATTGGAAAGTGCTTTCGCTTTACTTTTGGTCGAATGAAAAACGAATCGTATTTGGGAATACGAAAATAACAATGCGCCTTCCAAAGCGATCCGCCGCGCATTTGGGAATAACCCCCAGGTTTGTATATAACACGGTCTTTGGCGTTAGAATGCCTGGTAAATTAAAATATATTTTGAGGAATTCACAACATCTCGGACCGATGAATTCCAGGAGGGTGCGAAAAGGTCCACCTGCAAGAACATCAGCAGAGCATCCCGACTGTTGTCCTGCTACGATGGCGGTGGTAAGATATGGCACGATTCATGTTTCTTACTTGCGATTATAGGGACCATAAGGCAAGTTTAGGATTCGTAAATATAAAAAAAATTGAGATAACAATGAAACATGACATTACGATCATAGAGAAGTCTAAAAAAGTAATCGACAAAAAATGTCTGTCTGTCTGTCAGTATGTACAACTAGCTACAGCCTAAACGGCTTAAGCGATTATCTTCGAATTTGGTGTGTGTGATTCTTTTGGCATTCCCCAGAGGAGGAACTGAAATTTTATTTTTAGGCAAAAAAATTTCGGTACCTGCCATATGACCGTTTGGGAAAAATATAACAGATGAAACATGAGATAACAATGAAACATGACATTACGATCATAGAGAAGTCTAAAAAAGTAATCCACAAAAATGTCTGTCTGTCTGTCAGTATGTACAACTAGCTACAGCCTAAACGGCTTAAGCGATTATCTTGAAATTTGGTGTGTGTGATTCTTTTTGCATTTCCCAGAGGAGGAATTAAAATTTTATTTTTAAGCCAAAAAAATTCGGTACCTGCCATATGACCGTTTGCGAAAAGCTTATTTTTCTCGAAAACGGCCCCAACGATTTTGATGAAAATTTTTGAGAATATTTTTTCTTGCATTTGGTACCTTTCTATAACGGTTTTTTTAATTTTGGGCTTTCTCGGTAATGGCTCTTTGAATTTCTGTCATTTTTTTTTAAGAAGGTCTTAGTCAAGCATGTCAAACTCGGGGCCAACAACGGATAACTTTGCGGCCCAGGCCTCGTTATTTATAATTTTGAGCTTTAGTTAATAATTTGTATTTTGAGTTTTCAGGTTTTCACACATTTTCAATCTTTGTTTTCCAAACGAAAAGTACATCAGCGATGAACATGAAACAAACCCATTAAATTGTTTTCAATTTATCCATTCGAGTCTCATGCACACAAATTATTCCGGTTTGACAATTTTGAGGCTTTGAAGGTTGTCTTTATTTTCTTCGATTTTTTCCAAGAATATAGAATCAGTGCCGAATCATGTGCAAAAGGATGTAATCGAAATCCAGTGTGACTCTGAATTGAAATATAAATTCAATGAAGCTGGAATGGCCGAATTTTACAAGTATTTGCCAATCAGATTTACGAACACTCGAAAATTGGCATATGAAATCGTTTGCATGTTTTGAAGTATCTATCGGTGCAAGCAGTTATTTTCCCTCATGAAAGGGAATGAGTCACGTGTAATATCCAGAATAACTGATACACACCTTTGGTCCAACAAGATTTCCCCCCCAAGTAGAAAAGGTGGTAGTAGTTAAGAGATGCCAAGTGTCAGGAAGAAAGCGTTAATGTATGTTTCCATTGTTTTTTTGTTTTTCGAAAAAAATTATTTATACAAAAAATAATCACATTTATGTTAATAATCTCTAAAAAACTGCATACCAAACTTTCAAAAAAAAAATTTGTTCAAGAAACTAAGAATAAAAAACAGGATTTTATCAAAACCGGTCCTACAATTTTCGAAATATATTTTTTATAAATTCTTTGTTATTTAAAGCGTTTGATGGCGTACTTCATATTTTACTAAAAACCGTTAAGTATTGTGGTTTTGATACTTCTTATAAGTTCAAACTGTGTTATTTTCAACGTAAATGTTTCTATTTTCTGTCAAAGATCTTACTTTCCAATGTAATTAGGCACAAGAGCAAGTACGTGCGACCCAGTCGTGCCCATTTTTTGAAATAGGTGAAGTCACACTGTGTAGTCAAGATACCCCCACATCTGACGACCTAAGCCAAGCGATGCAGGCGTGCCATCGCCTTCTCAGTGGACATTAAAATACCTTCCTACCTAACCCTCCTTTCCCACACATCTTCCTAATGCCTACTTTTCCTGTTCCTCTTCCCATCTGCCAGTCCCATTTCCACCCTAACTTCCTACCTCCCACCTCCTATTACTCTCCTCTTACCTCTCCAAATGTCATTCCTCCTCTTCCTCCCCTCCCCTCCTGACCAACCTTTCCCATCCTAATACCTCATCCCTGATTCATCATCTGTCCAGATTCCCTTTCCTTCCTGATACCCTTTTTATAACCTATCCCTTCCTTCTCATACCTTCTCATCCCCTTCTCAAACCATACGTTAGCCCAACCAAGGCCTACCCTTCTTCCCATCCCATCCTAATCTTTCTTATTGCTTATTTCATCCTATAAAGAACATCCTCACGGAAGCAGGCCTCCCATCCATAGAACACCGCAGGGATTTTTTAACAGCACGATTGAGAATTAGGTGACTATTTTCTCACTTAAAACTCACGGACGGCTCTAGCTTGTACTAGGAGTTAGAAAAATGTCCTCTCAACTTGAGTATCGAACTGACGATCTCCGGGTCAGAAGCAAACATCTTATCTACTGCCCCAATGCCGCCTGCAAATACCAATATCCGCAATAATGTTCTAAAGAACCAACACAAGATTGTGCTACTATGGGTCCCAGGACACTCAGGGATCGAAGGGAACGAGTTAGCACATAGAGCTGTCAAAACAGCCTCAGAACAATAAAATGTACTTTCCATCTCTCCGACAAAAAATGATTTCCTCAACGTGATCAACACTTATTGGGATAAAATAAGTATTGACGAATGGAAATCTTACGTTCACCACTATTCTTTCATAAACCAAAACGATGAGCCTGCCACTTTGCTAACTAAAACGACAACCGCCATGAACAAATGCTTTCTTCGTCTACGCCTCGGACACACACAATCTACGCATGGACATCTTCTCAAAAAGGATAACCTCCAAACTGTCATCTCATCTCATCTCATGAACTGTCAAATAATTGACGCCGATTGAGAGTGTAGAAGTCAAATAATTGACCTCTTCTTTTCAGTTTAAAATGTATATTAATCAATCAGATAAGACATTGGACCAAACCTGTGTAATTGGTTATTGGTTTAAAGGGCTATAGGGTTCTCAAATAGGTTTCGGATGGGATGTGGAATGGGTCTGGGATCATAGGAACTAAGATAGGTAGGATACAGGAATGGGAACCGGTTAGTAAAAGGAAGCATTCAGGCACGGGTTGGAAGCAGCAACAGCCGCGAGAAAAGGGAATTGGTAGGATGAATATGAATACGGAGAGTTGGAGATGGGAAACGGAAGGTAAATCGGATCGCTGAAAAAGGAAACAAAGGGATATAGGCCGAAGGGGACGAAATGAGAAAGGTAACAGCGATGTTGAGTGTGAACCTCAACATGACAAGTAAAGATGTAGGGACAGGATAGGGAAACATGAATGGATAAAGAGGGAGGCTGATAACAGAGCATGGCACGCTTGCACGGCTCGGCTAAACTCGCTGGAAAAGGGGGGGATCTTGCTCTGATTTCAGCCGAAACCAACCCCAAAAAACATAAATCGTGTCTAATCAAATGTAATTTGCTTACCATACTCCACCAGTACCTTTTGTTTACCCCAAATCATCTATCCTACTTGAAGAGTAGGAAAGATAGAATAGCTAACGCAGTGGCTTTGCCAACGTAGAAGAACACCTCTTCAGAACAATAGCGGGGATACTATCAGGACCAGCGAATTTATGTACGTCAAGATCTTTTAAAACTCTAGCTACTGTAGGAATGCGAAAGAATTTGAAAAATTTTGAATTTAAAAAAAATTTAAACGTTTGTTTACTTAGGTTTTTTAAATTGTTTCCACTCAATGTCAAAGGAATTTACAGTTGCTCCTTAAGTCCCATATTGAAACTGGCCGCTTCAACAGTAGAGGGTTCATATCAAGAGCGTTGGGCAAGATTACTAAATTGCTTTGGATCTAAGTAAAACATTACACAACAACAAGGCACCCAAAAAATTATAAATTCTATTAAAGAGGCATTTTAAATACAAAATTTACGGTTTAACCAATTTTAGTATTTTTAGTTTTATTAAACATTTAGAATTTTTAAAGATCCACAAGTAATCCGCCAGCAATCCATCACCGAAATACCTATTGCTTTCAATTGCAATAGAAAAATTACATTGGAAAGTGATTTCGCTTTACTTTTGGTCGAATGAAAAACGAATCGTATTTGGGAATACGAAAATAACAATGCGCCTTCCAAAGCGATCCGCCGCGCATTTGGGAATAACCCCCAGGTTTGTATATAACACGGTCTTTGGCGTTAGAATGCCAGGTAAATTAAAATATATTTTGAGAAATTCACAACATCTCGGACCGATGAATTCCAGGAGGGTGCGAAAAGGTCCACCTGCAAGAACATCAGCAGAGCATCCCGACTGTTGTCCTGCTACGATGGCGGTGGTAAGATATGGCACGATTCATGTTTCTTACTTGCGATTATAGGGACCATAAGGCAAGTTTAGGATTCGTAAATATAAAAAAAATTGAGATAACAATGAAACATGACATTACGATCATAGAGAAGTCTAAAAAAGTAATCGACAAAAAATGTCTGTCTGTCTGTCAGTATGTACAACTAGCTACAGCCTAAACGGCTTAAGCCATTATCTTCAAATTTGGTGTGTGTGATTCTTTTGGCATTCCCCAGAGGAGGAATTGAAATTTTATTTTTAGGCAAAAAAATTTCGGTACCTGCCATACGACCGTTTGGGAAAAACTTATTTTTCTCGAAAACGGCCCCAACGATTTTGATGAAAATTTTTGAGATTATTTTTTCTTGCATTTCGTACCTTTCTATAACGGTTTTTTTAATTTTGGGCTTTCTCGGTAACGGCTCTTTGAATTTCTGTCATTTTTTTTAAGAAGGTCTAAGTCAAGCACGTCAAACTCGGGGCCAACAACGGATAACTTTGCGGCCCAGGCCTCGTTATTTATAATTTTGAGCTTTAGTTTATAATTTGTACTTTGAGTTTTCAGGTTTTCACACATTTTCAATTTTTGGTTTTCCAAAAGAAAAATACATCAGCGATGAACATGAAACAAACCCATTAAATTCTTTTCAATTTATCCATTCCAGTCTCATGCACACAAATTATTCCGGTTTGAAAATTTTGAGGCTTTGAAGGTTGTCTTTATATTTTCATAAATTCTTTGTTATTTAAGGCGTTTGATGGCGTACTTCATATTTTACTAAAAACCGTTAAGTATTGTGGTTTTGATACTTCTTATAAGTTCAAACTGTGTTATTTTCAACGTAAATGTTTCTATGTTCTGTCAAAGATCTTACTTTCCAATGTAATTAGGCACAAGAGCAAGTACGTGCGACCCAGTCGTGCCCATTTTTTGAAATAGGTGAAGTCACACTGTGTAGTCAAGAAACACCCACATCTGACGCCCTAAGCCAAGCGATGCAGGCGTGCCATCGCCTTCTCAGTGGACATTCAAATCCCTTCCTACCTAACCCTCCTTTCCCACACATCTTCCTAATGCCTACTTTTCCTGTTCCTCTTCCCATCTGCCAGTCCCATTTCCGCCCTACCTTCCTACCTCCCACCTCCTATTACTTTCCTCTTTCCTCTCCAAATGTCATTCCTCCTCTTCCTCCCCTCCCCTTCTGACCTACCTTTCCCATCCTAATACCTCATCCCTGATTCATCATCTGTCCAGATTCCCTTTCCTTCCTGATACCCTTTTTATAACCTATCCCTTCCTTCTCATACCTTCTCATCCCCTTCTCATACCATACGTTAGCCCAACCAAGGCCTACCCTCCTTCCCATCCCATCCTAATCTTTCTTATTGCTTATTTCATCCTATAAAGAACATCCTCACGCAAGCAGGCCTCCCATCCATAGAACACCGCAGGGATCTTTTAACAGCACGATCGAGAATTAGGTGACTATTTTCTCACTTAAAACTCACGGACGGCTCTAGCTTGTACTAGGAGTTAGAAAAATGTCCTCTCAACCTGAGTATCGAACTGACGACCTCCGGGTCAGAAGCAAACATCTTATCTACTGCACCAATGCCGCCTGCAAATACCAATATCCGCAATAATGTTCTAAAGAACCAACACAAGATTGTGCTACTATGGGTCCCAGGACACTCAGGGATCGAAGGGAACGAGTTAGCACATAGAGCTGTCAAAACAGCCTCAGAACAATCAAATGTACTTTCCATCTCTCCGACAAAAAAAGATTTCCTCAACGTGATCAACACTTATTGGGATAAAATAAGTATTGACGAATGGAAATCTTACGTTCACCACTATTCTTTCATAAACCAAAACGGTGAGCCTGCCACTTTGCTAACAAAAACGACAACCGCCATGAACAAATGCTTTCTTCGTCTACGCCTCGGACACACACAATCTACGTATGGACATCTTCTCAAAAAGGATAACCCCCAAACTGTCATCTCTGCCAATCCAATCAAATTTAACCATAAAACATCTTACATAGTTGGGACCATAGAGTAACTATTCTATAAAGAGGGAAATCTACTGCCTTGCTTTGACAATTCCTACAAGCTGGTCAAATAAGTATTGGTATAGAACTGTCAAAAAATTGACGCCGATTGAGAGTGTACTAGTGCTGAACTGTCAAATAATTGACGCCTATTAAGAGTGTAGAAGTCAAATAATTGAACTCTTCTTTTCAGTTTCCTTTTCTTTTTCACCACGAAATTGGGCGTGTTGGAAGATACTTGATAATAAAAAGTGCCATCCCGAAATTTGACGTCATCAGTGACCCAAACTGACTAAATTAAATTACCATTTTTGGAAAGAATCCGAAGTGTTAGTGGACTTAAAATGTATATTAATCAATCAGATAAGACATTGGACCAAACCTGTGTAATTGGTTATTGGTTTATAGGGTTATAGGGTTCTCAAATAGGTTTCGGATGGGATGTGGAATGGGTCTGGGATCATAGGAACTAAGATAGGTAGGATACAGGAATGGGAACCGGTTAGTAAAAGGAAGCATTCAGGCACGGGTTGGAAGCAGCAACAGCCGCGAGAAAAGGGAATTGGTAGGATGAATATGAATACGGAGAGTTGGAGAAGGGAAACGGAAGGTAAATCGGATCGCTGAAAAAGGAAACAAAGGGATATAGGCCGAAGGGGACGGAATGAGAAAGGTAACAGCGATGTTGAGTGTGAACCTCAACATGACAAGTAAAGATGTAGGGACAGGATAGGGAAACATGAATGGATAAAGAGGGAGGCTGATAACAGAGCATGGCACGCTTGCACGGCTCGGCTTAACTCGCCGGAAAAGGGGGGGATCTTGCTCTGATTTCAGCCGAAACCAAACACAAAAAACATAAATCGTGTCTAATCAAATGTAATTTGCTTACCATACTCCACTAGTACCTTTTGCTTACCCCAAATCATCTATCCTACCTGAAGAGTAGGAAAGATAGAATAGCTAACGCAGTTGCTTTACCAACGTAGAAAAACACCTTTTCAGAACAATAGCGGGGATACTATCATGACCAGCGAATTTATGTACGTCAAGATCTTTTAAAACTCTAGCTACTGTAGGAATGCGAAAGAATTTGAAAAATTTTTAATTTAAAAAAAATTTAAACGTTTGTTTACTTATAAATTATATTATTATAAATTCTATTAAAGAGGCATTTTAAAAACAAAATTTAGGGTTTAACCAATTTTAGTATTTTTAGTTTTATTAAACATTTAGAATTTTTAAAGATCCACAAGTAATCCGCCAGCAATCCATCACCGAAAAACCTATTGCCTTCAATTGCAATAGAAAAATTACATTGGAAAGTGCTTTCGCTTTACTTTTGGTCGAATGAAAAACGAATCGTATTTGGGAATATCCGCCGCGCATTTGGGAATAACCCCCAGGTTTGTATATAACACGATCTTTGGCGTTAGAATGCCTGGTAAATTAAAATATATTTTGGGGAATTCACAACATCTCGGACCGATGAATTCCAGGAGGGTGCGAAAAGGTCCACCTGCAAGAACATCAGCAGAGCATCCCGACTGTGGTCCTACTACGATGGCGGTGGTAAGATATGGCACGATTCATGTTTTTTACTTGCGATTATGGGGACTATAAGGCAAGTTTAGGATTCGTAAATATAAAAAAATTGAGATAACAATGAAACATGACATTACGATCATAGAGAAGTCTAAAAAAGTAATCGACAAAAAATGTCTGTCTTTCTGTCTGTCTGTCAGTATGTACAACTAGCTACAGCCTAAGCGGCTTAAGCGATTATCTTCAAATTTGGTGTGTGTGATTCTTTTGGCATTCCCCAGAGGAGGAATTGAAATTTTATTTTTAGGCAAAAAACTTTCGGTACCTGCCATATGATCGTTTGGGAAAAGCTTATTTTTCTCGAAAACGGCCCCAACGATTTTGATGAAAATTTTTGAGTATATTTTTTCTTGCATTTGGTACCTTTCTATAACGATTTTTTTAATTTTGGGCTTTCTCGGCAACGGCTCTTTGAATTTCTGTCATTTTTTTTTAAGAAGGTCTAAGTCAAGCATGTCAAACTCGGGGCCAACGACAGATAACTTTGCGGCCCAGGCCTCGTTATTAATAATTTTGAGTTTTAGTTTATAATTTGTATTTTGAGTTTTCAGGTTTTCACACATTTTCAATTTTTGTTTTCCAAATGAAAAATACATCAGCGATGAACATGAAACAAACCCATTAAATTGTTTTCAATTTATCCATTCCAGTCTCATGCACACAAATTATTCCGGTTTGAAAATTTTCAGGCTTTGAAGGTTGTCTTTATTTTTTCATAAATTCTTTGTTATTTAAGGCGTTTGATGGCGTACTTCATATTTTACTAAAAACCGTTAAGTATTGTGGTTTCGATATTTCTTATAAGTTCAAACTGTGTTGTTTTCAATGTAAATGTTTCTATTTTCTGTCAAAGATCTTACTTTCCAATGTAATTAACTACATAAGTGCAAGTACGTGCGACCCAGTCGTGCCCATTTTTTGAAATAGGTGAAGTCACACTGTGTAGTCAAGATACCCCATATCTGGCGACCTAAGCCAAGCGACGCAGGCGTGCTATCGCCTTCTCAGTAGACATTCAAATCCCTTCCTACCTAACCCTCCTTTCCCACACATCTTCCTAATGCCTACTTTTCCTGTTCCTCTTCCCATCTGCAAGTCCCATTTCCGCCCTACCTTCCTACCTCCCACCTCCTATTACTCTCCTCTTTCCTCTCCAAATGTCATTCCTCCTCTTCCTCCCCTCCCCTTCTGACCTACCTTTCCCATCCTAATACCTCATCCCTGATTCATCATCTGTCCAGATTCCCTTTCCTTCCTGATACCCTTTTTATAACCTATCCCTTCCTTCTCATACCTTCTCATCCCCTTCTCATACCATACGTTAGCCCAACCAAGGCCTACCCTCCTTCCCATCCCATCCTAATCTTTCTTATTGCTTATTTCATCCTATAAAGAACATCCTCACGCAAGCAGGCCTCCCATCCATAGAACACCGCAGGGATCTTTTAACAGCACGATCGAGAATTAGGTGACTATTTTCTCACTTAAAACTCACGGACGGCTCTAGCTTGTACTAGGAGTTAGAAAAATGTCCTCTCAACCTGAGTATCAAACTGACGACCTCCGGGTCAGAAGCAAACATCTTATCTACTGCACCAATGCCGCCTGCAAATACCAATATCCGCAATAATTTTCTAAAGAACCAACACAAGATTGTGCTACTATGGGTCCCAGGACACTCAGGGATCGAAGGGAACGAGTTAGCACATAGAGCTGTCAAAACAGCCTCAGAACAATCAAATGTACTTTCCATCTCTCCGACAAAAAAAGATTTCCTCAACGTGATCAACACTTATTGGGATAAAATAAGTATTGACGAATGGAAATCTTACGTTCACCACTATTCTTTCATAAACCAAAACGGTGAGCCTGCCACTTTGCTAACTAAAACGACAACCGTCATGAACAAATGCTTTCTTCGTCTACGCCTCGGACACACACAATCTACGCATGGACATCTTCTCAAAAAGGATAACCCCCAAACTGTCATCTCTGCCAATCCAATCAAATTTAACCATAAAACATCTTACATAGTTGGGACCATAGAGTAACTATTCTATAAAGAGGGAAATCTACTGCCTTGCTTTGACAATTCCTACAAGCTGGTCAAATAAGTATTGGTATAGAACTGTCAAAAAATTGACGCCGATTGAGAGTGTACTAGTGCTGAACTGTCAAATAATTGACGCCTATTAAGAGTGTAGAAGTCAAATAATTGAACTCTTCTCTTCAGTTTCCTTTTCTTTTTCACCACGAAATTGGGCGTGTTGGAAGATACTTGATAATAAAAAGTGCCATCCCGAAATTTGACGTCATCAGTGACCCAAACCGACTAAATTAAATTACCATTTTTGGAAAGAATCCGAAGTGTTAGTGGACTTAAAATGTATATTAATCAATCAGATAAGACATTGGACCAAACCTGTGTAATTGGTTATTGGTTTATAGGGCTATAGGGTTCTCAAATAGGTTTCGGATGGGATGTGGAATGGGTCTGGGATCATAGGAACTAAGATAGGTAGGATACAGGAATGGGAACCGGTTAGTAAAAGGAAGCATTCAGGCACGGGTTGGAAGCAGCAACAGCGGCGAGAAAAAGGAATTGGTAGGATGAATATGAATACGGAGAGTTGGAGAAGGGAAACGGAAGGTAAATCGGATCGCCGAAAAAGGAAACAAAGGGATATTGGCCGAAGGGGACGGAATGAGAAAGGTAACAGCGATGTTGAGTGTGAACCTCAACATGACAAGTAAAGATGTAGAGACAGGATAGGGAAACATGAATGGATAAATAGGGAGGCTGATAACAGAGCATGGCACGCTTGCACGGCTCGGCTTAACTCGCCGGAAAAGGGGGGATCTTGCTCTGATTTCAGCCGAAACCAACCACAAAAAACATAAATCGTGCCTAATCAAATGTAATTTGCTTACCATACTCCACCAGTACCTTTTGCTTACCCCAAATCATCTATCCTACCTGAAGAGTAGGAAAAATAGAATAGCTAACGCAGTGGCTTTACCAACGTAGAAGAAAACCTCTTCAGAACAATAGCGGGGATACTATCAGGACCAGCGGATTTATGTACGTCAAGATGTTTTAAAACTCTAGCTACTGTACGAATGCGAAAGAAGATTGGTTCGGCGGCGAACTGCTAAGCCAAAAGGTTAGCTTTCTCTTGAGAACTAACAAACGGTGTGTCATTGATGACAAGCGTCGGAATCGAGGACGAAGAAGTGTTCTTTATATTTCTTACAAATGACCAAAAATTTTTGCTACCTTTGGGACATTGTAGTAATTTTTGTCTTAATTGTTGGTCTTGTAAAAATTTGGTCCGTCGAATAAGAAAGTTACAGGCAATCCTGGCTTGTTTAAATTTTTTCCGGTTTCCTTCAAATGATATTTGAAATTTGTTCATTTTATAATAAAAAGTAAATTAAATGGATTCAAAAAGTGTGTTTTTAAGGCCGAAAATGAAGTAGGAAAGGAAGAAAAATGTTAAAATTTAAATACATATGTAGAGAAGTGGTTTGTCTCTGCTCGATATCCCTAACAAAGCGTGAGTGCTATGCTGAGTGAATTTTTAAATTTAAAAAAAATTTTAACGTTTGTTTACTTAGGTTTTTTAAATTGTTTCGACTCAATGTCAAAGGAATTTACAGTTGCTCCTTAAGTCCCATATTGAAACTGGCCGCTTCAACAGTAGAGGGTTCATATCAAGAGTGTTGGGCAAGATTACTAAATTGCTTTGGGTCTAAGTAAAACATTACACAACAACAAGGCACCCAAAAAATTATAAATTCTATTAAAGAGGCATTTTAAATACAAAATTCAGGGTTTAACCAATTTTAGTATTTTTAGTTTTATTAAACATTTAGAATTTTTGAAGATCCACAAGTAATCCGCCAGCAATCCATCACCGAAATACCTATTGCCTTCAATTGCAATAGAAAAATTACATTGGAAAGTGCTTTCGCTTTACTTTTGGTCGAATGAAAAACGAATCGTATTTGGGAATACGAAAATAACAATGCGCCTTCCAAAGCGATCCGCCGCGCATTTGGCGTTTAAATGCCTGGTAAATTAAAATATATTTTGGGGAATTCACAACATCTCGGACCGATGAATTCCAGGAGGGTGCGAAAAGGTCCACCTGCAAGAACATCAGCAGGGCATCCCGACTGTTGTCCTGCTACGATGGCGGTGGTAAGATATGGCACGATTCATGTTTTTTACTTGCGATTATAGGGACCATAAGGCAAGTTTAGGATTCGTAAATATAAAAAAAATTTAGATAACAATGAAACATGACATTACGATCATAGAGAAGTCTAAAAAAGTAATCGACAAAAACAGATAACTTTGCGGCCCAGGCCTCGTTATTAATAATTTATAGTTTTAGTTTATAATTTGTATTTTGAGTTTTCAGGTTTTCACACATTTTCAATTTTTGTTTTCCAAATGAAAAATACATCAGCGATGAACATGAAACAAACCCATTAAATTGTTTTCAATTTATCCATTCCAGTCTCATGCACACAAATTATTCCGGTTTGAAAATTTTGAGGCTTTGAAGGTTGTCTTTATTTTTTCATAAATTCTTTGTTATTTAAGGCGTTTGATGGCGTACTTCATATTTTACTAAAAACCGTTAAGTATTGTGGTTTCGATATTTCTTATAAGTTCAAACTGTGTTGTTTTCAACGTAAATGTTTCCATTTTCTGTCAAAGATCTTACTTTCCAATGTAATTAACCACATAATTGCAAGTACGTGCGACCCAGTCGTACCAATTTTTTGAAATAGGTGAAGTCACACTGTGTAGTCAAGATACCCCACATCTGGCGACCTATGCTAAGCGACGCAGGCGTGCCATCGCCTTCTCAGTAGACATTCAAATCCCTTCCTACCTAACCCTCCTTTCCCACACATCTTCCTAATGCCTACTTTTCCTGTTCCTCTTCCCATCTGCAAGTCCCATTTCCGCCCTACCTTCCTACTTCCCACCTCCTATTACTCTCCTCTTACCTCTCCAAATGTCATTCCTCCTCTTCCTCCCCTCCCCTCCTGACCTACCTTTCCCATCCTAATACCTCATCCCTGATTCATCATCTGTCCAGATTCCCTTTCTTTCCTGATACCCTTTTTAAAACCTATCCCTTCCTTCTCATACCTTCTCATCCCCTTCTCATCCCATACGTTAGCCCAACCAAGGCCTACCCTCCTTCCCATCCCATCCTAATCTTTCTTATTGCTTATTTCATCCTATAAAGATCATCCTCAATGAAGCAGGCCTCCCATCCATAGAACACCGCAGGGATCTTTTAACAGCACGATCGAGAATTAGGTGACTATTTTCTCACTTAAAACTCACGGAAGGCTCTAGCTTGTACTAGGAGTTAGAAAAATATCCTCTCAACCTGAGTATCGAACTGACGACCTCCGGATCAGAAGCAAACATCTTATCTACTGCACCATTGCCGCCTGCAAATACCAATATCCGCAATAATGTTCTAAAGAACCAACACAAGATTGTGCTACTATGGGTCCCAGGACACTCAGGGATCGAAGGGAACGAGTTAGCACATAGAGCTGTCAAAACAGCCTCAGAACAATCAAATGTACTTTCCATCTCTCCGACAAAAAAAGATTTCCTCAACGTGATCAACACTTATTGGGATAAAATAAGTATTGACGAATGGAAATCTTACGTTCACCACTATTCTTTCATAAACCAAAACGGTGAGCCTGCCACTTTGCTAACTTAAACGACAACCGCCATGAACAAATGCTTTCTCCGTCTACGCCTCGGACACACACAATCTACGCATGGACATCTTCTCAAAAAGTATAACCCCCAAACTGTCATCTCTGCCGATCCAATCAAATTTAACCATAAAACATCTTACATAGTTGGGACCATAGAGTAACTATTCTATAAAGAGGGAAATCTACTGCCTTGCTTTGACAATTCCTACAAGCTGGTCAAATAAGTATTGGTATAGAACTATCAAAAAATTGACGCCGATTAAGAGTGTAGTAGTGCTGAACTGTCAAATAATTGACGCCAATTAAGAGTGTAGTAGTGCTGAACTGTCAAATAATTGACGCCGATTGAGAGTGTAGAAGTCAAATAATTGACCTCTTCTTTTCAGTTTCCTTTTCTTTTTCACCACGAAATTGGGCGTGTTGGAAGATACTTGATAATAAAAAGGGCCATCCCGAAATTTGACGTCATCATTGACCCAAACTGACTAAATTAAATTACCATTTTTGGAAAGAATCCGAAGTGTTAGTGGACTTAAAATGTATATTAATCAATCAGATAAGACATTGGACCAAACCTGTGTAATTGGTTATTGGTTTATAGGGCTATAGGGTTCTAAAATAGGTTTCGGATGGGATGTGGAATGGGTCTGGGATCATAGGAACTAAGATAGGTAGGATACAGGAATGGGAACCGGTTAGTAAAAGGAAGCATTCAGGCACGGGTTGGAAGCAGCAACAGCGGCGAGAAAAAGGAATTGGTAGGATGAATATGAATAAGGAGAGTTGGAGAAGGGAAACGGAAGGTAAATCGGATCGCCGAAAAAGGTAACAAACGGATATAGGCCGAAGGGGACGGAATGAGAAAGGTAACAGCGATGTTGAGTGTGAACCTCAACATGACAAGTAAAGATGTAGGGACAGGATAGGGAAACATGAATGGATAAAGAGGGAGGCTGATAACAGAGCATAGCACGCTTGCACGGCTCGGCTTAACTCGCCGGAAAAGGGGGGGGGATCTTGCTCTGATTTCAGCCGAAACCAACCACAAAAAACATAAATCGTGTCTAATCAAATGTAATTTGCTTACCATACTCCACTAGTACCTTTTGCTTACCCCAAATCATCTATCCTACCTGAAGAGTAGGAAAGATAGAATAGCTAACGCAGTTGCTTTACCAACGTAGAAAAACACCTTTTCAGAACAATAGCGGGGATACTATCATGACCAGCGAATTTATGTACGTCAAGATCTTTTAAAACTCTAGCTACTGTAGGAATGCGAAAGAATTTGAAAAATTTTGAATTTAAAAAAAATTTAAACGTTTGTTTACTTATAAATTATATTATTATAAATTCTATTAAAGAGGCATTTTAAAAACAAAATTTAGGGTTTAACCAATTTTAGTATTTTTAGTTTTATTAAACACTTAGAATTTTTAAAGATCCACAAGTAATCCGCCAGCAATCCATCACCGAAAAACCTATTGCCTTCAATTGCAATAGAAAAATTACATTGGAAAGTGCTTTCGCTTTACTTTTGGTCGAATGAAAAACGAATCGTATTTGGGAATACGAAAATAACAATGAGCCTTACAAAGCGATCCGCCGCGCATTTGGGAATAACCCCCAGGTTTGTATATAACACGATCTTTGGCGTTAGAATGCCTGGTAAATTAAAATATATTTTGGGGAATTCACAACATCTCGGACCGATGAATTCCAGGAGGGTGCGAAAAGGTCCACCTGCAAGAACATCAGCAGAGCATCCCGACTGTGGTCCTACTACGATGGCGGTGGTAAGATATGGCACGATTCATGTTTTTTACTTGCGATTATAGGGACTATAAGGTAAGTTTAGGATTCGTAAATATAAAAAAATTGAGATAACAATGAAACATGACATTACGATCATAGAGAAGTCTAAAAAAGTAATCGACAAAAAATGTCTGTCTTTCTGTCTGTCTGTCAGTATGTACAACTAGCTACAGCCTAAGCGGCTTAAGCGATTATCTTCAAATTTGGTGTGTGTGATTCTTTTGGCATTCCCCAGAGGAGGAATTGAAATTTTATTTTTAGGCAAAAAACTTTCGGTACCTGCCATATGATCGTTTGGGAATAGCTTATTTTTCTCGAAAACGGCCCCAACGATTTTGATGAAAATTTTTGAGTATATTTTTTTTTGCATTTGGTACCTTTCTATAACGATTTTTTTAATTTTGGGCTTTCTCGGCAACGGCTCTTTGAATTTCTGTCATTTTTTTTTAAGAAGGTCTAAGTCAAGCATGTCAAACTCGGGGCCAACAACAGATAACTTTGCGGCCCAGGCCTCGTTATTAATAATTTTGAGTTTTAGTTTATAATTTGTATTTTGAGTTTTCAGGTTTTCACACATTTTCAATTTTTGTTTTCCAAATGAAAAATACATCAGCGATGAACATGAAACAAACCCATTAAATTGTTTTCAATTTATCCATTCCAGTCTCATGCACACAAATTATTCCGGTTTGAAAATTTTGAGGCTTTGAAAGTTGTCCTTATTTTTTCATAAATTCTTTGTTATTTAAGGCGTTTGATGGCGTACTTCATATTTTACTAAAAACCGTTAAGTATTGTGGTTTCGATATTTCTTATAAGTTCAAACTGTGTTGTTTTCAACGTAAATGTTTCTATTTTCTGTCAAAGATCTTACTTTCCAATGTAATTAACCAAATAAGTGCAAGTACGTGCGACTCAGTCGTGCCCATTTTTTGAAAAAGGTGAAGTCACACTGTGTAGTCAAGATACCCTACATCTGGCGACCTAAGCCAAGCGACGCAGGCGTGCCATCGCCTTCTCAGTAGACATTCAAATCCCTTCCTACCTAACCCTCCTTTCCCACACATCTTCCTAATGCCTACTTTTCCTGTTCCTCTTCCCATCTGCAAGTCCCATTTCCGCCCTACCTTCCTACCTCCCACCTCCTATTACTCTCCTCTTACCTCTCCAAATGTCATTCCTCCTCTTCCTCCCCTCCCCTCCTGACCAACCTTTCCCATCCTAATACCTCATCCCTGATTCATCATCTGTCCAGATTCCCTTTCCTTCCTGATACCCTTTTTATAACCAATCCCTTCCTTTTCATACCATACGTTAGCCCAACCAAGGCCTACCCTCCTTCCCATCCCATCCTAATCTTTCTTATTGCTTATTTCATCCTATAAAGAACATCCTCACGGAAGCAGGCCTCCCATCCATAGAACACCGCAGGGATCTTTTAACAGCACGATCGAGAATTAGGTGACTATTTTCTCACTTAAAACTCACGGATGGCTCTAGCTTGTACTAGGAGTTAGAAAAATGTCCTCTCAACCTGAGTATCAAACTGACGACCTCCGGGTCAGAAGCAAACATCTTATCTACTGCACCAATGCCGCCTGCAAATACCAATATCCGCAATAATTTTCTAAAGAACCAACACAAGATTGTGCTACTATGGGTCCCAGGACACTCAGGGATCGAAGGGAACGAGTTAGCACATAGAGCTGTCAAAACAGCCTCAGAACAATCAAATGTACTTTCCATCTCTCCGACAAAAAAAGATTTCCTCAACGTGATCAACACTTATTGGGATAAAATAAGTATTGACGAATGGAAATCTTACGTTCACCACTATTCTTTCATAAACCAAAACGGTGAGCCTGCCACTTTGCTAACTAAAACGACAACCGTCATGAACAAATGCTTTCTTCGTCTACGCCTCGGACACACACAATCTACGCATGGACATCTTCTCAAAAAGGATAACCCCCAAACTGTCATCTCTGCCAATCCAATCAAATTTAAGCATAAAACATCTTTCATAGTTGGGACCATAGAGTAACTATTCTATAAACAGGGAAATCTACTGCCTTGCTTTGACAATTCCTACAAGCTGGTCAAATAAGTATTGGTATAGAACTGTCAAAAAATTGACGCCGATTGAGAGTGAAGTAGTGCTGAACTGTCAAATAACTGACGCCAATTGAGAGTGTAGAAGTCAAATAATTGACCTCTTCTTTTCAGTTTCCTTTTCTTTTTCACCACGAAATTGGGCGTGTTGGAAGATACTTGATAATAAAAAGTGCCATCCCGAAATTTGACGTCATCAGTGACCCAAACCGACTAAATTAAATTACCATTTTTGGAAAGAATCCGAAGTGTTAGTGGACTTAAAATGTATATTAATCAATCAGATAAGACATTGGACCAAACCTGTGTAATTGGTTATTGGTTTATAGGGCTATAGGGTTCTCAAATAGGTTTCGGATGGGATGTGGAATGGGTCTGGGATCATAGGAACTAAGATAGGTAGGATACAGGAATGGGAACCGGTTAGTAAAAGGAAGCATTCAGGCACGGGTTGGAAGCAGCAACAGCGGCGAGAAAAAGGAATTGGTAGGATGAATATGAATACGGAGAGTTGGAGAAGGGAAACGGAAGGTAAATCGGATCGCCGAAAAAGGAAACAAAGTGATATTGGCCGAAGGGGACGGAATGAGAAAGGTACCAGCGATGTTGAGTGTGAACCTCAACATGACAAGTAAAGATGAAAGATGTAGAGACAGGATAGGGAAACATGAATGGATAAAGAGGGAGGCTGATAACAGAGCATGGCACGCTTGCACGGCTCGGCTTAACTCGCCGGAAAAGGGGGGATCTTGCTCTGATTTCAGCCGAAACCAACCACAAAAAACATAAATCGTGCCTAATCAAATGTAATTTGCTTACCATACTCCACCAGTACCTTTTGCTTACCCCAAATCATCTATCCTACCTGAAGAGTAGGAAAAATAGAATAGCTAACGCAGTGGCTTTACCAACGTAGAAGAATACCTCTTCAGAACAATAGCGGGGATACTATCAGGACCAGCGGATTTATGTACGTCAAGATGTTTTAAAACTCTAGCTACTGTACGAATGCGAAAGAAGATTGGTTCGGCGGCGAACTGCTAAGCCAAAAGGTTAGCTTTCTCTTGAGAACTAACAAACGGTGTGTCATTGATGACAAGCGTCGGAATCGAGGACGAAGAAGTGTTCTTTATATTTCTTACAAATGACCAAAAATTTTTGCTACCTTTGGGACATTGTAGTAATTTTTGTCTTAATTGTTGGTCTTGTAAAAATTTGGTCCGTCGAATAAGGGCGTTACAGGCAATCCTGGCTTGTTTAAATTTTTTCAGGTTTCCTTCAAATGATATTTGAAATTTGTTCATTTTATAATAAAAAGTAAATTAAATGGATTCAAAAAGTGTGTTTTTAAGGCCGAAAATGAAGTAGGAAAGGAAGAAAAATGTTAAAATTTAAATACATATGTAGAGAAGTGGTTTGTCTCTGCTCGATATCCCTAACAAAGAGTGAGTGCTATGCTGAGTGAATTTTTAAATTTAAAAAAAATTTTAACGTTTGTTTACTTAGGTTTTTTAAATTGTTTCGACTCAATGTCAAAGGAATTTACAGTTGCTCCTTAAGTCCCATATTGAAACTGGCCGCTTCAACAGTAGAGGGTTCATATCAAGAGTGTTGGGCAAGATTACTAAATTGCTTTGGGTCTAAGTAAAACATTACACAACAACAAGGCACCCAAAAAATTATAAATTCTATTAAAGAGGCATTTTAAATACAAAATTTAGGGTTTAACCAATTTTAGTATTTTTAGTTTTATTAAACATTTAGAATTTTTAAAGATCCACAAGTAATCCGCCAGCAATCCATCACCGAAATACCTATTGCTTTCAATTGCAATAGAAAAATTACATTGGAAAGTGCTTTCGCTTTACTTTTGGTCGAATGAAAAACGAATCGTATTTGGGAATACGAAAATAACAATGCGCCTTCCAAAGCGATCCGCCGCGCATTTGGGAATAACCCCCAGGTTTGTATATAACACTGTCTTTGGCGTTTGAATGCTTGGTAAATTAAAATATATTTTGGGGAATTCACAACATCTCGGACCGATGAATTCCAGGAGGGTGCGAAAAGGTCCACCTGCAAGAACATCAGCAGGGCATCCCGACTGTTGTCCTGCTACGATGGCGGTGGTAAGATATGGCACGATTCATGTTTTTTACTTGCGATTATAGGGACCATAAGGCAAGTTTAGGATTCGTAAATATAAAAAAAATTTAGATAACAATGAAACATGACATTACGATCATAGAGAAGTCTAAAAAAGTAATCGACAAAAAATGTCTGTCTGTCTGTCAGTATGTACAACTAGCTACAGCCTAAACGGCTTAAGCGATTATCTTCAAATTTGGTGTGTGTGATTCTTTTGGCATTCCCCAGAGGAGGAATTAAAATTTTATTTTTAGGCCAAAAAATGTCGGTATCTGCCAAATGACCGTTTGCGAAAAGCTTATTTTTCTCGAAAACGGCCCCAACGATTTTGATGAAAATTTTTGAGTATATTTTTATCCTCACCTTCCTATAACGATTTTTTTGATTTTGGGCTTTCTCGGCAACGGCTCTTTGAATTTCTGTCATTTTTTTTTTAAGAAGGTCTAAGTCAAGCATGTCAAACTCGGGGCCAACAACAGATAACTTTGCGGCCCAGGCCTCGTTATTAATAATTTATAGTTTTAGTTTATTATTTGTATTTTGAGTTTTCAGGTTTTCACACATTTTCAATTTTTGTTTTCCAAATGAAAAATACATCAGCGATGAACATGAAACAAACCCATTAAATTGTTTTTAATTTATCCATTCCAGTCTCATGCACACAAATTATTTCGGTTTGAAAATTTTGAGGCTTTGAAGGTTGTCTTTATTTTTTCATAAATTCTTTGTTATTTAAGGCGTTTGATGGCGTACTTCATATTGTTGAGTGGCAAGAGGAGCGGAGGAATAGTCGGAACGGTGAAAGGGTAGAAAAAAGAAATGGTAGGAATTTGAGGAAGGAAATCTTTGGAAAAGGTAGGTGGAATGTCAAGTTCCGAGGACGTGGCCTGCTTGCGATGCACGGCGTTAGCTCGTCGGATGGGGGGGATCTTGTCCCCGAAACTTAACCTCGCCGGCTGACAAAAACATAAATCAGGCCAAAGGAAAGGGACATGGAGGGGAACAAACACCAGGATAGTGAAAAACGGACGGACTATTATCGACCCAAGGGCACTGCGGATGTTGTTGCAGTGGGCCATTACCCTCCCAACCGTAGGAATCTGCGGCCATATATTTAGATTCCCCCAAAATGGCGAATTATCCGTTTCAGATCACACCATCCTCACTGGAACTCAGCTACCGTGGCACCCCTGAAAAATCTCTTCAAATAGTCATATTCCGTCTATCGGAACATTAAAACAAAATTATCTTCGGCTTTCGACATTTGGCTCGATTTTATTGATTTTTACAGTTGAATATATTATATTAGGAGTACGTTATAGTTAGAAAAAGCCAATTATATCAAATCCAAAAAAACCGTATTAGGCATTAAGCAAACGACACTAGATTGAAAACAAAAGAAGTGACCAGGAAAATTCTCTGGGGTAACCAATACAATTTTACGGGGCCCTCTTTTTAGGATCCTTAAAAACCGGAAGCCTCAACGGATCAAGCAATATTTATCCCTACCCCTATAGAGCTCTGTGGAGGTAACTTACAAAAAAAATGAATTTTTTTTCCCCGATAACACCGGAGAACAATCTTAAATCACTTTCACAAAAACAAATTGCTCGAAAAAATTTATATATATAAAAGCAAATATATGAAAAAAATAATTATTATGCTATATAAATTTATAACTAACATAGGTTCATACAAACAGACACAAAAAAAAATCTTTTCAATATGACGTTGAATCCTTTTTTTCCACTTACTGCCACCTTTTTAATTTTTTTTTCTTTTTCGGATTTTACCCCGACGTGTTCTCGGATAATCAGCTCTCCAGTGTCAGCGGCGATCCGCGGAACGACCTACTGCTTGCGGGCAAGCACTGGAGTAAATATTCCGGCAGTAATGGAATAAGCAATTGTGGATTACAAGACTTAAATACCAATTTTTTTTAATGGTGTGGCGGCCCAGTCTTTCCAAGCACCTCTGGGACCGCCAAAAATTAACCAATGTCCTTTGCTTATTTTAATTTAACCAAGCAGGTAAGCATTAAGCCATTTAACACCTGGCTAAGCGTTGGGACCATAAATCTCAGATTTGAAATTTTTTACACTTAGTTTTTTTTTTTTCGTACGACACTAAACCTTATTTTGAATATATATTCAAAATTTGACAATGTTCTGGTAGGGTCACCAGTGAGAAAAGGTATCAGTTTGAATGATCACCAGGCTTTCCATCGAATGATTCTCCCCTAACAGGACAAAAATCATCCGTTCCACGATTTGGATATTCAAACGGGCAATCAACAGGTATCGGATTTATTGTAGGCGAAAGAAAGACCAATTGAAAGATTATTTCAAACATCTCCCTCTTTCTCTTTCCTTTTTTTTCGAGTCTCGAACAAGGACACGTTCGGAAATAATAGCCCCCCTGAGCCAGAGCTGAACTCGCCTTCTTCCAATATCAAAATAGACCGCCATGACAGTTTCTATTCTAAAAGAAAACGTGTAACGTGCTTACCCTTAACACCTGTTCTATTTGAAATATCTTTTCCCAAGTAAGTATCATTTAAATGTTTCCAATAATTAAATAATTAAATTGTTTGTCTAATTCGTTTTAAATTTTCAGAATTGATATCAGACTTCAGCCCGCCAACAAAATGAACATGGAACGAAACCAAACAGCAAGAAAAAGGTAAGTAGAACATTTTATTAAATATAAATATGTAGTTTAACGAATGCTTTGTAGACCAAGGACAACCGCCAAGACACCAACACCAATCAATTTACCAAAAACAGGTAAGTGGAAAATTTCTTTTGCCTACTTTGAACCATGAAACAAATTGTTTTAATGAACATTTGCTAGTGATGTGCTTTTAACCGAAGCGGCAAATACTGACGCAATGGTCATACCGACTCGAATAGCATCCACTCTAGTCTTCAACCGATCGTTCTACGCAGGACATAATGCAACAATGAATAATGGTCCTTATGCGGAAAGAACAGGTAATCGGTTTAATAAGTTTAATAAATAAGTAATAAGTTTAATAAAAATAAAAAAAAATCACAGAGCTAGTGGTTAGTGACTTATATCTAGAAATCACAGATGCTTTTATTAGTAAGTAAAAATCACAGCTAGAAATAAGATTTAAAACACTAATAAAAATAAATAAATAATCTAAAATCAAACTTACATCTAAATATCACAGATGTTCCTACTAATATGTATTATTGTAGGTGAATATCACAGTTAGTTTAGATAAATTAAATAAGAATAAATAAGATACTTTCACTAACACTAAGAATAACAAAGATGCGCATGCAATAAATAAACATTGTATATAACATGAAATATATATTTTCATTTTGATCCTTTTATCCAAAGTATTCAGTAACTTGACACAGGGTGTTTCGGGGGTTTGATTAGTTATTTCTTTCTCTTGTAAAGATTCCAATATTGGTGAATTTTTTCCCCTTCGAACCGTATAGAATTAACAATGACAATCAATAATTACTAACAACCAAAAATATTTTTTTTTCGATTAGTCTTATTGTTTAAGGTCTTTGGCGTGAAATATTCCGATACGTTTGCCATTAAGATTTTCGAGCTCAAACATATGGTTGCCAACCTGTTTCACTATTCGACATTTAATAAATTTTGGTGAAAGCTTTGCTGACAAGTATTTTGAAGAGTCGCTCAATATGAAGTTCCTTCGATACACCTCTTGTCCTGGGAGATATCGGACGTTCTTGGTTCGAACATTATATATTCTCGCACACTTGTCGTTGGCCTTTAAAATATTTTCGCGTATCTGATTTCTAATTAATTGTAATCGATTTTGCCGAGGAAGAGTTAACAGCTCGTTGTCATCTATCGCGTTCAACTTTCTTGCAAGTGCATAGCTACTACCGTGCATCATCATATTCGTACCAAATAAAGCATAATATGGGGACACACCAATAGAGCTATGAACCGCGCTCCTCAATGCACAAGCAATATCCCCAAGATGGGAATCCTAATCTCGTTGGTCGTTTTCGAGGTATGATCGGATAGCAGCTAGCAATGAACGGTTCACTCTTTCTGACGCATTCGACTGCGGTGCATAATTGGCAGTTTTAAAATGCCTTACACCATATTTGGTCGTAAAGTTTTGGAACTCTTTGGCCGCAAATTGTTTTCCGTTATCGGAATGAATTAGGTTTGGAACCCCAAACATATTGAATACCTCCTCTTTTAAAACCTGTATCACGCTTGAAGTGTTTGCATTTCTTAAAGCTCTTAGTATAACAAATTTGGATAAATGATCTAAAATTACAAACAGATATACGTTTCCTGATTTTGACCTCGGATAAGGACCTAAAAAGTCAATGTATATTTTTTCGAAAGGACGGTTACTACAATAAGACGTTACAATAGAGGGACGAGATAGTTGGTTAGACGCTTTACATTGTTTACATACAATACAATTATTAACATAATGACGGACATGCACAGTCATATTGGGCCAATAGAAAAATTGTCTTATGCGGTTTAAAGTTTTAGAAATTCCACCATGAGCGGATTTAGGCGGATCATGGGCTCTAAGCAAAATTTCTTCAGTCAGTTCGGACGGAACCCAAAGAAGCCATGAATGCTCCATCATTTCCTCTTTACCTAACCTTCGGAATGCTTTCTTGTAGACGTATCCGTCTTCAACTTTTAAATCGGGAAGTTCTTCTTTACGTTCAGTTATTGTTTTAATTAGATTTAAATATTCTTCGGATTGGAATTCCGCTGACTCTAAATCAATCCATGGGGCAACCTCTTCCAAGTCCAGAAAATCTACGTGAACCCGAGAAAGAGTATCCGGTACTACATTTTGGCTGCCTTTACGGTGCTGTATGTCAAAAGTATAGGACTGCAAAGACAAACTCCACCTTGCGAGTTTACCGCTCAAGTCCTTCATGCTCATCAGCCATTGGAGACTTGAGTGGTCAGTAATGACAGTGAAGGCCATACCCTCCACATACGGCCTGAATTTCTTCACAGCCATCACCGCTGCCATACACTCCTTCTCGGTGACACTGTAGTTTCTCTGGCTCTTATTAAATTTTTGTGAAAAGTAAGCTATAGGGGCTTCCTCACCTTCCTCTCCCAACTGGAACAGCACTGCACCAATCCCCGCGTCCGAAGCATCACATTGGATGTAAAATCTTTTGCTAAACTCAGGGCGAGAAAGAACCGGGCCGAGATTAACGCTTTTTTCAGACCCTCAAATGCCATCAGTGCTTCTTCCGTCAATTTAAATTTCTCGCTTTTCTTCTTCAACAGATCAGTCAGGGGTGCAGTCAGCGTGGAAAAATCTTTTATGAATTAACGATACCACCCCGCCATACCAAGTAGCCTCCGAACTTGTCTTACGGTTTTTGGAACTGGAAAATCCACAATAGCCTCAATTTTGGCAGGATCGGTTTTAAACTTCCCCCCACCCACTATGAAGCCCAAATATTTTAACTCCTTGAAGCAAAACTTTGATTTCTTCATGTTGATAGTGAGATTAGCGCGACGTAAGCAGTCAGCTACTTCGCTTAGCAAGGCGATATGTGTCTCGAAATCCGGCGCCATGATAAGCAGGTCGTCAAGATACACGAAGACACGCTCCCTAAGTCGTGCAGGAATCACCTTGTCCATCAACTGACTCAAACGCTGAGCTGCATTGCACAACCCAAACGGCATCACAGTGAATTGGTACAAGGGTCTTCCCGGTACCGCAAAGGCAGTCTTTTCTCTACTCTGTCTCTCCAGCGGTATTTGCCAAAACGCTTCTTTTAAATCGATACTACTCATATAGATTGCTTCCGGAAAACGGCTGGTGAGTCCCTCAATATGAGAAAGAGGGTTAGCATTCTTCTTCGTCAGTGAATTCACCTTGCGAGAATCCAGGCAAAGTCGATTTTTGCCGGGTTTCCGCAAGAGAACCACTGGCGAACACCACGGGCTCTCGCTCTCCTCAATAACGCCAAGATCTCAGATTTGAAATTTTTTACACTTAGTTTTTTTTTTTCGTACGACACTAAACCTTATTTTGAATATATATTCAAAATTTGACAATGTTCTGGTAGGGTCACCAGTGAGAAAAGGTATCAGTTTGAATGATCACCAGGCTTTCCATCGAATGATTCTCCCCTAACAGGACAAAAATCATCCGTTCCACGATTTGGATATTCAAACGGGCAATCAACAGGTATCGGATTTATTGTAGGCGAAAGAAAGACCAATTGAAAGATTATTTCAAACATCTCCCTCTTTCTCTTTCCTTTTTTTTCGAGTCTCGAACAAGGACACGTTCGGAAATAATAGCCCCCCTGAGCCAGAGCTGAACTCGCCTTCTTCCAATATCAAAATAGACCGCCATGACAGTTTCTATTCTAAAAGAAAACGTGTAACGTGCTTACCCTTAACACCTGTTCTATTTGAAATATCTTTTCCCAAGTAAGTATCATTTAAATGTTTCCAATAATTAAATAATTAAATTGTTTGTCTAATTCGTTTTAAATTTTCAGAATTGATATCAGACTTCAGCCCGCCAACAAAATGAACATGGAACGAAACCAAACAGCAAGAAAAAGGTAAGTAGAACATTTTATTAAATATAAATATGTAGTTTAACGAATACTTTGTAGACCAAGGACAACCGCCAAGACACCAACACCAATCAATTTACCAAAAACAGGTAAGTGGAAAATTTCTTTTGCCTACTTTGAACCATGAAACAAATTGTTTTAATGAACATTTGCTAGTGATGTGCTTTTAACCGAAGCGGCAAATACTGACGCAATGGTCATACCGACTCGAATAGCATCCACTCTAGTCTTCAACCGATCGTTCTACGCAGGACATAATGCAACAATGAATAATGGTCCTTATGCGGAAAGAACAGGTAATCGGTTTAATAAGTTTAATAAATAAGTAATAAGTTTAATAAAAATAAAAAAAAATCACAGAGCTAGTGGTTAGTGACTTATATCTAGAAATCACAGATGCTTTTATTAGTAAGTAAAAATCACAGCTAGAAATAAGATTTAAAACATTAATAAAAATAAATAAATAATCTAAAATCAAACTTACATCTAAATATCACAGATGTTCCTACTAATATGTATTATTGTAGGTAAATATCACAGTTAGTTTAGATAAATTAAATAAGAATAAATAAGATACTTTCACTAACACTAAGAATAACAAAGATGCGCATGCAATAAATAAACATTGTATATAACATGAAATATATATTTTCATTTTGATCCTTTTATCCAAAGTATTCAGTAACTTGACACAGGGTGTTTCGGGGGTTTGATTAGTTATTTCTTTCTCTTGTAAAGATTCCAATATTGGTGAATTTTTTCCCCTTCGAACCGTATAGAATTAACAATGACAATCAATAATTACTAACAACCAAAAATATTTTTTTTTCGATTAGTCTTATTGTTTAAGGTCTTTGGCGTGAAATATTCCGATACGTTTGCCATTAAGATTTTCGAGCTCAAACATATGGTTGCCAACCTGTTTCACTATTCGACATTTAATAAATTTTGGTGAAAGCTTTGCTGACAAGTATTTTGAAGAGTCGCTCAATATGAAGTTCCTTCGATACACCTCTTGTCCTAGGAGATATCGGACGTTCTTGGTTCGAACATTATATATTCTCGCACACTTGTCGTTGGCCTTTAAAATATTTTCGCGTATCTGATTTCTAATTAATTGTAATCGATTTTGCCGAGGAAGAGTTAACAGCTCGTTGTCATCTATCGCGTTCAACTTTCTTGCAAGTGCATAGCTACTACCGTGCATCATCATATTCGTACCAAATAAAGCATAATATGGGGACACACCAATAGAGCTATGAACCGCGCTCCTCAATGCACAAGCAATATCCCCAAGATGGGAATCCCAATCTCGTTGGTCGTTTTCGAGGTATGATCGGATAGCAGCTAGCAATGAACGGTTCACTCTTTCTGACGCATTCGACTGCGGTGCATAATTGGCAGTTTTAAAATGCCTTACACCATATTTGGTCGTAAAGTTTTGGAACTCTTTGGCCGCAAATTGTTTTCCGTTATCGGAATGAATTAGGTTTGGAACCCCAAACATATTGAATACCTCCTCTTTTAAAACCTGTATCACGCTTGAAGTGTTTGCATTTCTTAAAGCTTTTAGTATAACAAATTTGGATAAATGATCTAAAATTACAAACAGATATACGTTTCCTGATTTTGACCTCGGATAAGGACCTAAAAAGTCAATGTATATTTTTTCGACAGGACGGTTACTACAATAAGACGTTACAATAGAGGGACGAGATAGTTGGTTAGACGCTTTACATTGTTTACATACACTACAATTATTAACATAATGACGGACATGCACAGTCATATTGGGCCAGTAGAAAAATTGTCTTATGCGGTTTAAAGTTTTAGAAATTCCACCATGAGCGGATTTAGGCGGATCATGGGCTCTAAGCAAAATTTCTTCAGTCAGTTCGGACGGAACCCAAAGAAGCCATGAATGCTCCATCATTTCCTCTTCACCTAACCTTCGGAATGCTTTCTTGTAGACGTATCCGTCTTCAACTTTTAAATCGGGAAGTTCTTCTTTACGTTCAGTAATTGTTTTAATTAGATTTAAATATTCTTCGGATTGGAGTTCCGCTGACTCTAAATCAATCCATGGGGCAACCTCTTCCAAGTCCAGAAAATCTACGTGAACCCGAGAAAGAGTATCCGGTACTACATTTTGGCTGCCTTTACGGTGCTGTATGTCAAAAGTATAGGACTGCAAAGACAAACTCCACCTTGCGAGTTTACCGCTCAAGTCCTTCATGCTCATCAGCCATTGGAGACTTGAGTGGTCAGTAATGACAGTGAAGGCCATACCCTCCACATACGGCCTGAATTTCTTCACAGCCATCACCGCTGCCATACACTCCTTCTCGGTGACACTGTAGTTTCTCTGGCTCTTATTAAATTTTTGTGAAAAGTAAGCTATAGGGGCTTCCTCACCTTCCTCTCCCAACTGGAACAGCACTGCACCAATCCCCGCGTCCGAAGCATCACATTGGATGTAAAATCTTTTGCTAAACTCAGGGCGAGAAAGAACCGGGCCGAGATTAACGCTTTTTTCAGACCCTCAAATGCCATCAGTGCTTCTTCCGTCAATTTAAATTTCTCGCTTTTCTTCTTCAACAGATCAGTCAGGGGTGCAGTCAGCGTGGAAAAATCTTTTATGAATTAACGATACCACCCCGCCATACCAAGTAGCCTCCGAACTTGTCTTACGGTTTTTGGGACTGGAAAATCCACAATAGCCTCAATTTTGGCAGGATCGGTTTTAAACTTCCCCCCACCCACTATGAAGCCCAAATATTTTAACTCCTTGAAGCAAAACTTTGATTTCTTCATGTTGATAGTGAGATTAGCGCGACGTAAGCAGTCAGCTACTTCGCTTAGCAAGGCGATATGTGTCTCGAAATCCGGCGCCATGATAAGCAGGTCGTCAAGATACACGAAGACACGCTCCCTAAGTCGTGCAGGAATCACCTTGTCCATCAACTGACTCAAACGCTGAGCTGCATTGCACAACCCAAACGGCATCACAGTGAATTGGTACAAGGGTCTTCCCGGTACCGCAAAGGCAGTCTTTTCTCTACTCTGTCTCTCCAGCGGTATTTGCCTCTTCTTTTAAATCGATACTACTCATATAGATTGCTTCCGGAAAACGGCTGGTGAGTCCCTCAATATGAGAAAGAGGGTTAGCATTCTTCTTCGTCAGTGAATTCACCTTGCGAGAATCCAGGCAAAGTCGATTTTTGCCGGGTTTCCGCAAGAGAACCACTGGCGAACACCACGGGCTCTCGCTCTCCTCAATAACGCCAAGACTCAACATCCGGTCAAGCTCTTCGTACAGAATGGCTTGTATCGCGGGAGACACAGGGTAGTGACGCTGTTTCACAGGGAGTGCATCCCCTGTGTCAATAACATGCTCCATCAGCGTCGTGTTTTCTAGACCGTCACGTTCAAAACATAAAAATCTATCCCTGACTGCATCCAGTCTGGCTTTCTGCTTAGGGTTCAGCTGATGGACATTTGAAAAATCTGACGATTCATCAATCGAAATATCGCTAATTATACTTGGAGCTAACTGGAAGACTCTCCAAAAGTCAACCCCAAGATATATCTCCTGATCCAAGCTGGGAACGAGGAAGAAAGTAAGTCCCTCTTCTCTATCTTTATATTGGACTTTAATTTCAACTTTGCCCTTGATGGATTGGCTTGTTCCGTCAGCGGTCCTAACACCTGAACGGAAGGGAATGATTGGGCAACCCAGTTCGTGAACCAATTGGTCACAATTCTTACCCAAAATACTGATGCTGGCTCCGCTGTCCAGCAAACCTAAAAATTCTCTCGGGCCTATTTGAATTTTTACATAGGGTCGAGGATCAGACTCTAAATTTAAAATGGTTGAGGAAATTCGGTGCTTAGTGTCCTTCCTTGCTTTAAATCTTGCTCTAGCCTGTAAAATATATTTAGAAGGTACACTTATCGAACTGTTAAATATCCTCTCTCTTGCTTCTTCGTACTCCTTTAGGCGGATATGAAATGGCCTTAAAGGACTTATGTTCATAACATTAGATCTATTAATTATACAATTACCTTCTTGTTTTAAAATTTTAATTATCTTCTCTTTTGGAAGAGGCTCTAAAAGCATATCCCTTTCTGATTTTACCTGTTCTACTCTATTTTTTAAATTTATTGGGGGTACTGTTCGGGGGTGGTACGCGATTCCCCCGGAGCCTTCGCGTCCCTCGCTCAGTTTTCCGCCAGACATCGCGGGCTTGCCCGAATCGATAGGCAGCTAGATGTTCCTCCGGAGGCTGGTATTCTTCACCATACTCCAGCTCATTCACATTATACTTAGCTGGGGGTCTACCAGCTGACTTGGGGAGGTCCCTATCCCTCCTCGGAAACGCCGCTTCCGCTTCCTTGCAAACATACCTCAGCTGATCAAGGGAAAAGATCGCTTGAGGAAGCACTAAGTTTCGAAGTTTGTCGTTGAGATTTCGCTTAATTATCTTTACCATGTCGGCCTCTGGAATTGGCATGCGTAGCTGGAACCTCATTTTATTAATAGCTACGAAAAATTCCTCGCTACTTTCGTAGGAATATTGCTTGCGATCCAGAATATTTCGGACGATTTCCAGATCCGTCATGGGGTTTTTAAATCTACTCAATAGCGCATCTTTCAGGGTAGGCCAGTCAAAGTCCTTATCTACTTGGAACTGCAGAACCAATCGTTCGCCGGACCCGAGAGCAATTGGTGGAAATCTCTCAGTATTTCGTTCCAAGAACAGGCATATCGACTCTGCAACTTTTCCAGCCTAAACACGATATCTTCCACTGTCAAATGGTCTGACAACCCATCGAATTTCAAGCCCCACTTATCGACTTTGACAGGAGCTCGATATCCCGAATGCATGTACGGGCTTACCACTGGAGGCGGATAAGGAAAGGGCGTATAATGGGTTTGGTAGTTCCCAAAAACCGGCTGATTAGTCTGTGGTTGGAATGGCCTATGTGCTGCTATCGTCGGAGCAGGATTTGTCCTACGCTGGTGTCCTACTGGCACAAACGCGCTCCTTCCTTGATCAGCGGAAGGATTTGGATGAACTGGAGGTGGCCTTGCAGGAGCAGGGTTATAACTCGGCATTGGTGGGGGACCTGTTGGAAAAGGTGGTTGACTAGTTACCTGACTATTGGTTGGTGGAGCGGTAGGAGCTAAATTCAACTTTTCCAGAAAACTGGTGAGTTGATTCTGGATCTCTACGCTTATGGCACGCTCCACATTCTGCTGCAGCATTTCTTGATAGGTAGACACACTTCTAATAACTTCTGAACTTATTAAAGCCCTTATATTTTCAGGTACAATCTTTTTTGTACTTGTTTTAGGCAAGCTTCGAACAATAGTTTCGAGGATTGCTCTAGAACCTTGACATGAACGTGTACCTGGAGATCCCTCATCAGTCTCTTTGTCTGTGACCTGCTTCACTGTTTCGTTGAGGGAACCAAAATTTGACTGGGATTGTGGAACTTGGACTTCAACCCCACTAAGCTCACTGTACGACGGAGTGGAAATGGAGCTAGTGTTGTGACTGGTATTCTGAACACTGTCACTTTGACCGTTTGGATTTGGAATAGTTTGAACTTCAAACGCCGAACTGTCTACGTTTCGAGATGTGGATCGGGTATGCCTATTAATTGTCAGAGGAGAATGTAAGACTTTTTGCCTAGTGCCTGACCTCGTAACTCTAACCTCTTCTATTTCAGCCTGTTTTATCATTCGCTGAATTCTCTCATCCCTCTCTCTCTTCGCTTGTGACATTTTCAACTTTGAATGAAATCAATGTCCAGAACAAAAATGAAAACCAGATGTCAATAACGAAATACCAAAAGAAAACAACAAAAAATTGGTGAGTTTACAAATAAACAATTTTTTTTTTTTTTTTTTTTTTTTAAGAAACTTTAAAAAAAACCCTAATAAATAACACAATAAAAAAGGTATCTATAAGAAAAAAAACAAGATGGTAACAAAAAAACAAAAAAATTATAAATTAATCACAAAAAAAATGTAAATCGAACGAAAACTTAGTCACACAAAAAACTGTTCGACAAAAAAATTTTAATACCAATACAAAAAATTAATAAATAATATATTAACCAAAAAAGAAAAAAAATTGTAAATAAAAACGTATATGTATGAGAAAAATAGACCAAAAGAATGAAAAATGTATAAATAAACAAAAAAACTAGTAATTAAGCAATATTGAGAAAAAAAACGAGTAAATTTGAAAAAATTATAAGAAAACAAAATAAATAAATAAACAGAAACTTATATGCAAAGAATTACAAAAGAAAGAGAAAATAAATAACTGATTTGTAAAGACAAAAAAAACTTTAGAAAAACAACTTATATCTAAAAGAATTTTATAACAAAAAAAAACCAATAAACAAACAAAAAAAAACTTACAAAAAAAACTTTTAACTCTAATCGTTGGGAAAACTTAATGTAATTTTTCTTCAAAAAAATTACTTAAATCTTACCCAAGCAGAAATAGAATTAATATTTAAATTCTTTAATGTCAGTATTTTAATCTTATTATCAAAACACTGAATCAAAAATTAAAGAAAAAACAAAAGAAAACAAAAATAAACGTAAATTACAGATCAATTCAAAACAAACCTTACCTTATAAAAAAAATTACGGTTTCTCTTTTCAAAAAAAGAACTAAATTTTATAACTGCACAGAAGATTTTTCTTAACTAAATGTTTATAAGTATGTTTTTTTTTATCAAAAAAAACTTAAAATGCTAAAAAAAACACAAAAACTCTACAATAGAACCTAAGAAAAACGAAAACAGTAACTATAAGTAAAGAAGATATAAATTCTATTCTTCGGAATCGATTTGGAAGATATTTATGTTTGTATATGTAGTATATGTATATTTATGTAGTCTTAGTTATATTATTTGCTTAAATTTTGTTTCATAATCATACGGGGTGCTTTCGGTAGCCTAGTTAGGGAGATGGAGCGGTCATACTCAGAACACCACTAGGAATTAAGATATCAGACGGACGAACAAGACTCCCTTGAGACGACAATAATAGTAAAAGGGGACCTTTCATAAACACTCACAAAATTACGTTACAAAGATTTACCCAACCGTTCCCGCAGTCCTAGACTGTCTCAAGGACCTTGCTAGAAGACATGAAACGACTAAGTAGAACTCAACAAATAATATTGGAATGATGAGGTTGGACTAAACGTCACACACCATCATCACTTCCACGTAGAAACTCACTAGACTAGGATAAGAAAATTGAAAATTAGAAAATAGAAAAGTAAAATAAAGTAAGGATGGGAATAGGGAAAAACGAAAACCAAGTACTTCATTTGCTGTTGCTACGAGTCTCCGCAAAATAACGTCGCGATACACCTGAGTGCGTCAAGGACCTTCTCGATGCAGACTTACGCATCTTGCAGAAGCTCCAGCAATCGCACATGAACGCACGACATTCAGTAACCGCAGTCACTGTGAATTTTTAAACACTCGTCGCGATACACCTAAGTACGTCAAGGACCTTCTTGATGCAGACTTACGAGGTTTAAAAATCCACAGTAAGTCTGGTTGAAAACTTCACACCATATCTGAACTGAAACGATACAAAAACTTGTCGAAAACGCTCTAACTAGGTTAGAAAACGCTTTAATGACGTTGGGCGCCATTTTGTTGCGTGGCAAGAGGAGCGGAGGAATAGTCGGAACGGTGAAAGGGTAGAAAAAAAGAAATGTTAGGAAATTGAGGAAGGAAATGTTTGGAAAGGGTAGGTGGAATGTCAAGTTCCGAGGACGTGGCCTGCTTGCGATGCACGGCGTTAGCTCGTCGGACGGGGGGGATCTTGTCCCCGAAACTTAACCTCGCCGGCAGACAAAAACATAAATCAGGCCAAAGGAAAGGGACTTGGAGGGGAACAAACACCAGGATAGTGAAAAACGGACGGACTATTATCGACCCAAGGGCACTGCGGATGTTGTTGCAGTGGGCCATTACCCTCCCAACCGTAGGAATCTGCGGCCATATATTTAGATTCCCTCAAAATGGCGAATTATCCGTTTCAGATCACACCATCCTCACTGGAACTCAGCTACCGTGGCACCCCTGAAAAATCTCTTCAAATAGTCATATTCCGTCTATCGGAACATTAAAACAAAATTATCTTCGGCTTTCGACATTTGGCTCGATTTTATTGATCTTTACAGCTGAATATATTTATTAAAATTATTAGGATTACGTTTTAGTTAGAAAAAGCCAATTATATCAAATCCAAAAAAAACCGTATTAGGCATTAAGCAAACGACACTAGATTGAAAACAAAAGAAGTGACCAGGAAAATTCTCTGGGGTAACCAATACAATTTTACGGGGCCCTCTTTTTAGGATCCTTAAAAACCGGAAGCCTCAACGGATCAAGCAATATTTATCCCTACCCCTATAGAGCTCTGTGGAGGTAACTTACAAAAAAAATGCATTTTTTTTCCCGATAACACCGGAGAACAATCTTAAATCACTTTCACAAAAACAAATTGCTCGAAAAAATATATATATATAAAAGCAAATATATGAAAAAAATAATTATTATGCTATATAAATTTATAACTAACATAGGTACATACAAACAGACACAAAAAACAATCTTTTCAATATGGCGTTGAATCCTTTTTTTCCACTTACTGCGACCTTTTTAATTTTTTTTTCTTTTTAGGATTTAACCCCGACGTGTTCTCGGATAATCAGCTCTCCAGTGACAGCGGCAATCCGCGGAACGACCTACTGCTTGCGGGCAAGCACTGGAGTAAATATTCCGGCAGTAATGGAATCCGCAATTGTGGATTACAAGACTTAAATACCAATTTTTTTTAATGGTGTGGCGGCCCAGTCTTTCCAAGCACCTCTGGGACCGCCAAAAATTAACCAATGTCCTTTTTTATGCTTATTTTAATTTAACCAAGCAGGAAAGCATTAAGCCATTTAACACCTGGCTAAGCGTTGGGACCATAAATCTCAGATTTGAAATTTTTTACACTTAGTTTTTTTTTTTTTCGTACGACACTAAACCTTATTTTGAATATATATTCAAAATTTGACAGTGTTCTGGTAGGGTCACCAGCGAGAAAAGGTATCAGTTTGAATGATCACCAGGCTTTCCATCGAATGATTCTCCCCTAACAGGACAAAAATCATCCGATCCACGATTTGGATATTCAAACGGGCAATCAACAGGTATCGGATTTACTGTAGGCGAAAGAAAGACCTATTGAAAGATTATTTCAAACATCTCCCTCTTTCTCTTTCCTTTTTTTTCGAGTCTCGAACAAGGACACATTCGGAAATAATAGCCCCCTTGAGCCAGAGCTGATTTATCTTCTTCGTCTAGCGGATAGATGGAGCTAGTGCGTTAAGGTCTGATTACATATAGGTTTTTTTTTTGTTTCTTTTTCCTCTCACTCCGCTTATAAAGAGGCGTCTGCAACAATATTTTACTAAAAACCGTTAAGTATTGTGGTTTCGATATTTCTTATAAGTTCAAACTGTGTTGTTTTCAACGTAAATGTTTCTATTTTCTGTCAAAGATCTTACTTTCCAATGTAATTAACCACATAAGTGCAAGTACGTGCGACCCAGTCGTACCCATTTTTTGAAATAGGTGAAGTCACACTGTGTAGTCAAGATACCACACATCTGGCGACCTAAGCCAAGCGACGCAGGCGTGCCATCGCCTTCTCAGTAGACATTCAAATCCCTTCCTACCTAACCCTCCTTTCCCACACATCTTCCTAATGCCTACTTTTCCTTTTCCTCTTCCCATCTGCCAGTCCCATTTCCGCCCTACCTTCCTACCTCCCACCTCCTATTACTCTCCTCTTACCTCTCCAAATGTCATTCCTCCTCTTCCTCCCCTCCCCTCCTGACCTACCTTTCCCATCCTAATACCTCATCCCTGATTCATCATCTGTCCAGATTCCCTTTCTTTCCTGATACCCTTTTTATAACCTATCCCTTCCTTCTCATACCTTCTCATCCCCTTCTCATCCCATACGTTAGCCCAACCAAGGCCTACCCTCCTTCCCATCCCATCCTAATCTTTCTTATTGCTTATTTCATCCTATAAAGAACATCCTCAATGAAGCAGGCCTCCCATCCATAGAACACCGCAGGGATCTTTTAACAGCACGATCGAGAATTAGGTGACTATTTTCTCACTTAAAACTCACGGACGGCTCTAGCTTGTACTAGGAGTTAGAAAAATATCCTCTCAACCTGAGTATCGAACTGACGACCTCCGGATCAGAAGCTAACATCTGATCTACTGCACCATTGCCGCCTGCAAATACCAATATCCGCAATAATGTTCTAAAGAACCAACACAAGATTGTGCTACTATGGGTCCCAGGACACTCAGGGATCGAAGGGAACGAGTTAGCACATAGAGCTGTCAAAACAGCCTCAGAACAATCAAATGTACTTTCCATCTCTCCGACAAAAAAAGATTTCCTCAACGTTATCAACACTTATTGGGATAAAATAAGTATTGACGAATGGAAATCTTACGTTCACCACTATTCTTTCATAAACCAAAACGGTGAGCCTGCCACTTTGCTAACTAAAACGGCAACCGCCATGAACAAATGCTTTCTTCGTCTACGCCTCGGACACACACAATCTACGCATGGACATCTTCTCAAAAAGTATAACCCCCAAAGTGTCATCTCTACCAATCCAATCAAATTTAACCATAAAACATCTTACATAGTTGGGACCATAGAGTAACTATTCTATAAAGAGGGAAATCTACTGCCTTGCTTTGACAATTCCTACAAGCTGGTCAAATAAATATTGGTATAGAACTATCAAAAAATTGACGCCGATTGAGAGTGTAGTAGTGCTGAACTGTCAAATAATTGACGCCAATTGAGAGTGTAGTAGTGCTGAACTGTCAAATAATTGACGCCGATTGAGAGTGTAGAAGTCAAATAATTGACCTCTTCTTCTCAGTTTCCTTTTCTTTTTCACCACGAAATTGGGCGTGTTGGAAGATACTTAATAATAAAAAGGGCAATCCCGAAATTTGACGTCATCAGTGACCCAAACTGACTAAATTAAATTACCATTTTTGGAAAGAATCCGAAGTGTTAGTGGACTTAAAATGTATATTAAACAATCAGATAAGACATTGGACCAAACCTGTGTAATTGGTTATTGGTTTATAGGGCTATAGGGTTCTAAAATAGGTTTCGGATGGGATGTGGAATGGGTCTGGGATCATAGGAACTAATATAGGTAGGATACAGGAATGGGAACCGGTTAGTAAAAGGAAGCATTCAGGCACGGGTTGGAAGCAGCAACAGCCGCGAGAAAAGGGAATTGGTAGGATGAATATGAATACGGAGAGTTGGAGAAGGGAAACGGAAGGTAAATCGGATGGCCGAAAAAGGAAACAAACGGATATAGGCCGAAGGGTGCGGAATGAGAAAGGTAACAGCGATGTTGAGTGTGAACCTCAACATGACAAGTAAAGATGTAGGGACTGGATAGGGAAACATGAATGGATAAAGAGGGAGGCTGATAACAGAGCATGGCACGCTTGCACGGCCCGGCTTAACTCGCCGGAAAAGGGGGGGATCTTGCTTTGATTTCAGCCGAAACCAACCACAAAAAACATAAATCGTGCCTAATCAAATGTAATTTGCTTACCATACTCCACCAGTACCTTTTGCTTACCCCAAATCATCTATCCTACCTTAAGAGTAGGAAAGATAGAATAGCTAACGCAGTGGCTTTGCCAACATAGAAGAATACCTCTTCAAAACAATAGCGGGGATACTATCAGGACCAGCGAATTTATGTACGTCAAGATCTTTTAAAACTCCAGCTACTGTAGGAATGCGAAAGAAGATTGGTCCGGCGGCGAACTGCTAAGCGAAAAGGTAAGCTTTCTCTTGAGGACTAACAAACGGTGTGTCATTGATGACAAGCGTCGGAATCGAGGACGAAGAAGTGTTCTTTATATTTCTTACAAATGACCAAAAATGTTTGCTCCCTTTGGGACATTGTAGTAATTTTTGTCTTAATTGTTGGTCATGTAAAAAATATGGCCGTCGAATAAGAGCGTTACAGGCGATCCTGGCTTGTTTAAATTTTTTCAGGTTTCCTTCAAATGATATTTGAAATTTGTTCATTTTATAATAAAAAGTAAATTAAATGGATTCAAAAAGTGTGTTTTTAAGGCCGAAAATGAAGTAGGAAAGGAAGAAAAATGTTAAAATTTAAATACATATGTAGAGAAGTGGTTTGTCTCTGCTCGATATCTCTAACAAAGAGCGAGTGCTATGCTGAGTGAATTTTTGAATTTAAAAAAAAATTTAAACGTTTGTTTACTTAGGTTTTTTAAATTGTTTCGACTCAATGTCAAAGGAATTTACAGTTGCTCCTTAAGTCCCATATTGAAACTGGCCACTTCAACAGTAGAGGGTTCATATCAAGAGTGTTGGGCAAGATTACTAAATTGCTTTGGGTCTAAGTAAAACATTACACAACAACAAGGCACCCAAAAAATTATAAATTCTATTAAAGAGGCATTTTAAATACAAAATTTAGGGTTTAACCAATTTTAGTATTTTTAGTTTTATTAAACATTTAGAATTTTTAAAGATCCACAAGTAATCCGCCAGCAATCCATCACCGAAATACCTATTGCCTTCAATTGCAATAGAAAAATTACATTGGAAAGTGCTTTCGCTTTACGTTTGGTCGAATGAAAAACGAATCGTATTTGGGAATACGAAAATAACAATGCGCCTTCCAAAACGATCTGCCGCGTATTTGGGAATAACCCCCAGGTTTGTATATAACACGGTCTTTGGCGTTTGAATGCCTGGTAAATTAAAATATATTTTGGGGAATTCACAACATCTCGGACCGATGAATTCCAGGAGGGTGCGAAAAGGTCCACCTGCAAGAACATCAGCAGAGCATCCCGACTGTGGTCCTACTACGATGGCGGTGGTAAGATATTCACGATCAAGCATGTCAAACTCGGGCCCAATAACGGATAACTTTGCGGCCCAGGCCTCGTTATTTATAAATTTAAGCTTTATTTTATAATTTGTATTTTGAGTTTTCAGGTTTTCACACATTTTCAATTTTTGTTTTCCAAATGAAAAATACATCAGAGATGAACATGAAACAAACCCATTAAATTGTTTTCATTCATTGTGTTCAATGGTTGGCAACTCTGCTCTAAAAGTGAAAAGTTGAACTTATTTATCGCTCTAATAATATTGTTTAAAAAGTTAGCTAAAAACAGTGTATTTTTTAAAAAAAGTGTCTTTATTAATTTAATTTGAATTTAAAATTAAATATCTACGATTTAAAAAGGTAAAATTGGCATAAAAGACTCAGAAAAACTAAAATTTTATTTGCGATCGAAGTCACATGACTGACAATAAACGTAAGCTCGGCGAAACTTCTCCTGAAGAGAATATACATCTTTCAAAAAACAAAAGTACGTCTAAAATTTTTAAACACGAAAAGATGTCCATATCCTCAGCAGACCTGCACAAAATCAAAACAATCATTGATTCTTCACTCCATACAGAACTTGCATTGGCTACTGCAAACTTGGCCACTAAGGAAGACTTGAGCAAGCTCAACATAGAAATGAATCATCTCCGAAAACAGAACGAAGATTTAACAAAAAAAAGTTCAGCATTTCGAAGAAAGATGTAATTTGCTAGAGGAAGAACTTGAGTCGCAAAGTCGAGAATTGAAAGGCAAGAACATCATTATCTCTATTCCGAACGAAGATGCGCAAGAAAATCCAGAAGAAAAGATACGTTCTGTCACTCGTCTTCTTCTTGGTACTAACTGTGTGCAAAGCATCCCTCCACCAACAAAAATAAGTGTAAACAACACTACAACTAAATTTAAAATTAACACCGGCTCCAATGAGATTGCCTTGCAAATGCTGAAAAATGCACCAAAACTAAAGAACACAGGTGTTTTTCTGCAACGTGATTTGTCCAAACGCATGCAATAGAAACATCGAATACTCCTTCAATATAGAAAAATAATCAAAACTAATAAGTCAGACACAGTAATTAAAATAAAAAATAACACACTTTTAATAGAAAACAAAATATTTTATTTAGATAATAATAATAATCTTAAATGTAATCAAAATGATGGAGAATATGAACTTCAACAAATGTTTGGAAACATAAACTTTGAAGCTGTCAAAAATTTCAGGAGTATGTCAAAAGGACGTCAAAATCGGAATGAATGGAGTAGTTCAACAACATTTGATGGCAGTCCAGGGATGCCACTTCAGCAAGAAAATAGGAGTGTGGTTAGACTTTGAGGTTTAGACGCCATCAGCTCGCATAGTATTAGTCTTTGTAAAATATTGTCTTATAATATATCTGGTCTGAATAATAAGATCATTTCAATTTAGATTTTTTTAATTTTATCAAAACTTTTGAAATTTTTTTTCTATTTGAAACTCATATCACCATAGAAAATTCAAGTAAATTCAACAAATACTTTAATGGATTTAAATTATTCTGGATCCCAGCAATCAAAACATCTGTAAGAGGACGCGCTAGTGGTGGATGCTTGTATGGGATACAATCTTCGAAACTTAAACACTACGATTTTGTAGAATATGAAAACACTGTTGTACTGAAACTCTTAAAAAGAAATGATATGTTTATTGTACCCTTTTATGTCAATTGTAATAAGTGGACCGAGGATTTTAATAGATTGAGTAGCGTTATGTCTTCCCTAGCCAGTAAAAGTGTTATGTTGATCGGTGATCTGAATGCAAGAATTAGCTGCAACCAAGTCAAAACATTAATAAATATTAACAACAATGCACTTATCAAAGCGAATAACAATAGAACGTCCAAAGATATTGTCTGCAACCAAAATGGAAAACAGCTTCTCGAAATGTTACAAATGTTTGACAGTATTATTTTAAATGGCTGTACAGAAGGAGATCTTGAGGGTCAATACACGTTTATCGGAGGTCAAGGAAATTCTGTAAACGATTACTGCGCCATTAACTATGAATGGATTAATCTCATTTCTAAATTCCAAGTTTTGAACAAACAATTTTCTGATCACATGCCGTTAGTGGTTGAATGGAAATCCGAAAGTGAACCGCAACAGAGACATATTAATTTAATTCCAAGACTCAAATGGGGAAACTTAAATCTGCAAACATTTCATCACTCGTTAGACAAGCTTATTTCAAGAATTCCTTTTACGCTAAACGAGTCAGCTAATGCTCTTTCAAATTAAATAACGGATTTTATAAGAAACTCTACGAAAAATTGTAATCTGAATATAGCAAAATCATTTAAGCAGAAATGGTTTGACAGAGAGTGTTTTAATTCAAGGCATAAATCATTTGCTCTTTTAAATGCATTTCGGATCTCTCCTAGTGAAGAACTACGAAAATGGTACTTCGAATGCAATGTAAAGTATAAAATCCTCTGTTCCACTAAGAAAGTAAACTATGAAACAATGCAAGCTCAAGCGCTTGGTCAAACCAAGAACACAAAACAATTTTGGAATATGGCAAAAGAGATAAATGGCTCAAACCACATGATTGGCTCAAGTGTCTCTGCAGATGATCTCTCTATATATTTCAAAAATCTTCTGCAAAATAATCAATCCTTAAACTTTTCATATGCTGAACCACTTACTTGTGATGACATATTGGACTCTGAAATATCGGTTTCTGAAATTCACTCTGTTTTACGTAACGCAAAAGACGGGAAAGCTCCGGGAGAAGATGGCATACCATATGAATTTTTTAAATATGCTTCTCCAAGTTTGTATAACTATCTGGTTTCATTTTTTAACAAGATCCTCATGAATGCTGAAATACCCTCTACGTTTAAGAAGTCTGTTATTTTTCCAATCCATAAGAAAGGTTCTTTAAATGCAGTGGAAAATTATAGAGGAATATCTTTTAGGAACGTTATAGCAAAAATATTTTGCGGAGTACTTGCTGTAAGACTCAAAAGGTGGATTGATTTGAACAACATCCTCACAGACTTCCAAGCTGGATTTAGAAAAAATTTCTCAACAGTCGATCACATATTTACTCTTTCATCAATAGTACAAGCGTTTCGTGCTAGAAATAAGAAGGTTTATGCTTTATTTATAGACTTCAAATCCGCATTTGATCTGGTGAATAGGAATGCATTGCTATACAAGCTGTCGCAACTTGGAGTTTCCACGAGATTTCTCAAACTTATTAGAAATATGTATACCGATACGGAAGCTGCAGTTTGGGATGGTGTACTTTATTCTGAAGCTTTTAAAACTGATACTGGAGTTAAACAAGGATGTCCTCTCAGCGCTTTACTATTTTCTTTATTCATAAACGATATCGTTAATCATCTCCCCGGTGGAATCCGAATTGCAAATACCATTATTAACGTGTTGTTATATGCCGATGATCTGTTGATACTTTCTGAGATGCCAGAAAATCTGCAACTAATGATAAATAGACTTGCAGAATATTGTTCAAAATGGGGTCTTGTTATAAACACAGAAAAGTCGAAAGTTATGGTTTTCTCACGAACTACTCGAGGTGAAGTAAGATATAACTGGATGCTTACTGAAAGATATTTGGAAGTAACGAAGGAATATAAATATCTGGGAATAAAGCTTAACCCAACACTGAACTTCGAAAAACACCTAGCGGAAAAAGCCAACGTCTCGCAAAGCCTTATAAATCTTACATGGAGGAACATTTTTACAAACCAACACATAAACCTTTCAACAAAATACGCTATTTTCAACTCAGTCGTAAAGTCTACTCTATGTTATGCTGCGCAAGTCTGGGGTATGAATGAATACGAAGAAATTGAGAAGCTGCAGAGAAATTTCGTCAAAAAAATATTCAGTCTTCCTAACACTGTACCTACATATGCTATATATCTAGAAACTGGTTTTCCGAAGTTATATACAACTACGCTAAAGTTGCAAGCTGACTACATAATTAAAGTTTGCGGACAAAAATTGAATAAAATTATGCTGCTTTATGAAATAAGGAACAAAGACTGGTGGTTGGGCAAATGGGAAAATATTGGTGAGGCTTGTGGAGAAAATTTGCAAATTAACCCCAACAATATTCTTTTCTTAAAGGAGCAGCTTTACAAAATAATCCAAAAAACGGAAGATAAGGTACGAAATCAGCTGATTGAAAAAGCATGTCAGTCAGAAAGCAGGATTTTATACAGCCAACTAAATTTCAATCTATGTGACAAAAATTATTTTCGAGACTCTCTACACTTCAAAGATATTTCGTTAATATTTAAAGCAAGAAGTGAGGTCCTTTATTTAAATGGTAGTCCGTATAATGGAGGTTTTAATTAATTCTGTGATCTTTGCAATCATAAAGCGAAGGAAGACTGTTTCCATTTTTTAAGCATATGCCCCATTTTCAAGCAACAGAGAATAACATACTTCGGAAAACGTACACTTTCAATGCAGGAAACAATAGACTTACTAAATGGAGCAGACTGGATAAATCTTGCCAATTTTCTTAAAGTTAGTTACACCTATAGGATGCTACTGCTATCAGAATATGCTTAAACATTTAACAAAGAATTAGCTTAAAAGGTTCAATTTTGTATTTTATTTTATTTTACCAACCGAGCTGACGGTAATACCAAAGCTTTAATATTCATTAAAAAAAAAAAAATTTGTAAATGTATTGAAAACAAATAATAATAAATCAATTTTAACTTACTTACTTACTTACTTACTTGTTTTCAATTTATCCATTCCAGTCTCATGCACACAAATTGTTCCGGTTTGAAAATTTTGAGGTTTTGAAGGTTGTCTTTATTTTCTTCGATTTTTTCCAAGAATATAGAATCAGTGCCGAATCATGTGTAAAAGAATGTAATCGAAATCCAGTGTGACTCCGAATTAAACTATAAATTCGATGAAGCTGGAATGGCCGAATTTTACAAGTATTTGCCAATCAGATTTACGAACACTCGAAAATTGGAATATGAAATCGTTTGCATGTTTTGAAGTATCTATCGGTGCAAGCAGATATTTTCACTCATGAAAGGGAATAAGAGAAGACGATAAGATGCCCATTCGCGCTGTGGAATAAAAAAAATAATACACACTTCCATAACAAATCAAATTATCCTCTTATCTGTCCCAACCCTTTGTGCTTAGCTTGACTGCCTCTTTCTTATCTACTGTAGGCATCGTATGCTTGCGGTAAATGGATGAGGGCATCTGAGTTTGTCCTATTGTGCTGAATATTTAAATTGATTTTTTGTATGCAAGCTGTCTTATGGGCATAACACCTAAGACAGTTTGTTTATTACAGAGATTAATTTGGATTTTCACTGCATGGTTCGACTTAGTCAGAATTGTGTTTTGTGTGTAAGTATTTTTAAATGGTAAGTGATTTTTGTGTCGTGTATTCCAATGTTCGTGGTATAAGAAAGAATTTCTTTCACCTGTACGTCTACACTGTTCAGTACAGACCAGCTGTTTTGGCATTAATTGAAACCCAGGTTGGAGTAAATACTGATTTATTAGAGTTTGCTCTACATGGGTATAGCTTGGTGCCATTACTCTTTTCCCATCATGGTCTCGTGGTCTATGTTAGGAACGATATTACTTGCCAGAGCCTTCCCCAATATGGGCAATGTTCCAACACGGACTTTAACTTCTTACGGCTCAAATTCACTGTAAGCAAGCATGTCATTCATTATTGTTTTATTTACAGGAGTCAAAATCTCGACAGCAATTCGACTTGTAACGAGTTTGATGCGCTGTCTGATTCCATCTAGGAAGTTGTTTCCCTTTGCCCTCACACTGAAATCGTTATTGCGGGTGATTTCAATGTACACAATTCCAATTGGCTCCGCTATTCTGGTCAGACAACACCCGAAGGAAGGTATGTCGAGCTCTTTGCTGGGTTACATCACCTTACCCAACTGATCGATGTGCCAACGCGTATACCGGATGTTGCTGGGCAAGCCACCCATACTTTTGATTTGTTTCTTACTTCTCACCCTGATAAATATACCATTAGTGTAACTTCTCCATTTGGCACTTCAGACCATTGTGTCATTTCAGCTAATTTCTCATCCTCCACCCATCCAGTTAAAGAAAAACTTCCCACCAGGACCGTTTGGCAATACGAGAAAGCCAACTGGAACGGCCTGAATATTTTTTTCGGAAACTTTAACTGGTCACTATGCTTCCTCGATAGGGACATTGATGCCAGTGCTGAAATGATCACAAATGTGATTCTTCTAGGGACGCGTGCTTTTATTCCTAACAGAGTAAAAAGCATCAAACCTAAAGAAAAGTCTTGTTTTAATTCTGAGTGTAGAAAAGCTATCAGGCTTAAAGAAGTAAGTTTCCGTTCTTACAAAGCCAACCCTACAGAGGAAAATCGGAAAAAGCACAAACAAGCAAGAAACTCATGCAACTCTGTTATTGAAAGAACAAAATTTTTGCATGACCAAAAATTACGGCAAAAAATTCTGCAGTGTCCCAAAGGCAGTACAAATTTTTGGTCATTTGTAAAAAGTATTAAAAACTCCTCGACATCTTCGTTGGAACCGAATCGACAATAAAAAAACCAATTGTTTACTCTTCAGAGAAGGCAAACTTGCTCGCCGCCCATTTTGCTGCCAGCTCCACGCTGCCGCATAGCAACGTTGCCCCTTCTGTACTTGAGAATGTAAATTTTTCCATGGGACAGATTTTTTTCCGCACTCGTACAGTAGCAAGAGTTCTCAAAGATCTCGATATACACAAGTCCGCTGGCCCGGATGGTATACCCCCGGTTCTTCTGAAGAGGTGTTCTTCCACACTGGCAAAGCCACTGCGTAAACTTTTCCATCGCTCCTACTCTTCTGGAATCTTTCCTAGAAGATGAAAAACAGCATTTGTACAGCCTGATTAACCGTCAGCTTAAGGAATATCTCGAAGATCGTAAGCTTCTCCATGACCGTCAGTATGGCTTCCGCAGCAACCGTTCCACTGGTGATCTGATGGCATATCTGACCGAACAGTGGAACAAATCTTTACATCGCATTGGTGAAAGTAAGATTATTGCTCTTGATATCTCCAAGGCATTTGATAGAGTTTGGCATGAAGCTCTCTTATCGAAAATGCGTGCTTTTGGGATCGATAATACTCTTGTTCGTTGGATTAGAAGCTTTCTTCTGGACCGTTCAATACAAGTTGTATTGGACGGATTCAAGTCTGATTCCCATAAAATAAATGCTGGTGAGCCCCAGGGCTCTGTTCTATCTCCGACTCTTTTCCTCATTTTTATAAATGATCTTCTGTCTGTTACTTCTAATCCACTTAACTGTTTTGCTGACGACTCTACCCTCAGCTTTTCATATTCGTTCGATAATTCACGTCCTTCGCCTTCGGACGTACAATTGCAACGGTGCCGTATGTCAAGCTCATTAAACTCCGATTTATACAGGATTATCAAATGGGGTAATAGGAATTGTGTGGAGTTTAATGCTTCGAAAACTCAATGCTGTCTTTTGTCGTTAAAATTTAACATACCCCCAATGCCCTTGTTCATGAATGGCACTTACATCGAAGAAACCGAAAAGCTCTCAGTACTCGGTATGTGTGTCAACGACGACCTCCGTTGAAACGACCATATATTTGTAATCGCTAAGAATGCTGCTAAGTAATTAGGTTTTCTGTATCGGTGTAAGAAGTATTTTTCTCCATCTGATCTGGCTACAATTTATAAAGCGTTTATACGCCCTAAACTCGAGTATAACTCCCACCTCTGGGCAGGTGCTTCACAAACATCGCTTCACTTGCTTGATAAAATACAAAATCGAGCGTTAAGATTGAAAGGAAATAGAACTGCCGCTGAAACAATTGCCCCTCTCGAACACCGACGCAATGTTTCATGTATTTCCTTATTTTATCGTTTTTTTTTTTTATAAAAAATGTTCAATTGAGGTAGCCAGGTGCATTCCTTCCCTTAAAAGTTTCGCCCGTAATACTCGTCGTGCTAGGAATGCCCATCAGTTCACCCTTGAGCCCAATTTCGGGCGTACCGTGAAATATAGAGATTCTTTATTTAGCCGTACAACACGACTTTGGAATGGTTTACCCGGCGAGAGGGAACAAATAGTCCCTTGTGCGCGCGTTATTAAAAAAAAAAAAAAAAAGTCACGTGTAATATCCAGAATAACTGATACACACCTTTGGTCCAACAAGTCCCCCCCCCCCCCCCCCCAAGTACAAAAAGGTGGTAGTAGTTAAGAGATGCCAAGTGTCAGGAAGAAAGCGTTAATGTATGTTTCCATTGCTTTGTTTGTTTTTCGAAAAAAATTGTTTAGACAAAAAATAATCACATGTATATTAATAATCTCTAAGAAACTGCATACCAAACTTTCAAAAAAAAAAATTTTTCAAGAAACTAAAAATAAAAAACAGGATTTTATCAAAACCGGTCCTACAATTTTCGAAATACATTTTTCATAAATTCTTTGTTATCTAAGGCGTTTGATGGCGTACTTCATATTTTACTAAAAACCGTTAAGTATTGTGGTTTTGATACTTCTTATAAGTTCAAACTGTGTTATTTTCAACGTAAATGTTTCTATTTTCTGTCAAAGATCTTACTTTCCAATGTAATTAGGCACATAAGAGCAAGTACGTGCGACCCAGTCGTGCTAATTTTTTGAAATAGGTGAAGTCACACTGTGTAGTCAAGATACCCCCACATCTGGCGACCTACGCCAAGCGACGCAGGCGTGCCATCGTCTTCTCAGTGGACATTCAAATCCCTTCCTACCTAACCCTCCTTTCCCACACATCTTCCTAATGCCTACTTTTCCTGTTCCTCTTCCCATCTGCCAGTCCCATTTCCGCCCTACCTCCCACCTCCTATTACTCTCCTCTTACCTCTCCAAATGTCATTCCTCCTCTTCCTCCCCTCCCCTCCTGTTCCACCTTTCAAATCCTAATACCTTATCCCTGATTCATCATCTGTCCAGATTCCCTTTCCTTCCTGATACCCTCTTTATAACCTATCCCTTCCTTCTCATACCTTCTCATCCCCTTCTCATACCATACGTTAGCCCAACCAAGGCCTACCCTCCTTCCCATCCAATCCTAATCTTTCTTATTGCTTATTTCATCCTATAAAGAACATCCTCGCGGAAGCAGGCCTCCCATCCATAGAACACCGCAGGGATCTTTTAACAGCACGATCGAGAATAAGTTGACTATTTTCTCACTTAAAACTCACGGACGGCTTTAGCTTGTACTAGGAGTTAGAAAACTGTCCTCTCAACCTGAGTATCGAACTGACGACCTTATCTACTGCACCAATACCGCCCTGCAAATACCAATATCCGCAATAATGTTCTAAAGAACCAACACAAGATTGTGCTACTATTGGTCCCAGGACACTCAGGGATCGAAGGGAACGAGTTAGCACATAGAGCTGTCAAAACAGCCTCAGAACAATCAAATGTACTTTCCATCTCTCCGACAAAAAAAGATTTCCTCAACGTGATCAACACTTATTGGGATAAAATAAGTATTGACGAATGGAAATCTTACGTTCACCACTATTCTTTCATAAACCAAAACGGTGAGCCTGCCACTTTGCTAACTAAAACGACAACCGCCATGAACAAATGCTTTCTTCGTCTACGCCTCGGACACACACAATCTACGCATGGACATCTTCTCAAAAAGGATAACCCCCAAACTGTCATCCCTGCCAATCCAATCAAATTTAACCATAAAACATTTAACATAGTTGGGACCATAGAGTAACTATTCTATAAAGAGGGATATCTACTGCCTTCTTTTGACAATGCCTACAAGTATTGGTATAGAACTTTCAAAAAATTGACGCCCATTGAGAGTGTAGTAGTGCTGAACTGTCAAATAATTGACGCCGATTGAGAGTGTAGTAGTGCTGAACTGTCAAATAATTGACGCCGATTGAGAGTGTAGAAGTCAAATAATTGACCTCTTCTTTTCAGTTTCCTTTTCTTTTTCATCACGAAATTGGGCGTGTTGGAAGATACTTAATAATAAAAACTGCCATCCCGAAATTTGACGTCATCAGTGACCCAAACTGACTAAATTAAATTACCATTTTTGGAAAGAATCCGAAAGAATCCGAAGTGTTAGTGGTGATGCGCTATCGTGCGATTTCTTCAACTTAATACTTGAAAAAATTATAAGAAACTCGCAAGTCAATTGTAGTGGGACAATTTTTTTCAAGTCTGTGCAATTGCTAGCATACGCTGACGACATAGACATCATTGGCAGAACTCGGCGAGCTGTCACTGGAACGTTTGCTAGCATTGAAGCTGAAGCGGCTAAGATGGGACTAGCAGTCAATGAGGCCAAAACGAAGTACCTGCTGTCCATAAAAAGGGACACACAACACTGGCGGATTGGACAAAACATCACAATAGACAGGTACAACTTTGAGGTAGTTAGGGACTTTGTGTACCTCGGATCCGCTATAACATCTGACAACAACATCTCGTCAGAAATAAAGCGAAGAATTACTCTTGCCAATCGCTGTTTCTATGGGCTAGGAAGGCAATTGAGTAGCAAAGCCCTCTCTCGAAAGACAAAGGAGACTCTGTATAAGACCCTAATCATCCCAGTCCTGCTATATGGCGCCGAGGCATGGACTCTATCTAAAGCGGATGAAGATATCCTTAGTCGTTTCGAGCGTAAGATTCTTCGGAAGATTTTTGGCCCTATCTGCGTTAACGGGCTTTGGAGGAGAAGGTTCAACCAAGAACTATACGAGCTGTACAGCGACATTGACCTGGTCAAAAAAATACGCATATCACGTTTAAGATGGCTAGGTCATGTAGAGCGAATGGATAACAATGCTCCGGCTCGCAGGATCTTCGATTCCATCCCAGAGGGTAGACGCAGTCAAGGAAGACCTCGCCTTAGGTGGCGCGCTCAAGTGGAGGACGACCTCAACCAACTTGGAGTGCAAAACTGGAGGCAGCTAGCCAAAGACCGAGTTGGCTGGAGAGGCATGTTGGTTGAGGCCCAGGTTTGTCCCGAACTGTAGCGCCACCTAAGTAAGTAAGTAGTATGTAGTGGACTTAAAATGTATATTAATCAATCAGATAAGACATTGGACCAAACCTGTGTAATTGGTTATTGGTTTATAGGATCATAGGGTTTTTAAATAGATTTCGGATAGGATGTGGAATGGGTCCGGGATCATAGGAACTAAGATAGGTAGGATACAGGAATGGGAACCGGTTAGTAAAAGGAAGCATTCAGGCACGGGTTGGAAGCAGCAACAGCCGCGAGAAAAGGGAATTGGTAGGATGAATATGAATACGGAAAGTTGAAGAACGGAAACAGAAGGTAAATCGGATCGCAGAAAAAGGAAACAAAGGGATATAGGCCGAAGGGGACGGAATGAGAAAGGTAACAGCGATGTTGAGTGTGAACCTCAACATGACAAGTAAAGATGTAGGGACAGGATAGAGAAACATGAATGGATAAAGAGGGAGGCTGATAACAGAGCATGGCACGCTTGCACGGCTCGGCTTAACTCGCCGGAAAAGGGGGGGATCTTGCTTTGATTTCAGCCGAAACCAACCACAAAAAACATAAATCGTGCCTAATCAAATGTAATTTGCTTACCATACTCCACCAGTACCTTTTGCTTACCCCAAATCATCTATCCTACCTGAAGAGTAGGAAAGATAGAATAGCTAACGCAGTGGCTTTGCCAACATAGAAGAATACCTCTTCAGAACAATAGCGGGGATACTATCAGGACCAGCGGATTTATGTACGTCAAGATGTTTTAAAACTCCAGCTACTGTAGGAATGCAAAAGAAGATTGGTCCGGCGGTGAACTGCTAAGCGAAAAGGTTAGCTTTTTCTTGAGAACTAACAAACGGTGTGTCATTGATGACAAGCGTCGGAATCGAGGACGAAGAAGTGTTCTTTATATTTCTTACAAATGACCAAAAATTTTTGCTACCTTTGGGACATTATAGTAATTTTTGTCTTAATTGTTTGTCTTGTAAAAATTTGGTCCGTCGAATAAGGGCGTTACAGGCAATCCTGGCTTGTTTAAATTTTTTTCCGGTTTCCTTCAAATGATATTTGAAATTTGTTCATTTTATAATAAAAAGTAAATTAAATGGATTCAAAAAGTGTGTTTTTAAGGCCGAAAATGAAGTAGGAAAGGAAGAAAAATGTAAAAATTTAAATACATATGTAGAGAAGTGGTTTGTCTCTGCTCGATATCCCTAACAAAGAGTGAGTGCAATGCTGAGTGAATTTTTAAATTTAAAAAAAATTAAACGTTTGGTTTTTTAAATTGTTTCGACTCAATATCAAAGGAATTTACAGTTGCTCCTTATGTCCCATATTGAAACTGGCCGCTTCAACAGTAGAGGATTCATATCAAGAGTGTTGGCAAGATTACTAAATTGTTTGGGTCTAAGTAAAACATTACACAACAACAAGGCACCCAAAAAATTAAAAATTCTATTTAAATACAAAATTGAGGGTTTAACCAATTTTAGTATTTTTATTTATATTAAACATTTAGAATTTTTAAAGATCCACAAGTAATCCGCCAGCAATCCATCACCTAAATACCTATTGCTTTCAATTTCAATAGAAAAATTACATTGGAAAGTGCTTTCGCTTTACTTTTGGTCGAATGAAAAACGAATCGTATTTGGGAATACGAAAATAACAATGCGCCTTCCAAAGCGATCCGCCGCGCATTTGGGAATAACCCCCAGGTTTGTATATAACACGGTCTTTGGCGTTAGAATGCCTGGTAAATTAAAATATATTTTGGGGAATTCACAACATCTCGGACCGATGAATTCCAGGAGGAGGCGAAAAGGTCCACCTGCAAGAACATCAGCAGGGCATCCCGACTGTTGTCTTACTACAATGGTGGTGGTAAGATATGGCACGATTCATGTTTTTTACTTGCGATTATAGGGACCATAAGGCAAGTTTAGGATTCAATGAAACATGACATTACGATCATAGAGAAGTCTAAAAAAGTAATCGACAAAAAATTTCTGTCTGTCTGTCTGTCAGTATGTTCAACTAGCTACAGCCTAAACGGCTTAAGCGATTATCTTAAAATTTGGTGTGTGTTATTCTTTTAGCATTCCCCAGAGGAGGAATTAAAATTTTATTTTTAGGCAAAAAAATTTCGGTACCTGCCATATGACCGTTTGGGAAAAGCATATTTTTCTCGAAAACGGCCCCAACGATTTTGATGAAAATTTTTGAGAATATTTTTTCTTGCATTTGGTACCTTTCTATAACGGTTTTTTTTAATTTTGGGCTTTCTCGATAACGGCTCTTTGAATTTCTGTCACTTTTTTTTTTAAGAAGGGGTAAGTCAAGCATGTCAAACTCGGGGCCAACAACGGATAACTTTGTGGCCCAGGCCTCGTTATTTATAATTTTGAGCTTTAGTTTATAATTTGTATTTTGAATTTTCAGGTTTTCACACATTTTCAATTTTTGTCAGCGATGAACATGAAACAAACTCATTAAATTGTTATCAATTAATCCATTCCAGTCTCATGCATACAAATTATTCCGGTTTGAAAATGTTGAGGCTTTGAAGGTTGTCTTTATTTTTTTCGATTTTTTCCAAGAATATAGAATCAGGGCCGAATCATATGCAAAAGGATGTAATCGAAATCAAGTGAGACTCCGAATTAAAATATAAATTCGATGAAGCTGAAATGGCCGAATTTTACTAGTATTTGCCAATCAGATTTACGAACACTCGAAAATTGGTATATGAAATCGTTTGCGTGTTTTGAAGTATCAATCGGTGCAAGCAGTTATTTTCACTCATGAAAGGGAATATGTCACGTGTAATATCCAGAATAACTGATATACACGTTTGGTCCAACAAGATTTCCCCCCAAGTAGAAAAGGTGGTAGTAGTTAAGAGATGCCAAGTGTCAGGAAGAAATCGTTAATATATGTTTCCATTGTTTTTTTTGTTTTTCGAAAAAAAATGTTTATACAAAAAATAATCACATGTTTGTTAATAATCTCTAAAAAACTGCATACCAAACTTTCAAAAAAAAAATTGTTCATGAAACTAAAAATAAAAAAGAGGATTTTATCAAAACCGGTCCTACAATTTTCGAAGTACATTTTTCATAAATTCTTTGTTATTTAAGGCGTTTGATGGCGTACTTCATATTTTACTAAAAACCGTTAAGTATTGTGGTTTTGATACTTCTTATAAGTTCAAACTGTGTTATTTTCAACATAAATGTTTCTATTTTCTGTCAAAGATCTTACTTCCCAATGTAATTAGACACATAACAGCAAGTACGTGCGACCCAGTCGTACCCATTTTTTGAAATAGGTGAAGTCACACTGTGTAGTCAAGATACCCCCACATCTGGCGACCTAAGCCAAGCGACGCAGGCGTGCCATCGCCTTCTCAGTGGACATTCAAATCCCTTTCTACCTAACCCTCCTTTCCGACACATCTTCCTAATGCCTACTTTTCCTGTTCCTCTTCCCATCTGCCAGTCCCATTTCCGCCCTACCTTCCTACCTCCCACCTCCTATTACTCTCCTCCTATCTCTCCAAATGTCATTCCTCCTCTTCCTCCCCTCCTCTCCTGACCTACCTTTCCCATCCTAATACCTCATCCCTGATTCATCATCTGTCCAGATTCCCTTTCCTTCCTGATACCCTTTTTTATAACCTATCCCTTCCTTCTCATACCTTCTCATCCCCTTCTCATCCCATACGTTAGCCCAACCAAGGCCTACCCTCCTTCTCATCCCATCCTAATCTTTCTTATTGCTTATTTCATCCTATAAAGAACATCCTCAATGAAGCAGGCCTCCCATCCATAAAACACCGCAGGGATCTTTTAACAGCACGATCGAGAATTAGGTGACTATTTTCTCACTTAAAACTCACGGAAGGCTCTAACTTGTACTAGGAGTTAGAAAAATATCCTCTCAACCTGAGTATCGAACTGACGACCTCCGGATCAGAAGCAAACATCTTATCTACTGCACCATTGCCGCCTGCAAATACCAATATCCGCAATAATGTTCTAAAGAACCAACACAAGATTGTGCTACTATGGGTCCCAGGACACTCAGGGATCGAAGGGAACGAGTTAGCGCATAGAGCTGTCAAAACAGCCTCAGAACAATCGAATGTACTTTTCATCTCTCCGACAAAAAAAGATTTCCTCAACGTGATCAACACTTATTGGGATAAAATAAGTATTGACGAATGGAAATCTTACGTTCATTACTATTCTTTCATAAACCAAAACGGTGAGCTTGCCACTTTGCCAACTGAAACGACAACCGGCATGAACAAATGCTTTCTTCGTCTACGCCTCGGACACACACAATCTACGCATGGACATCTTCTCAAAAAGGATAACCCCCAAACTGTCATCTCTGCCAATCCAATAAAATTTAACCATAAAACATCTTACATAGTTGGGACCATAGAGTAACTATTCTATAAAGAGGGAAATCTACTACCTTCTTTTGACAATGCCTACAAGCTGGTCAAATAAGTATTGGTGTAGTACTGTCAAAAAATTGACGCCAATTGAGAGTGTAGTAGTGCTGAACTGTCAAATAATTGACGCCGATTGAGAGGGTAGTAGTGCTGAACTGTCAAATAATTGACGCCGATTGAGAGTGTAGAAGTCAAATATTTGACCTCTTATTTTCAGTTTCCTTTTCTTTTTCACCACGAAATTGGGCGTGTTGGAAGTGCCATCCCGTAATTTGACGTCATCAGTGACCCAAACTGACTAAATTAAATTACCATTTTTGGAAGGAATCCGAAGTGTTAGTGGACTTAAAATGTATGTTAATTAATCAGATAAGACATTGGACCAAACCTGTGTAATTGGTTATTGGTTTATAGGGTTATAGGGTTCTTAAAATTAAATAACATATATTTTTTTCTTTTTACAGGTGAACACAATTTCGAGTCACCGTGCACAGCAACAGTTCGAGATGAAAAGATATGTGTTATATTCGTTGCTTATTGCGACTAATTGATGTAGCGAGATAGGAATAACACAGTGGGGCGTTTCTTTGGTTTAAGTGGCATATGTTTTATATACAAAAAAAATTTAAATTAGATGTCGACAATTAAAATTAGTAAAAACGAAAAAAAAAAACAAAGGAACGCCTGTAGAGCGCCGTAGATTTTTTGTTTATATTTGTTTTCATTATTATTTACTAATATTTGTAAATGAAAAAAAAAAGAATTTTTAATAAAAAAGATTTTAAGAGATCTTAAGCGATCGCAACAAAACACCAGCTTTGAGGAGATCCTATCGGACTCAATGATGGTGGCTCGGATTGGTACTAAATTTAAATAAATACGTTTCGTTTGTTGGGAAGTGGGGAATTAACCCATGAAAACAAAAGCCGGGCAATATCTATTCGTAATTAGTATATGAACTAGTTTATTATTTTTTTTATATATTTTCTTTTTTTTTATAATGTATCGCGCTGGTAACTAACACGAAACCACTTTAAATGTAGATACTAACCAAACTCCTAATTATAATTTTTACTAAGTGGGGCTCTAAACAAAGGCCGTTGAAGCCAACAAAAAAAAACCTTTAAACTCGCAAAGGAAATAAAATAGCTACTTTTATAAATGAATAAATAAACTAAAAACAATTAATAATAATTTGACTAAAACATAAAACTTAGTTAAATGAACATCAAATATATTTCACCATCAATAAATAATATCTAATAACAATCAGTATAAACAAAAATAATTATGGAATGACGATATAAATAAAATTACTAAATAAATAAAAATGAATAAATACATTAAATCAAATAAATACCTAAGAATAAATAAATTAATACAAATAAATAAATAATTAAAATTAACACATACATAGAGTTAGATAAATAAATAACATTTATAAATAAATAAAGTTAATTAGTGGATAACATTAATAAATAAATTAAATTAAAAAACACATACAATTAATACCTAAATAAAATTAATAAATTAACAAAAATTAATAAATGGATTAAAACAAATAAATACATAAAATAAATAAATCTGGGAACAGACATCAGGTACTAGGGCCGTTATCGCATAGAGTAGAGTTCTTCCCGTCAGTATGTTTATCACACGTAGTTATTATAACAGATCTTTATTGCTTGATGTCCTTTGCGTGAAATATACCTATCTTTTTGGCACACAGATTTTCCAGTTCGTACATGTTCTTTCCGACCTTCTTTACTCTTCTGCATTTTACGAATTTCGAGCAAAGTTTTGACGAAAGGTATTTAGAAGAGGCGCTTAAAACGAAATTTCGTCGGAACACTTCCTGTCCTGGTACGAACCGAACGTTACGACTCCGGATATTATAAGTCTTCGCAGCTTTTTCGCTCGCTTTCAAAATATTCTCCTTTACCTTATGTCTAATACATTGCCACCGATTTTGTCTCGGAAGAGTGAACAGTTCTCCATCGTTAATCGCATTTAATCTTTGGACTAGATCATAACTCTTGCTGTGTGTTATCATATTCACCCCGAACAGAGTGAAGTATGGTGACACGCCGGCCGAAGAGTGTATTGAGCTTCTCAACGCGCACGCTATGTCGCTCATGCGAACATCCCATTCACGCTGATCTTCTTGCAAATATGAGCGAATGGCTGCTAGTAGCGTTCTATTTACTCTTTCCGAGGCGTTTTATTGAGGAGCATAGTTAGCGGTTTTGAAGTGGCGCACACCATAACTTTGAAAAAAATTCTGAAAATCCTTGCTAATGAATTGTTTTCCGTTATCCTGCGGTACTCCAAATGCATTAAAGACTTCTTCTTTTGAAAATTTGACAATACTTGCTGTATTGGCCGCGCGCAAAGGTTTCAAAAACACATACTTCGATAGGTGTTCCAACACTACAAACACATATGCATTCCCTGCTTTGGATCTTGGGTATGGACCCAAGAAATCGACATAAAGTTTCTGAAAGGGTAGATCTGTAACAAAATTACTACACATAGGTGGACGAAGGATTTGATTTGACGGTTTACTCTGCTTACATGTAGTGCAACGGGATACAAATTGTTTTATCTGCACAGTCATATTCGGCCAAAAGAAATATTGCCTTATGCGATGCAAAGTCTTAGCCGTTCCTCCGTGAGTAGCTTTCGGGGGTTCTTGAGCTAATCTTATTATTTCCTCTGTCAAACCGGAGGGAATCCATAAACGTCGAACCTGCCTCGCGTTCTTGGGTAACGGGAAGTCCCTTTCTGCTTCCACCTTCGCAGTGTCCGTCTTCAGCTTCCCCCCACCGACAATGAAACCTAGATATTTCAATTCCTTTTTGGCCCTATCTGCGTTAACAGGCTTTGGAGGAGAAGGTTCAACCAAGAACTATACGAGCTGTACAGCGACATTGACCTGGTCAAAAAAATACGCATATCACGTTTAAGATGACTAGGTCATGTAGGGCGAATGGACAACAATGTTCCGGCTCGCAGGATCTTCGATTCCACCCCAGAGGGTAGACGCAGTCAAGGAAGACCTCGCCTTAGGTGGCGCGCTCAAGTGGAGGACGACCTGAACCAACTTGGAGTGCAAAACTGGAGGCAGCTAGCCAAAGACTGAGCTGGCTGGGGAGGCATGTTGGTTGAGGCCCAGGTTTGTCCCGAACTGTAGCGCCACCTAAGTAAGTAAGTAAGTATTTCAATTCCTTGAAGCAGAATTTAGACTTTTTCAGATTTATGGTGAGGTTTGCCTTCCGCAGGCACTTTGCCACTTCTTCCAGCAGGGTACCATGGGTCTCAAAGTCCGGAGCTATAATGAGCAGATCATCTAGATAGACGAAAACACGGTCCCTGAGTTGTGCAGGAATCACCTTGTCCATTAAACAGCATAACCTTTGGGCTGCATTGCACCGTAAGCTGGTACAAGGATCTTCCCGGTACCGCAAACGCAGTTTTCTCCCTACTCGCTTTCTCCAGCGGTATTTGCCAAAAGGCCTCCTTCAAAACAACGCTGCAAATGTAGTAAGTGTCCGGCAGCTAGCTGAGAAGCCCATCAATATGTGGCAGTGGGTTGGCATCCTCTTTGCTCAATGCGTTGACCTTGCGTGAGTCCAAGCAAAACCTATATTTTACCGAACCATTTTCACCTGGCTTCTTGATCAACACTACTGGCGAGCACCAAGGACTCTCGCTTTCCTCAATAACGCCGAGCTTCAACATCCTGTCCAATTCCTGGTACAGGATAGCTTGCACCGCTGGAGATACCGGGTAGTGACGCTGCTTAACAGGGATCGTATCCTCCGTATCTATGACGTGCTCCATCAGAATGGTCTTGCCGAGACCGTGGCGTTCAAAATCCAAAAATTTACCCTTGAGTACGTACAACTGGTACTGCTGTGCTGGCGAAAGCTGGTGGGCGTTCATCACATCTCCAGGCTCTTCCAGAATTGAGACGGCGCTAATAATGTTCGGTGCAATTTGAAAAGCCCCCCAAAAATAAACCCCGAGGTAAACCTCCTGATCCAAATTGGGCACCAGGTAAAATGTAATAAAACGGGTTTGGTCTTTGTATTCCACCGGCGTTTGAATTTTCCCTATGATCTCTTGATTTTTACCATCGGTCGTTTTAACCTTTGCTTGGTACGGCAATTAACGCTACGTTTAGCAAATCAACCACTGACATACAATTTTTCCCAAAATGCTGACGCTGGCTCCACTGTCTAAAAGCCCTAAAAACTGCTTTCCCCCTATTATAATTTTGGCATATAATCTGGGATCATTTTTAGTGTTTATCACAGTGGCCAGGAGGTTCCGTTTTGCCTCTTTCCTCAACTGGTAGCGTAGGCGCGTTTTTTGCAATTCTTTTTTCTTACTTATTACAAATCCTATCTGTAGCTTGTTCGTATTATTCCCTTACTCTTGTGTATAACGGCTTAGGTTCCCTGAATTTCGAACTTCTATTTGGTCCCTGAAAATCTATACTTTTGTTTCTTTTTAAAATTTTAACGTTACTAATGTCTCTTTCCCGGCCCAGGAACGCACGCTCAGCGTCTTTACAGGTGTTTCGCAGATGGTCCAGTGAGTAGACGGCCTGGGGGTACACCAGACGTTTATTTCGCTCATTTAGATTCTCCTTAAGGACACGAACCAATTCCAACTCCGAGATCTGTCTCCTAAGCTGAGACTTCATTTTTTTGACGGCGGCGAAGTAATCCTCACTGGACTCCCAAGCACCTTGTCTGCGATCCATGATGTCCCTCATAATATCCAGGTCCAATTTGGAACTGCGGAATTGCCGCATTAAGGCGTCGCGGAGCATCGACCAATCAGGACTATAATTGGACCGCTGAAACTGCCAGTACCAGTCATGGGCAGTGCCTGAGAGCAGCAAGTGGAAGTCCCTCAAAATCTCAGCCCAGGAGCAGTTGTGTTGTTTCTGCAATGTCAATGGCGGTGAAAGTTGGCGGAATATAATTTCCATTGACGTGGCCTCTGGACCTATCTGCTGGGGATCTGGGCGACCTCAGCTCCACAGGTGGCTCAGGACGAACCGTTCTGTTTATATTGCCTACTAAAAACTCCAGAAAATTCTTCCGGACTTCGGCCTTGCGAGACTCAGCAAGTTCGCCTTTCAAAGTGCCTGTGTACGATTCGTAAGCCTGAACAACCGCTAAATTTATTACTGTTTTTAACTCATGTGAGACGCTAACCTCATTTCCATTTCTATTTCCGTTATCATCATTTCTATTCGTAGGTTTATTCGTGGTAGGTACTAACGGCACCACCTCTCGAGGACGATTTGCTTGAATACCCCCTGGCCGAGCCATCGGACCAGTATCACCCCTATCTAGCGGTGGACCTGGATTTTCCACTTTCGGAATTGTTCCGGTACCCATTCGCGGTCTGGTCATCTCAATCTCCCTACCAAGTTGAGGTGGCTTCGTTCTCGGATTGAGGAACACCTCCCACTCATGCCGATTCGTACGTACGTTTTCCCCCCCTTCTGCATCTCTCGGAGCTACTTCGGCAAATAATTCCTTGTGGATACTTCGGGCTCTAGGCATAAGATCTTCATCCCAATTTATGGGCTCGAAACGACCACAGGACAAAAGATCTTGTGGTCCTAAAGATCGGGCTCTTTCCAGGTTATTCTGGACCGCAACTCCTTCATAGCCCATGGACCAATCCCTCAACGCTGTGATTGGGTTGCTGAGTTGGTTTACTCTGGGTAACTGTGTATCCGAATGCCTAGATTGTCTCCCTACTGAAGAATCTACCAACCCTGTCAAACTGCTAAAGGAGGGTAGCTCCCTCCTGATTGATGATGATTCGCTGCTAACGGCTGTGTGGGAGGGTTCTAGAGGAGTTGGCTGTGTCACACCTTGTAGAGTGTCCCTAGCTACTGGAGGAACCTACTTTGCAACGCATTTTCTAACCGGACTGTGTTTAACTGGTGCCATGTCGATCGTATAGTCTAACAACTTTTTTGCAACAGACCGAGTGATAACTCTTTTTTTTGTTATTGGATTTCTTTTACTGATAGTACTCTTTTTATCTATATGTTTCATCCCTTGACGCCACCCTTATTGAGGCTTTTCTTTCGAGTTGGGCCTAAACTCGAAACTGGACAACTGACGACGTCACACCGTATGCGAGCAGAATTACCCAGTAGACTTAAGAAAACCGTATACAAACAGATAAAGTATTCAAACAGATACAAAAATAACATAATGTATATCAACTTAAAGAAAATTAGAATATGTGTAGTTTAAACGAGTTCCTAATTTATTAATATCAAAATAATTTAGTTTGTATATGTAAAAGAACCTAACGATAAATAAAAAGTAGTATATGTATATGTTTGTAACTTCTTAGATGTAAGGTAGTATTTCAAAATAGTGTAAAAGAAATTTAAATATAATTATTAGGTATGTAGATGGTTATAAATAAGAATCCAAAAATTAGTGGGCATGTAGTTATAAAAAATAACCCAATAATACTTCAAAATGATATAACTTAAAAATTAAAGGTAATTAGAAGGTATGAAGTTATAAGTAAGCTTTTGAAAGTTATTATCAGTTGTTAACTTTCTTAGAACGATTGTTTGTAAGATGATTGTAACTTGATTGTATCGATATTTGAATCGAAATAAACTTTGCGCTTTGATAGTGTGTTATTTCATAGTGGGTGGGGGTGTTGGAAACGGCTGTCTTCGGAGGTCCTATTTTGTCGATGACGTAGAGTTTGGATCTTAAGACTATAATTCGTATTATGGCTGGGGTAAGAATTCCTATGGTTTGGTACTGTAGGTAGAAGGTAAGCAATCAAAGCGAATATCAAATAAAAGGTAAAACAAATACAGGTAGGTACACAAACGACAGAGGTACATAAATACTTTACTAGCTCTCAATTGGTGTTCCTGTTTGGAGGTTGAAGAATCGTCGCGATTAAAAGGGCCTTCTCATGAGCGATCCCGATGAAGAAATACGGCTCCCCTCACTCCAAGGGAACATCAATTGAGAAGGGCGGACACACAAGGGGACCCCTTGACACCGCTGGTGGAGCTAAGATAAACGTCGCTATTGATTCGGCATCCTATGGTTATCCTTTGTCAAGACATACGAGACCCTGCTCCATCAGCAACCCCAATCGGAACCTCAACGTTGCCACCAGTGGTGAGCCGGAAAATTCCGCCGTGATTCAGCAGTGCGCCAGCGACCTTCTACTTGAAGGCTTGCGGAACCTCCAAACCTTAGCCGGTGGCAAAAAAACTACGTACATTTCGAATCCTTCTGTTCCCGACGGCATCATTCCTCTTATCATCGGAAGTGAACGAGTATTCTAAAGAGCCATCCCGATCACGACATACGCCAAGCGATATGATGGTGTCGAGACCAACAGGACTTATTGGAGAAGGGTACAAAACACGTTAAGAGCCATTTTGTAAGTGGTTTATAGAGTTATAGGGTTCTTAAATAGGTTTCGGATGGGATGTGGAATGGGTCTGGGATCATAGGAACTAAGATAGGTAGGATACAGGAATGGGAACCCGCACGGGTTGGAAGCAGCAACGGCCGCGAGAAAAGGGAATTAGTAGGATGAATATGAATGCGGAGAGTTGGAGATGGGAAACGGAAGGTAAGTCGGATCGCCGAAAAAGGAAAAAAACGGATATAGGCCGAAGGGGACGGAATGAGAAAGGTAAAAGCGATGTTGAGTGTGAAACTCAACATGACAAGTAAAGATGTAGGGACAGGATAGAGAAACATGAATGGATAAAGAGGGAGGCTGATAACAGAGCATGGCACGCTTGCACGGCTTGGCTTAACTCGCCGGAAAAAGGGGGGATCTTGCTTTGATTTCAGCCGAAACCAACCACAAAAAACATAAATCGTGCCTAATAAAATGTAATTTGGTTACCATACTCCACCAGTACCTTTTGCTTACCCCAAATCACTGCAGATGGTTTGCAGTTTGCTCAACAAACAGGGTGTTTTAAATTTCTTTTACTTCGACGGAAAAAGTCAAAATGACGATCAAGTAAATTAAAGGGAAAACAAAATTACAAAAAAAAAAACAAAATATACCGGGATAATCAAAAATAACAGAACTTATCTCTAATATTATACTTATCGATACAATACAAATAAATAAATAAATAAATACATAAGTTATATAAAGATTACAGCAAAAAACAACAAATTTATAGATATATGTTTTTTTACATTCGAAAAAAAAATTTTTTTTGTTTTTAATATAATTTTTTTTATATTGTTTTGTTAGAAAATAGGTTTTTTTTTATATAATATTGAACAAAAGAAAATTTTAGAAAAAAAAATTGCAACAACCAAAAACTTAGAAGACTCCGAAAGGTGGTGAAAAAAAAATGAAGACACCCCTTCACCCCTGAATTCCTTCAGCCGTCCCTGAAAAGGCACTCCTGATTTTTTTTTTTGGGAGCATATATTGACACGAGTTCAGTTATCTCTAAAAGAGCTCTCTTAAAGATAAATGCAGAACCTTCGACACAAAACAAAAAAACCCTAACGGGCCCACCGTACCGATAACGGCCGACGGAAACCGAGCGGAGAAGTCTATTTATCCTCTCCCCCTCCTATTTCGAATCTTCCATTATTGTTTTCTTTTCTAAAGTGATCCTTGATCTCACTTTAAAATTTTCTTTAAAAATTCCTTATTTTTACTTTATAAAATTCTTCAAAAAATATCCTTATTTCTCTTTATAAATTTCTTTTAAAAAAAGTCCTAATTTTTACTTTTTAAATTTCTTTAAAATAAAAAAAAATTCTTAATACGCCAAAAAACACAATAACAATAAAAAACAATTTAACGATCACAAAAGAATCGATTAAAAAAATTTTTTTTGTATAAGCAAGTTCCAAAAGTGTAGGAAAAATTAACGGCGGCCACGACTCGCTTCCTCAGCAGTAGTCCGCAAATTCCGGTGACTGCCTTAACGGTCCTAGTGGAGCTTTTATTCTCTGGTTGTATCTGAAATTTTCTCGGTTTTATATCGGTTTTGGATTTAAACCACCCAAAAAAAAGAAGCACCAATCGCCGAGCTGATCTCGGTTTTGATCGTTTTCCACCTGAATGATTAACAGAATAGGGGTTGGTTTTCTCTTTACTTTAAACTATGGATTTTTTTTTCTTTGTATATCTTATAATTATGACTTACCCACTCTGGTGTAAAAACTTATGTAGAAAAAAAACCTTTCTAGGCTTAAATGGAATTTTTGCTCTTCTTTTTTTTTATTTGTTCGCTTGTTTTATTTTAAATCGCGCACAAAGAGAAACACATCATGCCTTCTTTAATTTGGCAACTATTCTAATTTACTTGACGGCACTCCTATCGCTTTGACTGTTCGTTTGAGTTTGGCTAGATGCAAAACCCATTCCTCTACGCAAGACGATGTCGCGCTTGTGCAGACTTTTTTTGTCACGCACACATACATTGTGTCCCCGAAATGTCGCCAATTTCCTAACCTTTTCTCTTTCTGCAAAATTTTCTCAATATTCAAAGCAGACCTTTCTGCCGAAAGATAGCCTACACTTTTATCTTTCAAAAAAAAAGAACGAACATGCCTTTACCTTCCACAACTACCTTACCTACTCTCCTTGTGTACATGCCTTTCTTTCCATATTTGGCAGCCATCGGTTGGAATCTGGATTCTATCGTTTTCCTCTTTGGACAGCCAATCAAAATTCGGCTTTGATATTTTCATTGAGAAAAACGATAAGCTCCTCCGCTTCCCTCATTCCATTCAAGTTTCATTCATAATTACTATTTTCACATAATAGAAAAAGTAAACAAGACGCCATATTGACAAGGTAAGTAAATTTTTGGTTTTCTTTATTTTTGTTTCCTTTTTTTTATCTTATTTCTTTCTAGGTTTATATTTCCTAAGGATATGCGGCTATTTCAAAACAACTTTCCCTCCGGCATTGAAGAAAACCTAAGTAAATTAATCTAATACCTTTTCTATGTAATTACTTTAGTTTAACATCATCCTTTCAGCCACAACAAAATTTTTCAACAACAACACATCGCTGAGCCTGAGAATTATTCTTTCCCAATTTGGATTACATTTCTTTTTCGGAATAGTCTGGCACACAAACAAGGTAAGTTAAACTGAGGAAAAAAAATGTAAATATATTCATTCAGTATCCTTGACACAGAAACGCGAGTTTTTTTTGTTTGGTGAAGCTGTGACGTCACCGCCAGATAAGTTGGAAAATAGCAACAAATGGGTATTGTCATCTTTGGTCTTTGTTTTTTTTTTTTTTTTTTTTTAATCAAATCCAACAAAATTATATAACATATATTTTTTTCTTTTTACAGGTGAACGCAATTTCGAGCCACCGTGCACAGCAACAGTTCCAGAAAATAGCAACAAGTGAGTATTGTCATCTTTGGTCTTTGTTTTTTTTTTTTTTTTTATCAAATCCAACAAAATTAAATAACATATATTTTTTTCTTTTTATAGGTGAACACAATTTCGAGCCACCGTGCACAGCAACAGTTCGAGATGAAAAAGGTATGTGTTATATTCGTTGCTTATTGCGACTAATTGATGTAGTGAGATAAGAATAACACAGTGGGGGCGTTTCTTTGGTTCAAGTGGCATATGTTTTATATAAAAAAAAATTAAATTAGATGTCGATAATAAAATTAGTAAAAACGAAAAAAAAGGAACGCCTGTAGAGCGTTTTTTTTTTTGTTTATATTTGTTTTCATTATTATTTACTAATATTTGTAAATGAAAAAAAAAATTTAATAAAAAAGATTTTTATAAAAATGATCTTAAGCGATCGCAACACCTGCATCAATTAAAACTTACTTTTCCGTTTTTTTTTTCTAAAACGGAAATTATTTTTTTCAACAGGGGTCACTGATGATGTAAAAATACGAAAGTCGCTATCTTGTTTTCTTGTATTATGAGGAGACACTAGTAAGTTACTCGAATGCAAGTTGTTATACTTTATTATTTTTTTCCCTGTCCTTTACATATTGTGTGCTTGAAAACTATATAAACATTTAAAACTGGTTAAGCAACATTCAAGAGTTTCAACCATTTTACCTGATACCTAAACTTACGATAGTGTATTGATTGTTCTAAGAATTAATTTAAACAAGCATTTGTCAGAATATAACGGTTTTTTTTTTAAATAAAACAAAAACGGTTTTAGAGATCAATGAAATTCATTATTCCTGTGAAAGTACTTTCGATGCCATTATGTATGGAACTCAATTTCTGTTGCATGGCCACAACGGGCACGCTTGCAGAAGTCCAGACACTGAACCCAATTTTCAACGGTTTTCAAGCATACATCGGCCGAAGTTCATCAATCGTCGCAGGCCTGTTGGCATAGACCATAGACTTGACGTAGCCCCACAGGAAATAGTCTAACGGCGTCAAATCGCACAACCGAGGCGGCCAAGCGACTGGACCATTTCGTGAGATAACACGTTCTCCAAACTTGTTTTCCAATAAATTGATTGTGACATTCGCTGTGTGGCTTGTGGCACCGTCCTGTTGGAACCACATGTCCTCCAAGTCCATATCCAATTGGGGCCAAAAATATTCGGTTATCATTGAACGGTAGCGATCCATTCACAGTAACGTGCCGGTCTTGATCATCACGGAAGAAGTACGGCCCAATGACGCCGCTGTCCCATAAACCGGGATGCAATGATGACTCATGGAGTACGTGTGGATCGCTGCCTGACCAATACCGCATATTTTGTTTATTGACGAAGCCATTCAGCCAGAAATGGGCCTCATCGCTGAAGATGATTTTTCAATGAAAATCCGAATCATTTTCAAGTTTTTGCTCAACCCAATTCACGAACATACGACGCTTCTGGTGGTCAAGCGGCTTCAGTTCTGGCGTCAATTTAATCTTGTAAGGATGTAGGCCAAGATCTTTTCGCAAAATTCGCCACAACGACGTCACAGAGATGGCCAATGCTTGAGAACGACGTGTGAGAGACACATTTGGGCTTTCTGCAACAAAAGCTCCAGCGGCAGCAATATTCTCGACACTACGGGCACTTCTTTGTCTCACTGGCACGGGAACTCCGAATTTCGGTAGTAAATTTTAGTAATTTCGACTCGTTGTTGGCTCGTATATCTTTTCATCATGAAATGGCAAACCTTACTGAAGAGAAATGTCAAAATAGCGGCAAAAAATATATCGTCGTTTGCTGTCTCTGTCGCTCTACTTTTGTAGCGTCCCTGTTGAAAAACCCGATAAACCCGTATAACACATCCCAAGTCACATAGAGCGCGTTTTCAACCCCGCGTCAAGTTCCACAAGTCGTAAATTTGTTCGATTATTTACAAATAATTTTTTATTGACGTCGCGTCGCGTTAATTCTTCGTTAAACAGGGCCAACGCATCGGTTGACGATATCGTTTGCAACATCGTGAACGATAGACAAGCTTCATGTAACAATAAATATCCCAATACTATCGTCTCGACGATAGCAATTGCACGATAGCTATTTAGCAATCGTCGTCCCGTTTGTGTTCTTTAAGTTGTGTCTTGTATTTATTAAAAGTACCTAAATATTATAAAAAAATGTTTCGCCGCAATGTATTATTCCTGCCGAATGAGGAGGAAATCAACATTCGAATAATACAAATAAGAAGAGAACTAAGAGATGCATCGGATCTCTTATCTCTTCCAACAAAAATCTAAGCCAATATAAAAACCTATTTTTTCTTCATTTTATTACAAATATTTTGGAATAATTACAGCTTTATTAATCGTTTCGGTCGTTCTAATGAAACTGCTTTATTTTTTTTTTACTTTCAAGAATATTTTACATTTTGAAAAACAAAAGTCGATTTTTGCTGTCAATTTGGAATGTTCAGTGGCTCTCAAACTGAAACAACGAGAGCGATAGACGACACGAGAGCGATAGTGTTTCGTAAAGCAAACTATTGGCAATAGCGTTCAGTGCTATCGCTTTGACGATTATCGTCCGAAAAGTTACATGATGAGAGCTTAGAACGCGTTTTAAATGCGATATAGAGTTTATTTTACGCAGTGTTCAGATTATTTTGACAGCGTTTTAAAGAAAGATTTTTTTTTAATATTTTGTGCCTGGTAAATTAAGTTTTTCTTAATTTGTTATAGAAATTAATAAATTACTCTTTTTTTTATTTATTTTGTGTCATTTAATATTGTACTCTTTAAATGAAAAAAAAATAACCTATAATTGGCATTTAGTAAGAAAGTGAAAATCAAGATTCAAATATTAAAGCGCTGCGGATAGCTCTCTGTCTGACATTCTCTAACGCCGTATTTAGATTGCCGTTTGTAAAATAATCTCAACACAGCGTAAAATAATTTCAACAAATTATTAATCCTACAAACTTAAAAAGAAAAACAATGCATTATATTGGTTTATATTACAAAATTGTACACATTATATTTTTTCGTACGAATAGACCTTGTGTACTTGATTTCTTTTTTCGGTTGTTTCTTCAAAAAAGGAATCATGTACATTACAAGGTCTAAGAAAATCACCTTAAGCCTTAAGGAATACATTTCGAACACATCCCGCTCGATATGGTGGAGGTGGGTTTCTAAAACGTCAACAACAACATAACAGAAATGAAGTTATAGGTACAAATTGTTTTCGATAGAAAATTTTATTAAAAAACATATATCAATATGAACATTGAGCAAATTGTTTAGTGAATATTGTGTAGTGATAGTGACAATTAGTGCTTATAATCATTAAAAAAACGAATAAGCAGTTTAATTTTGTAAAAAGGACACAATAATTCACGGAGTTTCTTCACTTCGAACAATTTGTGAGAATTCCACAAAGTACCGCCAGTCATCAGTATCAGATCAGTATTTAAAAAAAAATTAATTTAAATGAAATTAATTAATAAAAAAAACTTAATAAATGAATGAATAAATAAAAAATAAATGAAAAGAAATTAATTCCATACACCATTCAAATTCTGCGGCCATCATTCGTACGTTGTTATCTTCTTGTAATGTGTTGTTTGAGCAACATCCGAAGCAAGTATGAAGCAAAATTAGAAGAACAAAAAATACAATCAAAGAGAAACGTCAAAAAAGTTAAAGGGACAGTTCTACCCGTGCATGTTCGGGTTACTCCATTTCTATTTCATTATCTTTTTCTTTCGCACTCAAAGCATGCAAGGCAAACGCGCGCCGTGTAAGTCTGGGCTTACACGGCGCATTAAATTAACGCGCAGGCCTGCTTATTTCTTTTTGAACTTGTATTCGGCAATTCACGCGCACTTACACGGAAGCATGTCGAGTTGCGCGTGTTTTTCATTTGCGCATTATTTTGACAGCTATCTTTTATTTTACTTTCTGTGTTTCTATGATCAGTATTTAAAAAAAAAAAAATTAATAAAAACTTAACGAATGAATGAATAAATGAAAAATTGTAAACTTGATTTTTTTAATATTTCTAAATCGCACCCTTTGTTTATTCTTCTCATCTTCTTTTTCACTGTCTCAAGCAAAATGGAGTTATTTAATATACATTTTCATTTTCACTGACAGATGGCGTAAGTTTATAATTATAATATGTTAAACTAGATAATCTTATCTGAACTAAGGAACATGATACATTTTAACTTAAAACCTTACAACCTCGGCCGACCTGCATAACAAATCGACTTCGATTATGTACTCTATCTTCATATATGTTAAACTTTAAACCCGGTGTTGCTCTCACTGCCACTCTCAGCCTTATCATATTTCTCATTTTTAACCCATTTCCCTATACGGGAAGCTTCAACAATGTTATTAAATGGACGTTGTGTTATTTGACAGTTCTCAATATCGCGAAGCACATACCGATCATTCCCTATAACTTTGTGGACTACATACGGACCGCGATATTTCGGAATCAACTTTTTGTTTACCCCTGGCGTGACATCCACATTCCGAATTACGACGAATTCACCTACTTCATACTTCTTTGCCGGTTAACCCTTCTTGGCAAAACAAGCAACGTTATAGGCCTGAGACTTTTTAATGGCTTCATGAGCGTTGGCACGCATGGTCACCAAATCTCGTTCTTCTGTTAGATTTAACTTAAAACTCGTCAACAACCTTTCCACGCTGCACTATTCCAAACAAAAGCTCACTAGGGGCGTACTTTGTTGAACTGTGCTTATAAATGTTTAAACTGAACTCTACTTGAGGAAGCACCTGAACCCAATCAGCATGATCAATTGGTTCACAAATTTTCCCTAACATCGCTTTTAATGTCCTATTTACACGCTCTACCCATTGGCTTGTGGAGATCCGACTGCAACCTTAACATGTTCAATACTATGTTTTTTAAGAAAATCAGCAAATTCCAAACTTGTTAAACAAGTACCTTGATCAGTAATAATGCGTCGAGGTCGACTATAGTACGAAAAATACTTTTCGAGGTAGGCAAGTACTTCTTTGGAACTAGTCGAATTTACAGCATATACTTTATTAAACTTAGTAAAAGCATCCGTTACCAACAGTATATGTTTTCTTTTTGAATTAATTCACGGCAGTGGCCCGAAATGATCTAGATGTAACGTGTCGAACGGCAAAGGTTTTTTTTCAATACTGTACAGTGTTCGTTCGGTCGTCCGGACCGGAGCGGTAAACATAATGCAGCGAATGCAATTATTGATAAAGTTACAAATCTTATCTCTCATACTAGGGAACCAGTAATGTCTACGCAAACCTTGGAAGGTTTTGTCTACCCCCAAATGACCTAATTTCTCATGGATTAACCTTATCAGATTGCCTTCCATTTCATTAGCTACGTACAACAAATGCCTACCCTTCTCATCAACCTTACATACAAGGCCATCTTTGATATCAAATCCTATAACCGGTCCCTTTTCTAACTGGTCACGAATTTCCACAATGCGTTCATCCCGGCCCTGCGTGAGTTGGATTCGGAAACAGACATCGTTATCATCAGTTGCATGAACGGTACGGCACAATAAACAAGGATGCATACTATCATTGCAAAATTAAGATTCAACAGTAGCTACAGTATCTCGCAAACTGATATGGTCGTCTTTGGGGTTCGAAGTTTTCTCTAACTTGGGATGTAATCGACTCAAGGCATCCACATGACCCATTGAAGTACCATGGCGGTGTTGCAAAGTATAATCATATGACTGAAACTCAAGGGCCCACCTAGCAATTCTAGCGTTCAATTTTTCAAGTTCCAAAGTTAGCATGAGTGAGTTACAGTCACTCACAATTTTAAACTTTATTCCCTCCAAATAAACTCGATAGCGTCTAAGAGCATACACAATTGCCAAAGATTCGAGCTCGAAACTATGATAACGTTGTTCAGAAGGAGATGCTGTCTTTAAAAAATATTATACAGGGTGAAACTTCCCATCAATCTGCCGCTGCATAAGAGCGGCCCCGAAGCCCAAAGAACTCGCATCACAGTGTAACTCGGTTTCTTTTAGTGGGTCATATATTGCTAAAACCAGACTATTTATCAACTTATTTTTCAATGCATTAAAAGCATCTTCTCTCGCAGCCGTTATAGAGAAAACTGTCCCTTCGCGGGTTAACTCAGTTAATGGTTTAGCTAATTTACCATGTCCTTCGATAAAAGTCCGGAAATAACTAAACATGCCTAAAATAGTACGTAACTCTTTCAAATTTCGTGGTGATTGCAATTTCTTAATAGCTTCAATATGGTCATCATTTGGGCGGATACCTTCCGAAGTGACTGAGTAACCTAGATACTCAATTCGTTCATAAGCGAACTTGCACTTGGAAAGTCACAAAATCAAACCTTTTTCAGCCATACGACGCAGCACTCTTTTTAATAATTCTATGTGTTCCTCTAGCGTTACGGTAGCCAACACAATATCATCAATATATGTTAGAATCTGTCCGGAAGAAATAAAGTCGGCAAAAATTTCGCATATGAAAGGCTGGAAAACAGCAGGGGCATTTTTTAAGCCGAATGGCATACGTGTATACTCATATTGCCCATGAGGAACGACAAATGAAGTATACTGTATCGAATCTGAGGCCATTGCCACTCAATCCATTCTTCAAATCTAGAGTGGAGAAATAATTCTTACCCCCAAGATAGCCTAAACAGTCTACTACCAGTGGCAGTGGATAATTGTCTCGAGCTGTGACCTTATTTAAATTTCTAAAGTCAATACACATACGAAGTTCTCCTGATTTTTTTTTACCATAACATATGGCTGATGCATACGGAGATTGACTTGGCCTAATAACTTTCTGCTCTAACAATTTATCTAATATTTTCTGTACTTCTACTTTTTCTAAAAAGGAAAGGCGTCGGGGGGATGTATGGAAAGGCGTATGATTCGTAAGTCTAATATGCATCTCTGAATTATGTGGTACTACCTCTATATCAACAGGGCATAAATATTGCTCAAAAATTGTGCGTTTGATAATCTGTATACTATTTTTAGTCAGTGACTTATTTATATCTAAATGCACCTCAGTCTCATGCTGCTCATTCAAAATAATTGTATGCACATCATGAGAAACCGATCTACTGTATGTGGATAAATCAACACTGTCAAATAACTCGCCCGTTTTCTTATTTTCTACAAACACCTCTTTCATATTCATAATGTTATCCGAAAGACTGAGAGCAGCTAATGAAAAAAAAAAACTGTCTCCATCGACAACGCAAAAATACGAATCTCTAATAAAATTTTCTTTATTATCCGTATCGCTCGCTAAATATACAGCCTTTCCCTTTCTAGGACATAATACAATATTACATTTATTTAAAAAGTCTCTTCCTAAAATAATTGGTAAATTCATTTCTTCATTGGGAAGGATTATCAACGTGTGTTGGAAACACATATTCTTGAATTCTATAACGCAGTCGATACGACCAAATGATGAGAGGGGTTGATTCCCCTCACCACTGAATGACGTCTTTTGTTTTTCATTTAGAACATATTGACGGACTGATGAGTATCGGACAAAACTATCCGGACTACCGGTATCAAACAGAGAAAAGAAATTCGTAAACTCGCAATGTTCGACAGATTCAAAATTAAAAGCAAAACTTACATAATTAACAGCATCAATAACATCTACGTCATCTACGGCAGCCGCTTCTTCTCGAATGAAATTGACATCTTCAACAGCAGCAAGCAGGCTGCGGCGTATCAGCATCTTCGGGGGGTTGGGGCACTGTCGGTGTTCATGACCCAACTTCCAATATTTGAAACATGAACCTGGTTTACGTGTCTCATATGGACATTTGCTTTGGTAATGTCCCAATTTACTGCAATTAAAGCAGCGAGTCTGCTCATCGACTGCACCTTTTTTCTGTGGAGTTGCATTAACAGTTTTTGCAACAGGTCCCGGCTGAGGTCGCGGGCGATTTGCGACAAGTCCTTTGATGTGATCCATGATGCGTTCGCGATGTATCCCAACGGCAGCTTTTAATTGATCGACTGTAGATGTTCCACTTAGCAACAAAATAGCGTCTTCAGGTGTTAATGCATACCGTCTACGATTATGCCAACAATTTCATGTTCCCTTGATTGGCTATGTTTTGCTAGACCATTCATAATCAGAACATAATGGTGGATATCTTCTGAGCTTCGGTTCCATTGGCGCTTGCGTAGCCGATTTATAACTTCGATGTAACTGAGCACATGGTCGAGTTCCTTTATTAAGACCGCTTTTAAACCTTGATAATCACGTACTTCACTTTGATTTGCACAATCGGCAGCAGCACCAGTAAGCAAACTACGCAAACAAATCACACCGATAAGTTTGGCAAATCTGCTCCAGATCATTTATAAAATGCTTAACATCATAACCCGACATACGGTCGCCGCTAAACTTTGGTACTACTCGAATAATATCGTCGACACGAGCCCGAGTTATAGTTAGGTTCAGGCGACATTTGTTCGAGTTGACGAGTAAGTAAAAGAAGCTCCTGTTTCCTTTTCAGTAAGGCTATCTGTTGTTCCAAATCGGCCAGTTCGCAATCAGCAACATTCACTTCTTCATGTACCACATGTGCAGCAGTCGTTGGAGCATCAGCAGCAGTTGTTGGAGTAGCAGCACGGACAGCAGTGGCGGCGGCAACAGCAGTGGCAGCAGTAAAAGCAGCAGCATCAAGTTTTGCAGCAGCAGCGGGGACATCAAATGGTAGGTCACCATCTTCTTGCGTATTCTCCTCGGATTTTCCTCCCAGAGCTGATTCCTGAGTTTCGGCATCTGTTTGCACGTCGTCGTTCAGTAAAGCACGCAATTGTGCAATTGTGGCAGATGCTGGAAAATCGATGCCTCTATCTTTTAATATGGCCATGAAGTCCATTTTATTTGCTTTTGGCATTTTGAGTTTTTAGGATTACCCCACACCAGATGGATGCAAACTTGATTTTTTTAATATTTCTAAATCGCACATTTTGTTTATTCTTCTCAAATCGGAAGTGCCCCATTTTCTTTTTCTCTGTCTCAAGCCAAATGGAGTTATTTAATATACATTTTCATTTTCACTGACAGATGGCGTAAGTTTATAATTATGAATATGTTACACTAGATAATCTTATCTGAACTAAGGAACATGTTACATTTTAACTTAATACCTTACAAAATAAATAAAAAGAAACTAATTCCATACACCATTTAAATTCTGCGGCCACCATGCATGTGTTGGTATCTTCTTGTAACGTGTTGTTTGGGCAACATCCAGAACAAATATGAAGCAAAATAAGAAGAACAAAGAATACAGACAAAGAAAAACGTCAAAAAAGTTGCAGGGAAAGTTCTACCCGTGCATGTTCGGGTTCCTCTATTTCTATTTCATTATCTTTCTCTTTCGCACTTCAAGCATGTAAGGAAAACACGCGCCGTGTAAGTCTGGACTTGCGAATTATTTTGACAGCTATCTTTTATTTTACTTTCTGTTTCAGTGATCAGAATTTAAAAAAAATGTATTTATGTGAGCCTAAACTGATATGACATTTATCATTTTCAGCAGTGACGATTCCACGGCGACACTCAAATGAGTCCCTGTGTCTTGGTTCTTTTGGTTGTTTTGGTTAAATATAGACGTGAGTTTCAGAAGTGTTTCAATTACTCAAATTAATTTAATTAAAAAAAGAATAAATAATACATTTCCAATTACAGTTATTAAAAGCAAAAGTGAAAAGTCAAATAAAGTATGTCCACACGAAATATGGTAGAGGTGGCGATTCTTGCGGCGATGTGACGATGGCTCCGACAACAACCAAAGGCCACCGCAAAGAATTCGTTCATTGTGGTCCAAAAATTGGGTTGTTGCAACGTGAGAATGAAGGTTTCTGCGCAAAACAAATGCGAGAATTATGAGCTGAGGAGCCAGGGCTATATCAAACAGCCGCGTTTTGACGCCGCGTTTTTACGCCGCGTTTTAGCGCCACGTTGTAATATACCGCAATACATATCCCAAGTCACAAAAAGCGCGTTTTCAACGCAACGTCGAGTTCAACGCGGTGTCAATACGTTGGGTCAAGACGCGGCGTTGAAATAAATAACAAATTATTTTTTTTTGACGCCACATTAGAAAAGATTATTTTTTTGAGCATATATATATATATATATTATCTATATATGTATATAGATTATCTATGTGTTCAAATTGAGATATTAAATAAATAAATTTATTGGCGCGACAGCTCCTTAAGGAGCCAAGGCCTAGTGACATATACTCTCAACCATTCGTGTGTGTGTGTTGTTAGTCTGCAAGAATGGATGGGACCTACAGTTTAACACCGAGTTCGAACGGCTACATGAGATGCACTTTTTCGAGACAAATTTTACTCTTGCAGGTATTCAGTTCCTCGCAAGAGGCAGTACCGCGGAAAAGAAGACGGCTATGAGTTGGATTCGAACCCAGGCTCATTCGCTTAGCAGTCCGACACACTTACCACTAAGCCACGGGGCACTACTACAAATTGACATATTTTCAATATATATATTAATAACCCTCAATTAAAGGCTTCGTCAAACAGAACCCGTTTTTATAATAATATAATAATAACGTCTCAACGTCAAGTTAAATACTCTCAAAGTCACGTAAGAAACGCGCTCTGTTTGATAAAGCCTTTAATTCTCAAAACAAAAAATAATCTGTTCTAACAGAGCGTCAAAAGAATAATTTGTAATTTATTTCAACGCCGCGCTTAGACGATGCGCATTGCCACCGCGTTGAATTCGACGCGGCGTTGAAAACGTGCTCCTTATGATATGGGATATGTATTGCTGTATACAACGTGGGGTTGAAACGCGGCGTAAAAACGCGCTCTGTTTGACGAGGCCCTTAAACTTTGACGTAACACGGTTGTCTTTGTATGAGAATAAAAATTCTAGGAACGATCTTAAAATGTTTTTTTTAAAATTGAAAACAATTCAAAAACATGTTTTTTTTTAGTGGTAATGCATATTTTTTTCTTGATTTTTTTAAAATTTTGCAAATTTCTTTGAAATAAAATGTTTTTTTCATCATCTCCGAACGCCTAACCGAAACCAACAGTCCCAGGTCACTGTTGGGACACAGTCCCTGCAAGGACAGGCTACGTGTCACTGTGCCCCACCAACAGTGACAGGGCTATTACGCGGTCCTTGTAATTTGTCACTGCAGGGACATAAAAGTGACGTGTCACTGTGCTGTCACTGTTTTGGTCACCGCAAGGACATGCAAAACAATGACTTACACGACGTGACACTTTTAGGACAGAAAACTACGTCATAGTGACGTCAGAATGTCACTGCAGTGACCAATTACAAGGACCGTCTAATGCTAGCTTTACTGGCTGAACACAATGCAAAAACGGAACTGCATTACGGAGACGGAGTACGGAACAGCTGTCAAATTTGTCGTACGTACCAATTTCAATCGGAACACAATGCACGTACAGTAACTTTGACATTTAAATTAAAAAATGGATGGAATACCAAAAACAAATGATAAAAAGAGAAGAAACTCTTATACAACGAATTGAAATATCATTAAGAAGAATGGAATCATCTGGTGTGTATACTAAAGTAGTAAATAAAAGGGTTTGGGAGGGACAGACGTACGAAAGATTGTTCTTTCTCTCATGATTTCTCTCTGCATCACATAAAATGTCAAATTTACTGTACGTTAAAGTTAAAAGTTAACCAACCTTTCCGTATGCGTATTGCAGTTCCGTATGCAGTAACGTACCATTGTTTTTGCAAAATACAGTTCGTGTGTATTCAATGTTTGCAGTCCCATATGCGTATTCCAGTTCCGTCGTCATTGTCTTCAGCCAGTTATACTCAAACTTCACCCCATTATCTGAACAATATTTGTAAATCTATATGCATGGGGCTGCCAGGTATTGGAATGCCTTCGATTGTCTAAAACACTATCCCATAAAAACTTGTAAATTCCAGCCTAAAGCCTATGGTAGCTAGTGCTGTAAATAGTATATTATAATGTAAATTTATTTTATATTGTAATTATAATAATATGTATTTACATAATTGAAGTCATTTCATTATTAAAAATTGTAAATATGTGCTTAAGTAATTCTTTATCTTTGTACCATGTTTTAAATTCAAATAAAAGCCAAGCCTAGCCTTGAATTGAAATTTAACATCCTTAAAGATGTCTTATCTCAATAAGCATGTTACCCAAATAGCTCAGTTTAAAAAAAACTGATATTTTTTTTTTCATTTTATTAAAATTTAAAATAATCATGGATATTTAAACCTAATATTTAACAGACAATAAATATACATCTTACAATTGAACATTCTATTCTTTGACTAATCTCTCTTGAGAATAGGAATATTTAAGGCAATGATCACTTAAGGTTTTCAGGTTGTCCTCGCTATGATATGGCTTGTCTTTATTACATATTGAGGATGCATTTTTCCTCCTTTGCGATGGTAAACTCCATTCCACTTGCACATTTCTATCATGCTGGAGCAATGATCTAACTTTCCACACATCTTCTGTTTGGCTCATGAAGTTGAAAATACCTAATTCACTTTTGATATCAACTTTTCCGATGATGACATCATCATCGTCAACTTCTGCCAGTTGAATTATACTACAAAAAAATCTTAAGAAATTCTCTATAATGTCTTTATTTGGGTCATACGCAAAGTGAAATGTATCATAGTTCAACTGTGCTATATTGTAATCAAGTAAACGAGTCACATAAAGGATTTGTTTTGATGGTATTGATGGTTTGGTATGTTGTAAGAATCGAAGAGGTTTGTCTAGAATAATTGAAGTTATTTCAATAAAATGTGCTACAAAGCCTAAGGCCACAGAAAAAGAACCAGGTGTTATAAGTTTATAACAGTCTGTATTCATAGAATTAGTATTGATATAATTTTTGTTCGGAAATGGTAGATTACATATGGTGAAGCATTTAACGGAAATCTTTGTGACAGGGTATATATATTTCAGTTCAAAACCTAAAAACCCTAAGCGCTTTCTGATTTTCAGCTCGAGATCTTTTTTTATATTAACGTCAGTTATAATTATTTTTGTTTCCTTATACGCCAGAGATTTGTTCTCGGCAAGCCGAGAATTACTATCTCGCAAAGCATCACACTGACTTTTCGTAAGGTCTTTTTTACTTCTTAATAGTTTTATGAGTTCTTTGTTTTTTTGAAGAGCCAATTTATACTCTTTTTCAAGAAAATTGCAGTCAAATCGCAGTTTTTGAATTTTAATATTTAGTTCCTTACATTCTAATTTGGCTTCAGGTTTGATTTCCTCAATGTCCGAGAGAAAACAATCGATTTTGCTGCGATTTTTAGATAAATAAACTTTCCTTTTAAGGTTGTGATGGATAATTCCTTCTGTGATGTCGTGCAGATCTTGCACGAGATGCTTACAACTTCGCTGGATTTGCTGAATCCGAAGTAGTTTATTTAGACTGTAGCTTTGCCTAGCAGAACTTTTTAAGCGCCGGGCTGCAATGCAACGGAATTCACAGAGATCTAGAGATGAATCAGTGTATTTTAACTTAGCTTCCGAGTCACGTTGAATTGTTTCACCATTCTCACTGCGTTCAGAAAGTTCTTCCATTTCAGAGTTTTGAATTTTAACTTTGTTTGGATCACGGTCATGATTACAGTACATATCTTTCCTTGCTAGAGTAAAGCTCGAAAAATGTTCGGGGGACGAAAAACAGTTCCCATTAAGTTGAAAAATTAGTGTGTTGGAAAAGTGATTAGCATCAATCCTACTCCCAGTCAGAACCAAACCTGAAAAAGAAACATGCCAAGCGAAAATTGATTTATCACTTAGTTGAGAATTAGCTCTGCTTCGTTCCCAAACGCGAACACAAATAGATGTTGAATTTGACTTAAATAGATCTGGACATGATATGTTATCCCATAAAATAGTTTCACTACTCCCATAATGCAGTATTTCACCGCTTCTATAAAACGGCGGACAGTTTATTTTAAGATGTAAGGTAAAATAAAGTTTACATCTTTCACGGCAAATAATGTGTAGGCCAATTATTCTTATAAGATGTCTTAGTCGAAGCTGTTGGGAAGCCAATGGCATCCATTCGTCGATTCTAGGAACAGAGTCCATAACGAACAAATTTTAAGCAGTTTTTTTTAAAGTTGATCTTATCACATTTAAAGAAAATTGAAGTTTGTTTTTTAATATATGTGTTTTTTGTTTCACGCACAGCTGTCAAAATTTGTTCAATTTTAAACGCATTCGGTAAGGAGCCTTACAACTTTAACCCCGTTTTCTTTTGGCAATCCCTGGAAACGGGAACTAGATAGTAGGGCGTTCTTTCTATCGATGTTACGTCAAGTTGGTTAACTGGCTGAACACAATGACAACAAAACTAGAATATGCATACGTAACTTCACACCTACAATCTTAATTATAAAAAAACGGAACAATATAGAAATGGAACTGTACTATCCGGAGAAAATTGAGTTCATTACATGAGTATCTGCTCACTTCGTCTAGCACCGTTCTTGTCGAAAAAATCATCCGTGAGGTGATTGAAAAATCATCTGTGAGGGAATTGAAAAATCACCGTATGGACAGGCACATAGAATCCGTTGCGTCTGGTGCGGCAATTAATCCGGTGACATTGCCGCATGCGATGAAAAGAATCCGTTACATGACATGACAGCATGTTTTTTGATGGCATCTTTGTATATTCTTTGCCTATAGTACTCTCATAGATGTCATTTTGCCTCTGGCCATCTTCCTGGTTTATCCGTAACAAATATCGTTCTTTTTTGGTCGACCAGAACAGTTCGGAAGCATTCCGAATGCTTCAGAAATTGTTCGATTGGCACGGAATGACTGATCAGAAAAGCGATACTATTTCCGTAGACGAAATCATAGCAAAAAGAAACAAGAACAGACACTGAGTTTGTCACCAAACTGAAATATGCCCACATTAGGACATATGGGTGGGTCCCTGTATATTTCTTATGGGACAACTAATGCCTTTGCGTTAGGATGGGCACGAAATGTATGGCTGGTTTTCCGCTTTTAAAATTTCATTGATATGAACAATAGATGGGCGTGGTGAAAAAATCTAAAAATATTTAAGAAAAGTGTAAAAACAACTTTGTGCTTATCTATGAGTAGCTAGATGAAATTCTTGACTTTGGTTAACCTTAGAACACAGATAGTCGGGACATACACGCGTATTAAATTAACGAGCAAATCTTGCTAATATCCTTTTGAACTTGTATTCGGTAATGCACGCGCACTCACACGGAAACATGCTCGAGTCGCGCGTGTTTTTTCAGTTGCGCATTTTTTTGACAGCTATCTTTTATTTTACTTTCTGTGTTTCAGTGAAAAAAAAATAATTTAAGTGAATTAAATTAATAAGAACTTAATAAATGAATGAATAAATGAAAAATAAATGAAAAGAAACTAATTCCATACACCATATAAATCTGCGGCCATCATACATATGTTATTATCTTCTTATAACGTGTTGTTTGAGCAACATCCAAAACAATTATGAAGCAAAATAAGAAGAACAAAGAATACAGACAAAAAACGTCAAAAAAGTTGCAGGGACAGTTCTACCCGTGCATGTTCGGGTTCCTCTATTTCAATTTCATTATCTTTCCCTTTCGCACTCTAAGCATGCAAGGCAAACACGCCCGTGCAAGTCTTGACATACTGGTGTTTTGAAGACCTTTATTACACAACAAGGCATCAAATTTGAAACAAAAGAAGAACAAATGCAAATAACTTCGCAAGTAAGTTCATTCATCTTTCTTACTTATCATGTATGTTGGTAGATTCGATTTTTTTTTTGACAAGGTTACTGGTCAAATCGATGGCCTCGTGAAGGTCAACGAAATGAGCTTGACGTTTTGGAGTATGTAAATCTTCTAATGAGTCCTCAGGGTCAAGTTCTATCTGCACACGTATGACTGATGCCGATGTTAAAATATTTTCTTACAGCCTTTTTTCTAAGCTCATTAACGATTGAGTAAAGTTACGCAGCCTTTAAAATGCCTCTAATCAAGAAATACTCATTTATAAGAAAATACATTGTTTAGAGGTTGAGTAAGTTAACATGAGTGTATAGGTTGATTAGAGCCTGCGTAAGGACATATTAGCATCTAAATGTCGGTCAATCAATCAGATAATCGAAACATCGTTTGAAATAAAAATTCCAAAACATTTTCAAGAGTTCTTTTGCTTTAAAACGAAATTCCTTTAAATTATTCATATTTTTTAAATGACTTAAATGGTATCAATGAGTTAAAGAACAAGACAGAAACATTACAAAAATTGTTTTGATCATATGACGCTCAGAAATGAATATTTTTGTGGTTTCCATTTCGAATTTGCATTGTATATGAAATTTATAGTACTATCAAGATGGGTGTTTAACCTAGTGCCATATAGTTTCACTATCTCGCTATTTCGCATTATAGACTTTTAGTCGGGGAGATGTATTCAACACATATGCAATGTTAGAATGAGACATAACGGGAAAGATGTATATAAAGTGTTAGCAGTCAGAAGAAAACAAACCATCGACATTTTTTTCGTTTTATTTTTAAATCATATTCGTATCGCTGAAAACTGGTATTGAGGGAAGACGAAATATTCACCCAGGGAAGAAGTGCAAAATGGTTGACATTGTATTAAAAGCCTTTAGGAGAACAGACTTTGATTTTTTTTGCCAGGGAAAATCTGAAAAGTGCAAAAAAAGATCAAATTATATTCTTATATACCTTCTCAACATTTATCAAATTTGTAGAAGGGAGTATTTGCAAAATTAATTTTTTGAGTTTGTCTATTTTACGCAATAAACGCGACATGTGTACCAATAACTTAACTGAACAACAATATAATTACAATCGACAAACAAGACAATACTTTATATAGTATTTCAATATTGAATAAAAAAAATAAGTGATCGACCAAAAACTCCTTAAGAAAATAAAATATTGAAAAAGAATGCGCTCACGATTTTACTCTGTCATCAGACAAAAAAGCAATAATGAATGTTTTTTTCTTATGAAGCTTCGCTAGCAATATACAACTAACACTGTTTGTATGTATAAATGTATGTACGCAATTCCTATTCTGTATCTTTCTTCACTGGCATGGATTTGTTGGAAGAATTTGCTGCTTTGCAAATATATGATAACCATGTTCGATTATTATATCAAATTTTGTAGTCTGCAAAAAATTTATTTGAGTTAAAGTACCTACCTTGTTACTTATTTTACAAATAAAATACATTGTTTGCAGATGTTTGTACCTATGTTATTGCTTTTGAGTGTCTTCAAAAAATGGTTAACATTTTTCGAGCCGTAAATAAAAATTTGATAAACAAAAAATTTTTCTCGGTTTTTAATATTTTTGAAAAAAAATGCACGGAAACATAGACCGCGCCTATTTACGGTCGTCAGGTGAATTTTATAGCGATCATTAAAATTCCATCATTAAAAGTTGAAACAGCTGGAAACTGGAATTTTTTACGTACGGGTAGTTATAGCGATCATTAAAGTTGTGTCAGAATTTACAGGCCAACCACACCAGCCATAACCTCAATGGTTTTAATGATGCAAAATACTTCAGTAAAGTTTTTAACGATGAGTTGAAACATGGTTGGAACATTAAAAAGGTGGGCCACAAACACTGGAACGAAATATTCCATTATTCTGTCAAATGACAATCAGCTGTTCAGTAGAACCAATTTTCATCATTAAAATAAATAAATGCTTTTTTATAAAATCATACTGTTTCCCGGGTTTGTTTTTTGTCAAAATAAATTATTTTAATTCATTTGCCATCGATTTGCATAAGTCTTTTGTTTTTAATCTTTTTCTAACACACAAAAATATCCAATTGAAATTTTTTAATGATGGTTTTTAATTATCGCTATAACCTGCCCCTAAGCAGTAAAATGCCGTTTTGAATAAACATTAACTTTTACTATTCTTTCATTCAATAGTAATGTTACTAGGAACCGTTTAAATAAACCATTTTGAATAAACATTAACTTTTACTATTCCTTCATTCAATAGTAATGTTAATAGAAATCGTTTAAATAAAAAAAATATCAATTCCTTATTACGTTCGAAATTGAACAATATACCGTCGCCCTAATATTGGGTTGCCGTAAACGCGAAAATTCACTTTTTGAGCTTGGTATGTAGTCTTATGTTTTCGAGGTAGCTCTTTCCAAATCTTGTATCTGTTAAGCTCTATCTCTAATCATTGCAAAGATATACAGACAACGTTTTGACATATATCCATCAAACAAATAGTCCCTTGTGCATGCGTTAATTATAAAAAAAACTTTGGGAACACCGAAGAACTTATACCATCAAAATTTTAAAACAATTTCTACAGAAAAATTATATCAAAGGACAAAATTAATGATATAAAAAGTTTGTATCCTTTTATATCATTATGGGATAAAAAATATTTTGAAGCTCTTTTTAATCAACTGAAATAATAATTAGGTATTCCACTTTACTCTGATCTTAGATATAATAAAAATGTTATTTTTGTATGGATAATTATTTTGATATTCTTGTTATGTACAAATAATTATAAAATGTTTGAAGACATTGGCGCAAAATTATAGACAACCTATTTTTAATATATTAACTCCACACTACTTAAAGTGTTTAGTAGTACTAAGTTTTTTTTGAATTATAAACAAAAAAAAACCCTGCACTAGGTAAAATCAAATTTGAAAGTTTGAGAACCTTAGGGAATTTTGTTGTTATTGGATTTAGGCAGGGTTTGTGTGTATTTTTATTTTCAAAATGGCATTTTGTGAGAGCGAGCTGTCATTCTCTTTGAGAGTTATTAGTTTCACATTAAAAAGATATTGCAGGGGATTCCTGTAATTAAAAATTTAGTTTCACACTAACTTTATTTCTTTTAGTTTGGTATTAAAGCGTCTTTAATTTTGCGCTATTATGTTTTACTTTTTTCTATTTTATTTTTTTTTTAATAACGAATGACTGAATGAGATAAAAACTGTGATTTTTTTTCTATTATCAAAAAAAAAAAATTTCTTATTATCTAAAATGAATTGTACTAAAAATTAGTATTCTACTTTAATAAATATGAAATTAATATATATTTTGTCTCAAAAATTTTATCTGATTTTTGAAAATAAAAACATGCGTTCTAATTCCATGGTTTGAAGTAAACACATTTTTGTACTAATATTTTTTTTGTTGGAATGCCGTATATGCACATTTTTTGACGTACGTGTATAAGTAAATTAAAATTTTGATTTTAGTGGCGTATACGGCAAACTCATTTTTTAATAAATTTTAAATATTTTCAAAACTAAAATTGTTTTAATATATGTTCTAACATTTTTAGAAAGAGGAATTGCATATAGATATCTTGTCGAGAAATGATTAAATCACAGCGGTTTGTTTTTATGTAATCGTCTGCCAAACCTTTAAATTCGATTTCCCTAAAACGTAAAAATGGCGTTTACGGCAACCCAATGTTGGGGCAACGATACGTTAAAACTCTAAAATGTCAAATCCTAATATGGCAACATTGGTATGTGATTTCGGCATAAGCTACAGAAAAACAAAATTTCTTGAAAAATGCTAAATCCAAAAAATAATTGAAGACGCACAATCTTGGTTTGTTTACAAAAATCAAAGGGAAATCCAATAATTTTTGTTTTCCTTACTCTACCATACCACATGGTCTAGAGTCACTTTTTTAAACATTCAATTGTACTTATTATTCATTATTCCTGCAAATGCTTGTAATCATTCTAGCTCATACGTTTCTGAAAATATAACATACAACCCATGATACAACTATACAAGATAACGCAGTCGGCGTTTTTTTTTGTCTCGTTCTGCGCATTTACGTCATCGACCCTCAACCAATGTGACTTTTCACATTCAGTGTATGTAAAGTCACGGGAATTCTTGTTTATGTTCGAATTTTGTTTTCAATTTGTGTTTTTGTTTTAAAATTATATCTTAAAATACTATTTTAAATCAAGTAAAAACCATTATAATAAGAGAGTGAAAATTGAAAGTGATTAAATCATAACCAAGTGTTTCCAATTAATTAAAACATATACCTATATTTTCTGTTGTGATTATCTTTGCCTTTATTATCGCAAGGCTGCGAGTGAAAATGGTCTGTGCTATAAACACCAATGTGCGATATTCCATGTATGTCCCTTTTACTTGATCCTGTTAAATTTTAAGGAGGAAGTGAATTGTTATTTAATCCCGAAAATAAATAAAACATTTTTTGTTAATTAATAATTTTTTTTATATTTTCTCTTTCTTGAATTTTTGTATTCATAAATCTCTCGATTCAATTTACGAATCCGAAAATACATTCTCGACCGAAAGAAAAGTTTTTTGACTCGTTCGTCACAAGAAATGTTGGTCTTTTCGGACACATTAATTAAATGTTTAATGTAATCCGAACAGATATAAATACCTTGGCCTTCCCCATTGACAGCATTGAAAACTGATTCCAAAGATAGCAATTGGTTCATCACTGCTTCAGATGGCTTAGACAGACCACCTTCGTCTAGATGATGTACCCAAGAATCTTCAACAGTATTTCCCTCATCCAAGTTTGGAACGGTGTTCTTCAACCGATGACAAATGTATACGAAGTAAACCAAATGAAATCCCGCCAAAAATATCTTAGTTGAGTTTCGATGACGTCACATCATTTTGACAGCCAAAACCTAACATGCGCAAAGCGATATCTTGTTTAGTTGTATCATGCATACAACCTACTCTTTCATCATTATATTTCATTCTACTCTCCAAAACCCATACAAATGCATAACAAGAACTACTGATGTTTATCATAACCAGAGTTTTGGATGAGACGTTTTTTTAGATTTGGCATTACGTTGCATTACATGAGCTCTATGTAACTAATATGGGTTAAAAATTCTTTATAAATAAGGATTTACTCTACGTTGAGTAAGGGCTGAGTAAATGATTTGACGTTGCATAACTAATCAACCGCTCAACGGCATTTAAGCGAAATGTAATAAGTAAGGCAGTTATTAATGTTTGCATTACCTAAATGAAAAATTGTTGTTAGGACTTACGGAGAGTAAGGAAAGAGGTCATTGGCCAGAAAAGTACAAACAGGAAATATAACTTAATAAACAAAGCTTGAAAACTGAAATTTGGAAAATATATAAGGACCAAAAATTGTATGAAAATGAAAGACAGAAATGGAATAGATATCTGTTTCACACCGCCATATAGTTAGCAGCGCAAAAGCACGGATTTTGATTTTTTTTGGTTCTACAATTAGGGAATAATTAGGGGAAATTAAGGAAACGGGTTTCAGAATTTAGGTAATAGTATTTAATTAGTTATTAACAATTTAAGTTTCGCGTATAGTTAGCAGCGCGTTGTCAAAAAAATGGCTTTTTTTGGTGTGAATCGATCAGGGACCCTCCCCTCAAATTAAGGAAATCGTTTTCGCAATTTAGGTAATCGTCGTTTAGTCAATAATTAACAAAATGTTAATAAATTGACAGCTTTATAAACAATTAAAATGTAACGTAACGTTCTCCAAATCTCTCCGAAAAGCACACAAAACTAGCCCATATACACAAAAATTATGTCCTAATTTATTTGAAGGATGACTCTTTGCCGTCTGTGATTTTATTAAGGCACTAGTTATAGCAATCCTTTAGGCGCCTGTTATAGTGATCAAGAAAACCCATCAGGAAAATTTGAAACAAATAGAAAAATGATTTTTTTGTATCGAGTCTTTATAGCATTCAGTAAGATTTCTTTAGTTGACTTTCCAAAAAAAAAACAAACCAACCAGCAACATTTTTCTTTCCGGTTGCAAAGTTTATCCGATTTTTTTAGTATTGGTGCGCAAATTTTTTAAACAATTTGTTCCATTTTGTATGAGATGATAATTGGCTTGTCAAAAAATGAAATTCCATCAGGAAAATAAATAAATAGATACCTACATACTTAACATAACTTAACATACTTAACAAAAAAATATGTTTTTTAGCGAAATTCAATCTATCTGTATGAATGTATTTTAGCCTACAACCAAAACGGCTGAACCAATCCTTTTCAAATCGTAGTGCGTAAGGTTTTTTTGAAATTCTACAAAGTTCTTTTTTCATTTTTTTAGATCAAATACACATGTTACATAACAAATGGGCCCAAGACTCTTAATGAAAAAATGTGTGTAATTTTGTAGGTGGACTATGTTTTGTTGAAAAAATAGTAATATGATGAGCTAAGACGATACCTCCCATTTTTCCTGAGCCTCTAAAGAAATGGTTAACTGATTTCAATCAAAACTGATATGCATGAAGATGTAGGTAGCCAAAGTAATTTGGCATTGTATTATTTTTTATTCGAAAAAAACTTTTTTTTTGAAAAATCTATATTTTGACAATGGTTTAATAATTTTTTTTAAATTAAGATCACCACGATGTTCTTGAAAAAAATAGTTTAAAAAACAAACTTTGGCTACGATTTTGAAAAAAATACATCGTAACCGTTCATATTTTTATGCTGAAAACTATTTTACTTACTTTTTCCAAACAACCAAAATTATTTTAACAAACAAAACATTGCTTTGTTATAAGTCAAACACCAGAAATTTATCTTATTTATAGTACACTAGCTGACCAAATCAGCGTTGCTCGGACATAAAATACATTTTCTGGATCTCGCCAACACTGCCACATGTCGAGTCCAATAGCAACTAAACACCATTAAATTAATCGTGGTAATTAATTGCCGAAGGTGCTCTAATATTTTCATTTTATATTAATAGATATGGTGTGATTCTAAGTCGAATTGATCCATTAGAATTAAAATAAATTGCACGACTGCATCGCATGTACTTGCTCATATGTGTGGTCACATCGTCGAATACAATTAAAAAAATGCACGACTGGGTGGCATGAAGTTGTTCTTATGCTAGATAATTGCTTAATGGCTGTATATGTACGTACATATCGTTCTTTTATTTTTTTAATTAGTTTAAGAGTTTTTTTTCGGAAAAACTAAGTATGCAATACAGTTTGAAAACTAAATGTCTATCGAGGAAAAAAAATATTGAAAATCGTTTAACCAGTTTTTTTAAAAAGTGTTTTTTTTAACTTTTCGAAAAAATATTTAATTTTTTTTTAGTATGTCATTATAAGAAAATCTGTAGTTCTCATCTGGGAAAATTATTTAACAAAATTCACTAAACCCGTTTTCAAAATAGGTATTTCGAAAACCAATATTTTTTTTTTGAAAATTTCGAAAAATCGAAAAGTTTTTGAAAATTTTGAAATGCAATGTTAATTGAATTATAAATGACTTCATGTATGCAAGATTTTATTGAAATCGTTTACGATAAAACTGAATTTGAACAACAAAATTCGAAAAATTCATTCTAACCGAAAGATGTATTGTTGTGAAAAATTAGCACCCTGAAAGTCTTATCAAAATCGTTAGAGCCGTTTTCGAGAAAATTTAACTTTTTGTTAAAAATTGTATGGCAGGTACCGTTATTTTTCGACCTAGAGCAAAATGAAAAACACACCCCAAAATGCTACTAAATACCAAGTTTGAAACAAATCCGCCCATCCGTTTAGGCAGTAGAGCTGCGAACGGGCAAACGGACGCACTTCTTTCGACTTCTCTTTCATCGTAATGTCATGTTTGATTGTTAATTTTTTTTTTGCACGAATCCATAACTTGCCTTATAGTACCTATAATCGCAAGTAAAAATGCGGCCCAGCGCCTCCTACATGTAATAAAAATGACCTAAGTTACTCCTTTAAATATCATAGTTATATCCCTTTAAAGTCCCATCAAAATTGGTCAATAAATACGAATTTTCAAAAAAAACTATAAGAGTGCACCTATTCAAACTTTAAAGTATCACCCGCGGAGCTAGCATTAAGATTGCCTAAAAATTACTGCGGTTTTTTTTTCAGATGAGTTACCAGCGATTTGCTGCCTGCTTTTCAGCTGGCTGGACAAACCTCTCCGTTTTCGTCGTTGAATGAGGCTGCACCAGATAAAGGGTCTCATCAAGACTGCGGCCAACTTGTAGGTCGTTTTGTCGTCGATGATGAATAATGCATGAAATCAATGGTCCAAAACATCGTAACTACGCGACACCTTCATTGATTTTGCCGCAAGCAATGCAATGCATGTTTTCCTGTTCTTAATTTATAGATATCAACCTTAAATTTTCAAGAAAGTAGTTAAAAAAAAAAAACATCTTTTTCGTTATCAATAGATGAGAAAATTTTGAAGAAAAAATATTCTCCAAATGAATATTTAATTAAATACAGATTTTGTCATCTAAAATAGTTCTATTTGCATTATCGTTGCATAAATTCATATTCAAATAGTTACGAATCGTAACTATTTGGCATTTTGGGACGACAAATAGTTAACAATACTTACCGATAGTTAATAAAAGTACGCCCCACTACCCTATGTGTGGAGCCTGTAGTTCTTATGGTTATACCTACTGTTTTATAATTTCGAAAAAGGATAGCACTCTCATATCACATTTCGCTATAAAAAAAAAACAAAACAAAAAACAATTATAAAAACACAATTTAAACTAAACACCATTCAATATTCATTTACAAGTCGTTTTTATTCTTTTTTAAAACTAACCATCTCGTTGCCCTACTTGTGTGAAGCAATCCAGTTGTGCAAACAAAATCTATACTCGCATCGTTGTATATAAACTGCAAACTGCACATGTAGCCGTTAATTTGAAGACGATTGGCCCAACCGTTTAGGCTACAGTCCAAATCCAAAATACATCCGTACAGACAGACAGACAGACGGACAGAATTTTGCCAGTAACTCAAATATGTTTCTCTATCATCGTAATGTCATGTTTGATTGTTATCTCAAAATTTTTAATCTGCATAACTTGTATAATAGTACCTTTAATCGCAAGTAAAAAACAAACAAACAATACAAAACATCAATTTCGACCGAAATAGTTTTCTTTTTATTTTAATATGCTTTTATATACAAATAATTAAATGTCGTTCTTTTACTGACGCACAAACTTTCATAACAATCTTTATTCTCATTGCAATAGAATTATTGTCGTTGCCTAACAATTTGAACAAAATCACTATGTAATTAAATTAATCCTTCCAAATGCATTTATAACGTCTATACTACCGGTAAAACAAAATCCTGAGTTAGAAGATATAACATGCACAAGATGTTTTTTCCTAGTAATTACTCCTTCGAAAGGAATGATGATCGTGGTCTTGCGAATGACAATCTTCGTCTAAGACCTGAAATTCAAAACAAATTATGAAATTTAACATTCCTTACCACGAATAGTGAAATAACTTTGCGAAAGTTGAATTCCAAAAATTAGGTAGGTGTCCAACGTTTATTCGGGTCATGTTGGTGTGTCATTTCTATAAAATTGTGTCCCTCCTGTGACAAAATGACGGGAGGCTTCAGGCGCTTCCACATGAAAGTGGGCATGGCGCACATTATTCGAAAGTTTGAATCATATTGCGACCAGGGATGCTGGAAATTACAGCAATTTTATTTTCCCGCGATCACTTATAACACTCACAACTGACTGACCAAATATTTGCCACTTGACCATCGCTATTTGATTTTGTAAACACTTCTGGTGCCATATATGCTGTAAAAAAAACAACAAAGTTTGAACCTTCAGCAATTTTGGTCTTGTATATTTGGTTTTGTATATTTACCTTGTTTTCCAACATATCCTAGCAATTCGCGGGAAACAGTTGTGTAAACTTGTATTTTTACCGCAGAACAAAAATCACCTAATTTCAGGCTGTTGCTTCCATCAACTAGGAATATATTTGTAGTCTTTATGTCTCTGTGAACTATGCCGTGCTTTTGCAATTTTTTAACACTTGAATTGAAAGCTTGAAACTGTTGAAACTTCTAATCGACCACACGACCCACGACCACGCTGCATTATATACTTCAGTGACATTTGCGAAAATTTAGGCAAATTCGGACAAACAAATTTACATGTACGCTCTGCGCAAGGTAAATGTAAGCTCTATGTAAGGTACACAGAGTTTTGCATGTGATATTTTTCTAGCGAATTGAAATAACGTAACGTAATATGGTAATTTACTGCGTTTTATAGTTAGTAAATTGTTTATTCTGATATAAATTCATACAAATTAACAAACTATACTTCACCAAATTGTTCCTTTATTTCTTTATATCATTTTCAAATTAAGGAAACAAGTTTCGCCATTTAGGTAATTGTAGAAAAAAAGTTATAAACAATTTAATTCATCTTAAATGTTAAATAACTCATTTTCATTTTAAAAATTGCTAATATCTTTTTTTCTACTATTACCTAAATTGTCAAACCTGTTTCCTTAATTCATTTATGTCATTTTCAAATTAAGGAAACAAGTTTCGCCATTTAGGTAATGGTAGAAAAAAAGTTATAAACAATTTTATTCATCTTAAATGTTAAATAACTCATTTTCATTTAAAAAATTGCTAATATCTTTTTTTCTACTATTACCTGAATTGTCAAACCTGTTTCCTTAATTCATTTATGTCATTTTCAAATTAAGGAAACAAGTTTCGCCATTTAGGTAATTGTAGAAAAAAAGTTATAAACAATTTTATTCATCTTAAATGTTAAATAACTCATTTTCATTTAAAAAATTGCTAATATCTTTTTTTCTACTATTACCTAAATTGTCAAACCTGTTTCCTTAATTCATTTATATCATTTTCAAATTAAGGAAACAAGTTTCGCCATTTAGGTAATTATAGAAAAAAAGTTATAAGCAATTCAATTCATCTTAAATGTTAAATAACTCATTTTCATTTACAAAATTGCTAATATCTTTTTTTCTACTATTACCTGAATTGTCAAACCTGTTTCCTTAATTCATTTATGTCATTTTCAAATTAAGGAAACAAGTTTCGCCATTTAGGTAATTGTAGAAAAAAAGTTATAAACAATTTAATTCATCTTAAATGTTAAATAACTCATTTTCATTTTAAAAATAGCTAATATCTTTTTTTCTACCATTACCTTAATTGTGAAATCTGTTTCCTTAATTTCTTTATGTCATTTTCAAATTAAGGAAACAAGTTTCGCCATTTAGGTAATGGTAGAAAAAAAGTTATAAACAATTTTATTCATCTTAAATGTTAAATAACTCATTTTCATTTAAAAAATTGCTAATATCTTTTTTTCTACTATTACCTGAATTGTCAAACCTGTTTCCTTAATTCATTTATGTCATTTTCAAATTAAGGAAACAAGTTTCGCCATTTAGGTAATGGTAGAAAAAAAGTTATAAACAATTTTATTCATCTTAAATGTTAAATAACTCATTTTCATTTAAAAAATTGCTAATATCTTTTTTTCTACTATTACCTGAATTGTCAAACCTGTTTCCTTAATTCATTTATGTCATTTTCAAATTAAGGAAACAAGTTTCGCCATTTAGGTAATGGTAGAAAAAAAGTTATAAACAATTTTATTCATCTTAAATGTTAAATAACTCATTTTCATTTACAAAATTGCTAATATCTTTTTTTCAACTATTACCTAAATTGTCAAACCTGTTTCCTTAATTCCTTTATGTCATTTTCAAATTAAGAAAACAAGTTTCGCTATTTAGGTAATTGTAGAAAAAAAGTTATAAACAATTTAATTCATCTTAAATGTTAAATAACTCATTTTCATTTAAAAAATTGCTAATATCTTTTTTTCTACTATTACCTAAATTGTCAAACCTGTTTCCTTAATTCATTTATATCATTTTCAAATTAAGGAAACAAGTTTCGCCATTTAGGTAATGGTAGAAAAAAAGTTATAAACAATTCAATTCATCTTAAATGTTAAATAACTCATTTTCATTTACAAAATTGCTAATATCTTTTTTTCTACTATTACCTAAATTGTCAAACCTGTTTCCTTAATTCCTTTATGTCATTTTCAAATTAAGGAAACAAGTTTCGCCATTTAGGTAATGGTAGAAAAAAAGTTATAAACAATTCAATTCATCTTAAATGTTAAATAACTCATTTTCATTTAAAAAATTGCTAATATCTTTTTTTCTACCATTACCTAAATTGTCAAACCTGTTTCCTTAATTCATTTATGTCATTTTCAAATTAAGGAAACAAGTTTCGCCATTTAGGTAATGGTAGAAAAAAAGTTATAAACAATTTTATTCATCTTAAATGTTAGATAACTCATTTTCATTTAAAAAATTGCTAATATCTTTTTTTCTACTATTACCTGAATTGTCAAACCTGTTTCCTTAATTCATTTATGTCATTTTCAAACTAAGAAAACAAGTTTCGCTATTTAGGTAATTGTAGAAAAAAAGTTATAAACAATTTAATTCATCTTAAATGTTAAATAACTCATTTTCATTTAAAAAATTGCTAATATCTTTTTTTCTACTATTACCTGAATTGTCAAACCTGTTTCCTTAATTCATTTATGTCATTTTCAAATTAAGGAAACAAGTTTCGCCATTTAGGTAATGGTAGAAAAAAAGTTATAAACAATTTTATTCATCTTAAATGTTAAATAACTCATTTTCATTTACAAAATTGCTAATATCTTTTTTTCAACTATTACCTAAATTGTCAAACCTGTTTCCTTAATTCCTTTATGTCATTTTCAAATTAAGAAAACAAGTTTCGCTATTTAGGTAATTGTAGAAAAAAAGTTATAAACAATTTAATTCATCTTAAATGTTAAATAACTCATTTTCATTTAAAAAATTGCTAATATCTTTTTTTCTACTATTACCTAAATTGTCAAACCTGTTTCCTTAATTCATTTATATCATTTTCAAATTAAGGAAACAAGTTTCGCCATTTAGGTAATGGTAGAAAAAAAGTTATAAACAATTCAATTCATCTTAAATGTTAAATAACTCATTTTCATTTACAAAATTGCTAATATCTTTTTTTCTACTATTACCTAAATTGTCAAACCTGTTTCCTTAATTCCTTTATGTCATTTTCAAATTAAGGAAACAAGTTTCGCCATTTAGGTAATGGTAGAAAAAAAGTTATAAACAATTCAATTCATCTTAAATGTTAAATAACTCATTTTCATTTAAAAAATTGCTAATATCTTTTTTTCTACCATTACCTAAATTGTCAAACCTGTTTCCTTAATTCCTTTATGTCATTTTCAAATTAAGGAAACAAGTTTCGCCATTTAGGTAATGGTAGAAAAAAAGTTATAAACAATTTTATTCATCTTAAATGTTAAATAACTCATTTTCATTTAAAAAATTGCTAATATCTTTTTTTCTACTATTACCTAAATTGTCAAACCTGTTTCCTTAATTCCTTTATGTCATTTTCAAATTAAGAAAACAAGTTTCGCTATTTAGGTAATTGTAGAAAAAAAGTTATAAACAATTTAATTCATCTTAAATGTTAAATAACTCATTTTCATTTAAAAAATTGCTAATATCTTTTTTTTTACTATTACCTAAATTGTCAAACCTGTTTCCTTAATTTATTTATATCATTTTCAAATTAAGGAAACAAGTTTCGCCATTTAGGTAATTATAGAAAAAAAGTTATAAACAATTCAATTCATCTTAAATGTTAAATAACTCATTTTCATTTACAAAATTGCTAATATCTTTTTTTCTACTATTACCTAAATTGTCAAACCTGTTTCCTTAATTCCTTTATGTCATTTTCAAATTAAGGAAACAAGTTTCGCCATTTAGGTAATGGTAGAAAAAAAGATATTAGCAATTTTTTAAATGAAAATGAGTTATTTAACATTTAAGATGAATAAAATTGTTTATAACTTTTTTTCTACCATTACCTAAATGGCGAAACTTGTTTCCTTAATTTGAAAATGACATAAAGGAATTAAGGAAACAGGTTTGACAATTTAGGTAATAGTAGAAAAAAAGATATTAGCAATTTTTTAAATGAAAATGAGTTATTTAACATTTAAGATGAATTAAATTGTTTATAACTTTTTTTCTACAATTACCTAAATAGCGAAACTTGTTTTCTTAATTTAAAAATGACATAAAGGAATTAAGGAAACAGGTTTGACAATTTAGGTAATAGTAGAAAAAAAGATATTAGCAATTTTGTAAATGAAAATGAGTTATTTAACATTTAAGATGAATTGAATTGTTTATAACTTTTTTTCTACCATTACCTTAATGGCGAAACTTGTTTCCTTAATTTGAAAATGACATAAAGAAATTAAGGAAACAGGTTTGACAATTTAGGTAATAGTAGAAAAAAAGATATTAGCAATTTTGTAAATGAAAATGAGTTATTTAACATTTAAGATGAATTGAATTGTTTATAACTTTTTTTCTATAATTACCTAAATGGCGAAACTTGTTTCCTTAATTTGAAAATGATATAAATGAATTAAGGAAACAGGTTTGACAATTTAGGTAATAGTAGAAAAAAAGATATTAGCAATTTTTTAAATGAAAATGAGTTATTTAACATTTAAGATGAATTAAATTGTTTATAACTTTTTTTCTACAATTACCTAAATAGCGAAACTTGTTTTCTTAATTTGAAAATGACATAAAGGAATTAAGGAAACAGGTTTGACAATTTAGGTAATAGTAGAAAAAAAGATATTAGCAATTTTGTAAATGAAAATGAGTTATTTAACATTTAAGATGAATTGAATTGTTTATAACTTTTTTTCTATAATTACCTAAATGGCGAAACTTGTTTCCTTAATTTGAAAATGACATAAAGAAATTAAGGAAACAGGTTTGACAATTTAGGTAATAGTAGAAAAAAAGATATTAGCAATTTTGTAAATGAAAATGAGTTATTTAACATTTAAGATGAATTGAATTGTTTATAACTTTTTTTCTATAATTACCTAAATGGCGAAACTTGTTTCCTTAATTTGAAAATGACATAAAGAAATTAAGGAAACAGATTTCACAATTAAGGTAATGGTAGAAAAAAAGATATTAGCAATTTTTAAAATGAAAATGAGTTATTTAACATTTAAGATGAATTAAATTGTTTATAACTTTTTTTCTACAATTACCTAAATGGCGAAACTTGTTTCCTTAATTTGAAAATGACATAAATGAATTAAGGAAACAGGTTTGACAATTCAGGTAATAGTAGAAAAAAAGATATTAGCAATTTTTTAAATGAAAATGAGTTATCTAACATTTAAGATGAATAAAATTGTTTATAACTTTTTTTCTACCATTACCTAAATGGCGAAACTTGTTTCCTTAATTTGAAAATGACATAAATGAATTAAGGAAACAGGTTTGACAATTTAGGTAATAGTAGAAAAAAAGATATTAGCAATTTTTAAAATGAAAATGAGTTATTTAACATTTAAGATGAATAAAATTGTTTATAACTTTTTTTCTACCATTACCTAAATGGCGAAACTTGTTTCCTTAATTTGAAAATGACATAAATGAATTAAGGAAACAGGTTTGACAATTCAGGTAATAGTAGAAAAAAGATATTAGCAATTTTTTAAATGAAAATGAGTTATTTAACATTTAAGATGAATAAAATTGTTTATAACTTTTTTTCTACCATTACCTAAATGGCGAAACTTGTTTCCTTAATTTGAAAATGACATAAATAAATTAAGGAATTAGGTTTGACAATTTAGGTAATAGTAGAAAAAAAGATATTAGCAATTTTTTTAAATGAAAATGAGTTATTTAACATTTAAGATGAATAAAATTGTTTATAACTTTTTTTCTACCATTACCTAAATGGCGAAACTTGTTTCCTTAATTTGAAAATGACATAAATGAATTAAGGAAACAGGTTTGACAATTTAGGTAATAGTAGAAAAAAAGATATTAGCAATTTTTTTAAATGAAAATGAGTTATTTAACATTTAAGATGAATTAAATTGTTTATAACTTTTTTTCTACAATTACCTAAATGGCGAAACTTGTTTCCTTAATTTGAAAATGACATAAATGAATTAAGGAAACAGGTTTGACAATTCAGGTAATAGTAGAAAAAAAGATATTAGCAATTTTTAAAATGAAAATGAGTTATTTAACATTTAAGATGAATTAAATTGTTTATAACTTTTTTTCTACAATTACCTAAATGGCGAAACTTGTTTCCTTAATTTGAAAATGATATAAAGAAATAAAGGAACAATTTGGTGAAGTATAGTTTGTTAATTTGTATGAATTTATATCAGAATAAACAATTTACTAACTATAAAACGCAGTAAATTACCATATTACGTTACGTTATTTCAATTCGCTAGAAAAATATCACATGCAAAACTCTGTGTACCTTACATAGAGCTTACATTTACCTTGCGCAGAGCGTACATGTAAATTTGTTTGTCCGAATTTGCCTAAATTTTCGCAAATGTCACTGAAGTATATAATGCAGCGTGGTCGTGGGTCGTGTGGTCGATTAGAAGTTTCAACAGTTTCAAGCTTTCAATTCAAGTGTTAAAAAATTGCAAAAGCACGGCATAGTTCACAGAGACATAAAGACTACAAATATATTCCTAGTTGATGGAAGCAACAGCCTGAAATTAGGTGATTTTTGTTCTGCGGTAAAAATACAAGTTTACACAACTGTTTCCCGCGAATTGCTAGGATATGTTGGAAAACAAGGTAAATATACAAAACCAAATATACAAGACCAAAATTGCTGAAGGTTCAAACTTTGTTGTTTTTTTTACAGCATATATGGCACCAGAAGTGTTTACAAAATCAAATAGCGATGGTCAAGTGGCAAATATTTGGTCAGTCAGTTGTGAGTGTTATAAGTGATCGCGGGAAAATAAAATTGCTGTAATTTCCAGCATCCCTGGTCGCAATATGATTCAAACTTTCGAATAATGTTCGCCATGCCCACTTTCATGTGGAAGCGCCTGAAGCCTCCCGTCATTTTGTCACAGGAGGGACACAATTTTATAGAAATGACACACCAACATGACCCGAATAAACGTTGGACACCTACCTAATTTTTGGAATTCAACTTTCGCAAAGTTATTTCACTATTCGTGGTAAGGAATGTTAAATTTCATAATTTGTTTTGAATTTCAGGTCTTAGACGAAGATTGTCATTCGCAAGACCACGATCATCATTCCTTTCGAAGGAGTAATTACTAGGAAAAAACATCTTGTGCATGTTATATCTTCTAACTCAGGATTTTGTTTTACCGGTAGTATAGACGTTATAAATGCATTTGGAAGGATTAGTTTTACTTACATAGTGATTTTGTTCAAATTGTTAGGCAACGACAATAATTCTATTGCAATGAGAATAAAGATTGTTATGAAAGTTTGTGCGTCAGTAAAAGAACGACATTTAATTATTTGTATATAAAAGCATATTAAAATAAAAAGAAAACTATTTCGGTCGAAATTGATGTTTTGTATTGTTTGTTTGTTTTTTACTTGCGATTAAAGGTACTATTATACAAGTTATGCAGATTAAAAATTTTGAGATAACAATCAAATATGACATTACGATGATAGAGAAACATATTTGAGTTACTGGCAAAATTCTGTCCGTCTGTCTGTCTGTCTGTACGGATGTATTTTGGATTTGGACTGTAGCCTAAACGGTTGGGCCAATCGTCTTCAAATTAACGGCTACATGTGCAGTTTGCAGTTTATATACAACGATGCGAGTATAGATTTTGTTTGCACAACTGGATTGCTTCACACAAGTAGGGCGACGAGATGGTTAGTTTTAAAAAAGAATAAAAACGACTTGTAAATGAATATTGAATGGTGTTTAGTTTAAATTGTGTTTTTATAATTGTTTTTTGTTTTGTTTTTTTTTTTATAGCGAAATGTGATATGAGAGTGCTATCCTTTTTCGAAATTATAAAACAGTAGGTATAACCATAAGAACTACAGGCTCCACACATAGGGTAGTGGGGCGTACTTTTATTAACTATCGGTAAGTATTGTTAACTATTTGTCGTCCCAAAATGCCAAATAGTTACGATTCGTAACTATTTGAATATGAATTTATGCAACGATAATGCAAATAGAACTATTTTAGATGACAAAATCTGTATTTAATTAAATATTCATTTGGAGAATATTTTTTCTTCAAAATTTTCTCATCTATTGATAACGAAAAAGATGTTTTTTTTTTAACTACTTTCTTGAAAATTTAAGGTTGATATCTATAAATTAAGAACAGGAAAACATGCATTGCATTGCTTGCGGCAAAATCAATGAAGGTGTCGCGTAGTTACGATGTTTTGGACCATTGATTTCATGCATTATTCATCATCGACGACAAAACGACCTACAAGTTGGCCGCAGTGTTGATGAGACCCTTTATCTGGTGCAGCCTCATTCAACGACGAAAACGGAGAGGTTTGTCCAGCCAGCTGAAAAGCAGGCAGCAAATCGCTGGTAACTCATCTGAAAAAAAAACCGCAGTAATTTTTAGGCAATCTTAATGCTAGCTCCGCGGGTGATACTTTAAAGTTTGAATAGGTGCACTCTTATAGTTTTTTTTTGAAAATTCGTATTTATTGACCAATTTTGATGGGACTTTAAAGGGATATAACTATGATATTTAAAGGAGTAACTTAGTTCATTTTTATTACATGTAGGAGGCGCTGGGCCGCATTTTTACGTGCGATTATAGGTACTATAAGGCAAGTTATGGATTCGTGCAAAAAAAAAATTTAACAATCAAACATGACATTACGATGAAAGAGAAGTCGAAAGAAGTGCGTCCGTTTGCCCGTTCGCAGCTCTACTGCCTAAACGGATGGGCGGATTTGTTTCAAACTTGGTATTTAGTAGCATTTTGGGGTGTGTTTTTCATTTTGCTCTAGGTCGAAAAATAACGGTACCTGCCATACAATTTTTAACAAAAAGTTAGATTTTCTCGAAAACGGCTCTAACGATTTTGATAAGACTTTCAGGGTGCTAATTTTTCACAACAATACATCTTTCGGTTAGAATGAATTTTTCGAATTTTGTTGTTCAAATTCAGTTTTATCGTAAACGATTTCAATAAAATCTTGCATACATGAAGTCATTTATAATTCAATTAACATTGCATTTCAAAATTTTCAAAAACTTTTCGATTTTTCGAAATTTTCAAAAAAAAAATATTGGTTTTCGAAATACCTATTTTGAAAACGGGTTTAGTGAATTTTGTTAAATAATTTTCCCAGATGAGAACTACAGATTTTCTTATAATGACATACTAAAAAAAAATTAAATATTTTTTCGAAAAGTTAAAAAAAACACTTTTTAAAAAAACTGGTTAAACGATTTTCAATATTTTTTTTCCTCGATAGACATTTAGTTTTCAAACTGTATTGCATACTTAGTTTTTCCGAAAAAAAACTCTTAAACTAATTAAAAAAATAAAAGAACGATATGTACGTACATATACAGCCATTAAGCAATTATCTAGCATAAGAACAACTTCATGCGACCCAGTCGTGCATTTTTTTAATTGTATTCGACGATGTGACCACACATATGAGCAAGTACATGCGATGCAGTCGTGCAATTTATTTTAATTCTCATGGATCAATTCGACTTAGAATCACACCATATCTATTAATATAAAATGAAAATATTAGAGCACCTTCGGCAATTAATTACCACGATTAATTTAATGGTGTTTAGTTGCTATTGGACTCGACATGTGGCAGTGTTGGCGAGATCCAGAAAATGTATTTTATGTCCGAGCAACGCTGATTTGGTCAGCTAGTGTACTATAAGTAAGATAAATTTTTGGTGTTTGACTTATAACAAAGCAATGTTTTGTTTGTTAAAATAATTTTGGTTGTTTGGAAAAAGTAAGTAAAATAGTTTTCAGCATAAAAATATGAACGGTTACGATGTATTTTTTTCAAAATCGTAGCCAAAGTTTGTTTTTTAAACTATTTTTTTCAAGAACATCGTGGTGATCTTAATTTAAAAAAAAAATTATTAAACCATTGTCAAAATATAGATTTTTCAAAAAAAAAGTTTTTTTCGAATAAAAAATAATACAATGCCAAATTACTTTGGCTACCTACATCTTCATGCATATCAGTTTTGATTGAAATCAGTTAACCATTTCTTTAGAGGCTCAGGAAAAATGGGAGGTATCGTCTTAGCTCATCATATTACTATTTTTTCAACAAAACATAGTCCACCTACAAAATTACACACATTTTTTCATTAAGAGTCTTGGACCCATTTGTTATGTAACATGTGTATTTGATCTAAAAAAATGAAAAAAGAACTTTGTAGAATTTCAAAAAAACCTTACGCACTAAATTTGAAAAGGATTGGTTCAGCCGTTTTGGTTGTAGGCTAAAATACATTCATACAGATAGATTGAATTTCGCTAAAAAACATATTTTTTTGTTAAGTATGTTAAGTTATGTTAAGTATGTAGGTATCTATTTATTTATTTTCCTGATGGAATTTCATTTTTTGACAAGCCAATTATCATCTCATACAAAATGGAACAAATTGTTTAAAAAATTTGCGCACCAATACTAAAAAAATCGGATAAACTTTGCAACCGGAAAGAAAAATGTTGCTGGTTGGTTTGTTTTTTTTTTGGAAAGTCAACTAAAGAAATCTTACTGAATGCTATAAAGACTCGATACAAAAAAATCATTTTTCTATTTGTTTCAAATTTTCCTGATGGGTTTTCTTGATCACTATAACAGGCGCCTAAAGGATTGCTATAACTAGTGCCTTAATAAAATCACAGACGGCAAAGAGTCATCCTTCAAATAAATTAGGACATAATTTTTGTGTATATGGGCTAGTTTTGTGTGCTTTTCGGAGAGATTTGGAGAACGTTACGTTACATTTTAATTGTTTATAAAGCTGTCAATTTATTAACATTTTGTTAATTATTGACTAAACGACGATTACCTAAATTGCGAAAACGATTTCCTTAATTTGAGGGGAGGGTCCCTGATCGATTCACACCAAAAAAAGCCATTTTTTTGACAACGCGCTGCTAACTATACGCGAAACTTAAATTGTTAATAACTAATTAAATACTATTACCTAAATTCTGAAACCCGTTTCCTTAATTTCCCCTAATTATTCCCTAATTGTAGAACCAAAAAAAATCGAAATCCGTGATTTTGCGCTGCTAACTATATGGCGGTCTGTTTCGCAGAGTTGATATGCTCGCGATATAAAGTTGATCTGGTTGGAAAGAAGTCGGATCTAAGTTCTGGCTGCTGTTGGAAGATTCTCACAGATCCCGAGACTAACAGTGACAAAATAAAGCAGGAATTCCAAGGTTATAAATTGCTTGGTACAGTTTATTACTGTTAACACTGTCGTAAGCCGTTTTAAAATCGATGAACAGATGGTGGGTCAGGATGTTAAATTCCTAAGTTTTCTTCTTGATCTGGTGCAATGTGGGGATATGGTCGATCGTAGATTTTCAAAATCTAAATTCACAACGTAGATTATGAGATGGTCTAGTTCTTTTTTTGCGGAGCCATGACCTTGTATGCCTCCTTTTTTTTTTGTGTCTAGCTACATTCGGAATCGGATCAGGAGTTTATCGAAGCTTAATATGGGACCCAACACCTCTGACGCTGCGTTTCTTTTGGCTTGTTGATGACAGTTTATTACTGTTAACACTGTCGTAGGCCGTTTTAAAATCGATGAACAGATAGTGGGTCAGGATGTTAAATTCCTAAGTTTTCTTCTTGATCTGGTGCAATGTGGGGATATGGTCGATCGAAGATTTTCAAAATCTAAATTTGCAACGTAGATTATAAGATGGTCTAGTTCTTTTTTGCGGAGCCAAGACCTTGTATGCCTCCTTTTTTTCTTTGTGTCTAGCTACATTCGGAATCGGATCAGGAGTTTATCGAAGCTTAATATGGGACCCAACACCTCTGACGCTGCGTTTCTTTTGGCTTGTTGATATATTTTCCATAGGACTTAAGGGTTCACATTGTAAGTCGTGGGATTTCTCAGTAGCTCAATGGATACATAATCGGCACAAGCTGTGGCGGTCACTTCCGTTTAAAATCGTGCAACATTTAATTTCCTATGCGTAGTTATTGATCGTCTAATAACCGCCATATAGTAAGCAGCGCAAAATCACGGATTTCAATTTTTTTTGGCTCTACAATTAGGCAATAATTAGGGGAAATTAAGGAAACGGGTTTCAGAATTTAGGTAATAGTATTTAATTAGTTATTAACAATTTAAGTTTCGCGTATAGTTAGCAGCGCGTTGTCACAAAAATGGCTTTTTTGGTGTGAATCGATCAGGGACCCTCCCCTCAAATTAAGGAAAGCGTTTTCGCAATTTAGGTAATCGTCGTTTAGTCTATAATTAACAAAATGTTAATAAATTGACAGCTTTATAAACAATTAAAAGGTAACGTAATGTTCTCCAAATCTCTACGAAAAGCACACAAAACTAGCCCATATACACAAAAATTATGTCCTAATTTATTTGAAGGATGACTTTTTAGATTGCAAACATTGATGAGATAAAAGAAAGTTCCAGGCTTGGATGATTTTCATGAAATCGTCCATCGAAAAGGAAATAATACGGTCTGTTGATGAATGATGGTCACAATGGCTCCAAGGAAGAAACGTAAGTAGGCGCACATGCATAAGCTAATTTCACTAAATCTATTCTTTACCTTGTAGAACGGTAGAATCCTTACCGACTCTCTCGCCGACAAGAAAATCGTTCGAAGTTAGCAGAAGAGAAGCTGGATGCAATTTGCATGTCAATTGCCTGGTCAATCCTGGTAAACTTAGATTTCAAGAAAGAACAACCGTAACAGCAGCAGTCGCAACAACAGCCAGTTATAGGTAAACCGGTTGCATTAACTGCTGCATCAGTGTATCTTAAAGGAACAAACAACACTTCAGCAACTGTCTCGTTCTGCGCATTTACGTCATCGACCCTCAACCAATGTGACATTTCACATTCAGTGTATGTAAAGTCACGGGAATTCTTGTTTATATTCGAATTTTGTTTTCAGTTTGTGTTTTTGTTTTAAAATTATATCTTAAAATACTATTTTAAATCAAGTAAAAACCATTATAATAAGAGAGTGAAAATTGAAAGTGATTAAATCATAACCAAGTGTTTCCAATTAATTAAAACATATACCTTTATTTTCTGTTGTGATTATCTTTGCCTTTATTATCGCAAGGCTGCGAGTGAAAATGGTCTGTGCTATAAACACCAATATGCGATATTCCATGTATGTCCCTTTTACTTGATCCTGTTAAATTTTAAGGAGGAAGTTAATTGGTATTTAATCCCGAAAATAAATAAAACATTTTTTGTTAATTAATAATTTTTTTTTATATTTTCTCTTTCTTGAATTTTTGTATTCATAAATCTCTCGATTCAATTTACGAATCCGAAAATACATTCTCGACCGAAAGAAAAGTTTTTTGACTCGTTCGTCACAAGAAATTTTGGTCTTTTCGGACACATTAATTAAATGTTTAATGTAATCCGAACAGATATAAACACCTTGGCCTTCCCCATTGACAGCATTGAAAACTGATTCCAAAGATAGCAATTGGTTCATCACTGCTTCAGATGGCTTAGACAGACCACCTTCGTCTAGATGATGTACCCAAGAATCTTCAACAGTATTTCCCTCATCCAAGTTTGGAACGGTGTTCTTCAACCGATGACAAATGTATACGAAGTAAACCAAATGAAATCCCGCCAAAAATATCTTAGTTGAGTTTCGATGACGTCACATCATTTTGACAGCCAAAACCTAACATGCGCAAAGCGATATCTTGTTTAGTTGTATCATGCATACAACCTACTCTTTCATCATTATATTTCATTCTACTCTCCAAAACCCATACAAATGCATAACAAGAACTACTGATGTTTATCATAACCAGAGTTTTGGATGAGACGTTTTTTTTAGATTTTGCATTACGTTGCATTACATGAGCTCTATGTAACTAATATGGGTTAAAAATTCTTTATAAATAAGGATTTACTCTACTTTGAGTAAGGGCTGAGTAAATGATTTGACGTTGCATAACTAATCAACCGCTCAACGGCATTTAAGCGAAATGTAATAAGTAAGGCAGTTATTAATGTTTGCATTACCTAAATGAAAAATTGTTGTTAGGACTTACGGAGAGTAAGGAAAGAGGTCATTGGCCAGAAAAGTACAAACAGGAAATATAACTTAATAAACAAAGCTTGAAAACTGAAATTTGGAAAATATATAAGGACCAAAAATTGTATGAAAATGAAAGACAGAAATGGAATAGATATCTGTTTCGCAGAGTTGATATGCTCGCGATATAAAGTTGATCTGGTTGGTAAGAAGTCGGATCTAAGTTCCGGCTGCTGTTGAAGATTCTCACAGATCCCGAGACTAACAGTGACAAAATATAGCAGGAATTCCAAGGTTATAAATTGCTTGGTACAGTTTATTACTGTTAACACTGTCGTAAGCCGTTTTAAAATCGATGAACAGATGGTGGGTCAGGATGTTAAATTCCTAAGTTTTCTTCTTGATCTGGTGCAATGTGGGGATATGGTCGATCGTAGATTTTCAAAATCTAAATTCACAACGTAGATTATGAGATGGTCTAGTTCTTTTTTTGCGGAGCCATGACCTTGTATGCCTCCTTTTTTTTGTGTCTAGCTACATTCGGAATCGGATCAGGAGTTTATCGAAGCTTAATATGGGACCCAACACCTCTGACGCTGCGTTTCTTTTGGCTTGTTGATGACAGTTTATTACTGTTAACACTGTCGTAGGCCGTTTTAAAATCGATGAACAGATAGTGGGTCAGGATGTTAAATTCCTAAGTTTTCTTCTTGATCTGGTGCAATGTGGGGATATGGTCGATCGTAGATTTTCAAAATCTAAATTTGCAACGTAGATTATAAGATGGTCTAGTTCTTTTTTGCGGAGCCAAGACCTTGTATGCCTCCTTTTTTTCTTTGTGTCTAGCTACATTCGGAATCGGAGCAGGAGTTTATCGAAGCTTAATATGGGACCCAACACCTCTGACGCTGCGTTTCTTTTGGCTTGTTGATATATTTTCCATAGGACTTAAGGGTTCACATTGTAAGTCGTGTGATTTCTCAGTAGCTCAATGGATACATAATCGGCACAAGCTGTGGCGGTCACTGCCGTTTAAAATCGTGCAACATTTAATTTCCTATGCGTAGTTATTGATCGTCTAATAACCGCCATATAGTTAGCAGCGCAAAATCACAGATTTCAATTTTTTTTGGCTCTACAATTAGGCAATAATTAGGGGAAATTAAGGAAACTGGTTTCAGAATTAAGGTAATAGTATTTAATTAGTTATTAACAATTTAAGTTTCGCGTATAGTTAGCAGCGCGTTGTCACAAAAATGGCTTTTTTGGTGTGAATCGATCAGAGACCCTCCCCTCAAATTAAGGAAAGCGTTTTCGCAATTTAGGTAATCGTCGTTTAGTCTATAATTAACAAAATGTTAATAAATTGACAGCTTTATAAACAATTAAAAGGTAACGTAACGTTCTCCAAATCTCTACGAAAAGCACACAAAACTGGCCCATATACACAAAAATTATGTCCTAATTTATTTGAAGGATGACTTTTTAGATTGCAAACATTGATGAGATAAAAGAAAGTTCCAGGCTTGGATGATTTTCATGAAATCGTCCATCAAAAAGGAAATAATACGGTCTGTTGATGAATGATGGTCACAATGGCTCCAAGGAAGAAACGTAAGTAGGCGCACATGCATAAGCTAATTTCACTAAATCTATTCTTTACCTTCTAGAACGGTAGAATCCTTACCGACTCTCTCGCCGACAAGAAAATCGTTCGAAGTTAGCAGAAGAGAAGCTGGATGCAATTTGCATGTCAATTGCCTGGTCAATCCTGGTAAACTTAGATTTCAAGAAAGAACAACCGTAACAGCAGCAGTCGCAACAACAGCCAGTTATAGGTAAACCGGTTGCATTAACTGCTGCATCAGTGTATCTTAAAGGAACAAACAACACTTCAGCAACTGTCTCGTTCTGCGCATTTACGTCATCGACCCTCAACCAATGTGACATTTCACATTCAGTGTATGTAAAGTCACGGGAATTCTTGTTTATATTCGAATTTTGTTTTCAATTTGTGTTTTTGTTTTAAAATTATATATTAAAATACTATTTTAAATCAAGTAAAAACCATTATAATAAGAGAGTGAAAATTGAAAGTGATTAAATCATAACCAAGTGTTTCGCATTAATTAAAACATATACCTATATTTTCTGTTGTGATTATCTTTGCCTTTATTATCGCAAGGCTGCGAGTGAAAATGGTCTGTGCTATAAACACCAATGTGCGATATTCCATGTATGTCCCTTTTACTTGATCCTGTTAAATTTTAAGGAGGAAGTGAATTGTTATTTAATCCCGAAAATAAATAAAACATTTTTTGTTAATTAATAATTTTTTTTATATTTTCTCTTTCTTGAATTTTTGTATTCATAAATCTCTCGATTCAATTTACGAATCCGAAAATACATTCTCGACCGAAAGAAAAGTTTTTTGACTCGTTCGTCACAAGAAATTTTGGTCTTTTCGGACACATTAATTAAATGTTTAATGTAATCCGAACAGATATAAACACCTTGGCCTTCCCCATTGACAGCATTGAAAACTGATTCCAAAGATAGCAATTGGTTCATCACTGCTTCAGATGGCTTAGACAGACCACCTTCGTCTAGATGATGTACCCAAGAATCTTCAACAGTATTTCTCTCATCCAAGTTTGGAACGGTGTTCTTCAACCGATGACACATGTATACGAAGCAAACCAAATGAAATCCCGCCAAAAATATCTTAGTTGAGTTTCGATGACGTCACATCATTTTGACAGCCAAAACCTAACATGCGCAAAGCGATATCTTGTTTAGTTGTATCATGCATACAACCTACTCTTTCATCATTATATTTCATTCTACTCTCCAAAACCCATACAAATGCATAACAAGAACTACTGATGTTTATCATAACCAGAGTTTTGGATGAGACGTTTTTTTTAGATTTTGCATTACGTTGCATTACATGAGCTCTATGTAACTAATATGGGTTAAAAATTCTTTATAAATAAGGATTTACTCTACGTTGAGTAAGGGCTGAGTAAATGATTTGACGTTGCATAACTAATCAACCGCTCAACGGCATTTAAGCGAAATGTAATAAGTAAGGCAGTTATTAATGTTTGCATTACCTAAATGAAAAATTGTTGTTAGGACTTACGGAGAGTAAGGAAAGAGGTCATTGGCCAGAAAAGTACAAACAGGAAATATAACTTAATAAACAAAGCTTGAAAACTGAAATTTGGAAAATATATAAGGACCAAAAATTGTATGAAAATGAAAGACAGAAATGGAATAGATATCTGTTTCGCAGAGTTGATATGCTCGCGATATAAAGTTGATCTGGTTGGAAAGAAGTCGGATCTAAGTTCTGGCTGCTGTTGGAAGATTCTCACAGATCCCGAGACTAACAGTGACAAAATATAGCAGGAATTCCAAGGTTATAAATTGCTTGGTACAGTTTATTACTGTTAACACTGTCGTAAGCCGTTTTAAAATCGATGAACAGATGGTGGGTCAGGATGTTAAATTCCTAAGTTTTCTTCTTGATCTGGTGCAATGTGGGGATATGGTCGATCGTAGATTTTCAAAATCTAAATTCACAACGTAGATTACGAGATGGTCTAGTTCTTTTTTTGCGGAGCCATGACCTTGTATGCCTCCTTTTTTGTGTCTAGCTACATTCGGAATCGGATCAGGAGTTTATCGAAGCTTAATATGGGACCCAACACCTCTGACGCTGCGTTTCTTTTGGCTTGTTGATGACAGTTTATTACTGTTAACACTGTCGTAGGCCGTTTTAAAATCGATGAACAGATAGTGGGTCAGGATGTTAAATTCCTAAGTTTTCTTCTTGATCTGGTGCAATGTGGGGATATGGTCGATCGTAGATTTTCAAAATCTAAATTTGCAACGTAGATTATAAGATGGTCTAGTTTTTTTTGCGGAGCCAAGACCTTGTATGCCTCCTTTTTTTCTTTGTGTCTAGCTACATTCGGAATCGGATCAGGAGTTTATCGAAGCTTAATATGGGACCCAACACCTCTGACGCTGCGTTTCTTTTGGCTTGTTGATATATTTTCCATAGGACTTAAGGGTTCACATTGTAAGTCGTGGGATTTCTCAGTAGCTCAATGGATACATAATCGGCACAAGCTGTGGCGGTCACTTCCGTTTAAAATCGTGCAACATTTAATTTCCTATGCGTAGTTATTGATCGTCTAATAACCGCCATATAGTTAGCAGCGCAAAATCACGGATTTCAATTTTTTTTTGGCTCTACAATTAGGCAATAATTAGGGGAAATTAAGGAAACGGGTTTCAGAATTTAGGTAATAGTATTTAATTAGTTATTAACAATTTAAGTTTCGCGTATAGTTAGCAGCGCGTTGTCACAAAAATGGCTTTTTTGGTGTGAATCGATCAGGGACCCTCCCCTCAAATTAAGGAAAGCGTTTTCGCAATTTAGGTAATCGTCGTTTAGTCTATAATTAACAAAATGTTAATAAATTGACAGCTTTATAAACAATTAAAAGGTAACGTAACGTTCTCCAAATCTCTACGAAAAGCTCACAAAACTAGCCCATATACACAAAAATTATGTCCTAATTTATTTGAAGGATGACTTTTTAGATTGCAAACATTGATGAGATAAAAGAAAGTTCCAGGCTTGGATGATTTTCATGAAATCGTCCATCAAAAAGGAAATAATACGGTCTGTTGATGAATGATGGTCACAATGGCTCCAAGGAAGAAACGTAAGTAGGCGCACATGCATAAGCTAATTTCACTAAATCTATTCTTTACCTTGTAGAACGGTAGAATCCTTACCGACTCTCTCGCCGACAAGAAAATCGTTCGAAGTTAGCAGAAGAGAAGCTGGATGCAATTTGCATGTCAATTGCCTGGTCAATCCTGGTAAACTTAGATTTCAAGAAAGAACAACCGTAACAGCAGCAGTCGCAACAACAGCCAGTTATAGGTAAACCGGTTGCATTAACTGCTGCATCAGTGTATCTTAAAGGAACAAACAACACTTCAGCAACTGTCTCGTTCTGCGCATTTACGTCATCGACCCTCAACCAATGTGACATTTCACATTCAGTGTATGTAAAGTAACGGGAATTCTTGTTTATATTCGAATTTTGTTTTCAATTTGTGTTTTTGTTTTAAAATTATATCTTAAAATACTATTTTAAATCAAGTAAAAACCATTATAATAAGAGAGTGAAAATTGAAAGTAATTAAATCATAACCAAGTGTTTCCAATTAATTAAAACATATACCTATATTTTCTGTTGTGATTATCTTTGCCTTTATTATCGCAAGGCTGCGAGTGAAAATGGTCTGTGCTATAAACACCAATGTGCGATATTCCATGTATGTCCCTTTTACTTGATCCTGTTAAATTTTAAGGAGGAAGTGAATTGTTATTTAATCCCGAAAATAAATAAAACATTTTTTGTTAATTAATAATTTTTTTTATATTTTCTCTTTCTTGAATTTTTGTATTCATAAATCTCTCGATTCAATTTACGAATCCGAAAATACATTCTCGACCGAAAGAAAAGTTTTTTGACTCGTTCGTCACAAGAAATGTTGGTCTTTTCGGACACATTAATTAAATGTTTAATGTAATCCGAACAGATATAAATACCTTGGCCTTCCCCATTGACAGCATTGAAAACTGGTTCCAAAGATAGCAATTGGTTCATCACTGCTTCAGATGGCTTAGACAGAAAACCTTCGTCTAGATGATGTACCCAAGAATCTTCAACAGTATTTCCCTCATCCAAGTTTGGAACGGTGTTCTTCAACCGATGACAAATGTATACGAAGTAAACCAAATGAAATCCCGCCAAAAATATCTTAGTTGAGTTTCGATGACGTCACATCATTTTGACAGCCAAAACCTAACATGCGCAAAGCGATATCTTGTTTAGTTGTATCATGCATACAACCTACTCTTTCATCATTATATTTCATTCTACTCTCCAAAACCCATACAAATGCATAACAAGAACTACTGATGTTTATCATAACCAGAGTTTTGGATGAGACGTTTTTTTAGATTTTGCATTACGTTGCATTACATGAGCTCTATGTAACTAATATGGGTTAAAAATTCTTTATAAATAAGGATTTACTCTACGTTGAGTAAGGGCTGAGTAAATGATTTGACGTTGCATAACTAATCAACCGCTCAACGGCATTTAAGCGAAATGTAATAAGTAAGGCAGTTATTAATGTTTGCATTACCTAAATGAAAAATTGTTGTTAGGACTTACGGAGAGTAAGGAAAGAGGTCATTGGCCAGAAAAGTACAAACAGGAAATATAACTTAATAAACAAAGCTTGAAAACTGAAATTTGGAAAATATATAAGGACCAAAAATTGTATGAAAATGAAAGACAGAAATGGAATAGATATCTGTTTCGCAGAGTTGATATGCTCGCGATATAAAGTTGATCTGGTTGGAAAGAAGTCGGATCTAAGTTCTGGCTGCTGTTGGAAGATTCTCACAGATCCCGAGACTAACAGTGACAAAATATAGCAGGAATTCCAAGGTTATAAATTGCTTGGTACAGTTTATTACTGTTAACACTTTCGTAAGCCGTTTTAAAATCGATGAACAGATGGTGGGTCAGGATGTTAAATTCCTAAGTTTTCTTCTTGATCTGGTGCAATGTGGGGATATGGTCGATCGTAGATTTTCAAAATCTAAATTCACAACGTAGATTATGAGATGGTCTAGTTCTTTTTTTGCGAAGCCATGACCTTGTATGCCTCCTTTTTTTTTGTGTCTAGCTACATTCGGAATCGGATCAGGAGTTTATCGAAGCTTAATATGGGACCCAACACCTCTGACGCTGCGTTTCTTTTGGCTTGTTGATGACAGTTTATTACTGTTAACACTGTCGTAGGCCGTTTTAAAATCGATGAACAGATAGTGGGTCAGGATGTTAAATTCCTAAGTTTTCTTCTTGATCTGGTGCAATGTGGGGATATGGTCGATCGTAGATTTTCAAAATCTAAATTTGCAACGTAGATTATAAGATGGTCTAGTTTTTTTTGCGGAGCCAAGACCTTGTATGCCTCCTTTTTTTCTTTGTGTCTAGCTGCATTCGGAATCGGATCAGGAGTTTATCGAAGCTTAATATGGGACCCAACACCTCTGACGCTGCGTTTCTTTTGGCTTGTTGATATATTTTCCATAGGACTTAAGGGTTCACATTGTAAGTCGTGGGATTTCTCAGTAGCTCAATGGATACATAATCGGCACAAGCTGTGGCGGTCACTTCCGTTTAAAATCGTGCAACATTTAATTTCCTATGCGTAGTTATTGATCGTCTAATAACCGCCATATAGTTAGCAGCGCAAAATAACGGATTTCAATTTTTTTTGGCTCTACAATTAGGCAATAATTAGGGGAAATTAAGGAAACGGGTTTCAGAATTTAGGTAATAGTATTTAATTAGTTATTAACAATTTAAGTTTCGCGTATAGTTAGCAGCGCGTTGTCACAAAAATGGCTTTTTTGGTGTGAATCGATCAGGGACCCTCCCCTCAAATTAAGGAAAGCGTTTTCGCAATTTAGGTAATCGTCGTTTAGTCTATAATTAACAAAATGTTAATAAATTGACAGCTTTATAAACAATTAAAAGCTAACGTAACGTTCTCCAAATCTCTACGAAAAGCACACAAAACTAGCCCATATACACAAAAATTATGTCCTAATTTATTTGAAGGATGACTTTTTAGATTGCAAACATTGATGAGATAAAAGAAAGTTCCAGGCTTGGATGATTTTCATGAAATCGTCCATCAAAAAGGAAATAATACGGTCTGTTGATGAATGATGGTCACAATGGCTCCAAGGAAGAAACGTAAGTAGGCGCACATGCATAAGCTAATTTCACTAAATCTATTCTTTACCTTGTAGAACGGTAGAATCCTTACCGACTCTCTCGCCGACAAGAAAATCGTTCGAAGTTAGCAGAAGAGAAGCTGGATGCAATTTGCATGTCAATTGCCTGGTCAATCCTGGTAAACTTAGATTTCAAGAAAGAACAACCGTAACAGCAGCAGTCGCAACAACAGCCAGTTATAGGTAAACCGGTTGCATTAACTGCTGCATCAGTGTATCTTAAAGGAACAAACAACACTTCAGCAACTGTCTCGTTCTGCGCATTTACGTCATCGACCCTCAACCAATGTGACATTTCACATTCAGTGTATGTAAAGTCACGGGAATTCTTGTTTATATTCGAATTTTGTTTTCAATTTGTGTTTTTGTTTTAAAATTATATCTTAAAATACTATTTTAAATCAAGTAAAAACCATTATAATAAGAGAGTGAAAATTGAAAGTGATTAAATCATAACCAAGTGTTTCCAATTAATTAAAACATATACCTATATTTTCTGTTGTGATTATCTTTGCCTTTATTATCGCAAGGCTGCGAGTGAAAATGGTCTGTGCTATAAACACCAATGTGCGATATTCCATGTATGTCCCTTTTACTTGATCCTGTTAAATTTTAAGGAGGAAGTGAATTGTTATCTATTCCCGAAAATAAATAAAACATTTTTTGTTAATTAATAATTTTTTTTATATTTTCTCTTTCTTGAATTTTTGTATTCATAAATCTCTCGATTCAATTTACGAATCCGAAAATACATTCTCGACCGAAAGAAAAGTTTTTTGACTCGTTCGTCACAAGAAATTTTGGTCTTTTCGGACACATTAATTAAATGTTTAATGTAATCCGAACAGATATAAATACCTTGGCCTTCCCCATTGACAGCATTGAAAACTGATTCCAAAGATAGCAATTGGTTCAGCACTGCTTCAGATGGCTTAGACAGACCACCTTCGTCTAGATGATGTACCCAAGAATCTTCAACAGTATTTCCCTCATCCAAGTTTGGAACGGTGTTCTTCAACCGATGACAAATGTATACGAAGTAAACCAAATGAAATCCCGCCAAAAATATCTTAGTTGAGTTTCGATGACGTCACATCATTTTGACAGCCAAAACCTAACATGCGCAAAGCGATATCTTGTTTAGTTGTATCATGCATACAACCTACTCTTTCATCATTATATTTCATTCTACTCTCCAAAACCCATACAAATGCATAACAAGAACTACTGATGTTTATCATAACCAGAGTTTTGGATGAGACGTTTTTTTTAGATTTTGCATTACGTTGCATTACATGAGCTCTATGTAACTAATATGGGTTAAAAATTCTTTATAAATAAGGATTTACTCTACGTTGAGTAAGGGCTGAGTAAATGATTTGACGTTGCATAACTAATCAACCGCTCAACGGCATTTAAGCGAAATGTAATAAGTAAGGCAGTTAATAATGTTTGCATTACCTAAATGAAAAATTGTTGTTAGGACTTACGGAGAGTAAGGAAAGAGGTCATTGGCCAGAAAAGTACAAACAGGAAATATAACTTAATAAACAAAGCTTGAAAACTGAAATTTGGAAAATATATAAAGACCAAAAATTGTATGAAAATGAAAGACAGAAATGGAATAGATATCTGTTTCGCAGAGTTGATATGCTCGCGATATAAAGTTGATCTGGTTGGAAAGAAGTCGGATCTAAGTTCTGGCTGCTGTTGGAAGATTCTCACAGATCCCGAGACTAACAGTGACAAAATATAGCAGGAATTCCAAGGTTATAAATTGCTTGGTACAGTTTATTACTGTTAACACTGTCGTAAGCCGTTTTAAAATCGATGAACAGATGGTGGGTCAGGATGTTAAATTCCTAAGTTTTCTTCTTGATCTGGTGCAATGTGGGGATATGGTCGATCGTAGATTTTCAAAATCTAAATTCACAACGTAGATTACGAGATGGTCTAGTTCTTTTTTTGCGGAGCCATGACCTTGTATGCCTCCTTTTTTTTTGTGTCTAGCTACATTCGGAATCGGATCAGGAGTTTATCGAAGCTTAATATGGGACCCAACATCTCTGACGCTGCGTTTCTTTTGGCTTATTGATGACAGTTTATTACTGTTAACACTGTCGTAGGCCGTTTTAAAATCGATGAACAGATAGATTCCTAAGTTTTCTTCTTGATCTGGTGCAATGTGGGGATATGGTCGATCGTAGATTTTCAAAATCTAAATTTGCAACGTAGATTATAAGATGGTCTAGTTCTTTTTTGCGAAGCCAAGACCTTGTATGCCTCATTTTTACTTGCGATTTATAGGTACTATAAGGCAAGTTATGCATTCGTAAAAAAAAAAAAATTCTAACAATCAAACATGATATTACGATGATAGAGAAGTCAAAAAAAGTGGGTCCGGAAATTCCGTCCGTCTTTCTGTCTGTCTGTCTGTCTGTCCGTATCGATATCTACAGCCTAAACGGTTGGGCCGATTTGATTCAAACTTGGTATATAGTATTTTTAGAGTTTTTGGAATTGGCATTCTAGCTCCAAAACTAACGGTACCTGCCATATAACTTTTATTGAAAAACTTATTTTTCTCGAAAACGGCTCCTACGATTTTGATAAAACTTTCAGAATGATATTTTCTGTGCAAAATCTATCTTCTAGTTTTAATGGATTTTTCAGAAAAAGTTTTATAACGGTACCTCCCATATGACCGGTTTTTTAAAATCAGACTTTCTCGTTAACTAATTGACGGATTTTGATGAAATTTTCAAAATATGTAGTGTTTTATGATTTAAATAATATTGCTTATCAAAATTTTCAAAAACATTTTTTTTTAAATTTTAATATTTTTTTTAAAAAAATATTTAGTTTTTTGAATATTTTGAAAACGGATCTATAGATTTTTTTTTAAATTTTTCTCCTAGTATAAGCTATAAATTTCTTAAAATTGACATACTTAAAAAAAATTTAAAATATGTTTTCAAAAAGTTTTTTAAAAAAAACATTTTTTTGGAAAAACTGGTCGAACGATTTTGAAATGAAAAATTCATAAAATAGAAAACAGCAAAAGAAATAAGATGGCTTACAACATTTTTTCCAAAAAACGTTATGAATAGTGTTTTTTTGATTTCATAAAATTTTTTCCCCAACATTTTATTTCATATTGCTTGGCTAAGCCCTAGCCATTAGTCAAATAAAAGAAAGTGACAACCTACATTACATACATACTTACGTATTTTAAAGTATTTTGTGTCTAGCTACATTCGGAATAGGATCAGGAGTTTATCGAAGCTTAATATGGGACCCAACACCTATGACGCTGCGTTTCTTTTGGCTTGTTGATATATTTTCCATAGGACTTAAGGGTTCACATTGTAAGTCGTGGGATTTCTCAGTAGCTCAATGGATACATAATCGGCACAAGCTGTGGCGGTCACTTCCGTTTAAAATCGTGCAACATTTAATTTCCTATGCGTAGTTATTGATCGTCTAATAACCGCCATATAGTTAGCAGCGCAAAATCACGGATTTCAATTTTTTTTTGGCTCTACAATTAGGCAATAATTAGGGGAAATTAAGGAAACGGGTTTCAGAATTTAGGTAATAGTATTTAATTAGTTATTAACAATTTAAGTTTCGCGTATAGTTAGCAGCGCGTTGTCACAAAAATGGCTTTTTTTGGTGTGAATCGATCAGGGACCCTCCCCTCAAATTAAGGAAAGCATTTTCGCAATTTAGGTAATCGTCGTTTAGTCTATAATTAACAAAATGTAAATAAATTGACAGCTTTATAAACAATTAAAAGGTAACGTAACGTTCTCCAAATCTCTACGAAAAGCACACAAAACTAGCCCATATACACAAAAATTATGTCCTAATTTATTTGAAGGATGACTTTTTAGATTGCAAACATTGATGAGATAAAAGAAAGTTCCAGGCTTGGATGATTTTCATGAAATCGTCCATCAAAAAGGAAATAATACGGTCTGTTGATGAATGATAGTCACAATGGCTCCAAGGAAGAAACGTAAGTAGGCGCACATGCATAAGCTAATTTCACTAAATCTATTCTTTACCTTTTAGAACGGTAGAATCCTTACCGACTCTCTCGCCGAAAAGAAAATCGTTCGAAGTTAGCAGAAGAGAAGCTGGATGCAATTTGCATGTCAATTGCCTGGTCAATCCTGGTAAACTTAGATTTCAAGAAAGAACAACCGTAACAGCAGCAGTCGCAACAACAGCCAGTTATAGGTAAACCGGTTGCATTAACTGATGCATCAGTGTATCTTAAAGGAACAAACAACACTTCAGCAACCGGAAATCAGTCGGATTTCTCAGTATTTGGAAACTCATCCAATTCAAGGGCTATGTTTTCGGGAATCTTGTTAGCATCTACATCAATACCTGCCTTTACTGGCTTTAAATCAAATACATCCATCACGCTCGGTGCTCTTAAGCCACCTTCTGTGAATTAGTCGCCAAAAGAACAAGCTGCCCTGGACAAAATCTAGAAGGATCAAAGTACATCTCTCAGCCAATCGTTTCAGAGCAAGTCATTTAGAACGTCAAAACTTGCATCCTCATTTACTGCTGTAACGTAATGGCGACAGAAATAGTTGACAAAGAAAACAAAAAGCCAGATTTGTTTATTCCTCTTTCAACCAAGGCTGTCATCATCAACCACTGCCAGTTCACCTGAACCTCTTAGTTTTGGAATAAATGCAGCTTCAACAGGAGCTTCAATGGCATTTTTTCTTGCAAGTTCAAGTCCAAGCAAGTTCAACAAAGACTACAGCGTGTAGTTCAGCTCCAATTACATTTGGTTGGGCCTTCAATAGTGGTTCTGATGCATTAAACACTTCCACTACTAAGGCATCGATGTTTATTGGCATAGCAAAGCAAACACCAACAGCCATCAAGTCTGAAGTTGTGACCGTCTTCTCTGGTGAACCAGAAAAATTAGAAAACTTGAAGCCGGGCGATACAACTGGGTATGTTTTTTCCAATGTTTCAATTGAAAGCAAAACAATTGTATTTCGGGAGTTTGCAGATTCACATTTAATTCCTTGAACCTGGTACCTCTAGGACTGCCAGCTACTCCCAGTCTCCGACACCATTAGTTTCCACCACTGAATCAAGTAGTAGTTCATCTGTTACAGCTGTCAAAACATCAACATCAGCTTCAATATCTGCAAACCATCAACGACTGAAAATGGTAAGACACTGATTACTCTAAATTCCTGTCAACTAACAGCATTTTTTTTTAAACATTTAGTTGCATTAAAATAATGATGGTGATGGGAATCTTTATAGTACCGCTTCCTTCACCTTTGACCCGTCAGCAGAGACTAAATCGATTGTCGAAAGCACTGCCTTCAGTAAGGAATCATCTGGTTTTGTTGCCTTCAGCTTACAAATAATTCAATTACATTTGACATCCCATCTGCTTCAATTACAACCGGACATGTAGCTTCATCCGTGCCGCCTTTGTTTGCTACTCCTTCAACAGCCGCTTCAATATTTGCGACAGCCACATCTAAGGAAATGATTTGGTTCTCCTACTAACAATAAACAAGTGGCTTCTGGAGGAAATATTAAAAAAAATGTTCTCTAAATCCAGCTTAGAAATATTGTAATTTTATTAAAGATAACAAACAAATAACGTTTTTAAATGAAGCTAAGTTCTCAATATAGAGCTCGAAATGAATTGTATAATAATTAATAAAGAATATAGAAACTCATTTTGATCATTGGGTTTTCTATTTGAATAGATTATTTACTGTCAATAAAGAGCGATATACATAACATTAACAAAAATGTGTTAAGGTTATTTATTATTAGGTTGGTGGCTGTGTTGTGATGGATATAAATATTTTAGAAAGCGAAGAGCAGCAAAAAGTCACGGGTGACTATAGAAGTTTGGAACGACCTAACTTGTGACAGTAATGAAACTGGGGTTTGGTTCTTGGCAGCTTCGCCCTCGCGTAAACGAATGGATTCTTGCATTTCAATCTAGAATAATAGGGAAAATAGAGAAACTAAGTAACAAGATCTCTAGGGAACTTACCGGTGGTGGAACATTACTTTCCTTCTGCAGCTGCTGTGAAATCAACTTAAGCTAAGAGATCTTCCATTTTCTCATAGCCGTTGGTTTTCGAAGCGACTCATTACAGTGATTGCAGTTTTACATTACATTTTAATCTACTCCGTAGATAAATCTACGAAGTAGACACATTTACGAGCACTGGCTGCTCGGAGCCAAGGCCGTTGACTAATGATTGCAGTTTTTTTTTCTTTAAGATATTAATTCTTTAAATGTATATTATTTGCAAAACCCTGCAGAAGGTTGGAGCATTGTATATATTTATGCATAATATAATGCAAAGGTCTGAAAAATCGAGATTTTTAATTTTTTTGAAACACGATTTTGTAAAGTCTGGAGGTTTTCTTTTAACCAATTACTGAAATTGGTTTATAGTAAGGCCCTTGACTTTAACTGGCTGTGATTTAGAAGTTAACATTTTGGTTGGTATTTACAACTAAACAAAAAATTAAATGGGATAGCTTTCCCCAAAAAACGGCCTTAATATTATATTTTCTGATTGTCTTTGTAGGATGGGCTAGAATTGAATTTTTCCTATTTAAACGGCCAGGGTTAAATTGCTAAGCGAATGCGGGTAAAACTAAAAGGACCGATATGACTTAGTTCCCACAATAATTTTAAAAAATGGTGCGTATAAACAGGTCTTAAATTGTTATTTAGATTAAAGATACCTTTGAGCCAACAAGAGGGACTATCGTCGCTAATTCGTGCCATTTATTCGCTTACGCAGACGACATTGATTTCATCGGCAGAAGCTCACAAGCTGTACAAGACTTCTTGATCCAAAACCTATACGCGGCACAAAACCTGGGGCTGCATATTAATGACCAGGTATATGGTGGCTACGTTGGTGTTGGTCAACAGTTAGGGTAGAATGAATTCGAAGCTGTGCAATCCTTGAACTACCTTCGGGTGGCTGCTAAAATCCAACAGAACCTACTATAGTCTGTCAAGGCTATAGCAAAATAACTCCATGCAAAAAAATGCAACAACTTCGTTTATTGAAAGTTATTATTACACCTTATTATTGAACGCAAAAATTGTTATAAAAAGAAATAAAAACAAAAAATGTTGTTTGAAATTTGTTTAACAGTTCTTTTTATTTAAAACGTGTGCATTTCGGTTTTCAGCTGCGAAACCATCATCAGCGGCCGGCAATTAAACAATTACCCGGTAATTGGATCCTAAAAGGATAATTCCATGAAAAACCGGCTCTTAAAAGCAGACGTATGAAATTCTGTTAGATTCCGTTCTTATGATTTTCGTAATAGGGAGTCCATACCTGTAAAGTGAACTCATAACATAACTCAAGTTGGGGCGAACGTAGCGTATGTACAAGGAGAGTCACAAACGGATCATTAAATTCATACAAATCATTAAATGGATCCAAGCACAGAGCTTGCATTATTCACAATAAAATGAAAGTGTTAAGTAAATTCTAAGTTCTTATAACTGAAAACGCGACAGAGTTTGCCCTGCAAAATAGTTAAGGGCACTTGCGATTCGTTTTATGGTCTGGAATTTTAAAGGGTTTTATATTACTAATATATTAATAAATTAACAAAAATTGTTTTATTTCAAGCATATTACAGTCTGCACTTTCGTCTCTTATATAAATACTTGTTTTTTTCATTACTTATAGGAAACGCACATGTGAATGCATACAACAGAGATCTACATGCGCACTTAAAGTTATCATCGTTGGATACCTGCGTTAAGAAAAGAACTTTGATTCGCTAGAAGCGTTAGTGTCTCAAAAAAAAACGAGAAGTCGCACTCGACAAGCCTGATCACCAGCATTTCCAAACTTCGAACTTTATAGAACCATATACATACCTCTACAACCAACGGCAATTAAAATATGTATGTGTGATTGATATCGCCATACATTTACTTAAACAAAACTTAATTAACTATCATATAATGGTATTTATATCGCTATTTAATTTGTATTATACACAAAACACCATAAATGTATACAATTTAGTTAACAATAAAAAAATGTGTGCAATTTACAATTAAAGCTAAAAAAAGAAAATTTTCAATTTCTTCTCAACGATTTGAATCAATAAGTTTTCGAGGTTTCTTGCATAAGTTGTTTAAAAGTTAGATTGAGAATTGAAGAGATCTCTTGAGATTTTTTGGAACTATTGTACCTTGAGGTCGATGCGTCGCACTATTCACCCAATTCAGCTATTTTGGCTGTTATTTGCTCGCGACTCATTTGTGCTTCTTTGGAGTATTCGTCGGCGAAATCATTACTATTTTTGTTCTTCATAGAAATCACTTGAGCTAACTAAGCTTAAATTGAAACCGTTAGGCATTTTATTGTCGTGAGTAGTTTCTTCGTTGTCTATGGATTGATCTTTGAAATCAAGTTTTTCACCATCATCTTCATTGATGATTTCATATTTAACATTCATTGTCTACGCGAAGTAAACGTTTAACTTCTTTTTCGATTTTTGTGGCTTCGATGTATTTTTTTCTTCTTATTGTTATTATTATTCTTACAGTATGTTGATGCCGTGCGGTTACAGGAATTTCTTGTCGACCGTGTTGAGATCCTTCTTTGGAAGGATTGTTGGGCGACTCGTCTTCGGGGAATGCACCATCCGTTTCCTTCAACAGAAAATGTTTTATTAGACTCAACACATACTCGTTAAAAATGTTCTTACATAATGATATTCCATAGTAGTGCCCCGTGGCTTAGTGGTTAGTGTGTCGGACTGCAAAGCGAATGAGCCTGGGCTCGAATCCAGCTCATAGCCATCTTCTTTTCTGGGGTACTGCCTCTTGCGAGGAACTGACAAAACCTCCAAGAGTAAAATTTTTCTCGAAAAAGTGCATCTCATGTAGCCGTTCGGACTCAGCGCTAAACTGTAGGTCCCTTCCATTCTTGCAGATTAACAGCACACACACAGGAATGGTTGAGAGTATAAGTCACTAGGCCTTAGCTCCTTAAGGAGCTGTCGCGCCAGTAAATTTATTTATTTTATTTATTTAATGATATTCCACAAGAATAACCTTTTTCAGTGTTTCTCTTTTCGAAAGCATCCATCCAACAATAAAATGAATACAGAATTGTAATCATTATTCGCATGCAAAAGAAGGAAAAATATCCAAATTCAAAACAAATGGTCTTGGGCAATGAGGCAAGTAAATAATAATTAATAATATGAAAATCGTATACACTTGCTTCCGCATAATATAATATTTACCTTAGGGCACTACTATCCGGCGTGGGCGTGGGCCTCAACCAACAAGCTTCTCCAGCCAGCGCGGTTCCTAGGTAGCTGCCTCCAGTTTTGCACGTAAAGACGATCGATGTCCTCTTGCACTTGGATGCGCCAACTCAGTCGTAGTCTTCTCTTACTACAACGTCTCACTTTGATGTAACCGAAGGTTTTCTTATATAATAAAACTACATAAAGATAAATCAACGCATTTACACAAACAATAAGGATCATGTTGGCTGAATGTAAGATTTGAGGACACAATTATTCTAAAACTGTCGACACAAATATTTTTCCCTTTAAAACCCACAATAACCAAGATTTTTGATTGCTTCTCGCGGCTCCATACGTCAAAAAAAAAGAGTTGCATCGGTGATATCATGCAATAAAAAAGCATATTGCAATTCAACCAGCGGAAAATAAACTTGAATCAAACATTCATATCATTACCATTGTGCTAATCTGAATATTCAGATGATTACACTCCATAACAAATACACCAAAGAATACAAAAAAAAAAAAACATTTAAAACCGCAAAATCATAAACCAAAACCAAAAATTATGATTTTCTGACAGAAAAGTCGTAACGTTTTTTTTTATCGCAGTGTGCTGGCGTGTTTGAATGTTTGGTTTTGTAATTTTTTTTTGAGAACTTATAAAAAGTGTTGCTGAAGTTAAGGATGAAAACAGCTGACTAAATGAATGGGTTTAAATTGTAATAAGAAACTGTCGTAAATATTTCACACATTACTCTACTTATTTTTGTCTGAATATGGAAATGGGAAAATTCAAAAAACATTGGTACTAAAAATCTATCGATATCATTTATCCATTCCTCCCCTTAAAAATTTGACCTGTAAGGTAATGGCGTTTTAGAGCGCTTTTTTGTCATCGTGAATGTGAACAAATTGGGAACCTACTGTAAAAAAATAAAAAAATCCAATTTGAACATATTCATTGAGTAAAATGTCACAAAGCGAGCAAAATTTCAGTCAATTCGAACTTTTTTGTATATCACTCGCTTTGTTACGTTATCCTTACACGTCAAACAAAGCAATTGTAGAATCAGTATTGTGATAAACTTTAAACAGTACCGTATATTTGAACTTTTTCAAATTGTCAAAGTCGGTTGTAAAGCGAGATTGTGTTTCTATGTATGTATTTACTTTCAAAATCCTTTTATAAAAAAACGAATATAGAAAAATCACTCCGGCTGAGGGAAAGAAAACAAACATTTGTTTGCTATTTAGTATTTCCAGATTCGAATTTCGACTGTATATATGATACTAAATTCCATGTGAGGTTTGACTTTTTCTGGAAGTTAAAATCCTAGATAACAAGAAAAACTGCCTCGTATTGTTAGAAGCCGATTTTCCATCATAGTATTTATAATCGGAATAAAAATGTTTGTCCATTATTATATACCACACTATATTTATTCAATAATTTTTAAAGATATAAAACGATGAAAAAAAACTTCTTATTAAGAAGAGTTGAAAGATACATGAATAGTTAAAATAGACCGAATAAAGTGTCAGCATTGTCAATACTAAATTTCATTCTATTACTTTTTATAGGGATGCTTTCAAAAAACCGTGTATTACTTTCTTAAGCGTTATTGAAATTTAAAATTTGAATTTCAATCACTGTTTCACTGTTTCTTGTGCTATACACTTTGAAAGTTGTGCTAAAAAAAAAATTTAAAAGAACTACATAAATACAAAAAAAATTGTTAAAAGTGAAGTGCTTTAGTAAAAAAAAAAAACAGGTACAGGTACGTTTTATTTTGTATTTCGATTTTTATAATGTATGTTTGTATAACTAAATCTATAACTATGCAATGGTGCCTAGTAGGTACCTTTTTACTATTTATTTTGTGACGCTGCATAGGGTGGTGCTCCTGGCTCTGGTTAATTGTTCCCGGTTCGATCTCTAGCCCGTCGTCTCTAATTTTCACTAAAAGTACTTGGAGGTCTCCCTCTAATAGGTCGTCCTATCGTCGAGCGTCGATGCTCTTTCGTTCTACATGGTCAAGTCATCTTAGCCGCAAAATACGTATTTTTTGGCTAGTCTTATCTTATATTATATCTTATTATTATCTTATTATATATATTATCTTATTATTAGTTGTTGTATCTTCTTCTCCATTCGTTATTTCACAAAAAGGGCTATAAATCGCAAGTGGTACTTTTCTATCGAATACAGGAGGAATTCCAAAGCTGAACATGTCCCGGTACAATCCATTCCTGCTGATGTTGAATTTGGCTGCGGAGTGATATCTTGACACAACAAGATATCATTCACAATAGACATGATATAAGACTTGTATCATGCTACAGATACTATATTTCCATAGATATTCACGCATAGCAAAATAAAATTACCAATTTTCATTTATGCTAAATTTCTTGAGAAGGTTGCAAGATTGCACCTGGGCGTGTTGGAATCTATAGATACACATTTATTTATTTCGATCCTTTATTTGGTTGTATCTTGTGTGTAAATATTTTTTAGACTCACTGGCCGACGTGAATGATCGCTTTATGTTGCATTGTTTCAGAAGTTTGAAAGGTTGCACTGGTACATAAGACAACAGGCGGCTGCCTATGCGCGGCTTCCTATGCGTTTTTTTGGAAAGCTGCCCATAGCTTTCCCAAAAAAAAACGGCTATTGTCATAGTTTAATTAATGCTTTTCTCCAGGATTAGGACGATCGTAAATTTTCCATGTCTAAAACCGCTCTGATGACGACCTATTATTTCGCCATCAAACCGACGTTCACGTTCACACAAAACTCTGGACAGAATCTTATAGTTATAGGCGATGGTTAAAGCCTCATTCCTTTATAGTTAATGCAAGGTACTCGATTTTTTTGTGGATCGGGAAAATGGGCTTGCAACTCTAAAGAATATGCCAGCTAGGCCATGAGCTACGGCGGCTTTACTGCTATAGCTTAAAGCTAGCTTAACTTCATCCAGATGAGATTAAAGGAATTGTTGTTCTAAATACTTCGACCAGATAGAAATAATGGTATTTTAGTAATCGCAAGTGTTTTTCTGTATTCTCAGCATCGACTAAGCGATTCTAATACGATGTTTCCTTGACTTTCTTTGCAAGCTTCATTTCAAGCTCTTTAGTTTTGGCAGTTTTTTTTTAATATTGGTAAAACTTTCGATATTTATTATTGGAGTAACAGGTATCTATTTCTTCAATCCCATGCTTTTCATTTGTTCTTTTCTCTCTGAGAAGTCGGTGTCCCCCTTTCCTATTATAATTTTAGAGGCCACGAGCAGTTCTTGACCGTTTGTACAGCGCCGCCATTTATGATTCAGCGAAGCGCGGCGTCCTGATTGCAATTTTGCTTGCTGGTTCTCAATAATTGATGCTGGTCGTTTAGGACTCCTTTTGATTTTACTAGACTTAATGGAAAAAAAAACCTGGTGATTTTTTTCGATAGCAATAGTCCGACGTCACAGTATTATCCTTGGCGTTGATCGTGATATCCGCAGCTGTACTTTGGCTATAACAAGGAAGTAGTCTGAATCAATGTTGGCCTAATGAAAAGTTCGGACAGCAATGTGATTTCAGTGGTAAATTTGGTTGACTGGATATTTATCTTCGTGGCCCTTTTAGCAATCCATTCCATTCTAAACTTCCCCGCAGGTAGACAACTAGTCTTAAACCATTTTTGGAGGTAGTATCATGGAGGATGTGTTTTCCAACTGTGCCACCAAAGATATCCTATCTCCCTAATTAATTAAATAGTCATCACACACACATCTCGAAAAAAACTAGCAGAGAATCGAATCCAGACCTTCCGGCGTAGCAATACAACATATTTAATACTGTGCCACGAGAAATCATTATTGCAATCAAATAGTCACAAGCCTAATGATTGAGTCTTGCAGCATAAACAATACAATTCCATTTTTCTCGCATGGACGATTGTCACCTGTTCCCTGTTGAAAAAATAATATTATTTGTTTGTTTAAGCGTCAGGCTTAGTATATTCTCATAAGAATGTTTTATGTACAAAAAACAGCATTCCTCATTTTACTATAATTAAACCAATTGGGTGGCGCTGTTGCCAAAATCCAGTAAATCTTTGGTTTACTCAAGCAACTCTGGGTGGTTCAACTAGGCCAAATTATGAAGTATTTAAAACTATTGAATAGAATATTTTAGAAATGTATGTTTCATCTGAATTTTAACACTAGGTTCCTTGGCTTAACTCTCTCTATTATTTAAATGCGGATTGGTTTAAACTAAAGAGAGCCAAAATCTAAATATAACTCACCACTCCACTATCCATATAAAGTTAGAAAATATAATCCTGTCTGAATTGGTCGAGAATCTACGAGTCTAATTCAATTTACAACACCGCGGATTGCGGGAGGTAACTTTGTATTGTATATATGTATCCTGAATGTTGTAGCAGTTGCTCTGCTGGGTGTACCAATCGTGTCTCTATTTTTGGAGTGACATCTCCAAACATACCCCACCATTCATCGACGTTTGTTTCCATTAGCGAAAGATGAGCCTAATGAGATTGGACTATTTCATTAAATTTCTTGAAAGGTAAGGCATTAGCCTCTTTATCAAAGTGCTTAGAATAGAAAGTCTTCTATAATTTTCTGGTAGGTTTGCATTTATGTTCTTTTTTATTAATTGCAAAATAATTGATTTGTTGAGATTTTTCGGGCAAATGATTCATTATAATATAATCTGTTGTTTTTTGTTAAATTATGGCAATTATGGAATTGTGGCAATTCCAGGCTCTTCGTTATTTTTTCATCTTATGTAGGGTTGATACCATCCCACACAAAGATATTGGGCCACCCAGACAATAAAGTTGGAAAGAGCTTAAAAGATTTTAGCTTTGTTCAATGGTTTTTTAAGATCAGAATAGCACAGAAAAGAATAGAACAGTTTAGAGCAGGCGACCGATGACATATGCTTATCAGTGTACACCCGCAGGGTGGTGGTTGTGGGGCAAGTTTACTGCTTCCGAGGTGAATAGGTACATACCAGAGATTAAAATAAGTTTGTTCGAATATGTTTGAACATTGCCACTTTTTTCTTATGTTCGTTCTTATTCGATCGTTCTGCTTGATGTATGTATGTATATATTCAGTATTATGGAAAAAATCCTTTTAATATACATATACTTATTATTATATTAAGAATAAAATACAAAATTTGCAATTTGAGTTTAGCATTGTTGGTTCTAAGCTTTATTTATTTATTTTGTTAGTTAGTAAATAGAACATGAGCTCATTAATCAACAAATGATCAGGACCTATCCACGAAAAGTGCACTTATAAATACGCATTTAAGGTTCAAAATATATTTACGCGCGAAAGGGTTGAATTGGTTTCTGTTTTTATTTGCGATTGTTATTTCGCATTGAATTATTTTCAAATAACTTTTATGTATTTTTAATAATTTTTTTTTATCAAAATTTTGAAAATTGGTGTATTTTTTTTAATTTAAGTGTTAAGATGTTTTTTTATTTTAAAATATGTTGAAAAAAACGTTTTCTTTTAACCGTGTCGACGATTAAAAAAAATCATACTTTTTCACATTTGTATGTATGCATGTTAATGTATACATACATAAATTAATTTATAGGCGCGACAGCTCCTAGAGGAGCCAAGGCCTAGTGACTTATACTCTCAACCATTCCTGTGTGTGTGTGTTTTTAATCTGCAAGAATGGAAGGGGCCTACAATTTATCGCCGAGTTCGAACGGCTACATGAGATGCACTTTTTAGAGACAAATTTATACTATTTGAGATTTTGTCAGTTCCTCGCAAGAGGCCGTACTCCAGAAATGAAGGTGGCTATGAGCAGGATTCGAACCCAGGCCCATTCGCTTAGCAGTCCGACACACTAACCACTAAGTCACGGGGCACTACATACATATAAAAAAGATGCAATTTTGCAACATGTGTTCGTTAATATCTGCGACAAGTGAGTTTATGCATACATAAGATAAGGTATATAATGTATTTTGGCGCCATTAAGTTGAACTGGTTTCTATATATTTGCAATTGTATTGGAAATATTTCAGAATGGTACCTATGGTTTGTTTGGCATATACATAGAAGGGATAATTAATTTCTATATACTTGCAATTGTACTGGAAAGATTACAGAATGGTATGGTTTCTTTGGTTTGACAGCGTTTAGGAATAAAATGTTTCAAAAAATATATAGATACAAATACATGACATACATACCTTCACACAAAATGTTTAATCTTAAAAGTTTATTTAAGTACCACTTTTCATTAAGATTTCCTTTTTACTTGCAATTATAGGAACTATAAGGCAAGTTATGTACTCTTTAAAAAATATCTAACAATCAGATCAGACATGACATTACGATGATAGGGAAGTCAAAAAAGTAGGTCGGAAAATTCTGTCTGTTGGCCCGATTTACTTCAAAATTGGTATACAGTATTATTGTATTTTTATGACGTTACCTCCCGGTTTTTCCAAATCAGACTTTCTCCTAAACTAATTGACGGATGACATTTTCAAAATAGGTAGTTTTTTATGATTCAAGTAATATTGCATATTAATTTTTTTTAAATGAATCAATAGATTTTTTTTGTTTTTTTCCATATATGATCTGATCATATTGGAAGAACCAAACTACCTGTCTGTTGAACAGACAACAGTTGTAGAATGCTTAATTTATTTTGCAATTTGCATAATGATGTTTTTTTATATAAATTCTAGAGCAGGTACATATTTATGAATATGAATATTTGGGGTCCAAAACTTGAGAAAATGTTAGTTAACCTTTTCTGAACATTATCCCAAAAGTTAAGACATTTCTCCATCTAAAACCACTGGACTATAAGAAGTACGCGCCATGCTGAACAAAGGAATTGAATATAATAACAGTACAGTGGCTTAGCCACTGTGGCTAGCACCTAGCAGATACAGAATACACGACATCTTACGATTCAAGTAAGTTCGAACATTCGGTCGTGAGCATTTTGTTCACGAAAGCCTAACTAGTTTTGGTTGGATTGAAAATATACTCGTTTGATTCGTTTCAAATGTATGCTGACTCACGAGTATCAGTCATGAACAGAGAAACTCGTGAACATTTTCGTTTTGTTTTCTGTTTGTTCTAACTCGCTTTTTCGAGCGAATACTCGATGTTCGTGAACAATACTCGACTCATTTTGATCTCTGGTACATACATATATGTATGTTATAAAAAGTACGCACCACAAAGTCGTGTCCATTTATGTTTCGTCTATTCCGAAGAATAATTATGAACGTAGAGGTTCTTAACAAAGGTTTATATTAGTAGAATAAAGTAATTTTTGTTTTTGATAATGTACATATCATTAATGTTTTTAATCTATTTTTATGATTAATTATCGTTGGAAAAACGTTAATTTATGTTTGAATTATATCAGATTGAATAAATCAGATTGCTAATAAATTAAATTTTCTTGTACTTAAACCAGTTTTTAAGTCGAAACTTTATAAGAGGCATTAGTCAGAAAAAATATGATTTGATGTTTTTTACATCAATATCCTGACAAAATGACAGGTCGAAAACCAACAATTGATAACCAAGAAATATTAAGAGTTATCTCAAAATTCATACATCACTTCGCGAAAGGTGAAAACCCACCTTTTATTTCAGAGGTATGGAAGCAAATGAGCAAGGATTTTGGGGGAAAATTGAAACCTAGGATTTGCTACAATTATGTACGCGAAGACATAAATGGGCATCTTTCTAAAACTTTAAAGGAAAACGGTTTTAATTTACCTGGACAAGACAATTTAGAAATATTTCATCTTTCGCTGACCCCAGAGGAATGGCAGGAAATCAAACCTGAACAGCAAACGAAAAACAAATTGAGGAAATACGCTTGGGCAAATGTTATATCCGATGCCATTAGAAGGCGATATAATTTCCCCTGTGCATTTAATTATAAATATTCCCGAATAAATGCAAAATCATATGGATGTGATTATTTAAAATTTTACGGCACATGCTCTAGTCAAAGATGTGGAAATAATATATCTGTTTTCGCCAAGAAAGAGCCACAGCAAGGAGAACATTTGCAATTGCTTATTAAATCTGTTGTTACTAGAAAGAGTATCTATCATGAAAGGGTATATAACAATATCAGAGGAGAAGAAAGAAAAAAAAAATTGGAGCAGAATTATCGGACGTAAGCGTTGAAAAGTATGTCTCGAAACTAGTTAAAAACAAAATGCAGTTTGGACAAGATCTACCGACCGAAATACGACCCAACTACATATATAGGCACGCCAAAATGGAATCGGCAAAGATTCAGCAAGGTATTAAACCAAGCGAAAAAAACAACTGCATAACTACGATCCAAAAAAAATATCTACAGATCCCCAGTATGATGGTGCCTTTCGAGAGCTGGGTTCAATTAATTTTTATGTTATTTATTTACAAATAACCAGGTTCACCTATATAAAGAGTATCTACGTACTATGGACGACAAAGCAGAAATATGCATAGATGCGACTGGTAAATTTATAAAAAGGTTCCAAATATTTGAAGGCAAGAAGACCGGTCACATTTTTTTGTGTACAGCCACAATAAATGCTGACCATAAAACTGTGCCGGTAAGCCAAATGATAACAGACAGCAATGATAATGGACTTGTGTCATTTTGGCTTGACAGATGGCTACGATCGGGTATTAAAGCTCCACCACAAGCAATAAGCGATTACGGTCAAGCCATACTATTAGCAATGTGCCGTTATTTTAATAATATGTCCCTTAAAACATATATTGATTCATGTTTTAAATGGGCGAATACCAATAGAATCGAAAGGATGAACTTACGGCCTACCAAAACATTAATTCGAGTTGATGTTGCACATGTCATGGGGTTAGTTGCACGTTGGGATTGTCTTAAAAGAACAAACCACCAGGATGTAAAGAGATTTTTTCTTCGAACGATTGCCCTTATGGTAGATTCGCAAGAAATTCAAGAATTTGAATATGTTTTTATTTTAACATGTGCAGTTGCCTTACACCCGTATGAAAATGTGTACTTAAAGGCCTTTGGCGAATGCATAAGCGTCGAAGACGCACGGAATCAACTGACTGGACTCGGATGATTGCACTACATTGACACACCAATATATTAAAGAGCAAATTGCTAAGGTGCAGCCTAAAGAAGAATTAAAATTAATAGGTGATGTAAATGCTTACTTTTTGCCAGAGTTTATTAAAAATTAGAGAGACTTGCAAAAGAGTTTCCACCCTGGACTGCTGCTGCCATACCTTGCACCAAGAAGCACGCTTCAACTGCTTATCAAGAAGGATATTTTGGAAGTTTGAAAAAAGCGCTTAAATCTACTATTCAATTACCTACCACCGCTAATCGGTTTCTACATGAACACTTGAGTGGAATACAAACTGGAACAATGATATTGGCATCTAGTTTGAAGCATATAAATCACCTTCATAGAAAGCTTCCACCATCTTCACCAGACAATAGTCCTTTAAATCTATCAAGAAAAATAAATGAGACGTTTCCTGGAGAGCATCGCTTGAATTTTAAAGATGATTCTGATTTATTTGTGCATGAGGAATTGGGAGGTCTTTCAAAAAAAGCAAATTGTTGTCACTTTCTAAGGAAAATAGCATTGAAAGTGAATGGTTTCTAGAACTAAACCTGTGTGATCTGAGTGATGTCAATGATACATCTACTAAACACTTAAAAGTAGATGCCGATGAAAATGAAGTCTCATTTTATAATGAATTTAAAGAATTACCCCATACAAGCAGTCCTCACAAAAAAAGTATAAGCAATATAAATTTAATCAAAGAGAAGGAACAACAAGAAAAAAAAAGTAAAAAAGCAAATTATAAATCAAAAGGTTACTATTTCGAGAAAATTTTAGATATAAATGAAGCCATAGACTACAACAAAAAACCTTCACGTCTTCTTGTTAATGGCTGTATTTCACGTCCAATAAAATCAAACGGATTTTTCTATAAAGTCGTCAACACCTGTGGTTTTGATGCTATCAACCACTTAATTTATCTGAGTGCGCTACATTACCCAAAATACTATAAGTTCATAGAATTGTCTTCAAATAGTATTTTAAAATTTGTTGATAACGTTATCAAAAAGGGCCCAAATACAACAATGTATAAAAAAAGGCTAGAGCTTTTAAAACCACATTATGCAATAAATAAACAAACTGTAACAGGTCTGCATCCCTATCTTTTAGATGCAATAGACTCTTTAGGAGGTTTATTAAAAAAATTCTTTTCCACGGCACCGAGTCTTTCGAGAACCAAACGATGCAGCAATCCTAATTGCGGTGTTGTTGAAGTTAACACAGAGGAAGAGCTTGTTTGGAAATGGGTTTGAAGGTTTCAAGAATTTGCAATATTCAATTGCTTTTCAAACGAAAAATAGAGTCAAATGCCAAATTTCTAATTGCTCTGGAACTGTAGTTGAAAAAACCCAACTCAACGAACATGCTTGGGTTGAACTGGACGTAAGGCCCAATCTGGAGTTCAACTTCAGCCTTCAGTGCACGTTGGACGATTTTCCCAGCACTTTAAAATTTGAGCAACAGTATCGGTATGTTTTGTCTATGTTCTTTTTGCTTTAATTAAGTTGTATTTCCTATAAAGATTGACTGGAGTTATTGCTAAGGATAAACTAAGCGCGGCGGATCATTTTATCGCTTACTTTAAGAAGTCTACAGAACTAGGGGACACATGGTTGCTTTGTGATGATTTGAAGGATGAGCTGTGTGTATGTCACAGCAGTGTGGTTTTAATACCAATGGCAGCCTTGTATATTTTGGAATAGACTTGGGGTCGGTAGGTAAGAATATTATTACGAAAAAACAGTTTCCACTTTTATTTTCATGTTCCCATTATTTTACATTTTACTAAATGATTTTTATTTAAACAAAAATCCATTAAAAAAAATTGAATTTTCCTCACAGAAATCGTGCATTTAACACGAAAAAAACCGCTTATGTAGCATATCAAACAAACCTCCAGCCATAAATTATTTCACATTCAAGCCTCTCGTACAGAAACCTTACATTTTCCGCGATATCAAGTAGACTTTTCAAACCAGCACCCCGTCCTTCTATCTACCAAAATGTATCGAAATTCGTTAAGCCGTTCAGACGTAATTTGTGGGACATACATATAAAGGACAAATGAACTTGATTGGAGCACATAATATCAATCCTACAAAAATTATCAATCCGCCAAGTGAGTAAAATTCAAAACAATAATATAATGTAATGTTGATTGGAACTTTTGTTCTTAGCATACAAAATTAAATGCAGTAAAAATAAATTCCAACAGAAAATAAGAATTTTATTATTAAATCAAATTCCCTTAAAACAAAATATTCAAATTTCTCCCACAGAAATCGTGCATTTCTTTTCGGAAAAAATGCAAGAACAATAGAATAGTGAATCCTGTTTCTTATCCATCAACCAAACTTTACAAATTCGAAAAGATTCCACCGGAGAACGTAACAATTAATATTATTTATTTTATAAAGCTTTATTTTTTTAAATATTTTATCATTCTCATTTCATGTGACAACAATAAATTGATGAAACAATGAGTCGCGAAAAACTAAATTATGAAAAAAAAAAAAACAATACAAACAAATATGGTGAGTTTTATTTCAAGTTTTAGATGTGAAGTAATATTTATTGAACAAAGGAAGCATAAAAAAATATCGAAAAAAAAACAAAGTTTTTAAAATCTTGGCGCAAAATTTTAAACATTTATAACCTACTCTAAATTCATTTTATAATAGGAGTTGAATCTAAAAATAAAATATATAAGAGCCGGCTCCATGTTAATTTCAATCGGCATAAAGTACTCTTTTACCTTAAACAACTTGTCTAATCTTAAAACGAGCAAACTACTTTTTATCTTTTTAAAGTATATTTTAACCATGATACACAGAAATACAGGTATGCTGGCATGATTCATGCAAATGGCAGATTTAAATCAAAGATTTATATTTCGTTTATGATTATTAGAATAAACATACCTACAAAAACAATAAAAAACGGCAGATTAATAAATTTATTTATTTTCCCTAACAACACAAATCCGATGATAGTGACCTTACACGCTGTCAGAATACCTTATATTTTTTTAAATTATATTTAGCCGTGTTGGGGTCGCTTCCCGAAACGTTAAATTTTTTGACGTCTTTACGTTTAATTCGATTCTAGATGTATGAACAAATTAAAACAAGCATCAAAAACTTCTCAATGCATTATGATAAAGTTTTTTTTATCATTTCACAACTTCACAGATCCGGAATCGACCCCTGGAAAAATGTGTTTACATTACGTTACATAACCACACACCACACTATATTTCAAGGTTATTAACTTGTTTGAAATTAAGAAAATGTTTATAAAAGACTCGTATCTAAAGAAGTTCTTTAACTAGAGTTGGTTCTTTTGCTAAAATGAATGCTGTTTAAAATTTTGCGCCCTTATTATTAGCTTATACTATATTCCCACCGACAAGATTTAGTCAAATGATTTAAAAATTATGAGAAGGCGCTATCTCCGAACTGTTATGTTTCAGTTTAAAATTTATTTCAACCTTGACGTTACTTTTAATTTGTTTTTTAGAAATTAAAAGAATTGAAAATTTATAGTTTAATCAAATAATTTGGGTAAATTAATTTGATTTATCTAAATCACGACGGTGGAAACATGGTATTATTTAAAATTGTGTTAAATAAGTTGAAATCAAACATCTTTTTATAGCTGGGTGCAATAGGCCTTTTGGGGAAACCGAACACCTTGAAAAAATCGGTTAACGCGCCAAATGCATACCTCATGGGTGGTGTGGAAATTGCATTTTTTATCGACAAATTTGAAGAAAATCTTCCCGCACGCAAACAACCTGCAAGCTTTTTAAATTAAAAAAATGTACATGAACAATAAATATACAATTGCAAACAAAGGTTCTTTTTTAGTTTCTTTTTATTTGTATAGTTATATGATTTGCGTTTAACATCAGGAGCCCTATTCTTGAATACGAGTCGAGAAGTTTTCATGTGAGATCGACAAATTGGTATTCTCGAACGTGACTCACTAATAATCGGTATTTCTCAACTCCAATGTCGAACGTTAAATGACACTCGAATGATACATACCTATTCCTGAACTCGAAAGTGACGCTTTTTTCTGTGAGCAATTATTCATGTTTAAAAAGTGTTCGAGAGCAGCAGTGATGGATGCAAAAATGTAGGTAAAAATAAACAAAAGACAAATTTTCTAATTGTTATGAATAATAATGTTTGAAAAAAAATTTAAATATTTTTTGGTGGTAGGTATTTGGCATAAACGACGATCTGGCGTTTGTTTTAAATTTGTGCTCCATTACTTGCAACAAATATACAAAAATTGTTTTATAAATCATCTCTGTACTTATCATATTAATTTTTTTTTGCACTTTTACGATTTAAACTGATTAATTTACTATCAAATTACATTTAACGATTAGTTCTCAAATCAAAGATTTTTTTTGTGAAACTTCAAGTCAACATTTAGTGAGGTTAGCTACAATTCAAAGGGTGTGTTCAACATTTTCATAGTCATGTCATGTTTTTGGCTCTCACTAGAGTTGTGGAATACCGATTCTTACTCGACTCGACTGTGAGCTCTCGAGTGACATTTCATTCGACTCGTATTCAGGAATAGGACCCCAGCCTTTATTTGTTTGATTTTCCGGAATGGACAAATTCACCTCCAACCATGGGGCCAGCACACAGTACACCTGATACTATTCAAACCAGACTGAAATCGGTTTTCTGGACATTGAAAGGGATATGTGGGGTATAAATTGGGGAGAAATTGTGATATGTTAAACAAACTTTTAAGTGGTTTCTGGATGAACGAAGAGGAAAACTAAACACAAACAAATTTGTACGATTATTGGTCATTAAGAAGAAGATTAAAAAAGAAGATTGACTATTACGAAGCAACTATAAAAGAATTACCGTTTTAGACAGCGAGAATAAAAGTTCTTAACAAGACGTTATTAGAACTGAAATATCTATGGTAAACCAAAAGATCCAGCTTGGAGTCTTTTGTGATTTTTGTATGCTAGATTTATAAATAAATACCAAAGACTACATATAAATTAATAGTTATGCATGTAGTTAAACTTACATTTTTAAAAGTCGAGATATAGTCCAATATTGAGTTTATTGATTTCTCCGAATGATTGCGGGTAAAGCACTTTTGATGTATGTAAGGAGGTGTTTGTAGCTTACCATCATCTCTGCATAGTTGTTCTAGTGGAAAAACATATCATGCCGCAAGACAAACTGTCTAATATGAATACATTCTACTGATTTTACCAATTTAAAATTAATTTTTATCATTTGTTTGAGCGCTTTAAAACCCCATTCGCCCTTTTTCCCACTCTCCAGATCAAGGACCTTTTGGAAAGATGCCAGAGCTGCTTTCGGTTCATCTTTTTTTAAAGCTTCACTGTTGTGTTACTGATTCTCGAGATCCACATAAGGTTCTGTATCGCTATCCTCCGAGTATTCCTGGGAACAGTAAAAAAAAATTATTTCTTCTCTTTACTTTTGATTAATATTTACTAATCCATAATCTTCATCATCTTCACACATAAAATCATCATCGTTGTCAGACATATTACTGATATTATTTTATTTATTTAACAGTTCATAAATTACTTTACTATTTTTGAAGAAAATTAACTTTTTGCATTGTGAAAAAAACCGCTTCGGCAAGTTAGTTGTTCAGAATTTAATATGTAGAAGGTGAATATTATTTAAAGACAAATACATATTTACATCTATTATAATCAAAATTTATGTAATTTGTTTTTAATTTCCAGATTTGATCTCAGTATCAGGTTTTTCTTGTAAAAACGAACATGAAACGAGATTGGTTTTTTTTTTGAGTTTTGTGAGCACCTTTTGACAATCTAAACGGAATTGTAAAGAAACAGAAAACAAGTTATTGGTACAAAAAAATTGGTCTCGGTAGACAATTTTATTAAAATATATCAATATGAACATTGAAGCAAATTGTTAAACGAATATTATGTAGTGACAATTTTGTTATTTTGTAAAAAGGACACGTTTTCACGAAGTTTCACTTCACTTCGGCCAATTTGCTTGAAAAACTCACGAAATATCACCATCGGAATATTTATTTGTACAGTGATAAGTACATTTTATGATATATTAAGGCTAGGCATATATGCAAACATCGCAAGTGCTACAAGTCAAAGAAACAACAAAAATTATACTCAGATATTTGTGTAGGATGGATAGGCTGTTCCAGCTGCACCAGTTGTTGGTGGAATCAATTGTTGAAATGAGCGAATAAATTGTAGTCCAAATGTAATATTGTATTCCTGTTAATAGACGGGTTTAATAATCGAAATCGAATTTCATTTAACCACAAGTCTTACCAAGAGGTATGAGTACACTCAAAGACATTAAAAAGATGAAACTGAAGCTCTTTCCAAATTGGATGCTGCTGGCAATGAAGTAGACCAAATTCAGAACACTCAAAGAGAGCGCAAATACATTATTGATCAACCATGGAACTAGCATCATATGACGTGCCTATAGGCGGAAATAATTTATTAAGCAGTTTCATCAAGTGAATCTCTAAAGATGCGTTTCAGTATAAAAATTGAAGAAACAACTAGCTTAAATATTCAGATAAGGTTTTTCCCTTTTCTTAGCTTATTTATAAAAATAAAAATATATAAGACGTACCTGGATGGTACCGGCAACCAGTAGAACCGCAACCGATGATTCACAACACAAATAGTCAAAGTAATCGCAAAACGAACGATCACAGCTGTAATTGAATACCATTTAATGCGTAATTAGGAAAGGAGAGAGAAAAATTGCAAAACAGCATTGTTTTTGCTTACCACTTCTAACGGTGTCTGGGTCAAGTTTTTCAGAAGCCAAACCGGCTTCCTCGGAGATGACTTTGACTATTTCATCTATATGCGACAAGCCCAAGGCAAGTAGGACGACATTTAACGAGGATAAGATGCCACAGACCCAGCCAACTACAGGGCCTGTATTGAGTCGAAGGCAAAAAAGACGCTCTACAGTAAACATTTTTTTCACAAATATTTTCTTAGTGCACAATTTGGTAAATTGATCCAGACTTGTTGGACATGAAAAAAGGAAGACGGCGACGACGTAAATATCGTTCCTGATGAGAATACTATACAATTATTCAATATTAATGTTATTTTTTATGTTTTTTTTCACTTTTTAATTTACACAAAACTAAAACTTTCAAATCAAGAATAAAATTAAAATGAGTGACATTTGCGAAAATTTAGGCGGATTCGGACAAAAACATTTACATGTACGCTCTGTGCAAAGTAAATGCAAGCCCTATGTAAGGTACACAGAGTTTTGCATGTGATATTTTACGAGCGCATTGAAATATCGTAACGTAAAATGGTAATGAACAAATCTAAATTTCTGGTTTGCTTAAAAAAAATTGTTAACAAATTTTCCACATTTTCTCAAATTGCGAAACTTGTTTCCTTAATTTGAAAATAACATAAAGGAATTAAGGAAACAGGTTTGACAATTTAGGTAATGGTAGAAAAAAAGATATTAGCAATTTTTAAAATGAAAATGAGTTATTTAACATTTAAGCTGAATTAAATTGTTTATAACTTTTTTTCTACAATTACCTAAATGGCGAAACTTGTTTCCTTAATTTGAAAATGACATAAAGAAATTAAGGAAACAGGTTTGACAAGTTAGGTAATGGTAGAAAAAAAGATATTAGCAATTTTTAAAATGAAAATGAGTTATTTAACATTTAAGCTGAATTAAATTGATTATAACTTTTTTTCTACAATTACTTAAATGGCTAAACTTGTTTCCTTAATTTGAAAATAACATAAAAGAATTAAGAAAACAGGTTTGACAATTTAAGTAATGGTAGAAAAAAAGATATTAGCAATTTTTAAAATGAAAATGAGATATTTAACATTTAAGCTGAATTAAATTGTTTATAACTTTTTTTCTACAATTACCTAAATGGTAAATCTTTTTTCTTAATTTGAAAATGACATAAAGAAATTAGGGAAACAGGCTTGACAGTTAAGCTAATGGTAGAAAAAAAGATATTAACAATTTTTTAAAATGAAAATGAGTTATTAAACATTTAAGCTGAATTAAATTGTTTATAACTTTTTTTCTACAATTACCTTAATGGTGAAACTTGTTTTCTTAATTTGAAAATGACATAAAGGAATTAAGGAAACAGGTTTGACAATTAAAGTAATGGTAGAAAAAAAGATATTAGCAATTTTAAAATGAAAATGAGTTATTTAACATTTAAGCTGAATTAAATTGTTTATAACTTTTTTTCTACAATTACCTAAATGGCGAAACTTGTTTCCTTAATTTGAAAATGACATAAAGGAATTAAGGAAACAGGTTTGACAATTAAGGTAATTGTAGAAAAAAAGATATTAGCAATTTATAAAATGAAAATGAGTTATTTAACGTTTAAGCTGAAATAAATTGATTATAACTTTTTTTCTACAATTACCTAAATGGCGAAACTTATTTCCTTAATTTGAAAATGACATAAAGCAATTAAATAAACAGGTTTGACAACTAAGGTAATAGTAGAAAAAAAGATATTAGCAATTTTTAAAATGAAAATGAGTTATTTAACATTTAAGCTGAATTAAATTGTTTATAACTTTTTTTCTACAATTACCTAAATGGCGAAACTTGTTTCCTTAATTTGAAAATGGCATAAAGGAATTAAGGAAACAGGCTTGACAATTTAGGTAATGGTAGAAAAAAAGATATTAGCAATTTTTAAAATGAAAATGAGTTATTTAACATTTAAGCTGAATTAAATTGATTATAACTTTTTTTCTACAATTACTTAAATAGCGAAACTTGTTTCCTTAATTTGAAAATAACATAAAAGAATTAAAAAAACAGGTTTGACAATTTAGGTAATGGTAGAAAAAAAGATATTAGCAATTTTTAAATGAAAATGAGTTATTTAACATTTAAGCTGAATTAAATTGTTTATAACTTTTTTTATACAATTACCTAAATGGCGAAACTTGTTTCCTTAATTTGAAAATGACATAAAGGAATTTAGGAAACAGGTTTGACAATTAAGGTAATTGTAGAAAAAAAGATATTAGCAATTTTTAAAAAGAAAATGAGTTATTTAACGTTTAAGCTGAATTAAATTGATTATAACTTTTTTTCTACAATTACCTAAATGGCGAAACTTATTTCCTTAATTTGAAAATGACATAAATCAATTAAGGAAACAGGTTTGACAATTAAGGTAATGGTAGAAAAAAAAAAGATATTAACAATTTTTAAAAATGAAAATGAGTTATTTAACATTTAAGCTGAATTAAATTGTTTATAACTTTTTTTCTACAATTACCTAAATGGCGAAACTTGTTTCCTTAATTAGAAAATGACATAAAGGAATTTAGGAAACAGGTTTGACAATTAAGGTAATTGCAGAAAAAAAGATATTAGCAATTTTTAAAATGAAAATGAGTTATTTAACATTTAAGCTGAATTAAATTGTTTATAACTTTTTTTCTACAATTACCTAAATGGCGAAACTTGTTTCCTTAATTTGAAAATGACATAAAGGAATTAAGGAAATAGGTTTGACAATTAAGGTAATGGTAGAAAAAAAGATATTAGCAAATTTTTAAAATGAAAATGAGTTATTTAACATTTAAGCTGAATTAAATTGCTTATAACTTTTTTTCTACAATTACCTAAATAGCGAAACTTGTTCCTTAATTTGAAATTGACATAAAGACATAAAGGAACAATTTGGTGAAGTATAGTTTGTCAATTTGTATGAATTTATATCAGTATAAACAATTTGCTAACTATAAAGCGCAGTAAATTACCATATTACGTTACGTTATTTCAATTCGCTAGAAAAATATCACATGCAAAACCCTGTGTACCTTACATAGAGCTTACATTTACCTTGCGCACAGCGTACATGTAAATGTTTTTGTCCGAATTTGCCTAAATTTTCGCAAATGTCACTGAAGTATATAATGTAGCGTGGTCGTGTGGTCGATTAGAAGTTTCAACAGTTTCAAGCTTTCAAGTGTTAAAAAATTGCAAAAGCACGGCATAGTTCACAGAGACATAAAGACTACAAATATATTCCTAGTTGATGGAAGCAACAGCCTGAAATTAGGTGATTTTTGTTCTGCGGTAAAAATACAAGTTTACACAACTGTTTCCCGCGAATTGCTAGGATATGTTGGAAAACGAGGTAAATATACAAGACCAAAATTGCTGAAGGTTCAAACTTTGTTGTTTTTTTATAGCATATATGGCACCAGAAGTGTTTACAAAATTAAATAGCGATGGTCGAGTAGCAAATATTTGGTCAGTCAGTTGTGAGTGTTATAAGTGATCGCGGGAAAATAAAATTGCTGTAATTTCCAGCATCCCTGGTCGCAATATGATTCAAACTTTCGAATAATGTTCGCCATGCCCACTTTCATGTGGAAGCACCTGAAGCCTCCCGTCATTTTGTCACAGGAGAGAAACGATTTTATAGTAATAACACTCCAACATGACCCGAATAAACGTTGGACAGCTCCCTAATTTTTGGAATTCAACTCGCAAAGTTATTTCACTATTCGTGGTAAGGAATGTTAAATTTCATAATTTGTTTTGAATTTCAGGTCTTAGACGAAGATTGTCATTTGCAAGACCACGATCATCATTCCTTTCGAAGGAGTAATTACTAGGAAAAAACATCTTGTGCATGTTATATCTTCTAACTCAGGATTTTGTTTTACCGGTAGTATAGACGTAGTTATAAATGCATTTGGAAGGATTAGTTTTACTTACAAAGTGATTTTGTTCAAATTGTTAGGTAACGACAATAATTCTATTGCAAAGAGAATAATGATTGTTATGAAAGTTTGTGCGTCAGTAAAAGAACGCATTCATTTATTTGTATATAAAAGCATATTAAAATAAAAAGAAAACTATTTCGGTCGAAATTAATGTTTTGTATTGTTTGTTTTTTACTTGCAATTAAAGGTACTATTATACAAGTTATGCAGATTAAAAATTTTGAGATAACAATCAAACATGACATTACGATGATAGAGAAACATATTTGAGTTACTGGCAAAATTCTGTCCATCTGTCTGTCTGTCTGTACGGATGTATTTTGGATTTGTTGGGCCAATCGTCTTCAAATTAACGGCTACATGTGCAGTTTGCAGTTTATATACAACGATGCGAGTATAGATTTTTTTTGCACAACTGGATTGCGACGAGATGGCTAGTTTTAAAAAAGAATAAAAACGACTTGTAAATGAATATTGAATGGTGTCTGGGGGGTGGGTATATGTTTAAGCTGGTTGATAAGTTTATTTTGAGTGTTATATTTTTTTTCATATTAAACTATCGAGGGCAGGTAGATATTTAGGTATTTACCTACATACATACCTACATAATGTGTGTATTTACGTAGGTATACCTGTTTTCGAGGATGTCGAAGAAAAAATAGCAGTTCGTATACAATGGATGATGCGATTAAATGAATTTTGTTCCAATTTTTAACGTTTCTCGATCAATTTTATCGATGCGATATTTACAGAACAGGGGTCCAGGTTCACTGTTTAAAATATGTATTGGTAATTGGTGTTTGGTTTTGATCGTAGAGTAAAAATATTATTAATATTATCATTATACTCAATAGTTTTGGTGTAGGAATAGTAAAAACATTAGGCGAAATAAAAGCTTAAGCGAGATTGTCTTTAGCCATGATATAGAAAGAAAAGGCAACGAGGTGTTCGCGTCGCGTTCGTGTTCCTTCTGGGTCAGCAATAAGATTGCTACGACACTGCCAGCTACCGACATATTGTTTGTATTTCACTTCGTTTTTCAAAATCAAATAAGTTTCGAAAGTTCAGTTCATTTTAGGTTTATACTCAGCATCATAAAAAATATTCTGTGAAGTAATTTGATTTTGAGTAATAACAACACTTCGGCACTGGATGAAATTGACAAAAATAAAACAATAGCTGCACTCGAAGGTATTGCTCCAAATCAAATTGTTGATTGCTTATTTGCAAACTTTGCGCAGCCAGTTAATGAAAAACTAGGAAAATTCAAATATAATGAAGAACTAGTAAGTAGCTCGTATTGAAGCTCCTAACATTCCGCAACCTGGTTTGAAGTTTAGAGTTGAAGAGTTTATGTTCACCTGGCAGTATGCTTTATTGGAAGGTTTCGCAGCACATGTAAATCAATGTCATTTCTTGTAAGGAAAAATTTCTCCGTAGAATTGGAATTGATGATTTGGAATCTTCACCACCCTGTCTTAGGTCATTGAATGAGAATACTATATCTACCAATATTTACGAGAGATTTGATTTGTTTAGACTAAAAACAAGGTGGACCTTGGAAGAAATTGAACCGTATTTGGAATATTTTTCAACACCAGCTATGAACGTCTTTGCTTTTAACAAAATATGCAAGATCATGCATTGATAATGGGGAGCGAAGTTCTGTTATATAGCATGCTATTCAATGTTATTTTTTGTTTATGTTTTAGTTTAAATTGTGTTTTTATAATTGTTTTTTGTTTTGTTTTTTTTTTTTATAGCGAAATGTGATATGTGAGTGCTATCCTTTTTCGAAATTATAAAACAGTAGGTATAACCATAAGAACTACAGGCTCCACACATAGGGTAGTGGGGCGTACTTTTATTAACTATCGGTAAGTATTGTTAACTATTTGTCGTTCCAAAATGCCAAATAGTTACGATTCGTAACTATTTGAACATGAATTTATGCAACGATAATGCAAATAGAACTATTTTAGATGACAAAATCTGTATTTAATTAAATATTCATTTGGAGAATATTTTTTCTTCAAAATTTTCTCATCTATTGATAAAGAAAAAGATGTTTAAAAAAAAAAAAACTACTTTCTTAAAAATTCTACAAATTAAGAACAGGAAAACATGCATTGCATTGCTTGCGGCAAAATCAATGAAAGTGTCGCGTAGTTACGATGTTTTGGAACATTGACTTTCATGCATTATTCATCATCGACGGCAAAACGACCTACAAGTTGGCCGCAGTGTTGATGAGACCTTTTATCTGGTGCAGCCTCATTCAACGACGAAAACGGAGAGGTTTGTCCAGCCAGCTGAAAAGCAGGCAGCAAATCGCTGGTAACTCATCTGAAAAAAAAACGCAGGAATTTTTAGGCAATCTTAATGCTAGCTCCGCGGGTGATACTTTAAAGTTTGAATAGGCGCACTCTTATATTTTTTTTTTTTTGAAAATTCGTATTTATTAACCAATTTTGTTGGGACTTTAAAGGGATATAACTATGATATTTGAAGGAGTAACTTAGGCCATTTTTATTACATGTAGGAGGCACTGGGGCCGCATTTTTACTTGCGATTATAGGGACTATAAGGCAAGTTATGGATTCGTGCAAAAAATAAATCCAACAATCAAACATGACATTACGATGATAGAGAAGTCGAATGGGTCCGGAAAATTCAGTCCGTTTGTCCGTTCGCAGTTCAACAGCATAAACGGATGGGCGGATTTGTTGCAAACTTGGTATTTATTATTTATTTAGTAGTACTTTAATTCATTTTCTTAATTTTACCTTCATGTAATTTAATTTTACTTATACATAACTCACTTATTTTTACAATATACGTCTTATAAATAAAATTTCTATCAAATAATATCTTTAATTAATTTTAGTCTTAAATTCGTACATGATAAGTATTATAAAAAAAGACTATGTTTTAATATACTTATGATAATAATAAAATAAATACAAATACAAATTTCGGGGTGTGTTTTTCATATTGCTCTAGGTCGAAAAATAACTGTACCTGCCATACAATTATTAACAAAAAGTTTGATTTTCTTGAAAACGGCTCCAACGATTTTGATAAAACTTTCAGCGTGCTAATTTTTTACAACAATACATCTTTTGGTTAGAATGAATTTTTCGAAATTTGTTTTATACCGGTACCTCTCATATAACCGGTTATTTAAAATGCGGTTTTATTGTAAACGATTTCAATAAAATTTTGCATACATGAAGTCATTTATAATTCAACTGACATTGCATTTCAAAAACTTTTGTTTTCGATTTTTTTAAATTTTCTAAAAAAAATTGGTTTTAGAAATATTTTGAAAACGGGTTGATTGAATTTTGTTAAATAATTTTCCCAGATGAGAACTACAGATTTTCTTATAATGACATACTAAAAAAAATTTAATATTATTTTCCAAAAGTTAAAAAAAAAAACACTTTTTAAAAAAACTGGTTGAACGATTTTCAATATTTTTTTTCTCGATAGACATTTAGTTTTCAAACTGTATTGCATACTTAGTTTTTCCGAAAAAAAAACTCTTAAACTAATTAAAAAATAAAAGAACGATATGTACATACATATACAGCCACTAAGCAATTATCTAGCATAAGAACAAGTTCATGCGACCCAGTCGTGCATTTTTTTAATTGTATTCGACGATGTGACCGCACATATGAGCAAGTACATGCGATGCATTCGTGCAATTTATTTTAATTCTTATGGATCAATTCGACTTAGAATCACACCATATCTATTAATATAAAATGAAAATATTAGAGTACCTTTGGCAATTAAATACCACGATTAATTTAATGGTGTTTAGTTGCTATTGGACTCGACATGTGGCAGTGTTGGCGAGATCCAGAAAATGTATTTTATGTCCGAGCAACGCTGATTTGGTCAGCTAGTGTACTATAAATAAGATAATTTCTGGTATTTGACTTATAAAAGCAGTAATGCTAATAAAACAAGCAAAGCAATGTTTTATTTGTTAAAATAATTTTGGTTGTTTGAAAAAAAGCAAGTAAAATTGTTTTCAGCATAAAAATATGAATGGTTACGATGTATTTTTTTTCAAAATCGTAGCCAAAGTTTGTTTTTTAAACTATTTTTTTCAAGAACATAGTGATGATCTTTATTTAAAAAAAAATATTAAACCATTGTCAAAATATTGATTTTTCAAAAAAATATAATTTAATTAATTTTAATAATTTTTAATTAAAAAAAAAAAGTTTTTACAAATAAAAAATAATACAATTCCAAATTACTTTGGCTACCTACATCTTCATGCATATCAATTTTGATTGAAATCAGTTAACCATTTCTTTAGAGGGTCAGAAAAAATGGGAGGTATCGTCTTAGCTCACCATATTAATATTTTTTCAACAAAACATAGTCCACATACAAAATTACACTAATTTTTTCATTAAGAGTCTTGAACCCATTTCGGAGAAAAATAATTGTTTACTTAACGGTTATATAGCATGTGTATTTGATATTAAAGAAATGAAAAAAAGATCTTTGTAGAATTTCAAAAAAACCTTACGTACTAAATTCGAAAAGGATTGGTTCAGCCGTTTAGGTTCTAGGCTAAAATACGTTCATACAGATAGATTGAATTTCGCCAAATATATTTCAAATATTTTTCTCTTTATTATAATGATATGTTTTGGTGTCCCACTTTATGTAATCTGCAGAAATACATATATTAATACCTATACTTGCAATCTATATAAATATAGAACAATCCAAATTATGTTTATTTCAATTTTATTTTTATTATACCTACTTGTTTTTGCTCAAAAAGTTTTTAGTTGAAAACATATTTTTTTGTTAAGTATGTAGGTATCTATTTATTTATTTTCCTGATGGAATTTCATTTTTCGGATAAGCCAATTATCATCTCATACAAAATGGAGCAAATTGTTTAAAAAATTTGCGCACCAATACTAAAAAAAATCGGATAAACTTTGCGACCGGAAAGAAAATTGTTGCTGGTTTGTTTGTTTTTTTTTGGAAAGTCAACTAACGAAATTTTACTGATTGCTATAAAGACTCGTTACAAAAAAATCATTTTTCTATTTATTTCAAATTTTCCTGATGGGTTTTCTTGATCATTATAACAGGCGCCTAACGGATTGCTATAACTAGTGCCTTAATAAAATCACAGACGTCAAAGAGTCATCCCTCAAATAAATAAGGACATAATTTTTGTGTGTATGGGCTAGTTTTGTGTGCTTTTCGGAGAGATTTGGAGAACGTTACGTTACATTTTAATTGTTTATAAAGCTGTCAATTTATTAACATTTTGTTAATTATTGACTAAAAGACGATTACCTAAATTGCGAAAACAATTTCCTTAGTTTGAGGGGAGAGTCCCTGATCGATTCACACCGAAAAAAGCCATTTTTGTGACAAAGCGCTGCTAACTATACGCGAAATTGTTAATAACTAATTAAATACTATTACCTAAATTCTGAGACCCGTTTTCTTAATTTCCCCTAATTATTCCCTAATTGTAGAACCAAAAAAATCGAAATCCGTGATTTTGCGCTGCTAACTATATGGCGGTCGTCTAATAGCTTCCCAGAATAACAGTCTTATCTTCATTGAAGGATATACGTATACAAGAATCATCATCAGTGTCTTTTAATTTTAGTCTTTTCAAGGTTTCGGAGCTTGTTTCAGTCCATAAAGACTTCTTTTGAGATGACAAACTCTTCCAAAACTATCGTCAAATCCTGTGGATGTGGCTTGATGTTTTGGCGATTTCGGAGATTATGAACTAGAATATCTTCACTTATTTCCGGTTCTTGATAATTTGACAAGCTTTGGAAATTCTCCTCCTGAGACTGTTCTCTTTTTGGTATATGTTGGTCTTCTTCCTGTCTTTCTAGACAGTCCTCCTGCAATTGACATTCATCTCGTTCCTTAACATTGAAAATAACTTCAGGGTTATAAGAAGGCTGACTTTACATTACAGGAAACTTCAATGTGTCTTTCAATAGGAAAATACAGTCAATAACCATGCTCTTCAATATCATATCCGACGAAAATACCTTTCTTGCTCTTTTTATCAGTTCTCTTACGTTGATTATATTGAATTAGGACATAGCATTCACATCCAAAAGATTTCGTTGATTTGAGACTTACTTTGCGACCAAACCATAACTCAGCAGGTGTTTTACCCGCAACTTTCCTGTCTGCTTTATGGTAAAAACTGAATAGTTAATTGCTTCTGCCCATAAAGATGTTCCAAGATCGTTGACATATATTTCTGCTCGTGCTGCCCTAATAATGGTTCGCATTTTCCTTTTAATTCTGCCATTCTGTTGCGGAGTATAAGTGTCTGATCTTTCATGAAATATGCCAAGTTCTTCGAATATTTTCTTACTTCTTGCGTTTTTGATTTCACTTCCATTATCTGACATTAAAATTTTGACTTTTCTTCCAAATTGATTTTCGACTCGGTTCAAAAAAAAATACTGAGCTTGTCTACTGCTTCTGACTTATGTTTTAAGAAGGAAACTGTTCGAAGTCGACTGAAATCATCTTTGAACAATAGAAAATATTTGGCCCCACCAAGAGATCGAACATCCATTTCACCAAGATCGACATGTACTCTGTCGAGTGGATTTTGTGCGACTACGACATTCTTTGGATGACTCACTTTGTGCTGTTTTCAAAATACACACCTCTTGCAGTCATTATTTTCCCAGTCATCAATATAGCAAATCTCGTTCCTCTTCAATATTTCTTTCACATGACAAATATTTTGATGTGCCAGTCTTTCATGCCAAAGTTTGAAGCTGACGGCTGACAAATTCTATTCCTTAGTTTGCTTAAATAACATTTGAAATAAACCTCCACATCTTTTTGCTATTAGTACAACTTCATTACCTTCCATGATAAAAGAATCTTCTGCCGTAGCTTGTAGAGTATAGCCTTTGTCAATAACAGTAGTCACAGAAAACAGGTTGAATGTTAGTTCTGGAACAAACAACACATCTTTCATACCATAAGAAACACTTTCTAATTTCGTTAAATCTCCAATTTCTATTTGAGCGGGAACATCCAGAAATCGGACTTTTATCAAGCATTTCAAATTTTCAGTCAGATGATGTGTAGCGCCAATATCCTCAATCCAAAGTTCTCGTTTATTTGTTAAAATGTCCAAGAGAGTTGATGAGAAAGAAAGTGTTATAAACAATTTCACTTTACTTTTATCATTATTTAATTCCTTTGTGCATTCATTTGCAAAATGACCTTTCTGACAATAGTTACAGTTGTAATTCTTCTTGCAGTACTCCAAATATTCAGAACACGGTCTTTTCGTATATACACGTTTCATATGTCCAAATTCACCACACTCAAAGCATTTCTTTTTCAAATGGGTGAGACTGTGTTTGTTGACAAGATCGGTACTCTGCTGGTTTCTTTGCTGACATATAGCTTTTTCTTGGTTGCTCCTTCTTATATTTGTCATGTTTCCCAATAAATTCATTACTTAAAATCTCCTTCTCACGACCTTTCAGTATTAATTCTTTTTGTTGAAGACGATCACGTAGTTTTTGAAAGAGTTTTATCACTTTCAGCAACAGATTCCCAAGCAGCATGAAAATAATCAAATTTTATTGGCAATGAATTCATAATTCTTGACATTATCCAACTGTCCTTAACTACCTCGAACTTTACTCGAAGTTCCTGTGCAAGAACATCTGGCACAACGACAACAAAAAAACAAGAGACACACACATACATACATCGAACGAAGGAAGTTCGCCGCAGAACGAGCAGTTGATGACGAGTATTCAAAGAGACCGGTCGCCTCGTTTCGCGTCGCCATAAATATTTTATCTTCTTTAATAAATATATACCTATGTTCGTCTATATATATACTTTTTACTTAATAAAAGAACAATTTAAAGTAAAATCCGTGTCGCCTACTTCATTCAAAAGCCATTCTTGACAATTTCAGAAGTGGGATCGTGACATAATATAATAGTGATATACCTAATAATGGACAATCTAAGAAGCCTAAAAATAAATGCACTCCGGAAAAAGTGCTCCGAAGCGGGACTTCTTACAACGGGCACCAAAGCAGCGCTTATTGAGCGACTCGAAGGTAACGGGAGTGAGGACGAGTACGTTAGTTTCAGCTCGTCGCGAAATGTGATAAATTGTCTAAGTATTCTGGAAAAATCTATGGCGCAGCTCGTATCGTGCAACAAAGAACCGTCGAAAATACAAACATCATTCGAACTAAATATGATGTCGTCATCGTCGCCATCATCGAAATTCGCGCGCAGCGACGAAAATAACGTACCACCGTCATCGTCTCAACTCGACTCGCCTCCGCCGCTAACGGGTGTGCCTTCGAAATTCACTTCGTCTTCACCTCCGCAGCAACCATACGTGTCCGTGTCTACACAATTCGTTTCATCGTCATCGTCATCTACCTAGACATGGGTAACGCAACGAAAATTGCTGCGCTGATACTCTAGCGCAAACGCAATTTAGTGTATCAGCGCAATGCTTCAACGCAATTGCGCATGGTGCGCACTATGTGTATTTGGAGAAAAAATCATTTTTTGGACGGTCTCTGCTGCATGTGATTATAGGTACTATAATGCAAGTTTTGGATTCGTGCAAAAAACATTCTAACAATCAAACATGACATTACGATAATAGAGAAGTTGAAAAAAGTGGTTCCGGAAATTCCGTCCGTCCGTCTGTCTGTTTGTTCGCACCTCTACAGCCTAAATGGATGGGCCGATTTGCTTCAAACTTGGTATTTAGTATTTATTTGGTAGTATCTCGGGGGTGTTTTTCATTTGGTTCTAGGTCAACAAGTAACGTTACCTGCCATACAAACTTTCACAAAAAGTTTGATTTTCTCGAAAACGGCTATTTTTATACAACTGTCGGGTTGCTATTTTTTTTAAAAGAATACATGTTTCAGTTAGAATAATTTTTTCGAAATTTCTTCTATAACGTTACCTCTCATAGAACCGGTTTTTTTTTTCAAATTCGGGTTTATCGTAAACCATTTTTTCCGATTTCAATAAAATTTTGCACACAGGAAGTCACTTATAATTTAATTTACAAATTTTGAAAAACTTTTTTTCAATTTTTTTAAAATTTTCTAAAAAATTAAATTGGTTTTCGAAATATTTTGAAAAAGGGTTGATTGAATTTTTTTAAATAATTTTCCCAAATGAAAACTACAGAATTTCTTATAATGACATACTAAAAAAAAATTTTATATTTTTTTCGAAAAGATAAAAAACTGGTCGAACGATTTTCAATATTTTTTTTCCTTGATAGTTTTCAAATTTTATTAAATACTTAGTTTTTTTCCGAGAAAACTCTTAAACTAATTAAAAAAATTAAAGAATTGTTTTTGAGTTTTTAAAAAAAAAAAAAAAAAACAGTTTTTTAATTTTTTTTTTAATTTTTGTTTTCTGATAAAAACTACCAGCTGCTAGATTTTGGCATACTCAAAAAAATTGAAATATGTTTTCGTAAAGTTAAAAAAAAACGTTTTTTTTTTGAAAAAAAAACTGGTCAAACGATTTTGAAAAAATGTTTCCTTAAAATTCAAAAGTATAAGAGAAATTAAATGGCTTACTTTTATTTTTCCCAAAAAACGTTTTAACTAGTGATTTTTAAGTGATTAACAAAATTTCAAATGATTTCTTACCTCCTTTCTTTCCAAAATCTCAAGCCCCAAGACCACTGTCGCATATAAGAGTAAGTTCGTGCGACAAATATAGCGAAATCTGCAATGTTTGTTCAGCAAAATACCAAAATAACCAGAAATAATAATAATAATATGATATATTCGGTTGTTTTGTGATAGATAGCACATACACATACATATAAGTAACTACGTGCCATCCAGTGGTGAAATTTTTTTTTTTATATGGTCATGCTGTGTATTTTCAATCTGCTTCCTGGTGTTGCTTTAGGTTTTAGAATTGAGAATTAGATACTGAAATTCAAGAAATTCGCATAACCAGGCAGGTCTTATTATAATACCTATTTTGTTCTTATTATTATATACCTAAGATCATCCTGTTTTACAAGAATGTTTGAAATATAAAACACATATTTGCCGTAGGTTTTTTTTAATATAATCAAGAAACATCCCAGATTTTATTTTATTGTCAAAATTATAACATAAGTGAAATTAGATTTTTCGATGCACCCTGCATTCAAATAATTATTTTTGCTTAAATTTTTGACTGAAAAAACAATATTTGGATTTTCATTGAAATCTATCACCAAACACAGAAAGTATCATTTCTTTAATCGAAATTAGAAATGAAAAAAAGTTTCATTCTTGCACGCCCTGTGGCACAAATAATAACTTTTGGTTATTTTATTTCCTGAAACTCTTCAAGTTTTGTTTAATTTATGAACAAACATCCCAGGTTTCATTTTATTTTTCAAAATTATAAAAAAAGTGATATTATAATTTATTCTATGCCCTGCATTAAATTTTACTTTTGCTTACATTTTTGACTAAAATACAAATATTTGGAATTTTATTAAACTCCCTCACCAAATACCAAATCGAAAAAAGTAATACAAAGAAGTTGCATTTCTTGCACACCCTGTAGCGCAAACAATAATATTTGGCTATTTAACTCTTATAGTTTTTTATATTCTGATGAAGAAATATCCCAAATTTTATTTTACTTGTCCAAATTATAACAAAAGTGAAGTAGTTTTTCGATGCACCCTGCGTTAAAATATTAATTTTTGCTTATATTTTTTACTAGAAAACAATTAAATGTTTGGAGTTTCAAAAAAATCTATCACCAAACACTCTAGATATTATAACATAAATCGAAATAAAAAATCAAAAGCAGTTGCATTTTCTGCACACCCTGTGCTGCAAATAATTAATTTTGGCTATTCTAGTATATGCTATGCAAGTTTTATTTAATTTGATGAACACACGACCCAGATTTTATTTTATTTGTCAAAATTATAACAAAAGTGAAATTAGTTTAGTCGATGCACCCTGTATAAAAATATTACTTTTACTTACATTTTTGACTCAAATATAAATAAGTATTTGGAATTTAATTGAAATCTATCACCAAATACCAAAAATATCATCTTTGAAATCTAAATCAGCAATTAAAAGAACTTGCATTTCTTGCACACCCTGTAGCGCAAACAATAATGTCTGGCTATTTTAGTATATACTCTGCAAGTTTTATATAATCTGATGAAAAAACATCCCAGATTTTATTTTTACCGTCCAAGTTATAACAAAAGAGAAGTAGTTTTTACTAAGAAGTATTTTTTCACTAGAAAACCAATATTTGGAGTTTCATAGAAATCTATCACCAAACACCCTAGATATCATAACTTTAATCGAAATAAAAAATCAATTGCATTTTCTATACAGTTTTGTTAAATTTATGAACAAACATCTAATTTGAAAAAAATATAAAAATAGGTGAACTTAGTTTTTTCCATAGTAACTACACTTTTCTTTTATTCAATTTCGTCTATTATACCTATTCCTCTAAACTAAATATCTACCATTTTAACATTTTTGCGATTTTGAGTTCCAATGACAATAATATCATGTCATAATATAATTAAAATAATAATAATTCGAAACACCCTGTAGTCTTTTTCAAATGTTGAACTAATACAAATATCACTAATTTCAAAACAATATATATCCACTCTACCATTTTCTATACTATTTGTCTTACCCGACACTCATACTAAACGTAATATTTACATTCAATACATTAATTAATACACAAAACCCTACCAGGTGCGAGCAACCACACCACGACTATATTTATATTATGTAGCTCATTTTTTTTTTAATTTCTTACATCCTATACGAAAAAGCGTTGTAGATACATCAAGTGTATTGTGTATCCGCGCAGCGCTTCTTATTCGAAGCAGTTGCACGGCGCACAACTGCGCGGACCGCAACTGCACGGACCCCAACTGCGCGGACCCCAATTGCGCGGACCCCAATTGCGCGGACCGCAACTGCGCGGTGCACAACTGCGCGGACCCCAACTGCGCGGACCCCAACTGCGCGGCGCACTGAGAGAGTGTATCAGCCCATTTAACGCAGTTGCTGCGCTAACGCTTTGCTTCAACGCAGCGCTGCGTTACACATGTTTACATCTACCTATCAGCCACCGTCCGGGTATGCACAGTTGCCTACGTCGTCCCTGCCAGTGTGTGTGTCCTCACCGCCACCGTTCTTCCCGTTCCATCACGCGACAAAGCCATCGTCGGTTGTACATAACGACTACAACACTCCATTGTTCGTACCGTCATCGTCTAGTTTAGGAGTAAATACGTTTCCCACACAGATGCATAGTATACATGCTCCGAAGTCGTCATTTAATGTGAATTCGCAACCGGTATCTCAATATTCGTTAATCCGTATATGTGTGCTTCGTTCAATGCACACACGAACAATAACTTCGCTAATACATTGAATCCGCAAACTGTATCACAGTACGTATCACAGAATAGTGATGTGCAACAAATGGCAAACGTTATTAACTGTGATAAGGATGTGCAACCAAAAGAACAGGTTAATGCATACGGGAGCAACTACGATAGTGATGTGCAACGAAATATTAACTTTAACCCTTACGCGAACGTGCGCGATTTAATAAATTTATTACCCGAGTTCAATCCATCGTCGGATAAATCACTTAATGCAAGTCAATTTTTTAAGCGCATCGAAATGCTAAAAGGTGCATATAAATGGGACAATCAATCGGTGCTTTTCGCTGTGCAACAGAAAATGTTCGGGCTTGCAAAATATTGGGTTGACTCAAATTTCTAATGATTACTTATCGTGTAACGAACTCCTTCGGGACATAAACAATTACTGTGACTATAACGAAATTAGAAGTAGTGCAAAATAGTAACAGATTCGTAGATAAAGTGCCCGAACTTAAAACGTTCTATGCAAAGAAACCAAAGCTTGAAAATATAAAGAAAAAAACATTCGAGGTCGCACTAAATCGTGTTGTGAAGTGCTACAACTGTTTTAAATTGGGTCATTTCTGAAAAAATTGTCCGGAACCTCAGCGAAAAGAAATATGTAGCTACTGTGACCGTACAAGCCACAAAAGTGAATCGTGTCCGGGTAGATCGAAATCAAACGTTCACCAAATTGAAAACCCATTGGTATCTAACTGTGGCAAATCGAATGACAACAATATAATCACGAAATCTATTAAAATAAACGGATTGGAGTGTAGTTCGTCCCTGGATCCAGGAAGTCAATACACCCTTATGCGAAAGTCTTTTGCACAAAATTTTGATAACATCTCAAATTGTGTAAAATCGCTCATTGGTTTTGCGGGAGGAAAATACGTTTGTACGAGCTAGGTCACGGTAGATTTAGAGATTGATAATAATATAAGTATATACCACCGATGTCTATACCGTTGAAGACGATAATGTCAACGAAGACATCCTATTAGGACGAGACATTCTATGCCGAGATGGAAATAGACTTATCATCGAAGGTGAGGACTGCCATATAGAAGCAGTTGGGAATCTCCAAATATCATCGGATTTAACGAAGGCTGAGACAGATGACCTGAAAAATCTACTCTCGACACATCGCCGTAGCTTTGCGGAAAATATCTCAGAACTGGGCAGATGCACCGTAGCAAAAATGAACATCACCCTCAAAACCAATGAGCCCATAAACTTGAAGCCGTACCGTATTGCCTTCGCTAAGAGGCCAATAGTAGCAGAGATAATCTCTGAGCTTCTGCAGCACGATATAATTCACCCATCAAATTCACCATACGCCTCCCCAGTCGTCCTCGTAGAAAAAAAGAATGGTGAACATAGACTTTGTGTCGACTACCGAGTTCTTAACCTCAACACCGTTAAGACACCATTTCCTATGCCCATAATGGAGGAACAATTTGCGCAGCTGGCTGGTAATAGATATTTCTCTACCCTTGATCTTCGTATGGGATACCATCAAATCGAAATCGATGAACGTTCCAAACAATTCACAGCATTTGTCACCACCGATGGCCACTACGAATATAACCGCATGCCATTCGGGTTGGTGAACGCTCCCGCCGTGTTTCAGAACATCATGAACCAACTTGTTGCGGAAATGGGACACGGTGAAGTTCTGGCATATTTGGATGACGTCATCATCCCCAGCAAAACCGTTGCCGAAGGCTGTACCCACCTTGACCGATTCTTAACGCTCCTGGACAAATATGGTCTTACACTTCGGCTGGACAAATGGAAGTTTCTGTCCACAAAAATAACACATCTGGGGCATATTATTGATGCTAACGGAGTAAAGCCAGGAAATGAAAATGTGATTGCTATCTCAAATTTCCAAACACCGAGCAACATCACGGAGGTACGACGTTTCCTGGGCCTTACGGATTTCTTTCGAAAATTTGTGTCTCAATACTCATTCATAACCAAGCCACTGACAAAACTGCTTCACAAAAACGAAAAATTTGATTGGGGTATCGAACAGGAGAACGCTTTCCGAAAATTGATTGGAATTCTTAGCAGTGCCCCGTTACTTGCATTATACGACTCATCAGCTCAGCACGAAGTGCATAGTGTTGGACTGCCGGAGTTATGTTACAATCCACCGACAGCAAGACTTGGCAACCAGTTTTCTATTACAGCCGCCACTGTACCAATAGCGAAAGTAAATTCCACAGCTATGAGCTCGAAGTTCTCTCCGTAGTTGAGTCGTTGGAGCGTTTCCGAATTTACCTTCTAGGTAAAAACTTCCGTCTCATTACGGACCGCTCCGCTATTGCCAAGGTCAAGGAGAATAAGGAAAATTGCGCGTTGGTGGATGAAATTGTTAGAGTTCGACTTCGAAGCTGTTTACCGACAAGGAAGCCGTTTGGCACACGTAGATGCCCTCAGCCGATCCCCCGATGAACCATCAGCCGATGTGGAGCCCGCCGAAATTATCTTCAAACTGTCAATCGATGTTAATGACTGGGTGCTAACCATGCAATTACAAGACGAAAAACTGTGTGAAATTGTAGCTGTCCTTAAAGGAGAGAGCCCATCACCACAAGAGACGCAGCTTATAAACGACTATCGACTACAAAATCATCGACTGTATCGGAAGGAAGGTGACTATCTGAAATTCGTGGTGCCGAAAACCATCCGATGGAGAATCGTACAGTACTGTCACGACAACATGGGACATTTTGGTCTCGAGAAAACGCTTAAACGCATCCGGCAGACATTCTGGTTTCCCAAAATGCGGAAGTACGTCAAGGAATATATAACTTCATGCATTCAATGTTGTTACCACAAGTCACGCAGCGGTAAACCGGAAGGTCGATTGCATTACGACGACGCAGAACCCATTCCATTCCGTCTTATACACCTTGATCATCTTGGACCTTTCATTCGGTTTTGAAAAGGCCACACTCACGTTTTAGCCATATCAGATGCTTTTAGTAAGTTTCTTGTTGTGAAGCCCGTTATGAATACAAAAACCGTCCCCGTTTTTGATGCTTTAAATGAAGTGACTTCCTATTTTGGTCTGCCGTCGCGCATCCTCACCGATCGAGTTACGGCCTTTACTTCAAAATTATTTGAAGCCTATTGCAGCGATAATAACATCCACCACACGAAGAATGCCGTCCGCACACCAAGAGCCAACGGTCAGGTAGAACGAGCCAACGGAATAATACTGACCTACCTCCGAACTACGACTGAAGATCATAAAGACTGGAATCGAACCTTGAGAGACCTCCAATGGACCGTTAACTCCCAAGTTAACTCAACGACAGCTTTTACGCATAATGAGCTAGTTTTCGATTTCCAGCTCAAAAATGTAATCCAAAACCGACTTGTCGCAGCCCTACAGGATGACGTTCCCGAAAACCAAAATGCTCCAACTACCAATCAAAAACGAGAACAAGCCGCTAAAAATATCCATCGTGAACGTGAAAAATGGAAAACCAGATTCGACAACAAGCACGCAGAACCAGTGCGTTATCAAGAAAACGATCTAGTTGTTATCCAGGACGAACCAGTCGCCACGGGTGAGTCACGGAAGCTCGAGCCAAAGTTCCGAGGTCCGTATATCGTAACCCGAGACCTGGGAAACGATCGCTTCTTAATTGAGGACCCCATAGGTATGCAGTTAACTTCTCGAAAATTCTGTTCAGTTTATGCTTCAGATAAAATGAAACCTTGGTGCCAAAGTCTAAAGGAACTCGACGATAGCGATGAAGCCGAGGAAGCCGATGAAGATCTCGATTCCCATCCGTCCGAAATCGAGGACGATTTGGTGTCAGAATTGTCCGAATGTCACAACGACAACAAAAAAACAAGAGACACACACATACATCCATCGAACGAAGGAAGTTCGCCGCAGAACGAGCAGTTGATGACGAGTATTCAAAGAGACCGGTCGCCTCGTCGCCATAATTATTCTATCTTCTTTAATAAATATATACCTATGTTCGTCTATATATAAACTTTTTACTTAATAAAAGAACAATTTAAAGTAAAATCCGTGTCGCCTACTTCATTCAAAAGCCATTCTTGACACATCTATTTACAGACAATTTTCTGCAACAGATTTTGATTCGTCATATTTGTAGCTAAAAAATTGTTGTTGTAATATTGTTATTGATTTCTTATTTTGCTGGCCATATAATTGTTCCAATCGTCCAATCATTTGTGAAGCGGATTGGCATGTAGCAATTTTAAGTGCGATTTCTCATCAACGTTTAAACCAATTGTTGTCTGTGCTTTACCCAAGACGCCTGTGCTTCTGACTCAGTTGGTTTTAATGTTTCACCTGTAGCAATTTTCAACAAATCTTTCATACGCATTAATAAATTCAGTTTGAATCTCCAGGATACATAATTAGATTTTCCATTCCCTTCTGTAGATTCAGTAAACTTGTCCAGACCAAGTTTTGTATCCATCGCTTAAAAAAAAAGTTCTTTTCAAGAAAATTAAATTAATATTTATTTTTTGCTTACTGGGGCCATAACCTGTTGAAAGACCAAGATTAATTTAATTTGAATGCGTTTATTAAAAACTTATAAACATGTTCTTCGATGAAAATATAAATATATAATGAAAAATTATTTTCTGATCAAGACAAAATTAATATAAATTGAAAGTCTGAGCTCCCTAAAAATAAATACCGTAGAAGCTGCTTTAATTTAAAGTGAAGCTTTACAATTTCCAAAACTTATTCCATGGACTAAGTGCAAAATGTTGGTGGTTGGGTGCTGTATGAATAGGGTAGGCACTGAAAGGCATCAAACTGGTGATGCACAGTTGCTGCAACTATCTCGTACACATCAATTGTGCTTATTTTAACACCCCGCGGTAACCCGGACATTCCTGCTAAATTTATAAGCGCGAGTGTTGAACACAGAAAAATAACAACACTATAATGCTCTGCTTTAATGACTGATCTGATCGATTCGCAGAAGTCTTGCACGAGCCCCTCAGAAAGAGGACGTACGGCGGATGAGTCCAACCAATTGGACCAACGATGGCGTCAACAGTCAACGAAGCAGACGCCCTAATGACCTTCTTCGACGTATTTGGAGATAAGGTCATTGGGACAATTCAATGCAAGGCAGGGCAGCGGGAGACTAAGGCAAGAAGTCTTGGGTTTTCAACACGTAAGTAAGCGACTTGTGACAATCCGTATCAAGGCTACATTCGCAAACATTAGCCCAATATGCGCTCATGCCGCCACAGAGGACAAAGATGACGCCACCATCTCTGCGAGCTCCTCGACAAAACCTATGAGCAATGCCCGAAATACGACGTTAAGATCGTAATAGGCGATTTTAGCGCCAAAATAGGTAAAGAGGAAATCTTTGGTAGGACTGCCGGAAAACATAGCCTACACGACACAACGTCTGAAAACGGACTTAGGCTAATTGACTTCGCAGGGGCACATAACGTCACCACTGCAAGCACATGGTTTCCTTATCTCGATATACACAAAGGGACTTGGCGACACCCAGTTCAAAGAATCGTCAATCAGATTGATCACGTTGCGATCGATGTAAGACACGCCTCCAGTATCATGGATGTTCGCACCATGAGAGAGAGCATGAGAAGCGCGGTCGAAGATATTGAGAGATGCTACTCCAAGAACAACGTGCGGAAGTTTTACAAACAGGTAAAAAGAACGTGCCAAGGAAAAAAAACCCGCACAGCGATTTCTTCAACTTAATACTTGAAAAAATTATAAGAAACTCGCAAGTCAATTGTAGTGGGACAGTTTTTTTCAAGTCTGTGCAATTGTAAGCATACGCTGACGACATAGACATCATTGGCAGAACTCGGCGAGCTGTCACTGGAACGTTTGCTAGCATTGAAGCTGAAGCGGCTTAGATGGGACTAGCAGTCAATGAGGCCAAAACGAAGTACCTGCTGTCCACAAAAAAGGACACACAACACCGGCGGATTGGACAAAACATCAAAATAGACAGGTACAACTTTGAGGTTGTTAGAGACTTTGTGTACCTCGGATCCGTTATAACATCTGAAAACAACATCTCGTCAGAAATAAAGCGAAGAATAACTCTTGCCAATCGCTGTTTCTATGGGCTAGGAAGGCAATTGAGTAGCAAAGCCCTCTTTCGAAAGATAAAGGAGGCTCTGTTTAAGACTCTAATCATCCCAGTCCTGCTCTATGGCGCCGAAGCATGGACTCTATCTTAAGCGGATGAAGATATCCTTAGTCGTTTCGAGCGTAAAATTCTTCGGAGGATTTTTGGCCCTATCTGCGTTAACGAGCTTTGGAGGAGAAGGTTCAACCAAGAACTATACGAGCTGTACACCGACATTGACCTGGTCTAAAAAAATACGCATATCACGTTTCAGATAGCTAGGTCATGTAGAGCGAATGGACAACAATCCTCCGGCTCGCAGGATCTTCGATTCCATCCGAGAGGGCAGATGCAGTCAAGGAAGACCTCGCTTTAATTGGCGCGCTCAAGTAGAGGACGACCTCAACCAACTTGGAGTGCGAAACTGTAGGCAGCTAGCCAAAGACCGAGCTGGCTGGAGAGGCATGTTGGTTGAGGCCCAGGTTCGTCCTGAACTGAAGCGCCCCCTTAGTAAGTAAGTAAGTGCAAAATGTTATTAATAAAACAAAATTCCACTAATCGACGTTTCCTAAGTTAGTCCACCGAAGAAGTGAATTAGAGAAGGAATAAGAACCAGATGTGTCATATTTATGTTAGTCTGTAGATTAAGTCTTATTCCGTGATTTAGTAATCTCGTGGAATAAAGGTGGAATACGCGTTTCTTATTAATAGGGCTGTAATAGTCCCACGTAAGTCTTTGTTATTTCATAAAATAAAGATTAAACTTAAAATATTTTTTTATTTTACTTTTGAGATACACGTGCCATAGGAATTCCAATTGGAACAGGGAATTCCGCAACAATTTTATGTTTGCAGAGAAAGATTTTAAGAGGTGGTGTTTGATTATACTACAACGATTTATACTACGTTTTCATTAGGCTAAATTAGCTAATTTCGTATCAAATTTCCAAATTTGATTCCAAATCATCTCATCTCATTTCCCACACAAAACATTTCAAAATCATCAACATTTATGTAATGTGAAGTCAAACACATTTTATTTGAAAACAAATGAATCACATTTGAACAAGGTTCTATAACAAACGTCAAAGTTGATATTATAAAAAGTCAAAGAAGAAAATAAAAAGGTAAGAGGGCACGACTGGGTCGCACGTTTTTGCTTTATGTGCGTAGTCACAGTGGAAGGCTAGATATTTGAAGGAAAACAACTAACATTTACGAAGAAATAATAGACTGCCAGAGAGACATTTGTTTGACTTTTATCCTAATGTTTTTATATTCATGAATACTAAACTTGCCTTTAAGGTACCTATAATTGCAATTTAGAAAGTGTCAAACGAAATTAGCAAACTTAGATGAAAACACTTTTTCGGCAAATTTCGAAATGAGGTAATTTCGGCTCTAATGAAAACGTAGTATTAGTCGTGAGGATAACAATTTTGTACATCTAATTCGTCAAGCAGCCTGAAAAAATAAAATAAAATATAAAAAAAATTAACTAAAACAAGTTTATTTATATAATTTGTTTTTTTGCCAAGAAAATAGTAACATTATGATAATAATCATTACTTACTAAGTGAAAAGTTAAACAAATCTCTTTTATTATGAAATACATAACTGTTTGATTAAGGTTTTTTTTCTGTTTTTACATAGAATGTTTTTTTTATTCCCTTCGCTTCTTTTGCCTATGTATCTATGTCTGACATAGAACTTTATAGTACCGAGCATTATGTATGAAAATAACCTGAAAGCAATGAAACAACAAACATTTTTGGTGAAATGATAGACCTTTTAAGATTTATTTTGTTTTATTATTAAATAATAAATAGAATTAAATAAAATGTAATCCCGAACAAGCGACATTAATTCAGACTAGTATGCATGAGCTACATAAAAAAAAGTATTAGTTCATAGCATTTAAAGGAAAATAAAAATAAACTGAAATTAATAATTATGGAATATTGTTGTTGATAAGAATATTGAAAAAATCACTATCAACCTGGGCATGAATGGCAACATTGCCTTAAAAGATTTTATTTTGGACTCCAACACCTTAGTTTATTGTAACTAGTTTATTGTAACTGGTCCTCCAGGTTGGGGGTTGTGCCGTCGGGGTAACTTCACGGCCACACCAAAAACAAGTAGTTGCGAAGCAACAACAAGCCTCGGATACGGACGGATTCACTGATGACGAACCCTGCAAACGAAATAAGGACAACGAATTTCGGATATTTACGTGGAATGTTAGGTCCCTTAACAGACCACATGCAGCCGAAAAACTGCTGTAATGCAGGCATAACCGCCATCCAAGAAATGCGATGGGACGGGCCGGGCAAAAAAAGATGAAAAACTGCGATATCTACTATGGCAACTGCTATACACAACAAAAACAGCGCTTATTTGGATGTGGATTCGTCATTGGAGGCAGGCTCCAGCAAGAGGTTTTGAGTTACAAATGTGTGAACGAGCGCCTAATGACAATCCACATCAAGGCTAAAATTGCCAATATTAGCCTTATATGCGCGCATGCCCCATAAGGAGGAAAAAAAAGATGACACCAAATAAATATTTTTTGAGCTCCTGGACAAAACATATGAGCAATGCCCTACCTATGACATTTAAATTGTCCTAGGCGACTTTAACGCCAAGCTAGGGAGAGAAGATGTTTTTGGTGATACAATCGGAAAACACAGCTTGCACGATACCACTTTTCCAGTATGATGGATGTCCGAACTTTCCGAGGGGCAAACATTGATTCGGACCACAACCTTGTTGTAGCCAAGGTACGACCCACACCAAGAAGAGGTAATACTGTGAGGAAGTTAAACGTCGGATGGCTACAATCGCAAGAAATCTCCAGATCCTTTTCCGATCGAGTTTCAAATAACCTCCAAAGGAGTCCTTTACCGCCAGCATCAAGTATTGAGAACCAGTGGCAACATTGCCAAAATGCCATCAGGGAAGCCGCGACTGAAGTGCTGTTTTTTACACGGCCACCACAACGAGACCCCTGGTTTGATGATGAGTGTCGGCAAGCACACGCAGCTTAGCAAGAAGCATACAAAGCGGCGCTGGAAAGAAGGGCCAGAACTACCCGTACACTCTCCGAGCAGAAGAGGAAAGAGGAACACCGCCGTCTCAGAAAGGAAAAAAGGAAATATGAGAAGCGCGCGATCGAGGAAATGGAGAGCTGTTATTGCAGGAATGAAGTTCGAAAGTTTTACCAAAAGGTACAAAGAAACTGTCAAAAAAACGGAGCTCGAACTGCAAAGACGATCAAGGGAACATCGTAGTCTCGTAGCACTCGATGCTGAGAATATGGAAAAACCATTTCTGCAGACTGTATGACGGCGATGACGAAACGAATTCCGCTGTCAGGCAGAATGGTCCACTTTATCTGGGCGGTGTATACCAACAATTCCGACCACCACATCTGGATGAAATAAAGCTAGCTATATCTAAACTTAAGAGCAACAAAGCCGCCGGAGCCAATGGCCTAGCTGCCGAGCTCTTCAAAGCTGCAGGCGATGACTTGGCTATAAGTATGCACCAACTCATAAGCCAGATATGGTTAGAAGAAAGCATGCCCAATGAATGGAATCTCAGCATGAATTACCCGATCCTTAAAAAAGGAGACCCTCTGAGCTGCACCAACTATAGAGGTATCAGTCTCCTACAAGATCTTTTTGCTGTATTGTGTGAACGCCTAAAGCCATTCTTCAACAACCTGATAGGTCCATATCAGTGCAGTTTTAGGCCATGAAAGTCCACTATCGATCAAATATTCACATTACGGCAGATCTTGGAAAAAACTCAAGAACTTCAAATCGATACCCACCACCTTTTCATCGATTTCAAAGCCGCGTACGACAGCATTTATAGAGACGAGTTATATAGAGCAATGTGTAGTTTTAAAATCCCTGCCAAACTCGTCCGCCTGTGTCAAATGTCGATAGAAAACGCACGCTGTTCCGTCAAGGTCGGTAAAGAACTCACCGGCACCTTTGAAGTCAAAAAAGGATTTAGACAAGGCGATGCGCTGTCATGCGACTTTTTCAACATCATACTTGAAAGAATAGTGCAGAACTCTCACACCAACACCAGAGGCACGATCTTTCAAAAGTCCGTCCAATTACTCGCATACGCCGACGATATTGACATAATCGGAAGAACGCAGCGTGATGTCAGTAGCGCTTTTGTGAGTATTGAGACGGAAGCGGCAAAGATGGGCTTAGCAGTCAATGAGGGCAAAACCAAGTATATGCTGTCATCAAGAAGAGACACCCAACATCGACGTCTTGGACAAAACATCACCATAGACAGCTATAACTTGGAGGTAGTTAGGGACTTTGTCTACCTGGGCTCCGCTATTAACTCAGACAACACCAGCGCTGAAATCAAACGAAGAATAACTCTTGCCAATCGCTGCTTCTTCGGGCTTAGAAAGCAATTGAAAAGCAAAGTCCTCTCTCGGGCAACTAAACTGTCCCTTTATAAGACCCTCATCATCCAAGTCCTGCTCTATGGTGCAGACGCATGGACGCTGTCAAAAGCGGATGAGGACACTTTAGGCTGTTTCGAGAGAAAGATTCTCCCGGTGATTTTTGGTCCCATATGCATAAACGGAGAGTGGAGAAGAAGATACAATAAAGAACTTTACCGGCTGTACAGCGACACAGAACTAGCCAAAAGAGTAAAAATTCAACGTCTCAGATGGCTGGGTCATATAGAGCGGATGGACATCAATGCTCCGGCCCGGAAAATCTTCGAATCCACCCCAGAGGGACGGCGCAGTAGAGGAAGACCGAGACTCAGGTGGCGCACACAAGTGGAAGAGGACCTCAACCGACTCCACGTGCGAAACTGGAGACAGCTAGCTAGGGACCGAGCTGGCTGCAGAAGCTTGTTGGTTGAGGCCCAGGTCCACCCCGGACTGTAGCGCCACCTAAGAAAAAGAAGAAGAAGAACACCTTATTTTTAATAAATACTTCTTAGGGAGACAGGCATTTCAGAAGAAAATCTTTTGTTATTGTTAGCCTTTCTTCGATCGTCTGATAGCTTCTACCGCATCTCTTGTAGAGCTGTTACATCAACGGCATGTTTAACGTAGGCGTGTCGTCAACACTCATAATTAGTTTGTTGTAGATTGTGTCAGGGTTGGATCTTTAGGGCGTATCTTTCTCCTTTTTTGGTTGTTTTTCTTTCTTATATTCATTCTAGGTTCTTAAATTTATATTCGTACATTAATATGTTTCTAGGTATGTCAGAGTGTAAATTCGGTATCAAAACTAAAATCGTTATGGAGTCCAAAAGCCCGAGACTTATCAGGAAAAAACGAAGCCAAACATTTTGTTCGGGCAAACAAGTTGTTTTCATTGATGATTGTCAATTCCCCGCAAAGTCAATACGAAATCATTTAAATTTTTCTCATCATTACAAAGCAACAATAAGCTTTATGGCTTCGAGGGTACAGGCGCTGATGGTGTCTAATACCTGGAAATACCAGATAAATTGAAAAACGACCAGAAACAATAAAATTAAGATATCCATGTTATTAGGAGAATTAAAACTCAATGCAGTGTGTTATTTTAGAACCATAAAGCTCCAAACGGGCTGCTTCTTCTACTGATTTCCGACCGTATTTCAGTGCTACACGATAGCTTTACAACATCGTCGGTTGAGACTTCTGATGACTGCGGTTCTGAAGAGTGAACACGATGATGGAGGGGGCGACACTGATGTCGACTTGGCTTGTGTAGACCCTGACGAAAAAGACGACGACTCTGATGAAGAAGTACACGAAAAACTGAATTTCAGAACACCATTCTTGACGATGAATGTTAAATGCTGAAATGAAGAACAATAGAACGTAACTTAATAATGGAAATTTCATCAACGAAGGTTCTTATTCGGCCTTTCTTTCTCTTCTTTAAGCCTAATGAGAGCTATTGCTGGTCATACACATTTGCATCCCGAGCCACGTATTCAGCACCTAAGAATGTTCCATTACCGTTTAGATGGGGATAAATAATAACACTAAGGAAATATTCCAGAAGAGTAGGAGCGATGGAAAAGCTTACGCTTGGCCAGTGTGGAAGAACAACCTGTTCAGAATAATCGGGGGTATACCATCCGAGATCTTTGAGAACTCTTGCTACTGTAGGAGTGCGGAAAAAAATCTGTCCCATGGAAAAATTTACATTCTCTCTACAGGAGGGGCAACGTTGCTGTGGGATAGCGTAGAGCTAGCAGCGAAATGGGCTGCGAGCAAGTCTGCCTTCTCTGAAGTGTAGACAATAGGTTTGGCATTTACGATGAGCGTTGGAACCGAAGAAGTTTAGGAGTTTTTAACTGCCTTTGGGACATTGCAGAATTTTTTGCCGTAATTTTTGGTCATGCAAAAATTTGGTTCTTTCAATAACGGAGTTGCATGAGTTCCTTGCTTGTTGTTTGTGCTTTTTCCGATTTTACTCTGTACGGTTGGCCTTATAAGATCGGAAACTTACTTCTTTAAACCTGATAGCTTCTTTACACACAGAGTTAAACCAGGGCTTTTCTTTGAGTTTGATACTTTTTACTCTGTTAGGAATAAATGCACGCATCCCTAGAAGAATCACATTTCTGATCATTTCAGTGCTGGCATTAATGAAACTATCGAGCAAGCATAGTGACCAGTTAAAGTTACGGAAGAAATTACTCAGGCCGTCCCGGTTGGCTTTCTCGTATTGCCAAACGGTCATGGTGGGAGGTTTTTCTTTAAATGGATGAATGGAGGACGAGAAATTTGCTGAAATGACACAATGGTCTGAGGTGCCAAATGAAGAAGTTACACTAATGGTATACTTATCAGTGTCAGAAGTTAGAAACATGTCAAGACTATGGGCGCCTTGCCCAACAACATCCGGTATACGCGTTGCAACATTGATTAGTTGGGTTAGGTGATTTAACCCGGCACAGAGCTCGACATACCTTCCCTCTGGTGTTGCCTGACCAGAATAGCAGAGCCAATTGGAATTGTAAACATTGATATCACCGGCAATAACGATTTCAGTGTGAGGACAAAAAGAAACAATTTCCGAGATGGAATCAGACAGTGCATGAAACTCGTTAAAAGTCGAGTTACTGTCAAGATTTGGACTCCTATAAATGAAACAATAATGAATGATATGCTTACGGACAGTGAATTTGAGCCACATGAAGTTAAAGTTCGTTTTGGAACATTGTCCGTATTGGATAAGGCTCTGGCAAACAACATCATTCCTAACGAAGACGATTAGACCATGATGGGAAAAGAGTAGTAACATCAAGCAATACCCATGTAGAACAAATTCCGATAAATCAGTATTCACTCCAACCTGAGTTTCACTTAATGCCGAAACAGCTGGCCTGTATTGCACATTGTAAACGTAAACATGAAAACAATTCTTCCTTAGTTCACGAATATTAGAAAAGACGACAAGAAAATTACTAACCATTTCAAAAATATTAACATTCACAAACACAATTCTGGCTAAGTCGAATTGAGAAGTGTAAGTCAAAATTAATCATTGCAGTAGCAAACTGTCACAAGTGTTATGCCCATGAGACAATTTAAATAAAAAAAAATTAATTCAAGCTAACATCACAATAAGACACAAGAACCAGTTGCCCTTATCTATAGACAGCATTATCATACGATAAACATTTATAATAATGCAGTGCATAGAGAAGTGCACCAAAGCACTTGGTGGTTATGGGTGGAGGAGAATTAGTCGCGCGAGGTGTGTTTTGCGTACATATATATATTTTTTTTGTTTTAGGTATATAGGAATGAAGAAATTGATTTGGTGTTATTTATGGCACTGAATATGTGTATCTTGATAATCTTGGAACTATACAGTTTTGTAGCCAACAAGTAAAAAATTGTTGGTCAATTCAAGTTGACAAACCTTTGAAAATGGAATTGCTTTAAAATGAAAAAAGTGTTGAACACTCTTGAAAGTTTTTAAAATCAGCAGATATCATTTGCATTATAGTCAATTGCGATTTTAATACGATATATTGACCAATATTCTAAGTAAGGAAACTAGGAAATATACCCTTTTATAAAGTCGTCTCTCAATGGCACTTTGGGCAGCATCAATTTCTTGGATGCAAGAATGACCTGGATCACTTTTTTTTTAACATTTTCATGGTTGTAGATGAAGTTTAATAATGCAAAAGTCATAATCGAGTTCCTGTTTTGTGGAACACATGAGTCTGCCCACAAAATAATTTCGGTAAAGTGACAATTTTCAGCACAGATTTTGTCCAATATTTTGATGAGTGCACATGTTAAATCATTTCCGCTTCTTCACATGTCACTCTCATTTTACAAGGCGAATTATGTATATATAATATACAAGCAATTGCTTCATATTAATATACAAATAAAACCTTTTTCTTTGAAAACTCAAGCCTTGTTGTTTGTGGATAAATGACCCGTCAATTTGTATGCATTTTATTTAGAATGGTAGAAGAAAGAAGATATTTCTGCCTTTGGACATGACGTTCGGTAAGTCGAAACAAAGTACCGGAATAGATGACTGCCGGTCTTTCTGTCTTTAATCCCTAGTAGATTTTGTATGGTCCATGTGATTTTCGTATTTGCTTCTTAAATCTTCTGAAAAATGTTTCGATTCTTCGTTTTGAAAAACGATAAGTTAAATTCACTATTAAAATGTTTCGATAGGTGCAAAGTTTATCTTGTTTTTCTTCATCTTCTGTCGCTTCTTGCTTAATTATTTGATACATACATAGTTGCTACATTCAAGTCCGACTGAAGGTATTTATTTTTGGAGTCACATCTACAGCAATGGGAGTCAATAGTGGGAAACCGCAAAATATGTCTTCGAATAGCTTCCTTCATATTATTTGGGATGTACTTTTTTATATGTTTTCCCTGCTTTGGTCTTGGTGCGATTCTGCTAACTTGAACCTTGAACTTATGCACTTGATAAATTCTTTGTTGGCTTATAACTAAAGTGCCAAGAAAGAACTGTTTGCAGACTCAAAAACGGTTGAGTCTAACTTCAAAGAAATATTTGAAAGAAAATTATTTTCTTGAGTTTTCAGTTGTTTTCCCGCAGCGTCTGGATTTGACAAAATCGCGTTCTGTTGAATTAAGAAGAAAACTTCTTTATCACTGCCATCAAGTTTATATAAAGAATCAAATATTTTTACACGTTCTTCGGTGATCAAATTGCACTGATATGAACACTTATTATCCACACAACTTCTAGTTGATTTACTTTTTTTTCGCGGCAACAATATTGTGTTATGTTCGGAAAAATAGGCCTTTCCATGGACGTATTATGTATGGACTAGTAGTTGCCTGCCTCAAGTTGGTTCCATTTTAGTCTCAGTCATTTTGGGCACTACGACACTAGCCCTCCTGAATACACTAGCGGGAAGAAAAATTGAACCTCAATTTTGACATTTTATCCAGTAATCCCAGACTTTGGCAACAGTTTTATTTAGAATATCCCACAATTAATTCACCAAGTAATAAATACAAAAAAACACATGGATTTATTGAAATAAATTTTTTATAGCTTGGTAAATTACAATTTCGTAAAATCTTTAGAAACTAAACTTTGTTGCGATTTTTGACTGTCATATTGCAAACTTAACAAAAAGCCTTAAGGTGTGCCCACACCAAAGAAACATTTTTTTTAAACATTTCAGAAACATTTAAAAAACCTTTCAGAAATATTTTCTTCTTTCTGAAATATTTTTTAAATGTTTCTGAAATGTTTATTTAGGTATGGACGCTTCGCAAAACATTTTTGAAATGTCTATATGTTTCCCCTTCCAAACGGAAATCTTTCTTTTTTTCATGCATTTTAGTCTAGTTGACAGGTTTTGTTGTTGTTATTTGTTTGTTTTTTTTCATGATGACAAAACGTGACGCTATGATTGCTCCTTTTTTACATTATAAACTACAGAGCTGGATACATAAAATGGGAAACATAAACATTTAAGAAATGTTTCAGATATTTCTGAAATGTTTCTGAAATGATTGGAAACATTTCAGAATTGTTTTTTAAACAAATGTTTTTTTTGGTGTAGACACACCTTTATAGACGTCACAAGGAATAGGTCTCAACCTCTGACCATTTTGCCAGTATTTTTATTAACTTTGTCTTTTATCATTATTAATGAACAAATAATTAGAAGAAAGAATTAAAAAGGAACGTTGGTGTTAAAAGACACATTGCCTTTTAGAACGCAAATGGAATTTTGACGTTTGTAGTTTGAAGAATAAGAATGATAGGAAAAAATGTCAAAACACTTTATCTACTGCCTTGGTAGTGTTTTATTTGATCATAATTCATTAGTTTCTTTTAAAATCTTAATAAAATCAGCAATATTTGAAGAGATTTGAACATAACCTGACACCCATTTTTTCTAAGAGATTTAAATAAATACAGGCTGGCTCCTCTAAAATTCGTACCGTTGTCACTCCAGATTTCCTTCGGCTTTCCTCGTTTGGCACAGAATTGATCGCTAAAATGCACGAATCGCTGGTTAGACTATGTGCGATCTCAATCTGAACCGCTCCTACTGTGAGGCAGGTAAATAAAACGCCCCAACGTTTCTCAGTCCGTCGGCCAATAGACACAAGCATGGAACCAAAATAGTCTTCGCCTACATATGAGAATGGTCGCGTGAAGGATTTAAGATGAGCTTCGGGAAGGCCAGCCATTAGTGGAGGTACTGGTTGTGCTCTGTTAATTACATACTTGGCAATCATTTTGAACTTTTTTCAGCACCACTCGTAACGTTGGGATATAGAAATTTTGGCAAATTTCGTTTATAGTTGTTTCAAAATAAATATGTTCATATTTTTTATGAAAACTTTGCACTATCCGTTTTGTAATATGATATGTTTTTTTCAAGATTATCGGCCTTTTTTCAGCACCACTCGTAACGTTGGGATATAGAAATTTTGGCAAATTTCGTTTATGGTTGTTTCAAAATAAATGTGTTCATATTTTTTGTGTTTTTTGTTATGTAGTATGATGTGTTTATCGGCCTTTTGCAATCAGTAGATGTTTGGAAGCATCAATGCGTCCTCTGACTCGCATCACCTCATATAAATCCAAATAAGAACTCGATTGCCACAATGAGCTGTGTCTTTGGATTGTTTTCTTGTGTTGTGCCTTTGATTCTTCAGAGTAGTCTTCGAGCTGGCATAGCCGGTATAGATAGGATTTGGCTCCTTTGACATAATCCACACTTCCTTCTTCATTTTGGCATAGCCAAAGCAGGTAGTTTTTGTGGGTGAAAAGTCTGTATGGATTTTCTTTAAAAGAAAACTAAATTGATGAAAGTATGTGATTGTGACAACTATTTTCCTTCAAGAAGAAAATTTTATATAGTCAATTAAATGTATTACTGGAATTTTACTTGAGTAAATAACTCAATCAAATGGCTATCTTTTTTCGAAGCTGGAAACACTGAACATGTATCTTTAGAGTTATAGAGAAATTTCGGTCCCTGGAACCAACGGCTATCTAAAGAAAAGTCAACTTTGAAGTTCCACTTCGTAGCATCGTCCGCAACATTCTCTTCAGTGGGTATCTAGCGCCATTCATCTTCGTTAGAACCTTCCAATATTTCGCCAATCCGAATAGCCACAAATTCTTTAATCTTTCGATGATCATTCTTTATCCAACAAAGAATAGACTGGGAGTCCGACCAGAAATAACGCTTTTCAATTTTAACTGAATGTCCACCGGATACTTTTTTTGCCAATCTGGAGGGGCACTGAAATTTGTTTTAAGGAACCGACTTTCGTTTTGGAACAGGCCAGAGTACATTCGACGCCTGAATCCTTCTGTACTCTAAAGTAGCACACGGCTGCGTATCCTGAGAGGCTTGCGTCTACAAAAACAGCTCGGTTGAGCATTCAGCTTTAAAATTCAAGCTTTATATGTAGGGCAGTCTGATCTTGATTTTCTTAATGGTAGGCAGAAATTTTACCCATTCTTGCCAAAGTGTGAACTGATCCTGGTGTATAGGTTCATCCCAATTAACGCAGGAAATGTGCGATTAAACCAAGAGGGTCGAATACAATCATTAGTACTCGCAAAACAGTTCTTTTTGTTGGAAGAAACTTCCCGTGGAATAGGTCTTTATCAAACAATTTTGAGTTGAACAAAAAGAAAACTGATCGATTTTAGGGGACCACCACAAACCTAAGACCTTTTCAACCTCATATGTGTTCGAGCGATTCATGAAGGATTTGTTTGACATTGCTGGTTTTTCCCCAAGGGCGGTTAAAACGTTCTCTGAGTTGCTTCTAAAATTTCTGATCTCAAAACCAGCTTGCCGATGAATATGTAGGACTTGGTTCGTAACCCGCATGGCTTCCTCTTCCGTGTTGAAACTATCCAGGAAATCATTAACGTAATGATTTTGTGTGATTGCTTCCACCGCTCGGGGAAATTCGGTGAGATGTTCCATAGCGTTTCTGTTTTTAATATATTCCGCACAGAAGGGTAAACTTGTTGAACCGAAGGTCAGAACTTGCATAACGTAGTCTTCTATTGGTCCTGTTACTTTGTCCCTCCACAAGATCCTATAGGAGAGGAAATTTGGGAAGTTAGGGCTGTAGGAGAATAGGATAGGATAGTGGGTAGGTGGTAGGACCGGACTCAGGATAGGGACGGTTGGGATACACATGATGGGAAATGGTATTGGGATAGGATAAAGGCGAAAATATAAGATAGGATCGGATTGGTTTTAGCAGGGGATAAGATGGGATAGAATGTCCGTAGTGGGAGCAGTGGCATGCTCGCGTGCACGGCTTAGCTCCCCGGAATAGGGTGGGATCTTGCCCCCACAAACAGACCTCACCTCAGGTGAAAACAACGCACCTGAAAATTGAAGGAAGCCCTGCTTGTGACGATGCAGGTCTTTATTCCCGCCTCCTGGAATCCGATCAGTCGCGGTCGGAATTCCCCTTAGTTTCTACAAGTACCTGGTGGAACATCTCCTTAATGTCACCACAAATTGCAATTTTTCTTTGTCGGAATCGGAATAGTATGTCTGGCAGTGAGGTGTGATAGTCAGGACCCGTGTGCAGCATTGAGTTCAATGAAATTCCTTCAAAACGTGCAGCAGCGTCCCAAAAAATTCGCACCTTATCCGGTTTGTTGGTGTTCACGACCGGAAAAATGGGAAGATACCAAATTTTTTTTTCTGTTATGTTGTAAACATCTTCATTTGTAAGTGTTGAGAGTATTCAGCAATATTATCATGTCTTTCTTTAATTTTAAGTACATAAATACATGCAATCATATATACCTACTTGTAGTTCACTCTCTTTTGTAAGCTTTTCACTATTCAGAACATGATCACATAATATGTCATATGAATAAACACTCACACTAGCTTTGTACTCCAAAGTGGTCAGTTGTTCTTATTCTAACAGGTTATGGGCCCAGACCCAATTCCATTGCATTAAGTTTTTTTTAATTTACAGTAAATTAAAACTTAGCGTAGATTTTATTATATGACTTTTTTTTATATAAGAAGTAGCGGTATAAAATAAAATTCAGTTGCGCAGTTATTAAGTTTTTGGCAGTTATTTAAAAATGGAAAGCGATTTGATAAAAATTGATAAGCTTTTAAATGCAGACCAGTGGAGTACCTGGAAATTCCAAATTAGGGTCATGATAAGCGCCAGTGATATTCATACATATTGTAACTGGTGTGATTAGGAGCCCCGCTGCAACCGAGGGTCCAAAATTGGCAGAATGGTCAAAGCTAGATAGAAAAGCACAAAACTGTTCTACATCTCATGCAATGTGGATGAAATTAGAATCGGTTTATTTGCAAAAAGCCGCGACCAATATACATTTGATTCAACAAAAGTTCTATAGCTTCACGAAAGATCCGTCTGATGATATTGCAACTCACATTTTGAAACTTGAGTCGATTGCACATCAATTAAAAGATTGTGGTGAATCGATTTCGGAAAGCATATATATATAAGATAACTAAAATAATCATGACACTTCCAAAAGACTATAATCATTTTTTTACTTCTTGGGAGTCAAAGGCACAAAGTGATAAAACGATAGAAAACCTAACGGCTCGTTTGAAGAGTCACGCTTGAATTTTCAAGTACACAATGAATTTGCAAAAACTACAAGTGCACTCGTTGCAAAAAGGGGTAGGTACGGGAAAATATTTTTTGTGCAAAAAGCCAGGCTACTGAAAAAAAGATTGTCCATCAAAGCATGGGCAAGGACATGTTGCTCAGGAGGAACTCCATAGTGATGCGTGTGTTTGTACATCAACGATGATGGTGGCTTTAAATGAAGGCAAGTGTAACAAGTGGTTTTTTGGACTCCGGGGCCAGCGATCATATGACCTTCAAGGATCCGCAATTTTTGCACGTGGGTAACGGAGAAACGATTAGTGCAGTAGGTAGTGGTAAAATAAACATTATTTCCTACAACGGTGAAACCTGGTTACCTAGATTCGTCATGAACGTTCTTTATGTGCCCGATATTCATATATTCATGTTAATTATATTCTTCAAATGCAGCTACGGATAAAAACCTGAATTTAGTTTCAAATAAATCGATATGTCAGCTATTGCAAGACGAACGTACTGTGGCAGTGGGAGTACGAGAATCGAAGCTTTTTAAAGGTTATTGCACCCGCAGTAGCCAGTGTGAGCAATAAAATTGATGACATAAACATTTAGCATGAACGACTAGGGCACCAAAATGTAAGTTATGTGCGCAGTTTTTTGAAAGCGCGTTGCATAGATTTTCGTGAATTGGAACATTTTTTTTGCGATGCTTGTGCACTAGGTAAAATGCATGGATTTGTTTTTTATCGAAGTGGCAGTAGAGCAAGCTCGGTAGGAGAATATGTCCATGCTGATTTGTGCGGCCCCATGCAAAACTTCGAGCCACCAACTAAGGCTCGAAGTATTTTTTTTTACTTAAGGACGATTTTTCCAGGTACAGAGTTTCATATTTTATAAAAGAAAAAAGTGAAGTTTTAGACTGTTTGAAAGCATTTTGTAAGCAAAATTAAAATAGAAACTGGAAATGCTCTTAAGATGATTCGTTCAGATAATGGATTAGAAATCGTTAATTCAGGCGTCAAAGATATTCTTGAAAAAGAATGCGTTCGGCACCAAACATCTGTACATTATTCTCCACAGCAGAATGGCAGAGCTGAGAGGGATTTGAGAACAATCGTCAATTTAGCAAGGACTATGATTCATTCCAAAGGGTTATCATTACGATTATGGGCAGAAGCAGTGAATTATGCATGTTTTTTACTCAATCGGACAGGGCCGACAGGTTCTAATGGAAAAAGTCCAGTAAACTTATGCAGGGCAGATGATCAGCAATCACATTACAAGGATCTTAAGGTATTCGGGGATGAATGCTATGCTCATATCCCTTCTCAAAAACGTCGGAAGTGGGATCCAAGTCCTCAACGAGGGATTTTTGTTGGATATCCGGAAAACTCATAAGGCTTTCGTATTTATTTTCCAGCTAGCGATAAAATCGAGGTGAATCGCGATGTCGTTTTTAAAAACTCGGTTGATGATACGGTGTTCCTGCGTGAAGTCACAAAACATCCTGAAATCAACAAGAACAAGGACATCAAAGATGAAATACAGATTTCACAAGATAAAGAAGCCGATAGTACCCTGGATTTATCAAACGAAATTGAAGATGAAGAGAAAACAATAGAAAAGGTAAATAGAGACAAACATTTCAAACAAGTAGAACCTAATCCAATTAAGTACATAAGTAGCCGGTTGAGAAGCACTTACAAAGAAAAAGGAAATTCCTTAATTTCTATTTTAGAAGCAAGGGCTTTTGTAGCCACAATTCGTGAGCCCCATAATTATGAATAAACCCTCGAATCAAAAAAAAATGGCAAAGTGGCAAGCGGCCATGGAAGAAGATGTTGAGGCCCTCAAAAGAAACAACACCTGAGAACTAGTGAAACTTCCACCTGGTAAAAGAATCACCGATAATCGTTGGATAGTTCAAGATCAAGCATGAGACTAGCAATGAACCAGAAAGGTACAAAGCAAGTTGTAAGAGGATTTTCGCAGCAGCATGGCATCGCTTATAAGGAAACATTAAGTCCTGTAGCCAGATTCGGTTCCATCCGTTCAATTCTTGCAATCGCTTTAAGCAAAAATATGTCTTTGAAGCAGATTAACATAAAAACTGCTTTTCTTAATGGTGACCTACAAGATCAAGTTTACATACGACAACCTTATGGCTTTGAAAATAAAACGGAACGAGTGTGTTTATTGAAGAAAAGTCTATATGGCTTAAAGCAAGCCGAGATGTTGGAACATAAAGTTCGCAAATTTTCTGCGGTCGTTTCAATTAAAGGCAACTGGAGCTGATCCATGTGTGTTCGTCGGCAAAAATATCATCATGGCTATCTACATCGATGATGGCCTAGTCGCATGCAGTGAAGATGAAATTAATCAACTTATCCAACAAATGAAGACAATGTTTCAGGTGAAGATGTTTGAAGCTCGATGTTTCTTGGGATTGCAGATTTATCGGCAGATCGATGGATCGATTTTTCTACAGCATTCTGCTTATGCTGACAGAATAGTAATGAAGTTTAATATGAGTGAGGCGAATCCTGTTACTACACCGGCTGATGGCGCAACCTACAAGAACTTTACAAATTCAAACGAAGAGGTTCATAATTTTCCCTATAGAGAGGCTGTTGGGAGTTAAATGCATTTGGCAATTGGTACCAGACCTGGCATCTCCTACGCTCTTGGGATTGCAAGTCGGCATCTGGAGAAACCTACTTCACAGGACGTAACTGCTGTTAAGCGTATTATCCGATACATGAAGGGATCAAGGCTCCTTCTCGATTTGAAAAAATTGTCGAACGAGTTCATGGAGCTTTTCATCAGCCTTATCCTTGCATCTGCACACGTGATAAAAGGGATGTTTTGGCGTTTTAACGACGTCCTCATTAGTCTCATCGCATGGTCCAAATACTGTCCACCCTAGGCGTGTCTTAATGGCTGCTGGCTTATTTACTTTTCCTTCACAGTGTTTTAATGACTTAAGTAGATTTGCATTATCAAGGCCTATTAGGATCCTCGGTCTGGCTTCATTAAACGATTCGATTGGAATTCCCTTTAATTATCCGAAGCGTGACTTTAGCGAGGAAAAGTTTATGGTCTGTGCGAGAAGGCTGAGAGATTCAACTGTCCGAATATTCCTTAATAGGATCATGTTCGAACTCTGTTTGGCTGATATAGTTAAATCTACCCTTTTCGATTGTTCAGTTCTTCCGGTTTACCTTCCAAACGAAGAATGTCAGCTTATTTGTTGTCCATCAGGGTAACTGAGGATCCATTGCCAAGAAAGGCAAATGTGTCTATCTTGAAGTCCTTGTTGTAGAGAGAAACTGGCAGAATTTTGAATAGAAGACTTCCTTTGTGTTCATGTGTGCAATGATAACTTGATAGACCTTGATGTTCAATGTGCGCCACTGTTGGTGTTATTGACTTTACGTACTTGTGCAGCAGTTTATGATGACAAAAGTTACAACCCTTGATTCCACACTTTTTTTCGGATGAACATTTCCTTTGATGGCGTATTAGACAGGTGCGACACAAAAAATACTTTTTAACTTCCTTCCATCTGTTGTTTAAGTTGAAGGAAAGAAACTTAGTACAATTTTCGCCGATTTGCAAGTTCCGTTGCAGATTACTCAGGTAAGTCCTTTATCATGGTACTCGACATCATCATCACTTGCTTGCTCATGATGTCCACTCAGGTACAGTGTTCCAGTTGTCTTCTTCCTTTCCATCCTGTTATCCTTTGACCATACACTGACAACGGTTACTGCAGTCATTTTGAAAACTCCCCAGTTGAGCCTGGTTTGGAACGGCAACTTATCACTCATTTCTTGCATTAAACACGGGTTGTTTAAATGTGATGACAGTCCGGCAGCTTCCATAGTGGCAACAATGTTCTGTACAGACAAGGCGTATGATACCAATAATTCTAGTTTATCATCCCTTGGTGGTCGCTCTTGCCTGAGCCTTGTGACCAAAGACTATATCATTACTTTTGAACGACCGAAGAGCATTTTTAATGTTGCAATTAAACTTGGCACTTGGCTTGGATACATCAGCTTAGCCCTCATTGCTTCAAGTGCACTTCCTTTAAGACATCTATTTAATCTTATTAGATTTTCTTCGTCCGTAAATCCACACGAACGTGTTGTATTTTCGTAACAGCTAAAGAAAAGTGGACATTCTTCTGGCCGTCCAGAGAAATTGGGCAGTTCTTTTGACACAATATGTCTTGTTGCCAGCTGCTGACTGCTCAGGTTTGGCGTTGTTAACGTTTGGTTGCCAAGTAAGATGTTGTAAGTGTTGTTGTGTCTGAACATGCGGTCGTTGTTGTGAACTGTTTGCTGTCGTTAGAAGGTGTTGGCATCTTGTTTGATGTTTGTGTTTTGCATGGTGGAAACGTTAGCTCCAGTCCATGTCTTCTTCAGATTTTTGGCTGTTGTCTGTCCTTCGCGATTGATTCATTTTATCCGTGCTTTGGTGTGTGACCCACTCAACCACTCTGGAACTTGATGACTCTGAGCAGCTTGCAACATCCGAACAGACAGCTTCAAGAAGTTTGTATTTGGCTTCTAGATACTCCTTGTCCCTTTTTTCTTTTAGGTTCCTTTCCTCTTCTAAGCGTTTTAAGTTAAATTTAATGACTTAGTCGAAATTGACAACTTCGATTTGTTGGACCTTGCTGGTGGTGGAAAGAAAGAATGTTGTTGGTTTAAATTGTAATTTCTTGCAGGAGAAACTGGCGTATGATTTGGATTAAAAACGGCTTTGGAAGCATAGGTTCTGTTAGCTTGTGGTTTCAAAAGAGATTTATGGGTTGGTTGTTGCTGGTTACTCGAAGAAAATTTTTGTTGAAAGTCGGTTGAATGTCGTCGTAGCTTCGTCGATAACTAATGTTTTGCCGCAATGTTTGATTGGCTACATTTAGGATATGTCCAGTCCTCGTTCTCGATGTTCGAGTCCATATTTACGCAGTTTAAATGGTGCCAGTCATCATATGCGTCACACTGTACCATGTGACTACTGTCCAGTGCTTTGCATGACTTGCAATTTTGTTGCGACGGAGGCGAGTTCATTACAAATTTCTACAAGCAACTCACTTCTATACCCTAAATCTATCACTCACCTGAAAGTAACCATTTACAAACTTCAGTTTTAATGGGAAACTAACTTCAAGGGCACGAAGATAACGAATAAGATACGAAGATAACAATAAAAAATAATATATATACATGTCTCTTTCTATTTGTTTTAAAACTTTTGTTTGAAACAGGCCTTGCCAGGTTTGGCAACAATAGATATATGAAAGTATTGGAAATGTTTGTGATAATCAAGATCAGTGTAAACATCAACGTACGTGTCTGTCAAAAATAAGAATGAATGTAGTTCAGAAATTTCAGGATACCTTTGGATTTTCTCGCTGTTTTCATATGCCCTACAATCAATTTTTAAAGTTCTTATTTTAAGACCATGTCAAACATTTTCTATTGCAAACGAGAAACATCAAAACTCAACCCTTAAAATATTAAAACTTTCATTCTTCCATTCCTTACTTTTTCCCCTATTGATATATGCGTGAAACAGATTGAACCATCAACAGCAACAGCACCAGCAACAGCGGCCGCCATTATTTTAGAACCAATGTATTTCAATTGCTCAAGTTAGATTAGACCAGCACCAGCAACGTCAACAGCGTCGTTAGACTTAAGTCCTAAGTTTGCTGTTGCTGTTCCATTACTAGATTGCTACCAATTTACGCAAATGAAATTCAGGGGCACCATATTGCAGAAAAAAAAAAAAAAAATATTGACAATTTTATTTTGCGCTCGTCGCCATAGTTGTGCTTTCAGAGGCTATTTATTAATTTATATTTTTTTTTTTAATAATGGAAGAAAAACTTATCGAAATGGTAATAGAAAATACATTTATTTTTGATAAGAGAAGGAAATCTTATAAAAACATCGACTCAAAAGAAAAACAGTATAAAGAAATTGGAGATTCGCTATGTGTATTATACTGACACTTCGTATACTTTTTTTATGACACAAAACATGGACGTATTATTTAGTTTCAGTTATTTTGGGCGACACTAGCCCTCCTGAGTACACTAGCGGAAAAAAATTAAACCTCAATGTTGACATTTCATCCAGTAATCCCAGACTTTGGCAGCAGGTTTTCCCACGTTGGCATGTTAAAATTTCCTTTTTTCTCCCCGTGTTATTTGGAATATCCCACAATTAATAAATAAAAAATCTATTTTTTCCTTCTAGTGTTTTTAGCTTGTCTTAGACACAAACCAATCAAAACAGGAAGTTGTCCACGATCTAAAAAAACAAGAGGCAAAATACAAAAGATGTCGCACACTTCTATGGGTGGAATTCAAAAGTGACAGTAATGTTTTACCGGTAAATGCGACTTTTTGATTTTTTAAACACAGATGTCGCGAGCTTCTATGTCAACATTTTAAGTAGTAGAGCTAGCATCGCATTCTCAATTTTGGCGACATTTTTTTTTCAATTGTTATATGAAGCTGACTGTGACTAGCAGTCCATATATAATACGTCCATGACAAAAAGTTTCAAACAGAAGTAAGAAAAGACGATGGTGGTGGCAATGTGTTTCAATTTCTATTGCTGGTCAGCGTGCTGTTTGCTGTTGACGGTGCTGGTGCTGTTCCTTTTCAATCTATTCCACGCTATACACCTTTTACCATTTTTTTGTAAAAAAATAAGTAAACGTACCTTATCAAAGATCTTTCAAAAAGAACGCATCACTGTTGTGTTCCATTTGTTTTTTTTGTGAAATCATTGCATATACATTGCTATAGTACTATCATGACGACGTGTGGACCGTGGTTCCCCTTGCGGCTTGTGCGTTTACTAACTGGGTAAAATGAGAGAGGAATAAAGAGCATGGGTTTTAGTGTTATGCTTTGTGCTCAGTTTACTGCGCATGTGCAATGTGAGGCAGCAAAAAATAAGGCGAACATGAAATAATTGAGTATCTTGTTTCGCTTAGCTGAGGCGTATAATTTTTTGTTGGGATTTATACACGATCCAACATTTTCATGATTTACATTTTTTTTATATGGACGAGAACTGGTTCTTACATACAAACGTCCGTCATTGACCAGACTTTTGATTCGAATTCTTTAGGATTTTCAAATTTTGTACGAGCACTGGTACTACTTAATTATTATTATTATATACATATTTGTAATATTTGTACATATACATACATACATCATTGACTTTTGATTCGAATTCTTTAGGATTTTCAATTTTTGTTTACTATTCAGGTCTTCAAAAAATGCAGGTACACATATGTACATTCTTGAAGTTTCAACACAAACTTACTTCTTGCTGTATTTATACACCCGTCATTGCAGATATGGATTTTTGTTTTGAATTTTGCTTTCTATTCAGGTAGGTACCTATACAAAATAAATGCAAACTATGTGTAGAAATTCATTCAAAAGTTGTTTTTAAATTGATTGTAGATTGTAACAAAGAAATTTTGCTTCTTTGAGGTTTACATAATACTAGTTGACCTACCCAGCTTTTGTTATACCTAATTGTTTATTTTTTACTTGCGATTATAAGTACTAAGTACAAGTTATGCATTCGTGCAAACAAAAATTTGGGATAACAATAAAATATAACATTATGATGATAGAGAAAAATATTTGAGTCACTGGCAAAATTCTGTCCGTCTACTAAACGTTTGGCCAATCGTCTTTAAATTTCGAATACCTTAAAGTTTATTTTGACATTCCACAGAAGTTTTTTTTATTTACTTTTTAGCTGAAATATTAACGGTACCTGCCATATAACCGGTAAGTAAAAGCTTATTTTTCTCAAAAAGACTCCAGGAATTTTCTATGTAAATAATCAATATGCATTAAATTTTTGTAAAAAAAAAAAATGTATGACGGTGGGCTAAAACCGGTACCTCCCATAGGAGCTTTTTTGTCATCGACTTTCCTGAGAACTGGTTAGGTAACCGATTACAACCAAAATTGATATTCATGAAAATGTAAGTAGCCTAAGTAATCATACACTAAAATATTTTCGAAACTTTTTATTTGTGTTTTTAATATTTTTTATACAATCAATATTTTGAAAACGGGTAGGTGAATTTTTACTTGCGATTAAAGGTACTATAGGGCAAGTTTAGGACTCTTGAACATGAAAAATTTGAGATAACAATCAAACATGACATTACGTGGCAAGAGTACGATAACATTGGCACCGCAAATTAATAACGTGCAAATTAATAACGTGTAGAGGGACCAAATAAAAAAATTTTTTACCAGTTTTCTATACCATTTTTAAAGCCAAAAGTTTTTTTATTGTATCATATTATTTTTTAAACCTTTAAATATCTATAGGAAAATTTGTAAGATCTTAGATATTTCAAACTCAGAATATCAGAAAAAAAATAAAAAAAAATTGTTCACAGTGACTTTTTTCAAAATTGAGATGATGTGTACTACATTTTATTTTAGTATTTGTTACTTCTGCTAATTCCTTATTGATCACTAAAAATAATATATAAAAAAATATAAAAATAAAATAATAAAATTATGTTGCTATAACTTTTTCAACCAACTTGATTTTTTTTCCACCAAAATATATACCATACCTACAAAAGTACACTGATTTCTTTTTTTTCGAGAAAAATAAGCTTTTACATACATATGTATGTATGTATGTATGTAAGCTTTTACTTAACGGTTATATGGCAGGTACCGTTAATATTTGAGCTTACAAAAACTAAAAAATGTCCTCTGTATAATGTCAAAATAACCTTAAGTTCTAAATTTGAAGACGATTGGCCCAACCGTTAAGGCTGTAGTCCAAAATACATACGAACTGACAGACAGACAGAATTTTGCCAGTAGCTGAAATATGTTTCACTTACATCGTAATACCATGTTTGATTGTTATCTCATTATAGTACCTATAATCGCAAGTTAAAATGGGCTTGGTGAATTTCAAGTTTTTCGAAAACTGAAATTCATAATATTATTTAGTTTTCAGCGTTCAGTTACATATGAAAGGACACAAATGCACAAGTATCTACCTATACATCATTAAAGTACCCATAATTACGAAAGAAAACTTTAGGAAAACCCTCCGAAATAGTCTGATTTTTTTAGGAAGTTTTGTAAGTAATTCTTCTAATAATTATAAAAAAACGTTTTAGCAAATTTATGTGAACAAATCAAAAGAATTAAAGTAAATGTAGGATGTTATCTGCCGGGCCCGCTAGTAATATACATATATTTTTAACTAAAACACTCCTACACAACTAGACATACAAATTAACACAAATAATAGTCTCCACTTTTTCTTATATTTCCACATTGTGCATAGGTATGAACTATCTACTTACTACTTACTAAACAAATCTACAATCAATTTACAAACTATTTGTTTAAATAAATTGCTATCCATAGTTTGCAATTAATTTGTACCTATCTGAATAAAAAGCAAAATTCAAAACAAAAATCAAAAAACATGCTCTTGATTCTTTCCCTATCAAATAAAATGTCCCTATACTAGCGCTCCAAGCGGCTCGTGCGTGTAAGATTTTTTCACGTCCCATGATAGTACTATGATAGGGTTTTCACACCAACCCAAAACGTGGTTTTCGTGAAAAAACCTAAAACCCACACCAAAACACAGGTTTTACCATACATTTTTGCTAAACACAATGGATATCCTGATTAGTTAAACAAACGCACTTAATGAAAAATTCAGCGACGTACGCGACCAACGCACAAATGTCAAAAAAAAATTTGTCGGTATGTCAAAATTGTTTTATTTTGAAATTGAATTTGTTGATGTAAGTAAAAGGCTAACTATATTAGTCGGAAGCAAGCGAAAGCTAGTGTCAAAACCGACCAAAACTATTCAATCCGTTTGTCAAATGAGCACGTCTAGTCGTCTACCCATAATGGACGGAATGCCGCGGAAGTATGTCAAATTTTCTTCATTACAAACACCATCAGAAGCCACTTGTCAAGTTTTCGTCCGTAAAATGCGCTCGCTAGCGCAGTTTAGGTAAAACTCATCAAAACTTCACGAATTGGAGCATTCCGCCATTTAGGGCACAAGATACGAAGTACTTGTTCTCGCTCATTGAAGAACGATTCAAGTGCTGTATTTGCAAATTAATTTTTATTATTGGTGTAATTAATCTTAAAATTCTCTAGTAAAATAAACAAGGCAAATCGTTTATTGTTAAATACATATATAATAATCTGTACAAAACTTCTTAAATTAAACTAGAATTAATGAAAGAAATTTTTTCGTAAGAAGAAGGCAAGAGCGGCCGCTATTAATTTAGAACCAATGTATTTCAATGGCTCAAATTAGATTAGACCAGCACCAGCAACGTCAGCAGCGTCGTTAGACCAAAGTCCTAAATTTGCTGTTGCTGTTCCATTGCTAATTGTTACCAACTTTGCGCAAGTGAAATTCGGGGGCACCATACTGCAAAAGAAAACTTCGAATATTTTTTTTATGACACAAAGTGTCAAACAGAAGTAAGAAGACGATGCTGGTGCTGGTGGCAATGTGTTTTAATTTCTTTTGCTGGTCAGCGTGCTGTTTGCTGTTGACGGTGCTGGTGCTGTTGCTGGTTCAATCTGTTCCGCGCTATACATTTTTATTTTTTAATATCATTTTCGATTGGCAATCCGGGAGCGTCCGGAAGCATTCTCAAACTGTTCTATTGGCACGAAAGAACTCTTCTGGGCGCTTCTGAAAAGAGAATTTTGCTTCTCGATTTGAAACAAGAATCCACTCAACACAAACACATACAAATCAAATGTCAAACGAAACGTCAGCTTAAAAAAAACAGTGTACTTATATTCTCATTTTATGTTTTAGTTTGTTTTGCTTGGTGAAATATTATCAATTTGTGAAGCTAATTGAAAAGAAATTTATCAATAAATGTATGTTGATTGCGTCCGCTGCCACCGGTGGTATTCTGTATTCAGTATTCTGTCTGTTTTCAATGTGATGATTTGACGAGTATTAGAGCATTATATTGTATAGCTCTATTGCCGTCTCCTTTTTCCATCGTTCAATCTTCCCTCGTTCAGCCTTTCATCAGATTCGTGACGACATCCCACTCTCCGTGAATTCTCGACGAGATACACCTTCAACCTGTAGCACTGCGAGTTTAGATGCTGGTCGACGAAGTGTTCCTTGTGTTGTTTTAACTTCCGCACTTTTTACTTGTCCGTCTTTCGCTGGGTAAACGCTTACTATCTTTCCTCGTTGCCATTTACTTCTCGGCTGATTGCCGTCGCAAATTATGACCAAGTCATTAATTTTGAGAGAAGGCACGCTTTCATGCGACTTATTACGTGTGATTAGCCTAGGAAGATACACCTAGGCCTATCCCTTCCAGAGGCGATTCTTTAAATGCTGAGATATCCTCCATTGTTTCCCGCTACATATTACTTTATCCTCCAAGCAAGGTGGCTGAGTGGAATTGGGGCAGCCGATCAAAAAATGGTTGGGTGTTAACGTTTTCGGCTTCAATAAGCAGGCTTCTTAGCGTTTCCACACGTGGAGCTTCCTCTCTTAGGGTTTCCATGAGCACCTTGTTCACAGCTTGAACCAAGCGCTCCCAAACGCCTCCTTCAGTAGGATTCAGTGGACACTTCCAATCGATTTCTCTTGAGGACATTTCCTTTTGAATGCGATCGGTGTCAAACAATTAAGCCTCCCGAGCGAGTTCCCTTTTTGCTCCAATGAAGTTTGTCCCGTTGTCACTTCTTATACGAACTGGAGTACCGCGGAGAAGTTCCTTAAGCACAAAATAAGGGAATCAGTGGACAAATCCCCGGCCAGTTCTAAATGGATAGCTCTTGTTGTTAGGCACGTTAACAAGGCTACCCATCGATTTTCTCTCCTTCTGCCAGTAGAAACTTGCAGTGGTCCAAAATATTCCAATCCAGAGACGGGCGAACGTAGGTAGTCAACCTATCTGGAGGATGTTGTCCCATGAGTGGTGTTGCAGGCGTTGCTCTGTTGATCTTACATTGCTTGCAAATCCGTTTGACTTTGTTATGTACCGATTGGATGTGTGGGACCCAATAGCGCTGGCGAACTCGTTGATTATCAAAGCGTCATTTTGATGGTGCAAGAAATGAATGGAAATGGTTTAGTACGAGAAGGGTAAGTGGAAGTTTTTGCGGCAAAATGATTGGTCTTTTGGCATCGGCTGGTAAATAGTGAGCTGCATCAATGCGTCCATTAACTCGTAACAAATCATCTTGGTCTAAATACGGTATAAGCTGGCGTACCGTACTTCCCTTTGGCACGTGATTTCCCTTCTCAAGTGCTGACAATTCCTGGGCGAAGCATTCGCGTTGTATTTGTTGGCAAAGAAATTGCTTGGCTGGTTGGTTTGTAGCTTTTCTTTGTCTTGCTCGGCTTAATGCTGTAAGATCCATGCTGTGATTCGTTTCAACTTACAGAAAGAGGAAAAGTTAGCGAAACAAATTAAAGAGCTACTTGCCTTGTTAACATGGAACAACTTTGGGCGAATTTCTTCCTCGAATGTCTCCGGTGGCGCTTGAGATTCAAAACAATGTGGCTATTGTTGTTCGGGAAGGCATAAGAACTCAGGTCCAGTTAACCATCGGCTGTTTATGCTGAACTTTGGTGGATTTATGGCTCGTGTGGCGTCGTCGGCTACGTTCAAGTATGTTGAGAGCCAATGCCAATCTGATGGCTCCGATGCATCGAGGATTTCCGCTATTCCATATGCGACAAACGGCTTATATCGTCACTGCGACGACTGGATCCACCAGATCGCAGTCTTAGAATCACTCCAATAACGAACTCGACTAATGACTACATTGTGGTTGGCTCGTATAGCTGTCTGCAACCGGCTTCCGAGAACTGCCGCTTGTAACACTAGTCGGGGATTGGAGAGTAACTTTTTTGGTGCACACTTTGTTTTGCCAGAAATAAAGGCCACATCCACTTCCCCTTGATATTGAACTCGAAAGTATCCTACTGCAGCATCCGTGAAAATTTGCAGTTCAATACTTTTGGCCTTTGGAAGTTTCGGTGAGTAGCAGCGATTTCCCCGTAATTGACCAGCACTTTGCAGCCCTGTCCACCAAAGCTTCCATCGACAATTAATATTCTGTGGCAATGGATCATACCAACCAATACTAGTTTTCCAAGTACTTTGCATTAGCATTTTGGAAAACAGTAGAAAATTGGCCAAAAAACCATACGGGTCGAAAACTGCCATAACAATTCCAAGCATTTCGCGTTTAGTTGGTAGCCTCAATAATTTCAACACATCCTTGGGAATCCGATGTAACTAAAGGTGAAAACGGAAAGTGTCATCTTCGGTGTTCCAATACATCCGCAAAACCTTTTCTGCTTCCTTGTTTATTTCTAGGTTGACTGTTGGTTGGACTGGATATATGGGACCGTTAAGCGTCTTCTGAACATCTTTAATGTTGCTGACTAAATTCCTTGGTATGAAGCCACCTTCAGCATGGATCTTCTTAACTTCAAGGCTAACTCGTTCTGCATCGGTTTGGTTGGAGAAACTGCAGACAAAATCTTCGACATAATGATTGTTCACAATTGCCGCTACTGCTTCAGGCGATTCCTTTTTAAACGTTATAGCGTTTAGATTTTTTATATATTCGGCTGCACAAGGTGAACACGCGGCACTGAATATCATTGACGACATGGCATAAATCTTAATTGGCAAATGGTTATTCCCGTCTCTCCAAAGGAATCTCTGGGAATCTTGGTCTTCTTTCTTAATTTTTACTTGTGAAAACATTTCTTTTATGTCGGCAACAACTCCAACCATCCCTTGGCGAAACTTGAATAGTATTGATAAGAGTGACTTGGCTTGCTCTGGTCCCTTCAGTAACGACGAGTTGAGAGAGATGTCATGAACTTCGGCGGCGGCATCAAAAACAATGCGAAGTTTTCTGGCTTGTGTGAATTGACGACACCAAAATGTGGCAAGTACCAGGTGTGGCTGCCTTTAACTTCTACTTCCTGTTGCGATAATTCTCTGGCATAACCCTTTTGTATATAATCGTTTATTTTACATTTATATCGCACTCCGAATTCATGATCCCTTTTCATTTTCTAACGGCATCTTTATCATATGACTGAATAGGAAGACTCAACTTTGGCACCTTTCTGACGCTTTTCATTTGGAAACATTGAGATTCTTTTTCCACTCCTTGTATCTCCAAGGCGACCTTTCTGGATGGCTCGGTAACTTCTTTGTCTCCAAACCATTGAAGTGTGAGATTCTGTAAATGTCCTTTCAGTCCGAGCTGTGTTGCTATGCCTTCTTCCAGGATCGTCACCAAAGAACCCTCATCGAACATCGCAAATATAGAGCTTTGGCCTCTTGGTCCTGAGTGAACAACTGGCAAAATGCGAAGGAGTTGGCTGCTATTATTCTGCGTTTGGCAATTGTGAATCCTTACTGAAGCCTACGGAGTCACTACACTGCATGTTTCGTGTAAAAGCTTGTGATGGAACTTTCGGCATTCCCTTTCATTCCCTTTTTAGACTGCGGCACAATGCAGTTTCATGGCCCACTTTCAAATAAGAAAAAATTAGGTGTTTGCTCTTTGCAATTTTCCACCAATTTTCAGTAGGCACTAGGCAAACGTTTGAAGGTCTCGCATTCGCGAAGTTTGCAGATATTTCTTGATAATTGGCCAGGAATAAAGGCCAATCCCCAGGCTTTGCGGAAAACTGCGGCAGATCGTAGCGTTTTTTTGTATGGCTGAGTGGCTACAACTCCATTTGCGTTGCATGTGGTGTACAACGACGGCGTGCTTAAGGTCGACTGTACTTCTTCTGCTCTCTGGCCAAGAACGAGAACACCTCGTTCCACTTGGCGGTCTATCGTCTCCCTCAGCAGCTGTGTCTCCATTTGGTTTTGGCTGGTCTCATTCCGCAACTGTTCCACAGAATTTTTGAGCACATTTATCTGCTCCAAAAGTGCAGCCATAAGTGTATTGTTTGATGATGCTTATTCCATTGGTGACGTTTTTGTTGACGTCGATTCTGTCCTATAACGTTGTGGGGAATGCCGTTGTTTTTCCGTTCGCTCCTTCGGTATTGCGTCATACAAAATTGGCTCTTGAATCTTTTAACAAAATGGCGGCGGATTTGTCTCAAAAGATTGGCGTCGCACAAGATGAAGCAGAAGCATTGTATATAAAAACTACAGTACTACCATCAGGCAGCATCTAGTTTAGCGAGATACTGCCGTAATAGCGCTGCAGTAGTTCTTGCTATGCATTTGTATGGGTTTTGGAGAGTAGAAAGAAATATAGTGATGAAAGAGTAGGTTGTATGTTATATTTTCAGAAACGTATGAGTTAGAATGATTACAAGCATTTGCAGGAATAATGAATAATAGTACGACTGAAAGGTTCAAAAAGTGACACTAGACCATATAGTATGGCAGAGTAAGGGAAACAAAAATTAGTGGATTTCCCTTTGATTTGTCGTAAACAAACCAAGATTTTGCGTCTTCAATTATTTTTTGGATTTTGCATTTTTCAAGAAATTTTGTTATTTCTGTATTTTCTGTATTTCATACACCAAAATCAACTACCAATGTTGCCATATTCGGATTTGACTGTTTAAAGTTTTAATATAAATATAGTTCAATCTCGAACGTTAGTTAAATATAAAACTGGTGCCAGTTGGTACTATGTTGTTGGTACAATAGTATTTTGGTACTAGATTTTTTGTGCTTTTTACTAGAATTCAGTACTATCGTAGTTTTGATACTATATTTAGTACTAGATTTAGTACTTAGTAGTAGATTTGGTACTAGATTTAGTAGTTAGTAGTATATTAAGTACTATATTTAGTAGTTAGTAATAGATTTAGTCCTATATTTAGTAGTAAGTAGTAGATTTAGTACTAGATATTTGACGAGATAAGTGAAGATACTCTAACATAGGTACAAATATCTGCAAACAATGTGTTTTATTTGGTAACTAGGTAGGTACTTCATCTAATTAAATTTTTTGCAGACTTAAAAAAATGGATATAATAATCAAACATGGTAACCATTCAAAATTGTACACAAAAAAAACCAAACCAAATATCAAATTTCAACAAAAATCGGTAAAAAGGTAAATTTCATCCTGTTGCCGTATCTAAAAAAAAACCTACCCAAAAACAGTGTATTTTCAAGGCAGAAATGAGAACTCCTCACATACCTGTCTAAATTTCTATCTTTCATTCTCTCATTATCAGAAAATAACAAAGAAATAACACAAAAACGACTTTATAATTTGCTTCCCTCTAACTGCTAACACTCTATATAGATCTTTCGCGTTCTGTCAATTTCTAACGTTGCATATGTGTTGAAATCATCTCCCCGACTAAAAGTCTACACTGAGAAAAAGCGAGATAGCGAAACTAGATGGCGCTAGGTGAAATACCCATCTTGATAGTACTATAGATTCTATATACAATGGCAGAAGGTCAATCACTAAAATTGAAAGGCGGAGAGCAATTTGTAATTTTATAATTGTGTTTAGCTTACACGGCTGCTGCAGTTTTTTTAACAGGAGCTTTCAATTGCAACAATGGCTTTGGCGGCTTCTTGGTGTCTGAAGCTAATATTTTATTTACTGGCAAATTCAAGATGGCAATTAATCGCTGGCAATTCTTCTCTGGCAATAGGCAGCGGCGCAAGTGAAATTTAATTTATAAATTTTTGTCGTCCTCAGAAATGAGCAAACGAGTAAAAACTATAATATTATTATATTTAATAGGAAAACTGTATGCAAATTACAAATTATTAGTTTTGATTGATATTAAAATTGTATTGAAATATGATTTTCAGCTGCATCCGCTGCCACCGGTGGTATTTTGTATTCTGAATTCTGTCTGTCTTCGATGTGATGATTTGACGAGTAGGAGAGCATTGTATTGTATAGCTCTATTGCCGTCTCCTTTTTCCATCGTTCAATCTTCCCTTGTTCAGCCTTTCATAAGATTCGTGACGACAGCGCATGTACAATGTGAGGCAGGGAGAAACAGAAGAAGGACATGAAATAATTGAGTATCTTGTTTCGCTGCTGAAGCGAGATACAAACGTCCTCAAAGAAATAATAATACCTAATTGTTTAATTTTTACTTGCGATTATCGGTAGGTACAAAGTAGAGCTGTGTCAATCGTTCATTTTCAAAGATTCAACCGTCCATTATTCGGTCATTTCAAAGATTCGGTCTTTTCAATCAATCATTTTACCAACCAATCCCATATCTACCCTCTTTCTCTCGTTCATTTTATACCCATGCCCATTGTATATAAGCTGCTAAAGTACTATCATGACGACCGGTAGACGGTGGCGTTCCAAGCGGCATGTGTGTTTTCTAACTCAGTAAGTTTTGAGAGATGAATAAAGAGCATGGTTTTTAGTGTTATGCTTTGTGCTTAGTTTCCTGCGCATGTGCAGGAAAAAAAAGAAGGCGAAGAAGGCCGCTTAGCTGCGGCGAATAATTTTTTGTTGGGATTTATACACTATCCAACATTTTCATTGCTTACATTTTTTTTATATGGACGGGAACTGGTTCTTACATACATACGTCATTGACCGGACTTTTGATTCGAATTCTTTAGGAATTTCAAGTTTTATACGAGCACTGGTACTACTTACCTATGTATATACATATTGGTCATATTTGTACATATACATGCATACATCATTGACTTTTGATTCGAATTCTTTAGGATTTTTAATTTTTGTTTTTTATTAAGGTCTTCAAAAAATGTAGGTACACATATGTATGTACATTCTTGAAGTTTAAAAACAAACTTACTTTTTGCTTTATTTATACACACGTCCTTGCTGAAATGGATTTTTGTTTTGAATTTTGCTTTCCATTCAGATAGGTACTTACATAAAATATCATGTGTATGTGTAGGTACCTATCGAATGAACAATGCTTAGAAATTCATTCAAAAATTCTTTGTAAAGTGATTGTAGATAATTATAGTAACAAAGATATTTTGTTTGTTTGAGGTTTATATAATAGGTACTTGTTGTCCTACCCAGCTTAGCTCGCGGGAAAGAAATGTATAGTTTAACCAAAATATTTCTTTCAACTAATCTTCTATTGAATAGCTAAAAATACCCCGGGTTTTTTTACATGTGTAATACCTTATTGCTTAATTTTTACTTCCGATTATAGGTAGGTACTAAGTACAAGTTATGCATTCGTGCAGAAAAAAAATGAGATAACAATCAAATATAACATTACGATGATAGAGAAACATATTTGAAGTCGCTAGCAAAATTCTGTCCGTCTACTAAACGTTTGGCAAATCGTCTTTAAATTTGGAATACCTAGGTAGGTATAAGTTTATTTTGACATTCGACAGAGAATTTCTTTTATTTCCTTTTTAGCTGAAATATGAACGGTACCTGCCATATAACCGTTACGTAAAAGCTTATTTTTCTCAAAAACGACTCCAGTAATTTTCTATGTAAATAATTATTTTGCATTAAATTTTGGTGAAAAAAATGTATGACGGTGGGCTAAAACCGGTACCTCCCATAGGAGCTTTTTTTCATCGACTTTTCTGACAACTGTATAGGTAACCGATTACAACCAAAATTAATATTCAGGAAAATGTAAGTAGCCTAAGTAATCTTACACTAAAATATTTTCGAAAACTTTTTTGTGTTTTTAATATTTAAAAAAAAAAATATTTTTAAAAATCAATGTTTTGAAAACGGGTAGGCAAGTTTAGGATTCATGAAAATAAAAAATTGAGATAACAATCGAACATGACATTACGAGGCAAGGCAAACGTTGGCGCCGCAAATTAATAACGGATTCATGTAGAGGGACAAAATACAAACATTTTTTACCAGGAGGGGGTCTATCTCGCCCCTTTTTTTAAAGCCAAAAGTCTGTTTTATCAAATTATTTTTTAAACCTTTAATAAAGTATCTATTGAATAAATTGCACGACTGGATCGCACGTACTTGCTCATATGTGCGGTCACATCGTAGAATAAAATTTAAACAAAATGGACGACTGGGTCGCACGAACTTTATTATTATGTATGTACTATACATACAAACCAAATATATATAAAATAACCACTGTGAAGCGAGTGGGTATAGACAATGTTAAAACTTAACACAGTTGTTGTTTGTATGCAGGTGTACAATTTTTTCTTGATTGAAATTTTTGCATTCCGTCAGTAGGTAATCGAGTATTTTTTTTATTTGTTAGTTGTTTTTGCGTGTTTATGTGTTTAACATAGGCGTCCTTATTATTTATACTGTATGCTGTATGTTGTTACGACCATGAAATGCTTTAAAATAAATAATAATAATAATAAATTTAGGGGGAAAATAAAACAAATAAAATTTGTATGAAATCAAAAAAACACTATTCGTAACGTTTTTTGGAAAAGCCATCTTATTTCTTTTGCTGTTTTCTATTTAATGAATTTTTCATTTCAAAATCGTTCGACCAGTTTTTTGAAAAACTTTTCGAAAACATATTTTAATTTTTTTAGAGAATGTTAATTTAAAGAAATCTATAGATTCGTTTTCAAAATATTCAAAAAAACAAAATGAGTTTAGTAAAAAAAATATTAAAAATAAAAAAAACTGTTTTTGAAAATTTTAATAAGCAATATTATTTAAATCATAAAACACTACATATATTGAAAATTTTATCAAAAGTCTGATTTTAAAAACCGGTCATATGGGAGGTACCGTTATGAATCTTTTTCTGAAAAATCCATTAAAACGTAAAGATAGATTTTGCATAGAAAACACTATTCAGAAAGTTTTATCAAAATCGTAGGAGCCGTTTTCGAGAAAAATAAGTTTTTCATTAAAAGTTATATGGCAGGTACCGTTAGTTTTGGAGCTAGATTGCCAATTCGAAAAACAGTCGAGTAGAGTACCTACTCTAAACATACTGTGATGTGGCAACAAAATTATTAGATATTCGGAGGACACATCTTTGTAAATTAACGACATCTGTTGGATTCATTGTGTACAACAACCAAAATTTATTGTGTACAACAACCGTGCCCCTAAAAGTATGCTATACATTTGCAATATGTTTTAACTGAGTACTAAATCGAACTTGAAGTACTAATTCGAGACTCGAATTAGTACCGAAAGCTTAGATTGTGCCAGAACCAGACAGAAGCTTCCAGAGGTTTGTAAACTTGTATAAATACAAGAGTAGATTGCATTGAAAGTTCAATTTATTTTCGAAAGTCGAATTGTTAACTACTGGAAGCGTTAGTAAAAAGTGATTGAATTGAGATTAAATAAAAAGTTTTGAATTATAAAAACGTATTTGAATTGTGAATAAGTGGAATGAGTTATATTTGGTGTTATTTAAAATGAAAGACGTTGTGTTTCATAGAATAAAGAGATTTGCTGTATTATTTTGGAATTTCGATTGAGTTTTATTTGTCAAACCTCAGGCCAAAATATCACATTGGTGTCAGAAATTGGGGATAAAACTCAGTAAAGTGCTAGAAAATTCCATAGTGACATTTTCTTAAACAGTTTCGCTGACTCACATAATTGTGAAAGTGAACTGATTGTGCTATAAAACTGTGAATAGCGAATATTTTTGTTAAAAAAAATGTTTGAAAAAATTTTTTCTAGAAGAGACATTAAAATAAAATTGACTGTGTTGCGAAAATTGTGTTTCGGTAACATAAAATGGGTAGCAAATTAGAACAATTGACAACAGCTGAGTTGAAGAAGAATTAGGAAAAAGAAATCTTCAGACTTCGGGGCTGAAAAAGGAACTATTGCTCCGACTTTAGAATGCTATCACTCAGGATGGTGGAGACCCCGATACTATATTGTTCGATGTTGAAGAACCAGAGAGAGAAGGCGCAGTAAGTACAGCCGATAAAATGCCTGCTTTCATGAAGTTGCTTCGTTCGAAATTCGAAGAACAAAAAAACGGTCTCGAAGAACAAAAGAACGTTTTCGAAGAACAAAAGAACGTTCTCGAAAGCAAATTTGATGGTCTTGAAAACAAACTCGATGCACAGAATGTTCTCTTCGACAAAAGACTTCAATAATCGATCAGGAATTCGAAGCCAAAATAGAAAACTTGGAAGAAAAGTTCGGAAGTCTAGAGCAACAGTACGAACATCTGGCTAAGGAATTTGATTCTTTGAATAAGCAGAAGGTTCGGGAATATTCAAGCGACGGTCCACGAAGAAAGGAAATGCAGCCCCCTGTCTTCGATGGTCAAACATCATGGTCAATTTATAAGAGGCAGTTCAAAGCTGCCGCCTTGACGAACAACTGGGACAACGAAGACAAATCAATCGCTCTCACGCTTGCGCTCAGAAGAACAGCTGCCGAATTGCTACAGACCATTTCTGAAGACAAACAGCATGATTATGATGTCATGGTCAAGGCAATGGAGATGAGGTTTGGCGACGACCACATGCAGCAAGTTTACCGAGTCTAGTTGCGCCGAAGGGTCCAGACAAGAGGTGAAACGCTACAACAGTTGCAAGCTGACATTGAGCGCTTGGCGAATTTGTCTTATCCCAATACCAACAGGGAAATCATAAACGAACTGGAAACCGATGCGTTCATGTCAACATGTCCACATTGAAGGACAAAATCCGAACACTGTTCAAGGTCAAATGAGATGCTGGAATTGCAACAGCCTGGGACACCTACAGCTAGAATGCCGATCCCCACCTAAACAGGTAAGCTGCCCATATAGTGCGAGAAAAACGCCTACTGACAGGGATATCACTTACCCCGTCGGGCATGATTTGGAAATACATCAGTGGGGAAAGCGCGTAAGAACCAACTTTGCAGAGCAGAAGTCGGTTGATGAAATGAACGCCCCCAGGACCATTATCCAAGTTGCGCAAACGAAACGCTGCAACCTTCTCACATGCATTCTTGGTAGCTGATATATGCAACAACTGCATCCTAGGTGTGGATTTTATGAAAGCACATGAGGTAGTCTTAGACTTTCGAATGCAGGTGCTAAGGTATTCAATCATCAAAATTCCAATGGTGTACGGAAACAAGAATGCTGTAAATCTTCGGACGACTATAAGCAGAGATAAAATCCTACGGCCATTTTCAGAAACAGAAACAGAAACGCATCCTAGGTGTTTGAACGCTAAGAAGGACGAAATTATTTCTGTTCAGAGACTAAGGGCCGAACCTGTAAAGGGTTGAACTACGGAAGAACTTCGTAATGCACAAAAGGCAGATCCTGACATCGAGCCAATTCTTGTATGGAAGGAATCTATGGAGAAGCCAAACGCAAGAGACATCTCCGACAGAAGTCCTACCTTAAAAGCATACTGGGCGCAGTGGGACTCTCTCCATGTAAAAGATGGTATTTTAAGAAGAAAATGGGAAATGCCGGATGGAAGATCATTTAAGATGCAGCTTGTGGTTCCACGATCGAAAGTAGAAGAGATCCTACGAGAAATGCATGATGGAGTATCCGGTGAGCACTTGGAATCAACAAAACACTGGAAAAGGTACGGGAACGCTTTTATTGGCTAAGCCCAAGAAGCGATGTAGAGAGCTGGTGTCAAAAGTGCTCAACATGCGTGGCTAGCAAGGGACCCAAAGTCAAAACACGAGGTAAAATGCACCAGTATAACGTGAGCACCCTGTTTGATAGAATCGCCGTTGACATCACCGGCCCGTTCCCGGAAACTGAAAACGGTAGCCGTTACATCCTCGTTGTCATGGACTACTTCAGAAAGTGGCCCGAGGCGTTTGCAATACCCAATCAAGAAGCTAAGACCGTTGTCGAGCAAATAGTGGACCACTGGGTCTGCAGGTTCGGGGTGCCTATGGAATCGCATTCCGACCAAGGGCGAAACTTCGAGTCGAAGGTATTCCAGGAAGTATGCGCATCACTCGGGTTAAAGAAAACAAGCACAACACCTCTTCATCCACAGTTGTTTGAATGGTAGAACGATTTAACAAGACCTTGAAGGAAAATCTATCCAAAGTCGTGAACGAGAACCAACGGGATTGGGATCGGCGAATTCCTTTATTTCTTATGGCGTACCGGAATGCGGATCATAGTACCAATGGATACACTCCATCCGAAATTCTATTTGGACGAACTGCCCGGCTTCCAAGTGAGCTAAAATTTGGATTTCCTATTGAAGACCCAAAATTCGAAGAGGACTACGTGTTGGATCTTAGAGAAAGGATCAACGACATACACCAGAGAACAAGAAACAACATAAAAATTGCGAGTGACCGCATGAAAACCAGATACGATGCGAGAGCAACAGCACCTAAATTCAACGAGGGAGATCTGGTATGGCTTTACAAACCACATCGCAGAAAGGGGAAATCGCCCAAGCTTCAGCAGGATTTGGAAGGTCCCTACCAAGTAGTTACGAGCATTAATGATGTCGTTTTTCGAATCCAAAGAGCAACACGAGCAAAAATGAAAATTGTCCATGTGGATCGCCTGCATCGTTACCACGGAAATAATGATGATGTGCTTGTTCGGGACGAACAAAACTAAGAGGGGGATAATGTGATGTGGCAACAAAATTATTAGATATTCGGAGGACACATCTTTGTAAATTAACGACATGTGTTGGATTCAATCTGTAGATTGCATTGAAAGTTCAGTTTATTTTCGAAAGTCGAATTGTTAACTACTGGAAGCGTTAGTAAAAAGTGATTGAATTGAGATTAAATAAAAAGTTTTGAATTATAAAAACGTATTTGAATGGTGAATAAGTGGAATAAGTTATATTTAGTGTTATTTAAATGAAAGACGTTGTATTTCATAGAATAAAGAGATTTGCTGTATTATTTTGGAATTTCGATTGAGTTTTATTTGTCGAACCTCAGGCCAAAATATTACAATACTATATACCAAGTTTGAATCAAATCGGCCCAACCGTTCAGGCTGTAGGAATCGATACGGACAGACAGACAGACAGACAGAATTTTCTGACCCACTTTTTTTGCATAACTAACTATAAACCGCAAATAAAAAACTTTGGTATTTTAAACTCAGAATTTCAGAAAAAAAAAATTTAATACATATATATATTTATATATATATATATATATAGTATATAAGTCTGATTTTTAAGAAACTTCTTAAGTATTTCTCCAATAATTATAAAAAAACGTTCTAACAAGTTAAGGTAAACAAATCAAAAGAATTTAAAGAAATGCAGAATGACATCTGCCGGGCCCGCTAGTAAATAGGTATATATTTTTAACAAAAACACTTCTACACAACTATACATACCTACAAATTAACGCAAATAATAGTCTCCACCTTATTCTTATATATCGACATGTCATAAAGGACGTTTGTATACATATCGATATCCAGCAAGAAGCAAGTTTGTGTTTAAATTTCAAGAATGTATGTGTATATTTTTTCAAAACGCCAACAAAAAATGAAAATCCTAAAGAATTCGAATCTAAAGTCTGGTCAATGACGTACGTACATACATATGTATAAAAATATGTATTTAAGAACCAGTTCTCGTTCATAAAAAAAAATGTAAACAATGAAAATGCTGGATCGTGTATAAATCCCAACAAAAATATATTCGCGAAACAAGATACTTAATTTTTTTCCTGCCTCACATTGCACATGCGTAGTATGCCAAGCACAAAGCATAACACTAAAAACCATGCTCTTATTCTCTTTCTCACAAATAAAATATCCCTACACTAGCACTCCAAGCGGCATGTGTGTTTATGATTTTTTCAGGTCTCATGATAGTACTATAGGCAGTCTATATACAATGCCCATGCCATACCGGTCATCGAAATGTTGTGTTGTGACTTTTGAATGTGATTGTGAATAAAACATTTTGCATGGTTTCCATGTGATATGTATCTCTTCATTTGGATTTATCCGACACCCACATCGACATCCGTGTTACGTCAGTAAATCATTTACACTCATGTATCTGTGTATGTCTCTCTCTCTAGTCTCACTCTCTGTGTTAAATAAATACTTAAAGGAGATGACCCATTTCTGGGCCCAGGGCGTACACCTATGAGACTAGTATCAAATGAAAGCTTGTATTCAGTTCTATCTATCTGCAAAATATTTTTGAATTTGGCCTTGGGGATTTCGAGATATTTGAGCTTGAAGTTGAACATAGGAAATGGGAAAAATCGGACTTTTTTGCAAATAATTACGTATTTTTCCGAAAATATCGCGCATAGGATAATGATTCGGGTATCAAATGAAAGATAATTAGAATATCTTTAATCCTATGTAAGAAACATTTTTCAAAATATCTTATATTTCGAAAAAATCAACCATAAACTTAAAAAAAAAAAAAAAATTTTTGAATGACATTCGGCAGCCAATATCTCGAAAAAACCAGCGATGACCTATACTTTTTTTTAAACCACTGTAACTGTCAGTTAATAACCTTTAATTTGATGTATAATATAGTAACAAAGCATCATAAAAAGCTTGATTTTAACCACAAAAACACAAAAAAACATGGTAAAACTTGGTTCTGGGCAGACATGGGGTGTGCTCATATTCGTAATGGATTGTACAGATACAAATGTGGTATAAAGTGAAAGGTATTTTAATGATGGTTATGTGTGCAAAATATTGTATCGATATTTTAAGGTTAATCTGAGATTTTTGGATTTGAAGTTGATCTCCAAAAGCAAATACGAAAAATCTGACTTTTTTGCAAATAAATACGTTTATTTCGAAAAGTATAGCACGTAAAATGATGATTGAGGTATCCTTATATATATTACCTTTAATTTCATACACAATTTAACTATCATTCTATTCTATACAAAAAATTAAAACAAAACAAATGTTCCACAGTAATTGCATTTTTTTCTGTTATTATTTTTTTGCAATGTTTTTTTTTTTTTTAAAGGTAAGCGATTAAGGATTGCAATGGTGCAAAAAAAAGTATAGGTTATCACTGGTTTCTTTAAGATATTGGCTGTCAAAGTCAATCGAAAATGTTTTTTTCAAACAAGTTCTAGTTTATTCTATTCTTAATACAAGGTATTTTGAAAAAAAGATTTTCACATGAAATGAAAGATATTTTCAAGATCTTTCATATGATACCTCAATCATCATTTTACGTGCTATACTTTTCGAAATAAACGTATTTATTTGCAAAAAAGTCAGATTTTTCGTATTTGCTTTTGGAGATCATTCTCTATATCTCTGGTCTGGTTCTTTGTGTATTTTGTATTCTGTATTGCATTCAATTTCAATGATTGATTGAATATCAGTTTTGTTTTCCGCATCGTATCGTTCTCGTTCATTTGAAAAGTATTAAAATTGTGAACGACCGACATATGGAAGTGTGATTGCAATCATCAATACTTTTCAGTGAACGGGTCATAAAGACCAAATCAATCACGATTGACACAGCTCTAGTACAAAGTACAAGTTATGCATTCGTGCAGAAAAAAAAAATTGAGATAGCATAGATAACGATGATAGAGAAACATATTTGAGTCACTTGCAAAATTCTGTCCGTCTACTAAACTGTTGGTACAATCGTCTTTAAATTAGAGGATTTTTTTTATTTCATTTTTAGCTCAAATATTAACGATACCTGTCATATAACCGTTAAGTAAAGCTTATTTTTTCGAAAACTGTTTGAAGAATTTTTAAAAAAATCAGTCTACTTTTGTAGGTATGGTATATATAAATTGTTGGAAAAAAAATTAATTTGGTTGAAAAAATATCATTTTAAGTGTTGCCGTTGTTTTTAACTAGATTTTTTTTCAAATGCAAGTGCTGTTTTAGAAAATGGCACCTCTTTCCTAAAAGGTGTCGATGGACATCCTCTCCTCCCATAGCAAAAAAGTCTTGTCTGGTCTCTCTATAGAAATCTTTTATTATTTTGCAGGGACAAAGTTATCGTACTCTACCTTAAATATGCAAAGAGAGAGACCTCGTAAAAACCAATAAAATTATAAAAAAGTGGGTTTGGTAATTTTAAATTTTCTCGAAAACTGGAATACGTAATAGCATCTGTTTTTAGTGATCAATTAGGAGAAAGTAGAAGTAACAAATACTAAAATTAATTTTAGTACATATCATCTCAATTTTGAAAAAAGTCAATATGTACTATTTTTTTTAATTTTGTCTTATAGTACCTTAATTGGCTGAACACAATGGTGAAGCTGAGTTTAATTGAGTTTTCAATTGATTAAGCTAGTTCAAGTTTCTTGAGATTTCGGAGAGATCAAGGAATTTTCTTAGTCAAATTCAATGGATCTGAGAAAAAAGATATCTCGGATAGTTCAGAAACATTGAACTAGCCTACTTCGTTTCTGTGAAATGTAAAAGATGAAGCTGAAGCGTAAAGCGAAAGTTAAAGTTGACTGAACTCGCGCTTCAAGTAAATTTTATATTTCAGCTTCAGCTTCTTAATGTGTTCGCTTATAGGGTTTGCGTATATTTACCTTTGACTGCGCTTCATACTTCAGCTTCAGCTTCACCATTATGTTTAGCCAGTAAATCGCAAGTAAAAATTCATCAACCCCGAAAATATTTTAGTGTAAGATTACTTACATTTTCCTGATTTTTTTTTTTTTTTTTTTTAAATTAAAGCAGGCACAAGGGACTATTTGTTTCCCTTTTAATGTAGAACACACTGCGCGGGCATTAGGAAGATAGGGAGGGGAGAGATAGGAGGTATCGATTAAAATTGGTTTTGAATGTTTGTAGATCAAAATGGCAAGGGAAAATCCCGCCGGGTAAACTATTCAAAATTCGCGTTGTTCGGCTAAAAAAAGAATCCCTATATTTCACGGTACGTCCGAAATTGGGCTCAAGGGTGAACTGATGGGCATTCCTTGCGCGACGAGTATTACGGGAGAAACTTTTAAGGGGAGGAATGCAGCTGGCTACTTCGAGTGAACATCTTTTATAAAAGAAACGATAAAATAAGGAAAGACATGAAACATAGCGTCGGTGTTCGAGAAGGGCAATTGTTTCAGCAGCAGTTCTATTTCGTATCAATCTTAACGCTCGATTTTGTATTCTATCAAGCAGGTGGAGCGATGTTTGCGAAGCACCTGCCCAAAGGTGGGAGTTATACTCGAGTTTAGTGCGTATAAACGCTTTATAGATTGTAGCCAGATCAGATGGGGAAAAATACTTCTTACACCGATACAGAAAACCAAAGCACCTAGCAGCATTCTTAGCATTCTTATTTTGTTTGTAATCGGTTACCTAACCTACCGGTTTAAGCCCACTGTCATACATTTTTGTTTTCACCAAAATTTAATACACATTGATTATTTACATACGAAGTTCCTGGAGTCGTTTTTGAGAAAAATAAGCTTTTACGTAACGGTTATTATGGCAGGTACCGTTAATATTTCAGTTACAAAGGAAATACAAAAAAAATCATCTGTCAAAAGTCAAAATAAACTTATAGGTATTCCAAATTTAAAGACGATTGGCCCAACCGTTTAGTAGATGGATAGAATTTTGCTGGTGACTCAAATATGTTTCTCTATCATCGTTATGTTATATTTGATTGTTATCTCAATTTCTTTTTCATCACGAATGCATAACTTGTATATAATCGCATGTACAAATTAAAAACAATTAGGTACTACAAATTCAAAACAAAGTAGGTCAACTAGTATTATATAAACCTCAAACAAACAAAATCTCTTTGGTACTATAAATCGACAATCAATTTACAAACAATTTTGGAATGAATTCTACATACAGTTTGCACTTAATTTGTATAGGAACCTATCTGAATGGAAAGCAAAATTCAAAACAAAAATCCGTTTCTGCCAGGACGTTTGTATAAATACAGCAAGAAGTAAGTGTAGTATGTATGTATGTGTTTGTACATACATTTTTTAAAGACGGCGTATGTAAGAACTACAGCCTACGATTATGTATGTTTATTTGTGAAACACGGATTTCCTGTTGTTATTATTCGCCACAAAAAATCCGTGTTCTTAAAACACGGGTTTTTATTCGCTTATTACACGGGTATCCGGATAATAAATAAACGGATTCGTAATACATGGATTATTAACACACGGATTCGTAATACTTTATTAATTTCGGTTCTATAAAAGGTGTTTCTTAATTCGATTGCAATAATTTGGCAAATGATTTATGGGCATGTTTTAATTAATTTTTGTTTTCTAAAGTAAAGGTTTATCTCCAATATTGACATCACTTACCTAGGATTTAAGAAAACTCTTACTTTGGCGTACCCTTACCCACGTTAAGTCAAATAGCTCTCTTTATAATAATGACAGAAACATCTTTTAGGGCCTTGTTTTTAGAAAAAATAAAAGCCCTTATAACTGCATTTAAATAATTTTATATCTGGTTTGAGTCTTCGCATTTTTAGTTTCTAAGCCTGTTTTGTTTTTAATTCTGCGTGATAAACATTTTGTTTAACTGTTTTTTTTTCTTATGAACATTAAAATAATAAAAAAAAATTCTTAGAATTGTATGCAGAAAAACAGATTTTATGATACTTGGAAAAATCTGTAATGGATGAAGTTAAAAAAACAGGGGTTTTATTGCTTTAAGCTCCAAAGGCTGTGAATACAAATTAAATTGATTGGTTTTATTTTACTTTTGCACTTAAATAGTCATAAAAGGTGATGTCTAAATTGAAAATATACCCTTACTGTAGAATTTTTTTATTTAAATATGTCCATAAATCATTTCCCAAATTATTGCCATCGAATTAGGAAACACCCTGTATAAATATAAATAGCAAGTTTTACATTCGAATGGGAATAACTGTGATCAAGAGCATACAGGTTTTATGTGTTATTACTGATATTTTTAATGTACGGATACACGTATACACGGATTCATGGGAACACGGTTATTTGTATTCCAAAAATATACGGGTTCAACTCCGGATCTTTTCAGTACACGTGTATAACGTGATTGTCGATCTTAAGCTCATAGAGGCCAGACGTCAGGTCGAGGTGCGCGCACAAATAATTAAAATAAAAAAACAAAAGTCAAAAAAAAAATTATTGCGCATTGTTATCGCGAGTGTTATAAAAAAAAAATATTACACACTCGTTTGAGAAATTTGCAAAACCCCCTCGCGTGTGCTATAAAGAATATATCAATATCCACTCGCGTCGTTGGAAGAAAGGTAAGATGCCCATTGGCACTGTGGAAGAAAAAAAAAAGAAAAAATAATACACACTTGCATAACAAATCAAATTATCCTCTTATCTGTCCCAAGACCTTTGTGCTTAGCTTAACTGCCTCTTTCTTTTCTACTGTAGGCATCGTATGACCATCTAATGCTTACGGTAAATGGATAAGGGCATCTGAGTTTGTCCTATTGGGCTGAATATTTAAATTAATTTTTTTTATGCAAGCTGTCTTATGGGCTTAACACCTAAGACAGTTTGCTTATTACAGAAGTTAATTTGGATTTTCACTTAATCAGAGTTGTGTTTTGTGTGTAAGTATTTTTAAATGGTGAGTGATTTTTGTGTCGTGTATTCTAATGTTCGTGGTATGAGAAAGAATTTCTTTCACCTGTCCGTCTAAACTGTTCAATACAGGCCAGCTGTTTTGGCATTAAGTGAAACCCAGGTTGGAGTAAATAATGATTTATCAGAATTTGCTCTACATGGGCATAGCTTGGTGCCATTACTCTTTTCCCATCATGGTCTCGTGGTCTATGTTAGGAATGATATTGCTTGCCAGAACCTTCCCCAATATGGGCAATGTTCCAACACGGACTCGTACTTCTTATGGCTCAAATTCACTGCCCGCAAGCATGTCATTCATTATTGTTTTATTTACAGGAGTCCAAATCTTGACAGTTATTCGGCTTGTAACGAGTTTGATGCACTGTCTGATTCCATCTCGAAAATTGTTTCCCTTTGTTCTCGCACTGAAATCGTTATTGCGGGCGATTTCAATGTTCACAATTTCAATTGGCTCCGCTTTTCTGGTCAGACAACACCCGAAGGAAGTTATGTCGAGTTCTTTGCCGGGTTACATCACCTTACCCAACTGATCGATGTGCCAACGCGTATACCGGATGTTGCTGGGCAAGCCGCCCATACTCTTGACTTGTTTCTTACTTCTCACCCCGATAAATATACCATTAGTGTAACTTTTCCATTTGGCACTTCAGACCATTGTGTCATTTCAGCTAATTTCTCATCCTCCACCCATCCAGTTAAAGAAAAACTTCCCACCAGGACCGTTTGGCAATACGAGAAAGCCAACTGGGACGGCCGGAATATTTTTTCCGAAACTTTAACTGGTCACTATGCTTCCTCGATAGTAACATTGATTCCAGTGCTGAAATGATCACAAATGTGATTCTTCTAGGGATGCGTGCTTTTATTCCTAACAGAGTAAAAAGCATCAAGCCTAAAGAATAGTCTTGGTTTAATTCTGAGTGTATAGAAGCTATCAGGCTCAAGGAACTAAGTTTCCGATCCTACAAAGCCAACCCAACCCCAGGGCTCTGTTCTGTCCCCGACTCTTTTCGTCATTTTTATAAATGATCTTCTGTCTGTTACTTCTAATCCACTTAATTGTTTTGCTGACGACTCTACCCTCAGCTTTTCATATTCTTTCGATAATTCACGTCGTTTGCCTTCGGACGTACAATTGCAACGGCACCGTATGTCAAGCACATTAAACTCCGATTTATACAGCATTGTCAAATGGGGTAGTAGGAATCGTGTGAGGTTTAATGCTTCGAAAACTCAATACTGTCTTCTGTCATTAAAGCTAAACATACCCCCAATGCCATTGTCCATGAATGGCACTTACATCGAAGAAACCGAAAAGCTCTCAGTACTCGGTATGTGTATCAACGACGACCTCCGTTGGAACGACCATATATTTGAGATCGTTAAAAATGCTGGTAAGTGCTGGTTTCTGTATCGGTGTTAGAAGTATTTCTCTCCTTTTGATCTGGCTACAATTTATAAAACGTATATATGACCTTAACGCGAGTTTAACTCCTACCTCTGGGCAGGTGCTTCGCAAACATCGCTTCACCTGCTTGATAGAATACAAAATCGAGCGTTATATAGAAAATAGAATATCCGCTTAAACAATTCCTTTCTCGAACACCGACGCAATGTTTCATATCTTTCCTTATTTTATCTTTTCTTTTATAAAAAATGTTCACTCAAAGTAGCCAGCTGCATTCCTCTCCTTAAAAGTTTCTCCCGTAATACTCTTCTCACAAGGAATGCTCATCAGTTCACCTTTGAGCCCAATTTCGGACGTATCGTGAAATGTAGGGATTCTTTTTTTAGCCGAACAACACGAATTTGGAATAGTTTACCCGGCGAGATTTTCCCTTGCCATTTTGATCTACAAACATTCAAAACCAATGTTAATCGACACCTCCTATCTCTCCCCTCCCTATCTTCCTAGTGCTAGCGCAGTGTGTTCTACATTAAAAGGGAAACAAATAGTCCCTTGTGCGAGTGTTAATTATAAAAAAAAAATCCGTTTTCTTAACAATCCGTGTAATAGGGAGCTCTAGTAAGAACCAGTTCTCGTCCATATAACAAAAAATGTTGGCAATGAAAATTTATAAATCCCAACAAAAAATTATTCGCCTCCGTTAAGCGAAACAAGATACTGAATTATTTCATGTTCTCCTTTTTTTTCCTGCCTCACATTGCACATGCGCAGTAAACTAAGTACGAAGCTTAACACTAAAACCATGCTCTTTATTTATCTCTCTCAACTTACCCAGTTAGTTGCTTCACGACCCGCTTGGGGCACCACGTTTCAAACGTCGTCATGATAGTACTGTAGCAGTTTATATACAATGATAATTTGTTGAAAAATAGACCGTGCGTTTGTGAACGCATAAAACCCAATAGGTAACAAGAATAGGTACTTCATTTGCCCAACCAGCTGATTTCGTGGTTTTCTGTTCCCTACGATACAAAATAAAACCCGAAACTTAGCTATAACTTGGTTTCGATTTGGAAATTATTTTGTTTTGTCCGTTATATAGTGTTCAGCTGTTATTTAACATGCATCACATCGTATTGCACAGCGAAAGTATTTTACATTGTCTCTCCTAGGTGAAATAAAATTGAAATGGTACGAATAAAATAAAGCAATTTCGTATTAGGCATCAGTTATAGCGATCAGGAAAAACCGGCAGGAAAAGTTAAAACAAATGGAAAAAGGATTTTTTCTTACTGATTGCTATAAGCGCTCATCAGGAAGAGCGTTTATAGCAGTCAGTAAAAATTTGTCAGTTGACATACCACCAGTTGAACCAACCACCATCTTTCTTTTTTCCTGTTGCAAAGTTCATTAGAATTTTTTTTCTGATGCTTAGAACAGGAAAAAATTGGAACGCAAATAATTGGAACGATTTGAGTCAAGTGACAATCAGCTGGCACGAAAAATTAAATTCCGCCAGGAAAACAAATAAATACATTTTGTACAAAAAAATATTTGTTCAATTGAAATTTTTTTTGGAAAAAAAATTTCTTTGTGTGTTTTCCCTCCGATTAGTATAGTAATTGTGTTTCAAATCATATGAAAACATAATTAATAAGCCATTTGTGTTTTTTTCTTGATACGTTTTCCTGATTGCTATAACTGGTGGCACCTTACATTACATAAGGAGAACGTTTTAAGAAAGATACATGATTTTGAACGCAATAACTCCTATCTGAAAATGAGCATTGTACATATATACATTGCTATAGTACTACCATGACAACGTGTCGGCCGTGGAGCCCCTTTTGGCTCATGCGGTTACTAACCTGGTAAGTTGAGAGATATGAATAAAGAGCATGGTTTTTAGTGTTATGCTTTTTGCTTAGTTTACTGCGCATGTGCAAAAGTGCAATGTGAGGCAAGAAAAAAAGAAGGAGAACATGAAATTATTGAGTATCTTGTTTCGCTTAGCTGAGGCTAATATTTTTTCCCCTTCTGATCTGGCTACAATTTACAAAGCGTTTATACGCCCTAAACTCGAGTATAACTCCCACCTCTGGTGGTGAGATTGATAGGAAATAGTACTGCCGCTGAAACAATTTCCCCTCTCGAACACCGACGCAATGTTTCATGTCTTTCCTTATTTTATCGTTTCTTTTATAAAACATTTTCACTCAAAGAAGCCAGCTACATTCCTCCCCTTAAAAGTTTCTCCCGTAATACTCGTCTCGCAAGGAATGGTCATCAGTTCACCCTTAAGCCAAATTTCGGACGTACCGTGAAATATAGGGTTTCTTTTTTTAGCCGAACAACACGAATTTGGAACAGTTTACCCGGCGAGATTTTCCCTTGCCATTTTGATCTGCAAGCGTTCAAAACCAATGTTGATCGACACCTCCTATCTTTTCCCTTCCTATGTTTCTAACGCCCGCGCAGTGTGCTCTACACTGAAAGGGAAACAATTACTCCCTTGTGCGCGCGTTAATTATAAAAAAAAAAAATACACCATCCAACATTTTCATTGTTTACATTTTAACTTGTGATTATAGGTACTATAATGCAAGTTATGCATTCGTGCAGATTATAAAATTTGAGATAACAATCAAACATGGCATAACGATGATAGAGAAACATTTTTGAAATACTGGCAAAATTCTATCCGTCTGTCTGTCTGTACGGATGTATTATGAACTGTAGCCTGAACGGTTAGGCCAAACGTCCTCAAATTTTTTTTTAGCTCCAAAATTAACGGTACCTGTCGTATAACCGTTATGTAAAATCTTATTTTTCTCGAATAAGAATTTTTATGAAAAAAAAATCAGTTATATTTTAGTGAAAAAAAATTAATATGATGGCCTAAAAACGGCACCTCCCATAGGACCGGTTTTTTTCTTCTTCGACTTTCTCGAAAACTGGTGATCCGATTACTATCAAAATTGATACTAAAGAAGATGTAGGTAGCCTAAGAAATTTCGCTTTAATTTTTTTTCGAATTTTTTTTTTTGTATTTTTAATAATTTTTAAATTTTTTTTTTTTTTTTGAAAAATCAATATTTTGAAAACGGGTAGGTAAATTATTTTTATTCTGTTTTTAAATGTATGTTATTTTTGTGCTTAAGTTTGTATTCTTGAATTATTTTTTTTTAATTTTTTAAAAAAAGTTAAGAAAAAACCTTTTTATTTAAAAACCGCGCCTACAATTTCGAAAAAAAATTCACATTTTTTAACATTTCTTAAAGAAATAAAATGGCGTTTGAATTATTACACTCAATACAATTAAACGTACTTTATTCGAACAATCAAAAGTCACAAAAATCGAATAAGTGCTTTGATGTTAAATTTTATTTTCTTAAATTTTATTCTACAATGTGACCGCCTATATGAGCAAGTACTTCCGATCCTGTCGTGCAATTTATTTTATATGGACGAGAACTGGTTCTTCATTGGCAAGACTTTTATTCGAATTCTTTAGGATTTTCAGTTTTTGTTTACTATTATGAAGTCTTCAAAAAATTTAGGTACACATAATATGTACATTCTTGAAGTTTAAACACAAACTTACTTCTTGCTGTATTTATACACACGTCCTTGCAGAAATGGATTTTTGTTTTGAATTTTGCTTTTGATTCAATACAATACAAATTAAGGGCAAACTATGTATAGAAATTCATTTAAAAAAATTGTTTTTAAATTGATTGTAGATCTTTAGTAACAAAGATCTTTTGTTTGTTTCAGGATTATATAATACTAGTTGATCTACCCAGCTTTTGTTTCGCATTTGTGATACCTAATTGTTTAATGTTTACTTGCGATTATTGATACTAAGTACAAGTTATGCATTCGTGCAGAAAAACATTGAGATAACAATCGAATATAACATTACATTACATTTTAATATACTCTACTACTAGAAAAACTTACTGGCTACTAAGGCCATCGGCTCAGACAATTACAAGACTACACAGAAGACGACATTGATACAGGACAGAACAGAAGATAGGGAAAGAACGGAAAACTGAAAACACATAACACATGTAGACAGCATGCAATGGGTTTTTCGGACCGTCCCCCATCTTTCTACTAACCACGCAAAACGATGCTTGATTTCGCTGATCTCACGGGAAGCGATGCTTTTCACTTTTACTTTTAATTGATTTTTATTTTTATATTTACTTATAACTTAATTAACTTACTGGCCCTATGCGGGCGCTCTAAATTTTTCTCTAACTTAATTTTAATTGCCTATAGGCCTAAAAATAGCTTAAGCTTATCTTATATATAAAGGGTTTTATTTTTCACCCAGAAAATGAAAAAAAACTGGGTATCTTAACAATTCCTTAATCTATCTTAAATTACTTAAAATCTAACTTAAAATAAACTAAAAATAAACTTAAAATAACTTAAAATAAACTTAAAATATTTAAATATAGAACAGCCAGAGCAAGCTTTTTTTTTTTCTTGGTGCTGCCGCAACTGCCTTACCTAACTTCGATACTATAGATAATGTAGGTCAGTCATAGGCGATAGTTCATCTATGTCGACTAAAAATATCGGGTTTTAGCTAAGCCACCGAAGACCTCCTTCCGATACCGGTCGGGCACGGCCCTACTGAAACGGAAGCGCTCTGTTTCGCTCCCAGCGACTATGTCTCGGTCGTAGAGGAGCCGCCTATCGACTGTTCTGAGGCCGACGTGGTAGATCAACGGAATCGCTGATCTTTCCTGAATCATTCCTCGACTATAAAAGTATAGGAAAGCCTCGGGCGGGATAAGACCACTCAAACGTGTGCTTTCAAAATATTGATCTTGGGGGTAGTAAGCCCCGAAGATTTGTCCATTAGTTGAGGTCATCGCCCTTGCAATGTGTCCGCGAATTAGCTTAATTAAAAAGTTATCTATCCTGTTTATATTCGCCCGTTGTATAGAACTTCGTTGGACTAATAGTGTTTGTACTCCGACTCTGGTGTTCTATAAAGTCCGAGACAAGTGCGAAGGCATTGTCTATCGAACACCCAAATCTTTTCCATTTGAGATGGTGCAACGTTGAACCACACAGGGCATCCGTAGGTATTCATCGGCCTGATGAAGGCCTTGTAGCAAATCACTTTCACCCTGCCATCAAGGCAGCTGCTATAAAACAACCGTCTTGTCAGGGCAAAAGCTCCCCTAGCCCTGGCCAGCGCAGCCTCTATATGTCGATTGAAATATAGATACTGATCCAACCAGATGCCAAGGTACTTGACTACATTTTTACTCGTGGTCCAGCGATCACTAGCTTTCGCCAGTTCTTTCTCGTATCCCTAGAGACCCCAGCCAAAGGGGTTCTAAACAGGATAGTTTCACATTTCTGGAAGTTGATTTTCAGCTTCCAATCATTACAATATTGTTGAATTTTATCGAAATCACATTGCAAGAGAATTCTGATGACTTCAACTTTTGTTCTGTACGCAACCAAATCATCGGCATACGCAATTGCATGAGGTTGACTCCCAATGAGATCGCTGGTGTAAATACTAAAGAGAATCGGCGAGTTCACCGCTCCCTGTTGCAGGCCGTTTTTAATATCAAAGGTTGTGGTAGATGTTACATTGCCACTCTTGACAACAAACTTTCTAACATTAACCATGTCGTAAAGCACTCCTGCTGACTTCTTTTTCTTTAATGATGCGAAGATCAGTTGTAGTTCGCCCTTCGAGATGAGCAGAGAACTTGGCCCATTTCGATCGGCGATGGTGGCGTTTGCCAGATTGTCTTTATTGAACCCGGTAAAACCAAGATTCTCAGATCGCCATTGCGTGATGCTATTTGGAAGGTAAAAGTCATTCAGCTGAGCTCTGTTCTCCAGGTCGTGGTTCGGGCAAATGGAATCATTCACCTTATACACTTGCTGAAAAGCAGAACCCACTGTCTGAAACCTCTCCAATGGATCTTCGATCACAAAGAAGTCGTCGTCCAAGACGGCGTTCCCCAGATCTACTCCTGATCTTAAGACACGGAAGATCGTTTGGATTGTTTTTCCTGAACGTTTTATTAATCTCGGGAAACATACTCGGGTCGCTAGAGTTAGTTAACGGCTCGGATTCTGTTATCCCAATACGAGTTAATCGGCAATCTGTAATTTTGCTTTATGAGCGAGTTGACATTTTTGATTGACGGCTTCAGTGTCCTAATGTCCAAATCATTTCTATTAGTAAACCGCCTGTATAAGAGTTTTAATCTTGTAAGAAGGCCAATTTTTTGTCTGTATAGTGCGTCTATTGTCGCGTTCTTGTACATTTCAGTTGCGTTATGTTCTTTGTATCGTGGGATTGTTCTGTCCATCGTTTGTTTTATGAAACCATCCATCTGAAGCAGGTATCCGTCGATCTCTATGTTAGATAGATTACTGTCGTTTGGAGGCACAATGTCATTAGAGAGGAGTTCTCTTATTAGGGTGTTGGAGAAACGTGGCCCGCGTGCCTTACTAAAATTGTAAGAGCGCTCAGACACAAATTCATCCAACACCACAAGCGCATTTGGTAGTTGTATGACGGCGGATAGTCCGCAGTGGTCACTGTCGTATTCTACTGTCTGTATACAGTTTCTTGTGTGTTGGCCCACAGTGTCAATTACTGTCAGTCTTGAGTCTAACAGTAGTAGATCTAGAAAAGCACCGCTCCTTGGGAACGATGGTCTATATGGAGCAAGAAGGTCGATTTTATACTCAATATGGTGTCGACCCATCCAATGAAAAAGATGGTATCCCCTTGGATTTTGGATTTGATTTCTCCAATCTACATGTTTGGCATTCAAATCTCCGGCGACAATGTAGTAATTTTCCTCCGAGTGCAGACTAAGACATTCGAAAAGTTTTTCGAGCTCTGCAAATAAGTTTGCAGGTTAAAGTGCTTCTTGTGCGTACACTGCGATCACAAACATTCGCTTCCCATGTTGGAGAGGAATGCATATGATGCAAGCTTCTAGCAACTCGAATCTTTGCACTTCACTATTATATATGACCTTATGATCAATACCTTTTCGTAAAAAGATAGCGACCCCGCCCCCACCGAGTGGAGTTGGGCCGGTCCCTTCTTACGATATTGTAATTATTATGAGTCAGTTTGTGTTTCTGGTTTAACTTGGTTTCGCAAGCCAAAAAGACATCTGGACTGTGATCATGCAACAATTGAAACAAATTTGCTCTACGTTCGGTCCTGATTAGTGAATTTATATTCACAGCCAGGATTTAATAGGGGTTCTCGTACAGCGCGCCCATTATGGTTTAAATTGTCCTAAGCTGCGAAGGTAAGCGTAGACACGGTCTAGTCTTTCCTCCTGCTTTCCGAGCTGTTGTTGTAGGCTGGTTAACTGGCCTGCATGGCCAGCAACACAGTCATTTTATCGGCCTGTCCCTCAGATGCCGTAGGCACGGGACGCTGTTTGGAAACCTTCGGTTGTGGCTGTACCGTTGTTGTTGCCCTCCCTGCCGCTATTTGGGCGTAAGAGATTTGGGGCACAACGGCTGTCGGTGCAGGTGCAAAAATAGGTCGCCTCTCCACGACCTTCGGAGCTTTTGTTTGCTTTATCTGCTGAAACTTAGGACAGCTCCGATAACTAGCAGGGTGCCCCTGGCCTCCGAAAAGTACACATTTAAGTTGAGTCTTATCTTCGACCCTTTCTTGTCCGAGTTTACACTTACCTACATTGTGGTTCTCACTGCATTTCACGCAGCGAGACTGCATACCGCAGTTGGCGTCCCTATAAACATCTATTGTTGCCTTGATATTCTTTTTAAAAGTATTAATAGGTGGCACCTTACCTTTTGTTTGTTTTTGATGTGGTGGCTGCTGCCGTTGATCCTGTTGCGGTTGACTCTGCTGCTGTTGTCTCAGCTGCAGTTATCTCAGCTGCTGTTGTCTCAGCTGCTGTTGTCTCTGCTGCTGTTGGATTTGCTGCTGCTGTTGGTTTTGCTGTTGCTGTATAGCAGACTGTTGTTTTCGCTGCTGCTGGGGTTGTTGTTTCTGCTGCTGTTGTTGTAACTGCTGCTTTTGCTCAGCTGTCTCGAGGGCCTTTAGTTTGGCCGCCTCCTTTTGTTCTTTGGCGAGCCTCTCTTCTCTTCTTCGGTTTTCTTGCTTGATTCGAATAGCTTGAATTTTTACTTCGAGCAAGCTTATTTGTTCGTCCTCGTCTTCGGAGTCAGATGAGGACATATTAATTTTGTTGTCTGCGGCAACTTGCGTGTCATCAGGTGTACTCGTATAGTGCCCGTCCCCTTCATCGGACACATACGACACAGATATATCCGACGCAAGTCCAGCAACTTCCAGCTGCTGTCGAATTTTATCTGCAGCATTCGTCTTCGCTGGTCGTATCACTTCTACGGCTAGAACCTGAGCTGATGTTGTTGTTGTTGTTGTTCTGGTTTGCCTCTTAACCAGATTAGGCTTAACTTGTTTTTTCTTCTTTTTTGTTGACGTCATTGCGACATCAGCTGAAGTTATTGGTAGCCCATCAACCGATGGCACCACCTTTTTGGTCTCGTCTTCCATTGCCTGGGACACTTTCTCGCCTTCTGGGCTTTGTCTTTCCCAAAAAGTGTTGGTGAAGTCACCCAGGCCGGATTCGAACCTGGGTTCTTCTGCGCTGCGTCCGGCCACTCTTCCTCTAGAGCTATTCGCTTATATATGACTTGATGGGTTTTTGTGTATATATAGCTTTGGGCTGCTTGCCCAAAGATCTACAAATGTTTGAGCTTTTCAAAAAGCTTTTTTTATTGCATAATTAAATCCAATTTATGTTGGCTTTATAAAAAGCAAAAAAAAACAAATTTAATTATTTGCCTTTTGGCAAATAAAATAAGTATTTACTTTAATTACTTTATTTAATTAAATAAACACTTGAAAACATTTATTTTCACTGTGAAAGTCGTCAACAAAGCCTTCACTCTTCCACAGTTACTGATCGTCTGAAGGGAAGCGATGCTTTATCGGAGCCAAGCCCGTTGACAACAATCAAATATAACCCTACGATGATAGAGAAACATATTTGAGTCTGTTGTGACAACAACAAATAAATAAATTCTGAATCGCAGCCCAACAACATTCAGATATTCAGAATAACATAATCAAAGCAGAACAAAAAGAAAAACTGCACCATCAGCAAAACAACGAGTTGTAGTGCACGACGCACGAGCGCGAATATGAACCCTATTTTGTTTTGCAATGTATATTCAAACTATTTTATGTAAATATTATTTAAGTTACGCGTAACCAATAATTATGTATAAAAGAATCTATTTATTAAAATAAAACTTCACTTGCTATTACAAAGGCGAGCCATAACTACTTCTTTTATTTAGACTTCCCCCCACCAGTGGTAAGGGGTCTTTAAATTGAATTAGCCACTAAATCATTGGTCCTTCGAAAGGAAAGAACACAGTGAAGAATATAGCGTTACCAGGGCTACAAACATTGGTAGAAAAAAAGGTACTAAGAAAATAAAAGTGCAAAAGCGTTACCAGGGCTACAAACATTGGTAGAAAAAAAAATACGAAGAAAATAAAAGTACAAAAGCGTTATCAGGGCTATTAACACTGATATCTTAACTAAGAATTTGTGAAAATAATACAAAACAAAGAACAACGAAAGGAAAATAATGGAAGAAACTGGAGTTTTCATCATCGTCGCTAGGCAGAGAACACTAGTGGAGGAGCTGGAAGTCCAAATCCGCAACTTTGGAAAAGTCAGTGCGTCAAGAAAAACGCAAAAATACATAGATGAAAGGATTCAACGCTTGCAAACACTCTGGGAAGAGTTTGAACAAAACCATATAAAAATAACTCCTCATGTTAAACAATACACGCCTTACATGCAAAGGAATACCTTTCAAAAGGTGAAGAACTTGTATGAAGAACACAAGAAGGTGTTGGAAAGCTAACTGCACAGAATGTAGATGCAGAAAAAGAAAAACCTGTATCAAAAGTTTCTGGTACAGAAAAGAATTCTAAAGAAGTATCTTTAAAAGAAACCACTTTTGACAAAGAAGAAAATCATGAAAGCCTGAGAACGGTTCAAAACCAAAGGCTTAGAAAACTGCAACTTAAAATAAGCGAAGTTGTAGACACAATTGAAGAGTTTGAAGAGACCTTTGAAAATTACTCAAAGCCAATCTACGAATATCAAAAACAAATGCTGCTGGAACAACTACGGAACCTTACTGAGCTCCACGAAGATTATATTTCAAATGCAGATGAAGAAGATTTAAAGGTTGAATATGTAACCAAAAACCACTAAAAAGGAATTAAACAGGACATAAATAGATTCCTTCACCAAATGGCTACAAATTTAGGAGATACCCAGAGAAGAAAACAAGATGGGAGATACGATTCGAGACTTCCAAAGCTTAAAATTCCTACATTTAAAGGTAATTTTCTGGAATGGAAGTCGTTTTATGACTTATTTTCCACCATCATCCACGAAAAGAGCAGTCTAAGTACGACTAAAAAAATGGAGTATTTAAAAACCCATTTGGAGGGGGAACCTCTACATTTGATTCAACACTTTACTTTTTCCAGTGAAAATTACAACAGTGCTTGGGAGATACTGAAGTCCAGGTTCAACAATGAAAGGAAAATAGTGTCAATGCATATAGACAAAATGTTAAAAAGTGGACAACAAGGAAACACTCCATCCGCCAATACAATCAAAAATACTTTAGATGCGATTAAAGAAGGGTTGGCTGCTCTAAAAAATATGCGCTTCGATACCTGATCATGGAGTCCAATAATAGTACACCTTACTACAAAAACTCTTGATACAGAATGGAGAAATTTATTCGAGCAAGGTCTTACAGAGCCAAATAAAATGCCAGCTCTTAAGACACTGTTGGACATCTTGGAAAGGCGTTACCAGGCTTTGGAAGTACTCGCTCCCGCAAAAAAGGCTCAAAGATGTATTGATGAACCAAGACATGCAGTTCGGAACTTCCACATCGACTCTAAAGTGCTTCAGTGCCACATATGTAAGGTTGATTACGCAGTCTATATGTGTCCAACATTTTTAAAATCTACGTTGAAAGAAAGGTGGCAGCAATGTAAGCACGCTAAACTATGCACTAATTGCCTACGCCATGAGAAGCAATTTCAATGTTACAGCAAAAGAAATTGCCAACACTGCAACAAAAAACATCATTCGCTTCTACACATGGAATGGAGAGAAAGATTTCCGCAAACGAAAAAATCAGCAGAACCAGAGAATTCATCAAAAACGACGAAACAAGTAAACCACGGTGAGCAGAATCAAAGCGTCCTTATCGCAACCGCGGTATTGAATGAAAACAATGAAGAAAGTCTTGGTCAAGGTATAACCATACGAGCACTAATTGATCCTGGCTCACAAGCGTCATTAGTCACTGAGTCTGTTGCACAAACATTAAGACTAAAAATAAAAAACGCGTGTGTTGAAGTTTGTAGATTAGGCGCAACAAACGCTGGAACCACCAGGAACAAGGTTGACATTACAATATCTCCACGCTTTACGTCAAAGTTCAAACTCCAAATAGAGGCTCTTGTGCTACCCAAACTTACAAGTCAACTACCTTCCAAAACAACCAAAAACATTGAAATTGGAAGTTTCGATAAACGAGAGCTTGCTGATCCGTCGTTCAATGTGCCTGGACCCATTGACATGATTATTGGAGCCGATGCATTTGGTGAAATCATTCTTGATTGCATAAAGAGAGATGCTAGAAATTCACTGATAGCCCAGAGATCACAATTGGGCTGGCTGATATCAGGACGAACATCATCAGAAGTGGATTCAAATTACAGAGTGACAGGATTTGTGGCACAAACATCAATTGAGAAGCAGCTGGAGAAATTCAGGGAATTAGAAGAAGTAGCCCAACCAAGGTACCTGAAGGAAATTGATAAAAGGTGTGAAAAATTCTACAAGGATACACACTACCGAAAAGAAAATGGGAGGTATGTAGTAAAAATCCCATTTATCCAAGATGCCATGGAAAAACTTCAATTGGGATACACGAGGAATAGAGCGATTGCCCGATTTCGTCAGTTAGAAACACAATTAGCTAAAAATTTGGTTTTAAAAGCTGAATATTCAAAAGTGATTGACGAATTTATAGAGTTGGGTCATATGGTCAGCGCCCAGTCAACAAAGAATGACGGACTCTATTACATGCCTCATCATGCTGTCACTAAACCATCGAGTACAATTACAAAACTAAGAGTTGTATTTGATGACTCAGCTAAATCAACGACAGGAGTAAGCTTAAATGAGTTGATGATGATAGGACCCAAGATGACATCACAACGATATTGATGCGATGGAGGAAGCACAAATATGTGTTTACTTCGGACATAGAGAAAATGTACCGCCAAATTGATTTACAACGCATCTTATGGTGAAATTCTGTTGATCAGCCCATTAAAGAATACAAGCTTACAACGGTTATTTATGGAACAGCATCAGCACCATACCTAGCTGTTAAGACTCTCCAACAACTAGCTGAAGATGAAATCCATCTACCCAGTAGCCTCAAAAATAGTCAAACATGATTTTTACGTTGACGATGTCATGTTCGGAAGAGACACTATATCAGAGTGCAGAAGAGCTCAGAAAGAACTTGACGAGATGCTAAGAGGAGCAGGTTTTCAACTACACAAATGGGCTGCAAATGACAACAGACTACTTCAACATATACCGATAGAGTTACGTAATCAACAGAAAAAAGACGTAATGAAAGACGAAACTATCAAAACTGGGCATACACTGGAATCCCCTAAGTGACACTTTCCAATTCAAAGTGAACCTCGACACAAACCTTTCCACGGAAACACTTACCAAACGAAAGACCTTGTCCGAAATAGCCAAACTATATGATCCCCTTGGTTGGTTGGCTCCAGTGACAGTGGGAGCAAAGATTTTAATGCAACTTATCTGAAAACCTGAAGTCGGCTGGGATGAACAACTTCCATTGGAATTACAAAACCATTGGAACAAATTAAAGAAAAACCTTACGGCAGTCGAAGACATTCAAATCCCACGGTGGTTGGAATTCAGAAAGGATCAGAAAATTGAGCTTCATGGATTTTGCGATGCTTCTGAAGCAGCATAAGCAGCAGTAGTTTACTGTAGAGTGCTTATGCCAAATGGTTTTTTCGTTACAACTATGTTAACTGCAAAAACAAAGGTAGCACCAATTAGGAAAAAACTTCCTCTTCCGAAATAAGAGCTATGTGGAGCTCATCTCTTATCGAAGTTGCTTACAGACACAGTAAGAACTTTTGGCTCCCAAATTGCAGAAATATTTGCCAGGACGGACTCAACAATTACATTAGCTTGGATAAAGAAATGTCCATCGACTTGGAAGACATTCGTCGCTAACAGAGTGTCAGAAATCCAAGGAGCAACAAGGCCAACAAGTTGGCGACATGTAAGATCAGCCGATAATCCAGCTGACTGTGCTTCTAGAATATGAATTTGAAGAACAACAAACTGTGGTGGAGTGGGCCAAGATGGCTTCAAGAAGACGCCCTTTACTGGCCACAACAAGAAGTTGCAGCTATATCAGAGCCCGATATTCCGGAAGCAAAAAAAGTTATGACAATAGAGGTTAACGCAATCAACACCGTAGTCGAAAGATTCTCTTGTTATAATAAACTAATAAGAGTAGCTGCCTACTGCAAGAGATTCGTTTATAATCTTGCAGATTACAGTAGAGCACAGAAAATTCGGAACTAACCCCAAAACCGATAACATCAACAAAGAAACGAGCCATTTAACTGTCAAGGAGATACAAGCTCCTCGCAATGGCATCATCCGAGCTATTAAAAAAAGGGTGCTCTCCGAAGAAGTAGCATGTCTTAGAGATAGAAAAAATGTAAACAAGAGGAGTAAAATTCTGTCATTGAACCCAGTTTTGAACGAAGACGAAATCATAGTATTGGGTGGCCGATTGGAAAATGCGGAAATAACAAATTCAGAAAAACATCCGTTTATTTTACCGCACAACGAAAAGTTTACAAGTCTCTTGATTGAAAAGGCACATGAGCGCACCCTGCATGGTGGTATACGACTGACTCTTTCAAAAATAAGACAACATTTTTGGATACTTCAGGCAAAACGAGTTGTACGGCGAATAATCCATCAGTGTGTAAAATGATATCGTTTCAATGCACAATCAACTTCTCAACAGATGGGAGTACTGCCAGCGGCTAGAGTTACACCTTCAAGGCCCTTTACCCATACAGGAATTTATCATGCGGATCCTGTCCAAGTACTAGTCACCAAGGGACGAGGAAACAAATCTACAAAGGGCTACATAACAATATTTATTTGCTTAGCCACTAAAGCTGTCCACATTGAGCTGGTAAGTGATCTCAGCTTAGCAGCGTTCCTCGCAGCTTTAAAACGCTTCACATCAAGAAGAGGAATCTGTTCACATTTGTATAGTACATAGTTACTACGTTTGTTGGAGCCAACAAAGAAATTCAGCATCAGATGAAAGCCACAATTAAGCAATCCATTTGTTTAGTACATAGGTTCTACGTTTGTCGGAGCCAACAAAGAAATTCAGCATCAGATGAAAGCCACAATTAAGCAATCCGAAGAAGAAGCAGCATTAAACTTGCAATGGATGGAATCCAGTGGCACTTTATACCTCCTGCCGCGCCTCACTTTGGTGGAATATGGGAGGCCGGTGTTAAATCAATAAAATATCACCTCAAGCGAGTGATTGGAGACACAACGCTTACATTTGAAGAACTTACCACCCTTTTGACACAAATAGAAGCCTGTTTAAACTCTCGACAGCTAACAGCAGTTGAAAATGATGTTGATGACACCAGTATACTAACTCCTGGCCACTTTCTGGTTGGAAGTGCTTTGAACGCTGTTCATGACCCAAATAAAAAAAAAAAACTTGGTCCTCTGAATATCTGGTACAACTTCAACAACGGCAAAAATGGAAACAAAAAGAAGAAAATATTAAAATTGGTGACATTGTTCTTATTAAGGAAGATCGATTAACACCAACACCATGGAAGATGGGTAAAATATTTGATGTTCACCCAGGCAAAGATAATCAGGTTCGAGCTGCAACAGTATTTAGCAGCATCAAACACAGCAAAAGACCCATAACAAAATTATGTCGCTTACCAATAGAAACAAAACAACAGGAATCGTTACAGACATCAACAAACATCTCAATGGCAGCTACAACAAAAAATACAACTCCAACCAAAGTAAGCCCAATCTTGTGGATTTGCATAGAATTCGGCTTTTTAAACATGGTCAGTTCCCTGCCAACAACTTACTAGCACAAGGTAGAAATCACACCATTTGAAAGCCAACCAGGAATATATTTTGAGGATGTGGGACGAGCACGTCTCATTTCGAGCTCTTGGAAGACTATTGTCTTCTTCAACATGACAAACTATAGGTCAGAATTTGATGCCTACAAATTCTGCATTCAACAAATGGAGAAAATCTGTACGTCAACAGTAATACCGGAAATCATATCTAATATGTGTGTTGGAACACTTGGTCAATTCAAACGCCAACTTCATCAAATTGAGCTTAATAAAGAAGTGGTCTTGCATGCGAATGATGACTCAACGCATCGACCGAAACGCTTTCCATTTGACTTCGTTGGAACAGTCACGAACGAGCTGTTCGGAATATTAGATCAACGTTTTGCAAAACAGTACATGGAAACTATTGAAGCCATTCAAGCTCATGAGAAATCAAACAACAATAATTGACTCAACAGTCAATATATTTAAGAAGGAGCATATGGAGACAAAGAAAGAAATTGAATTGTTAAGCACTATTGTACAAAAACTCAGCAACGACACAGATAAGTACAACAACTTAAGATTGTTCTCATCAACTGCTTTGAACGCCATACTTATAATGTTAAACTATCAAGCAACACAAACTATATTGCTGGATATAGTTCTGTCGACCCATACTGGCAGAATACATCCACTTATTCTTACAGTACAACAATTCAAAGAGGAACTAACCAGAATCCATGACAATATACTAGGCTCATTGATGATACCTGGAGAGAGGCACCATGAATCAGTCCTGCAACTTTATAAAATACTGAGTCCAAGAGGAAGAGTAACTGGCAGCAACATAATCATAGAGATAACTCTTCCACTCCTGTATAATGAGGAATTTAAAATGTACAAAATCTTGCCAGTTCCAACCATGAACAATGGCAACTTCACGTGCATAATTCCATCTTTGGACTCCTTACTGATGAATCTTCAAGGAAATCATTTTTATCCTATGAACAAGGACGCATTTTTAGGTTGTCAGAAGAGACTGTCAGATACCTATTGGTGTAACCTGCAACACCCAATATACACATCTGCGGCTTCTGTCAGTTCTTGCGAAATAAATACTATGCAACACAAAAGGCAACTAATGGCTTCATATGTGACAAACAACATCCCAGCAAAGGCCTACTGGATCCAAATGCACGACCCAAATGCTTGGATATATAGCGTCCCAAATACTACAGTCGTAAACATCAATTGTCACCTCAATCCAGTCCCTACTATTCTAAAGGATAATGGAATACTGAAATTACCAGCAAGCTGCATGATCCATGACCAGACGATGACGATTGTTGGAAGACAAACAGTAACAAGCAGATTAACATCTTCATTCTTGCCATCATTCAACCTCTCTGAGCAGTTAACTTCAATTAACTACAAAAGAGAGCAACAACCAATTCAACATTCTGATATTGCTTTGGAGATCGCAAGAGTAGAACAAGCTATAGTTTTGCAAAAAGGTCAGGAATACATGCTGAACGAAATAAAAATTTATCGAATTCACCAATACTCACTGCTTGGAGTGAATGGATTCATGATCATAGGAGTCATCATAGCTATAATCTTTATCATCAGACGAAAAAGAGCACAACAGCCAAGGCCATCAATTAAAAGCACAGCTATACCAATGAGATCCTTCAACAAGCGACGAAACACCCAAACTTCCTTTGAAGACATCGGCTTCTGCGTTTCTTCAATCTGAGGGGCCCAGCATGTTGTGACAACAACAAATAAATAAATTCTGAATCGCAGCCCAACAACATTCAGATATTCAGAATAACATAATCAAAGCAGAATAAAAAGAAAAACTGCACCATCAGCAAAACAACGAGCTGTGAACCCAATTTTGTTTTGCAATGTATATTCAAACTATTTTATGTAAATATTATTTAAGTTACGCGTAAGCAATAATTATGTATAAAAGAATCTATTTATTAAAATAAAACTTCACTTGCTGTTACAACGGCGAACCATAACTACTTCTTTTATTTAGACTTCCCCCCACCAGTGGTAAGGGGTCTTTAAATTGAATTAGCCAATAAATCATTGGTCCTTCGAAAGGAAAGAACACAGTGAAGAATATAGCGTTACCAGGGCTACAAACATTGTTAGAAAAAAAAGTACTAAGAAAATAAAAGTGCAAAAGCGTTACCAGGGCTACAAACATTGGTAGAAAAAAAATTTATCAGGGCTATTAACACTGATATCTTAAGAAGAAAATCGTGAAAGCCTGAGAACGGTTCAAAACCAAACAAAACCAACAAAAAACATCATTCGCTTCTACACATGGAATGGAGAGAAAGATTTCCGCAAACGAAAAAATCAGCAGAACCAGAGAATTCATCAAAAACGACGAAACAAGTAAACCACGGTGAGCAGAATCAAAGCGTCCCTATCGCAACCGCGGTATTGAATGAAAACAATGAAGAAAGTCTTGGTCAAGGTATAACCATACGAGCACTAATTGATCCTGGCTCACAAGCGTCATTAGTCACTGAATCTGTTGCAAAAACATTAAGACTAAAAAGAAAAAACGTGTGTGTTGAAGATTGTGGATTAGGCGCATCAAACGCTGGAACCGCCAGGAACAAGGTTGACATTACAATATCTCCACGCTTTACGTCAAAGTTCAAACTCCAAAAAGAGGCTCTTGTGCTACCCAAACTTACAAGACAACTACCTTCCAAAACAACCAAAAACATTGAAATTGGAAGTTTCGATAAACTAGAACATAAAGAGAGATGCTAAAAATTCACTGATAGCCCAGAAATCACAATTGGGCTGGCTGATATCAGGACGAACATCATCAGAAGTGGATTCAAATTACAGAGTGACAGGATTTGTGGCACAAACATCAATTGAGAAGCAGCTGGAGAAATTCAGGGAATTAGAAGAAGTAGCCCATCCAAGGTACCTGAAGGAAATTGATAAAAGGTGTGAAAAATTCTACAAGGATACACACTACCGAAAAGAAAATGGGAGGTATGTAGTAAAAATCCCATTTAACCAAGATGCCATGGAAAAACTTCAATTGGGATACACGAGGAATAGAGCGATTGCCCGATTTCGTCAGTTAGAAACACAATTAGCTAAAAATTTGGTTTTAAAAGCTGAATATTCAAAAGTGATTGACGAATTTATAGAGCTGGGTCATATGGTCAGCGCCCAGTCAACAAAGAATGACGGACTCTATTACATGCCTCATCATGCTGTCATTAAACCATCGAGTACAATTACAAAACTAAGAGTTGTATTTGATGGCTCAGCTAAATCAACGACAGGAGTAAGCTTAAATGAGTTGATGATGATAGGACCCAAGATGACATCACAACGATATTGATGCGATGGAGGAAGCACAAATATGTGTTTACTTCGGACATAGAGAAAATGTACCGCCAAATTGATTTACAACGCATCTTATGGTGAAATTCTGTTGATCAGCCCATTAAAGAATACAAGCTTACAACGGTTATTTATGGAACAGCATCAGCACCATACCTAGCTGTTAAGACTCTCCAACAACTAGCTGAAGATGAAATCCATCTACCCAGTAGCCTCAAAAATAGTCAAACATGATTTTTATGTCCGGAAGAGACACTATATCAGAGTGCAGAAGAGCTCAGAAAGAACTTGACGAGATGCTAAGAGGAGCAGGTTTTCAACTGCACAAATGGGCTGCAAATGACAACAGACTACTTCAACATATACCGATAGAGTTACGTAATCAACAGAAAAAAGACGTAATGAAAGACGAAACTATCAAAACTTTGGGCATACACTGGAATCCCCTAAGTGACACTTTCCAATTCAAAGTGAACCTCGACACAAACCTTTCCACGGAAACACTTACCAAACGAAAGACCTTGTCCGAAATAGCCAAACTATATGATCCCCTTGGTTGGTTGGCTCCAGTGACAGTGGGAGCAAAGATTTTAATGCAACTTATCTGAAAATCTGAAGTCGGCTGGGATGAACAACTTCCATTGGAATTACAAAACCATTGGAACAAATTAAAGAAAAACCTTACGGCAGTCGAAGACATTCAAATCCCACGGTGGTTGGAATTCAGAAAGGATCAGAAAATTGAGCTTCATGGATTTTGCGATGCTTCTGAAGCAGCATACGCAGCAGTAGTTTACTGTAGAGTGCTTATGCCAAATGGTTTTTTCGTTACAACTATGTTAACTGCAAAAACAAAGGTAGCACCAATTAGGAAAAAACTTCCTCTTCCGAAATAAGAGCTATGTGGAGCTCATCTCTTATCGAAGTTGCTTACAGACACAGTAAGAACTTTTGGCTCCCAAATTGCAGAAATATTTGCCAGGACGGACTCAACAATTACATTAGCTTGGATAAAGAAATGTCCATCGACTTGGAAGACATTCGTCGCTAACAGAGTGTCAGAAATCCAAGAAGCAACAAGGCCAACAAGTTGGCGGCATGTAAGATCAGCCGATAATCCAGCTGACTGTGCTTCTAGAATATGAATTTGAAGAACAACAAACTGTGGTGGAGTGGGCCAAGATGGCTTCAAGAAGACGCCCTTTGCTGGCCACAACAAGAAGTTGCAGCTATATCAGAGCCCGATATTCCGGAAGCAAAAAAAGTTATGACAATAGAGGTTAACGCAATCAACACCGTAGTCGAAAGATTCTCTTGTTATAATAAACTAATAAGAGTAGCTGCCTACTGCAAGAGATTCGTTTATAATCTTGCAGATTACAGTAGAGCACAGAAAATTCGGAACTAACCCCAAAACCGATAACATCAACAAAGAAACGAGCCATTTAACTGTCAAGGAGATACAAGCTCCTCGCAATGGCATCATCCGAGCTATTAAAAAAAGGGTGCTCTCCGAAGAAGTAGCATGTCTTAGAGATAGAAAAAATGTAAACAAGAGGAGTAAAATTCTGTCATTGAACCCAGTTTTGAACGAAGACGAAATCATAGTATTGGGTGGCCGATTGGAAAATGCGGAAATAACAAATTCAGAAAAACATCCGGTTATTTTACCGCACAACGAAAAGTTTACAAGTCTCTTGATTGAAAAGGCACATGAGCGCACCCTGCATGGTGGTATACGACTGACTCTTTCAAAAATAAGACAACATTTTTGGATACTTCAGGCAAAACGAGTTGTACGGCGAATAATCCATCAGTGTGTAAAATGATATCGTTTCAATGCGCAATCAACTTCTCAACAGATGGGAGTACTGCCAGCGGCTAGAGTTACACCTTCAAGGCCCTTTACCCATACAGGAATTTATCATGCGGATCCTGTCCAAGTACTAGTCACCAAGGGACGAGGAAACAAATCTACAAAGGGCTAAATAACAATATTTATTTGCTTAGCCACTAAAGCTGTCCACATTGAGCTGGTAAGTGATCTCAGCTTAGCAGCGTTCCTCGCAGCTTTAAAACGCTTCACATCAAGAAGAGGAATCTGTTCACATTTGTATAGTACAGTACATTTGTATACTACGTTTGTTGGAGCCAACAAAGAAATTCAGCATCAGATGAAAGCCACAATTAACCAATCCATTTGTTTTGTACATAGGTTCTACGTTTGTCGGAGCCAACAAAGAAATTCAGCATCAGATGAAAGCCACAATTAAGCAATCCGAAGAAGAAGCAGCATTAAACTTGCAATGGATGGAATCCAGTGGCACTTTATACCTCCTGCCGCGCCTCACTTTGGTGGAATATGGGAGGCCGGTGTTAAATCAATAAAATATCACCTCAAGCGAGTGATTGGAGACACAACGCTTACATTTGAAGAACTTACCACCCTTTTGACACAAATAGAAGCCTGTTTAAACTCTCGACCGCTAACAGCAGTTGAAAATGATGTTGATGACACCAGTATACTAACTCCTGGCCACTTTCTGGTTGGAAGTGCTTTGAACGCTGTTCATGACCCAAATATAGATGAGACAAAAACATTTCGTTCTCGCTGGCAACTTTTGCAAAAAATTACTCAAGACTTTTATAAAACTTGGTCCTCTGAATATTTGGTACAACTTCAACAACGGCAAAAATGGAAACAAAAAGAAGAAAATATTAAAATTGGTGACATTGTTCTTATTAAGGAAGATCGATTAACACCAACAACATGGAAGATGGGTAAAATATTTGATGTTCACCCAGGCAAAGATAATCAGGTTCGAGCTGCAACAGTATTTAGCAGCATCAAACACAGCAAAAGACCCATAACAAAATTATGTCGCTTACCAATAGAAACAAAACAACAGGAATCGTTACAGACATCAACAAACATCTCAATGGCAGCTACAACAAAAAATACAACTCCAACCAAAGTAAGCCCAATCTTGTGGATTTGCATAGAATTCGGCTTTTTAAACATGGTCAGTTCCCTGCCAACAACTTACTAGCACAAGGTAGAAATCACACCATTTGAAAGCCAACCAGGAATATATTTTGAGGATGTGGGACGAGCACGTCTCATTTCGAGCTCTTGGAAGACTATTGTCTTCTTCAACATGACAAACTATAGGTCAGAATTTGATGCCTACAAATTCTGCATTCAACAAATGGAGAAAATCTGTACGTCAACAGTAATACCGGAAGTCATATCTAATATGTGTGTTGGAACACTTGGTCAATTCAAACGCCAACTTCATCAAATTGAGCTTAATAAAGAAGTGGTCTTGCATGCGAATGATGACTCAACGCATCGACCGAAACGCTTTCCATTTGACTTCGTTGGAACAGTCACGAACGAGCTGTTCGGAATATTAGATCAACGTTTTGCAAAACAGTACATGGAAACTATTGAAGCCATTCAAGCTCATGAGAAATCAAACAACAATAATTGACTCAACAGTCAATATATTTAAGAAGGAGCATATGGAGACAAAGAAAGAAATTGAATTGTTAAGCACTATTGTACAAAAACTCAGCAACGACACAGATAAGTACAACAACTTAAGATTGTTCTCATCAACTGCTTTGAACGCCATACTTATAATGTTAAACTATCAAGCAACACAAACTATATTGCTGGATATAGTTCTGTCGACCCATACTGGCAGAATACATCCACTTATTCTTACAGTACAACAATTCAAAGAGGAACTAACCAGAATCCATGACAATATACTAGGCTCATTGATGATACCTGGAGAGAGGCACCATGAATCAGTCCTGCAACTTTATAAAATACTGAGTCCAAGAGGAAGAGTAACTGGCAGCAACATAATCATAGAGATAACTCTTCCACTCCTGTATAATGAGGAATTTAAAATGTACAAAATCTTGCCAGTTCCAACCATGAACAATGGCAACTTCACGTGCATAATTCCATCTTTGGACTCCTTACTGATGAATCTTCAAGGAAATTATTTTTATCCTATGAACAAGGACGCATTTTTAGGTTGTCAGAAGAGACTGTCAGATACCTATTGGTGTAACCTGCAACACCCAATATACACATCTGCGGCTTCCGTCAGTTCTTGCGAAATAAATACTATTCAACACAAAAGGCAACTAATGGCAAACAACATCCCAGCAAAGGCCTAATGGATCCAAATGCACGACCCAAATGCTTGGATATATAGCGTCTCAAATACTACAGTCGTAAACATCAATTGTGACCTCAATCCAGTCCCTACTATTCTAAAGGATAGTGGAATACTGAAATTACCAGCAAGCTGCATGATCCATGACCAGACGATGACGATTGTTGGAAGACAAACAGTAACAAGCAGATTAACATCTTCATTCTTGCCATCATTCAACCTCTCTGAGCAGTTAACTTCATTTAGCTACAAAAGAGAGCAACAACCAATTCAACACTCTGATATTGCTTTGGAGATCGCAAGAGTAGAACAAGCTATAGTTTTGCAAAAAGGTCAGGAATACATGCTGAACGAAATAAAAATTTATCGAATTCACCAATACTCACTGCTTGGAGTGAATGGATTCATGATCATAGGAGTCATCATAGCTATAATCTTTATCATCAGACGAAAAAGAGCACAACAGCCAAGGCCATCAATTAAAACCACAGCTATACCAATGAGATCCTTCAACAAGCGACGAAACACCCAAACTTCCTTTGAAGACATCGGCTTCTGCGTTTCTTCAATCTGAGGGGCACAGCATGTTGTGACAACAACAAATAAATAAATTCTAAATCGCAGCCAAACAACATTCAGATATTCAGAATAACATAATCAAAGCAGAATAAAAAGAAAAACTGCACCATCAGCAAAACAACGAGCTGTGAACCCTATTTTGTTTTGCAATGTATATTCAAACTATTTTATGTAAATATTATTTAAGTTACGCGTAAGCAATAATTATGTATAAAAGAATCTATTTATTAAAATAAAACTTCACTTGCTGTTACAACGGCGAACCATAACTACTTCTTTTATTTAGACTTCCCCCCACCAGTGGTAAGGGGTCTTTAAATTGAATTAGCCAATAAATCATTGGTCCTTCGAAAGGAAAGAACACAGTGAAGAATATAGCGTTACCAGGGCTACAAACATTGTTAGAAAAAAAAGTGCAAAAGCGTTACCAGGGCTACAAACATTGGTAGAAAAAAAATTTATCAGGGCTATTAACACTGATATCTTAACTAAGAATTTGTGAAAATAATACAAAACTAAGAACAACGAAAGGAAAATAATGGAAGAAACTGGAGTTTTCATCATCGTCGCTAGGCAGAGAACACTAGTGGAGGAGCTGAAAGTCCAAATCCGCAACTTTGGAAAAGTCAGTGCGTCAAGAAAAACGCAAAAATACATAGATGAAAGGATTCAACGCTTGCAAACACTCTGGGAAGAGTTTAAACAAAACCATATAAAAATAACTCCTCATGTTAAACAAGACACGTCTTACATGCAAAGGAATACCTTTCAAAAGGTGAAGAACTTGTATGAAGAACACAAGAAGGTGTTGGAAAGCTTTGTCCGAACAATATCTGGATATGAGAAGCTAACTGCGTAGAATGTAGATGCAGAAAAAGAAAAACCTGTATCAAAAGTTTCTGGTACAGAAAAGAATTCTAAGGAAGTATCTTTAAAAGAAACCACTTTTGACAAAGAAGAAAATCGTGAAAGCCTGAGAACGGTTCAAAACCAAACAAAACCAACAAAAAACATCATTCGCTTCTACACATGGAATGGAGAGAAAGATTTCCGCAAACGAAAAAATCAGCAGAACCAGAGAATTCATCAAAAACGACGAAACAAGTAAACCACGGTGAGCAGAATCAAAGCGTCCTTATCGCAACCGCGGTATTGAATGAAAACAATGAAGAAAGTCTTGGTCAAGGTATAACCATACGAGCACTAATTGATCCTGGCTCACAAGCGTCATTAGTCACTGAATCTGTTGCAAAAACATTAAGACTAAAAAGAAAAAACGTGTGTGTTGAAGATTGTGGATTAGGCGCAACAAACGCTGGAACCGCCAGGAACAAGGTTGACATTACAATATCTCCACGCTTTACGTCAAAGTTCAAACTCCAAAAAGAGGCTCTTGTGCTACCCAAACTTACAAGACAACTACCTTCCAAAACAACCAAAAACATTGAAATTGGAAGTTTCGATAAACTAGAACATAAAGAGAGATGCTAGAAATTCACTGATAGCCCAGAGATCACAATTGGGCTGGCTGATATCAGGACGAACATCATCAGAAGTGGATTCAAATTACAGAGTGACAGGATTTGTGGCACAAACATCAATTGAGAAGCAGCTGGAGAAATTCAGGGAATTAGAAGAAGTAGCCTAACCAAGGTACCTGAAGGAAATTGATAAAAGGTGTGAAAAATTCTACAAGGATACACACTACCGAAAAGAAGATGGGAGGTATGTAGTAACAATCCCATTTAACCAAGATGCCATGGAAAAACTTTAATTGGGATACACGAGGAATAGAGCGATTGCCCGATTTCGTCAGTTAGAAACACAATTAGCTAAAAATTTGGTTTTAAAAGCTGAATATTCAAAAGTGATTGACGAATTTATAGAGTTGGGTCATATGGTCAGCGCCCAGTCAACAAAGAATGACGGACTCTATTACATGCCTCATCAAGCTGTCATTAAACCATCGAGTACAATTACAAAACTAAGAGTTGTATTTGATGGCTCAGCTAAATCAACGACAGGAGTAAGCTTAAATGAGTTGATGATGATAGGACCCAAGATGACATCACAACGATATTGATGCGATGGAGGAAGCACAAATATGTGTTTACTTCGGACATAGAGAAAATGTACCGCCAAATTGATTTACAACGCATCTTATGGTGAAATTCTGTTGATCAGCCCATTAAAGAATACAAGCTTACAACGGTTATTTATGGAACAGCATCAGCACCATACCTAGCTGTTAAGACTCTCCAACAACTAGCTGAAGATGAAATCCATCTACCCAGTAGCCTCAAAAATAGTCAAACATGATTTTTATGTCCGGAAGAGACACTATATCAGAGTGCAGAAGAGCTCAGAAAGAACTTGACGAGATGCTAAGAGGAGCAGGTTTTCAACTGCACAAATGGGCTGCAAATGACAACAGACTACTTCAACATATACCGATAGAGTTACGTAATCAACAGAAAAAAGACGTAATGAAAGACGAAACTATCAAAACTGGGCATACACTGGAATCCCCTAAGTGACACTTTCCAATTCAAAGTGAACCTCGACACAAACCTTTCCACGGAAACACTTACCAAACGAAAGACCTTGTCCGAAATAGCCAAACTATATGATCCCCTTGGTTGGTTGGCTCCAGTGACAGTGGGAGCAAAGATTTTAATGCAACTTATCTGAAAACCTGAAGTCGGCTGGGATGAACAACTTCCATTGGAATTACAAAACCATTGGAACAAATTAAAGAAAAACCTTACGGCAGTCGAAGACATTCAAATCCCACGGTGGTTGGAATTCAGAAAGGATCAGAAAATTGAGCTTCATGGATTTTGCGATGCTTCTGAAGCAGCATAAGCAGCAGTAGTTTACTGTAGAGTGCTTATGCCAAATGGTTTTTTCGTTACAACTATGTTAACTGCAAAAACAAAGGTAGCACCAATTAGGAAAAAACTTCCTCTTCCGAAATAAGAGCTATGTGGAGCTCATCTCTTATCGAAGTTGCTTACAGACACAGTAAGAACTTTTGGCTCCCAAATTGCAGAAATATTTGCCAGGACGGACTCAACAATTACATTAGCTTGGATAAAGAAATGTCCATCGACTTGGAAGACATTCGTCGCTAACAGAGTGTCAGAAATCCAAGGAGCAACAAGGCCAACAAGTTGGCGACATGTAAGATCAGCCGATAATCCAGCTGACTGTGCTTCTAGAATATGAATTTGAAGAACAACAAACTGTGGTGGAGTGGGCCAAGATGGCTTCAAGAAGACGCCCTTTACTGGCCACAACAAGAAGTTGCAGCTATATCAGAGCCCGATATTCCGGAAGCAAAAAAAGTTATGACAATAGAGGTTAACGCAATCAACACCGTAGTCGAAAGATTCTCTTGTTATAATAAACTAATAAGAGTAGCTGCCTACTGCAAGAGATTCGTTTATAATCTTGCAGATTACAGTAGAGCACAGAAAATTCGGAACTAACCCCAAAACCGATAACATCAACAAAGAAACGAGCCATTTAACTGTCAAGGAGATACAAGCTCCTCGCAATGGCATCATCCGAGCTATTAAAAAAAGGGTGCTCTCCGAAGAAGTAGCATGTCTTAGAGATAGAAAAAATGTAAACAAGAGGAGTAAAATTCTGTCATTGAACCCAGGTTTGAACGAAGACGAAATCATAGTATTGGGTGGCCGATTGGAAAATGCGGAAATAACAAATTCAGAAAAACATCCGGTTATTTTACCGCACAACGAAAAGTTTACAAGTCTCTTGATTGAAAAGGCACATGAGCGCACCCTGCATGGTGGTATACGACTGACTCTTTCAAAAATAAGACAACATTTTTGGATACTTCAGGCAAAACGAGTTGTACGGCGAATAATCCATCAGTGTGTAAAATGATATCGTTTCAATGCACAATCAACTTCTCAACAGATGGGAGTACTGCCAGCGGCTAGAGTTACACCTTCAAGGCCCTTTACCCATACAGGAATTTATCATGCGGATCCTGTCCAAGTACTAGTCACCAAGGGACGAGGAAACAAATCTACAAAGGGCTACATAACAATATTTATTTGCTTAGCCACTAAAGCTGTCCACATTGAGCTGGTAAGTGATCTCAGCTTAGCAGCGTTCCTCGCAGCTTTAAAACGCTTCACATCAAGAAGAGGAATCTGTTCACATTTGTATAGTACATAGTTACTACGTTTATTGGAGCCAACAAAGAAATTCAGCATCAGATGAAAGCCACAATTAAGCAATCCATTTGTTTAGTACATAGGTTCTACGTTTGTCGGAGCCAACAAAGAAATTCAGCATCAGATGAAAGCCACAATTAAGCAATCCGAAGAAGAAGCAGCATTAAACTTGCAATGGATGGAATCCAGTGGCACTTTATACCTCCTGCCGCGCCTCACTTTGGTGGAATATGGGAGGCCGGTGTTAAATCAATAAAATATCACCTCAAGCGAGTGATTGGAGACACAACGCTTACATTTGAAGAACTTACCACCCTTTTGACACAAATAGAAGCCTGTTTAAACTCTCGACAGCTAACAGCAGTTGAAAATGATGTTGATGACACCAGTATACTAACTCCTGGCCACTTTCTGGTTGGAAGTGCTTTGAACGCTGTTCATGACCCAAATATAGATGAGACAAAAACATTTCGTTCTCGCTGGCAACTTTTGCAAAAAATTACTCAAGACCTTTATAAAACTTGGTCCTCTGAATATCTGGTACAACTTCAACAACGGCAAAAATGGAAACAAAAAGAAGAAAATATTAAAATTGGTGACATTGTTCTTATTAAGGAAGATCGATTAACACCAACACCATGGAAGATGGGTAAAATATTTGATGTTCACCCAGGCAAAGATAATCAGGTTCGAGCTGCAACAGTATTTAGCAGCATCAAACACAGCAAAAGACCCATAACAAAATTATGTCGCTTACCAATAGAAACAAAACAACAGGAATCGTTACAGACATCAACAAACATCTCAATGGCAGCTACAACAAAAAATACAACTCCAACCAAAGTAAGCCCAATCTTGTGGATTTGCATAGAATTCGGCTTTTTAAACATGGTCAGTTCCCTGCCAACAACTTACTAGCACAAGGTAGAAATCACACCATTTGAAAGCCAACCAGGAATATATTTTGAGGATGTGGGACGAGCACGTCTCATTTCGAGCTCTTGGAAGACTATTGTCTTCTTCAACATGACAAACTATAGGTCAGAATTTGATGCCTACAAATTCTGCATTCAACAAATGGAGAAAATCTGTACGTCAACAGTAATACCGGAAGTCATATCTAATATGTGTGTTGGAACACTTGGTCAATTCAAACGCCAACTTCATCAAATTGAGCTTAATAAAGAAGTGGTCTTGCATGCGAATGATGACTCAACGCATCGACCGAAACGCTTTCCATTTGACTTCGTTGGAACAGTCACAAACGAGCTGTTCGGAATATTAGATCAACGTTTTGCAAAACAGTACATGGAAACTATTGAAGCCATTCAAGCTCATGAGAAATCAAACAACAATAATTGACTCAACAGTCAATATATTTAAGAAGGAGCATATGGAGACAAAGAAAGAAATTGAATTGTTAAGCACTATTGTACAAAAACTCAGCAACGACACAGATAAGTACAACAACTGAAGATTGTTCTCATCAACTGCTTTGAACGCCATACTTATAATGTTAAACTATCAAGCAACACAAACTATATTGCTGGATATAGTTCTGTCGACCCATACTGGCAGAATACATCCACTTATTCTTACAGTACAACAATTCAAAGAGGAACTAACCAGAATCCATGACAATATACTAGGCTCATTGATGATACCTGGAGAGAGGCACCATGAATCAGTCCTGCAACTTTATAAAATACTGAGTCCAAGAGGAAGAGTAACTGGCAGCAACATAATCATAGAGATAACTCTTCCACTCCTGTATAATGAGGAATTTAAAATGTACAAAATCTTGCCAGTTCCAACCATGAACAATGGCAACTTTACGTGCATAATTCCATCTTTGGACTACTTACTGATGAATCTTCAAGGAAATTATTTTTATCCTATGAACAAGGACGCATTTTTAGGTTGTCAGAAGAGACTGTCAGATACCTATTGGTGTAACCTGCAACACCCAATATACACATCTGCGGCTTCCGTCAGTTCTTGCGAAATAAATACTATTCAACACAAAAGGCAACTAATGGCAAACAACATCCCAGCAAAGGCCTAATGGATCCAAATGCACGACCCAAATGCTTGGATATATAGCGTCTCAAATACTACAGTCGTAAACATCAATTGTGACCTCAATCCAGTCCCTACTATTCTAAAGGATAGTGGAATACTGAAATTACCAGCAAGCTGCATGATCCATGACCAGACGATGACGATTGTTGGAAGACAAACAGTAACAAGCAGATTAACATCTTCATTCTTGCCATCATTCAACCTCTCTGAGCAGTTAACTTCATTTAACTACAAAAGAGAGCAACAACCAATTCAACACTCTGATATTGCTTTGGAGATCGCAAGAGTAGAACAAGCTATAGTTTTGCAAAAAGGTCAGGAATACATGCTGAACGAAATAAAAATTTATCGAATTCACCAATACTCACTGCTTGGAGTGAATGGATTCATGATCATAGGAGTCATCATAGCTATAATCTTTATCATCAGACGAAAAAGAGCACAACAGCCAAGGCCATCAATTAAAACCACAGCTATACCAATGAGATCCTTCAACAAGCGACGAAACACCCAAACTTCCTTTGAAGACATCGGCTTCTGCGTTTCTTCAATCTGAGGGGCACAGCATGTTGTGACAACAACAAATAAATAAATTCTAAATCGCAGCCAAACAACATTCAGATATTCAGAATAACATAATCAAAGCAGAATAAAAAGAAAAACTGCACCATCAGCAAAACAACGAGCTGTGAACCCTATTTTGTTTTGCAATGTATATTCAAACTATTTTATGTAAATATTATTTAAGTTACGCGTAAGCAATAATTATGTATAAAAGAATCTATTTATTAAAATAAAACTTCACTTGCTGTTACAACGGCGAACCATAACTACTTCTTTTATTTAGACTTCCCCCCACCAGTGGTAAGGGGTCTTTAAATTGAATTAGCCAATAAATCATTGGTCCTTCGAAAGGAAAGAACACAGTGAAGAATATAGCGTTACCAGGGCTACAAACATTGTTAGAAAAAAAAGTGCAAAAGCGTTACCAGGGCTACAAACATTGGTAGAAAAAAAATTTATCAGGGCTATTAACACTGATATCTTAACTAAGAATTTGTGAAAATAATACAAAACTAAGAACAACGAAAGGAAAATAATGGAAGAAACTGGAGTTTTCATCATCGTCGCTAGGCAGAGAACACTAGTGGAGGAGCTGAAAGTCCAAATCCGCAACTTTGGAAAAGTCAGTGCGTCAAGAAAAACGCAAAAATACATAGATGAAAGGATTCAACGCTTGCAAACACTCTGGGAAGAGTTTAAACAAAACCATATAAAAATAACTCCTCATGTTAAACAAGACACGTCTTACATGCAAAGGAATACCTTTCAAAAGGTGAAGAACTTGTATGAAGAACACAAGAAGGTGTTGGAAAGCTTTGTCCGAACAATATCTGGATATGAGAAGCTAACTGCGTAGAATGTAGATGCAGAAAAAGAAAAACCTGTATCAAAAGTTTCTGGTACAGAAAAGAATTCTAAGGAAGTATCTTTAAAAGAAACCACTTTTGACAAAGAAGAAAATCGTGAAAGCCTGAGAACGGTTCAAAACCAAACAAAACCAACAAAAAACATCATTCGCTTCTACACATGGAATGGAGAGAAAGATTTCCGCAAACGAAAAAATCAGCAGAACCAGAGAATTCATCAAAAACGACGAAACAAGTAAACCACGGTGAGCAGAATCAAAGCGTCCTTATCGCAACCGCGGTATTGAATGAAAACAATGAAGAAAGTCTTGGTCAAGGTATAACCATACGAGCACTAATTGATCCTGGCTCACAAGCGTCATTAGTCACTGAATCTGTTGCAAAAACATTAAGACTAAAAAGAAAAAACGTGTGTGTTGAAGATTGTGGATTAGGCGCAACAAACGCTGGAACCGCCAGGAACAAGGTTGACATTACAATATCTCCACGCTTTACGTCAAAGTTCAAACTCCAAAAAGAGGCTCTTGTGCTACCCAAACTTACAAGACAACTACCTTCCAAAACAACCAAAAACATTGAAATTGGAAGTTTCGATAAACTAGAACATAAAGAGAGATGCTAGAAATTCACTGATAGCCCAGAGATCACAATTGGGCTGGCTGATATCAGGACGAACATCATCAGAAGTGGATTCAAATTACAGAGTGACAGGATTTGTGGCACAAACATCAATTGAGAAGCAGCTGGAGAAATTCAGGGAATTAGAAGAAGTAGCCTAACCAAGGTACCTGAAGGAAATTGATAAAAGGTGTGAAAAATTCTACAAGGATACACACTACCGAAAAGAAGATGGGAGGTATGTAGTAACAATCCCATTTAACCAAGATGCCATGGAAAAACTTTAATTGGGATACACGAGGAATAGAGCGATTGCCCGATTTCGTCAGTTAGAAACACAATTAGCTAAAAATTTGGTTTTAAAAGCTGAATATTCAAAAGTGATTGACGAATTTATAGAGTTGGGTCATATGGTCAGCGCCCAGTCAACAAAGAATGACGGACTCTATTACATGCCTCATCAAGCTGTCATTAAACCATCGAGTACAATTACAAAACTAAGAGTTGTATTTGATGGCTCAGCTAAATCAACGACAGGAGTAAGCTTAAATGAGTCGATTGGAAAATGCGGAAATATTAAATTCAGAAAAACATCCGGTTATTTTACCGCTCAACGAAAAGTTTACAAGTCTCTTGATTGAAAAGGCACATGAGCGCACCCTGCATGGTGGTATACGACTGACTCTTTCAAAAATAAGACAACATTTTTGGATACTTCAGGCAAAACGAGTTGTACGGCGAATAATCCATCAGTGTGTAAAATGATATCGTTTCAATGCACAATCAACTTCTCAACAGATGGGAGTACTGCCAGCGGCTAGAGTTACACCTTCAAGGCCCTTTACCCATACAGGAATTTATCATGCGGATCCTGTCCAAGTACTAGTCACCAAGGGACGAGGAAACAAATCTACAAAGGGCTACATAGCAATATTTATTTGCTTAGCCACTAAAGCTGTCCGCATTGAGCTGGTAAGTGATCTCAGCTTAGCAGCGTTCCTCGCAGCTTTAAAACGCTTCACATCAAGAAGAGGAATCTGTTCACATTTGTATAGTACATAGTTACTACGTTTGTTGGAGCCAACAAAGAAATTCAGCATCAGATGAAAGCCACAATTAAGCAATCCATTTGTTTAGTACATAGGTTCTACGTTTGTCGGAGCCAACAAAGAAATTCAGCATCAGATGAAAGCCACAATTAAGCAATCCGAAGAAGAAGCAGCATTAAACTTGCAATGGATGGAATCCAGTGGCACTTTATACCTCCTGCCGCGCCTCACTTTGGTGGAATATGGGAGGCCGGTGTTAAATCAATAAAATATCACCTCAAGCGAGTGATTGGAGACACAACGCTTACATTTGAAGAACTTACCACCCTTTTGACACAAATAGAAGCCTGTTTAAACTCTCGACCGCTAACAGCAGTTGAAAATGATGTTGATGACACCAGTATACTAACTCCTGGCCACTTTCTGGTTGGAAGTGCTTTGAACGCTGTTCATGACCCAAATATAGATGAGACAAAAACATTTCGTTCTCGCTGGCAACTTTTGCAAAAAATTACTCAAGACTTTTATAAAACTTGGTCCTCTGAATATTTGGTACAACTTCAACAACGGCAAAAATGGAAACAAAAAGAAGAAAATATTAAAATTGGTGACATTGTTCTTATTAAGGAAGATCGATTAACACCAACAACATGGAAGATGGGTAAAATATTTGATGTTCACCCAGGCAAAGATAATCAGGTTCGAGCTGCAACAGTATTTAGCAGCATCAAACACAGCAAAAGACCCATAACAAAATTATGTCGCTTACCAATAGAAACAAAACAACAGGAATCGTTACAGACATCAACAAACATCTCAATGGCAGCTACAACAAAAAATACAACTCCAACCAAAGTAAGCCCAATCTTGTGGATTTGCATAGAATTCGGCTTTTTAAACATGGTCAGTTCCCTGCCAACAACTTACCAGCACAAGGTAGAAATCACACCATTTGAAAGCCAACCAGGAATATATTTTGAGGATGTGGGACGAGCACGTCTCATTTCGAGCTCTTGGAAGACTATTGTCTTCTTCAACATGACAAACTATAGGTCAGAATTTGATGCCTACAAATTCTGCATTCAACAAATGGAGAAAATCTGTACGTCAACAGTAATACCGGAAGTCATATCTAATATGTGTGTTGGAACACTTGGTCAATTCAAACGCCAACTTCATCAAATTGAGCTTAATAAAGAAGTGGTCTTGCATGCGAATGATGACTCAACGCATCGACCGAAACGCTTTCCATTTGACTTCGTTGGAACAGTCACGAACGAGCTGTTCGGAATATTAGATCAACGTTTTGCAAAACAGTACATGGAAACTATTGAAGCCATTCAAGCTCATGAGAAATCAAACAACAATAATTGACTCAACAGTCAATATATTTAAGAAGGAGCATATGGAGACAAAGAAAGAAATTGAATTGTTAAGCACTATTGTACAAAAACTCAGCAACGACACAGATAAGTACAACAACTTAAGATTGTTCTCATCAACTGCTTTGAACGCCATACTTATAATGTTAAACTATCAAGCAACACAAACTATATTGCTGGATATAGTTCTGTCGACCCATACTGGCAGAATACATCCACTTATTCTTACAGTACAACAATTCAAAGAGGAACTAACCAGAATCCATGACAATATACTAGGCTCATTGATGATACCTGGAGAGAGGCACCATGAATCAGTCCTGCAACTTTATAAAATACTGAGTCCAAGAGGAAGAGTAACTGGCAGCAACATAATCATAGAGATAACTCTTCCACTCCTGTATAATGAGGAATTTAAAATGTACAAAATCTTGCCAGTTCCAACCATGAACAATGGCAACTTCACGTGCATAATTCCATCTTTGGACTCCTTACTGATGAATCTTCAAGGAAATTATTTTTATCCTATGAACAAGGACGCATTTTTAGGTTGTCAGAAGAGACTGTCAGATACCTATTGGTGTAACCTGCAACACCCAATATACACATCTGCGGCTTCCGTCAGTTCTTGCGAAATAAATACTATTCAACACAAAAACAACTAATGGCAAACAACATCCCAGCAAAGGCCTAATGGATCCAAATGCACGACCCAAATGCTTGGATATATAGCGTCTCAAATACTACAGTCGTAAACATCAATTGTGACCTCAATCCAGTCCCTACTATTCTAAAGGATAGTGGAATACTGAAATTACCAGCAAGCTGCATGATCCATGACCAGACGATGACGATTGTTGGAAGACAAACAGTAACAAGCAGATTAACATCTTCATTCTTGCCATCATTCAACCTCTCTGAGCAGTTAACTTCATTTAACTACAAAAGAGAGCAACAACCAATTCAACACTCTGATATTGCTTTGGAGATCGCAAGAGTAGAACAAGCTATAGTTTTGCAAAAAGGTCAGGAATACATGCTGAACGAAATAAAAATTTATCGAATTCACCAATACTCACTGCTTGGAGTGAATGGATTCATGATCATAGGAGTCATCATAGCTATAATCTTTATCATCAGACGAAAAAGAGCACAACAGCCAAGGCCATCAATTAAAACCACAGCTATACCAATGAGATCCTTCAACAAGCGACGAAACACCCAAACTTAATTTGAAGACATCGGCTTCTGCGTTTCTTCAATCTGAGGGGCACAGCATGTTGTGACAACAACAAATAAATAAATTCTAAATCGCAGCCAAACAACATTCAGATATTCAGAATAACATAATCAAAGCAGAATAAAAAGAAAAACTGCACCATCAGCAAAACAACGAGCTGTGAACCCTATTTTGTTTTGCAATGTATATTCAAACTATTTTATGTAAATATTATTTAAGTTACGCGTAAGCAATAATTATGTATAAAAGAATCTATTTATTAAAATAAAACTTCACTTGCTGTTACAACGGCGAACCATAACTACTTCTTTTATTTAGACTTCCCCCCACCAGTGGTAAGGGGTCTTTAAATTGAATTAGCCAATAAATCATTGGTCCTTCGAAAGGAAAGAACACAGTGAAGAATATAGCGTTACCAGGGCTACAAACATTGTTAGAAAAAAAAGTGCAAAAGCGTTACCAGGGCTACAAACATTGGTAGAAAAAAAATTTATCAGGGCTATTAACACTGATATCTTAACTAAGAATTTGTGAAAATAATACAAAACTAAGAACAACGAAAGGAAAATAATGGAAGAAACTGGAGTTTTCATCATCGTCGCTAGGCAGAGAACACTAGTGGAGGAGCTGAAAGTCCAAATCCGCAACTTTGGAAAAGTCAGTGCGTCAAGAAAAACGCAAAAATACATAGATGAAAGGATTCAACGCTTGCAAACACTCTGGGAAGAGTTTAAACAAAACCATATAAAAATAACTCCTCATGTTAAACAAGACACGTCTTACATGCAAAGGAATACCTTTCAAAAGGTGAAGAACTTGTATGAAGAACACAAGAAGGTGTTGGAAAGCTTTGTCCCAACAATATCTGGATATGAGAAGCTAACTGCACAGAATGTAGATTCAGAAAAAGAAAAACCTGTATCAAAAGTTTCTGGTACAGAAAAGAATTCTAAGGAAGTATCTTTAAAAGAAACCACTTTTGACAAAGAAGAAAATCGTGAAAGCCTGAGAACGGTTCAAAACCAAAGGCTTAGAAAACTGCAACTTAAAATAAGCGCAGCAATTTCAATGTAACAGCAAAAGAAATTGCCAACACTGCAACAAAAAACATCATTCGCTTCTACACATGGAATGGAGAGAAAGATTTCCGCAAACGAAAAAATCAGAAGAACCAGAGAATTCATCAAAAACGACGAAGCAAGTAAACCACGGTGAGCAGAATCAAAGCGTCCTTGTCGCAACCGCGGTATTGAATGAAAACAATGAAGAAAGTCTTGGTCAAGGTATAACCATACGAGCACTAATTGATCCTGGCTCACAAGCGTCATTAGTCACTGAATCTGTTGTAAAAACATTAAGACTAAAAAGAAAAAACGTGTGTGTTGAAGATTGTGGATTAGGCGCAACAAACGCTGGAACCGCCAGGAACAAGGTTGACATTACAATATCTCCACGCTTTACGTCAAAGTTCAAACTCCAAATAGAGGCTCTTGTGCTACCCAAACTTACAAAACAACTACCTTCCAAAACAACCAAAAACATTGAAATTGGAATTTTCGATAAACTAGAGCATAAAGAGAGATGCTAGAAATTCACTGATAGCCCAGAGATCACAATTGGGCTGGCTGATATCAGGACGAACATCATCAGAAGTGGATTCAAATTACAGAGTGACAGGATTTGTGGCACAAACATCAATTGAGAAGCAGCTGGAGAAATTCAGGGAATTAGAAGAAGTAGCCCAACCAAGGTACCTGAAGGAAATTGATAAAAGGTGTGAAAAATTCTACAAGGATACACACTACCGAAAAGAAGATGGGAGGTATGTAGTAAAAATCCTATTTAACGAAGATGCCATGGAAAAACTTCAATTGGGATACAGGAGGATTAGAGCGATTGCCCGATTTCGTCAGTTAGAAACACAATTAGCTAAAAATTTGGTTTTAAAAGCTGAATATTCAAAAGTGATTGACGAATTTATAGAGTTGGGTCATATGGTCAGCGCCCAGTCAACAAAGAATGACGGACTCTATTACATGCCTCATCATGCTGTCATTAAACCATCGACTACAATTACAAAACTAAGAGTTGTATTTGATGACTCAGCTAAATCAACGACAGGAGTAAGCTTAAATGAGTTGATGATGATAAGACCCAAGATGACATCACAAATATGTGTTTACTTCGGACATAGAGAAAATGTAGCGCCAAATTGATTTACAACGCATCTTATGGTGAAATTCTGTTGATCAACCCATTAAAGAATACAAGCTTACAACGGTTATTTATGGAACAGCATCAGCACCATACCTAGCTGTTAAGACTCTCCAACAACTAGCTGAAGATGAAATCCATCTACCCAGTAGCCTCAAAAATAGTCAAACATGATTTTTACGTTAACGATGTCATGTCTGGAAGAGACACTATATCAGAGTGCAGAAGAGCTCAGAAAGAACTTGACGAGATGCTAAGAGGAGCAGGTTTTCAACTGCACAAATGGGCTGCAAATGACAACAGACTACTTCAACATATACCGATAGAGTTACGTAATCAACAGAAAAAAGACGTAATGAAAGAAGAAACTATCAAAACTTTGGGCATACACTGGAATGCACAATCAACTTCTCAACAGATGGGAGTACTGCCAGCGGCTAGAGTTACACTTTCTAGGCCCTTTACCTATACTGGTAAGTGATCTCAGCTCAGCAGTGATCCTCGCAGGTTTTAAACGCTTCACATCAAGACGAGGAATTTGTTCACATTTGTATAGTACATAGGTACTACGTTTGTCGGAGCCAACAAAGAAATTCAGCATCAGACGAAAGCCACAATTAAGCAATCCATTTGTTTAGTACATAGGTACTACGTTTGTCGGAGCCAACACAGAAATTCAGCATCAGATGAAAGCCACAATTAAGCAATCCGAAGAAGAAGAAGCATCAAACTTGCAATGGATGGAATCCAGTGGCACTTTAAACCTCCTGCCGCGCCTCACTTTGGTGGAATATGGGAGGCCGGTGTTAAATCAATGAAATATCACCTCAAGCGAGTGATTGGAGACACAACGCTTACATTTGAAGAACTTACCACCCTTTTGACACAAATAGAAGCCTGTTTAAACTCTCGACCGCTAACAGCAGTTGAAAATGATGTTGATGACACCAGTATACTAACTCCTGGCCACTTTCTGGTTGGAAGTGCTTTGAACGCTGTTCATGACCCAAATATAGATGAGAAAAAAACATTTCGTTCTCGCTGGCAACTTTTGCAAAAAATTACTCAAGACTATTATAAAACTTGGTCCCCTGAATATCTGGTACAACTTCAACAACCGCAAAGCTGGAAACAAAAAGAAGAAAATATTAAAATTGGTGACATTGTTCTTATTAAGGAAGATCGATTACCACCAACAACATGGAAGATGGGTAAAATATTTGATGTTCACCCAGGCAAAGATAATCAGGTTCGAGCTGCAACAGTATTTAGCAGCAACAAACACAGCAAAAGACCCATAACAAAATTATTTCGCTTACCAATAGAAACAAAACAACAGGAATCGTTACAGACATCAACAAACATCTCAATGGCAGCTACAACAAAAAATACAACTCCAACCAAAGTAAGCCCAATCTTGTGGATTTGCATAGAATTCGGCTTTTTAAACATGGTCAGTTCCCTGCCAACAACTTACCAGCACAAGGTAGAAATCACACCATTTGAAAGCCAACCAGGAATATATTTTGAGGATGTGGGACGAGCACGTCTCATTTCGAGCTCTTGGAAGACTATTGTCTTCTTCAACATGACAAACTATAGGTCAGAATTTGATGCCTACAAATTCTGCATTCAACAAATGGAGAAAATCTGTACGTCAACAGTAATACCGGAAGTCATATCTAATATGTGTGTTGGAACACTTGGTCAATTCAAACGCCAAAATTGAGCTTACTAACAAAGTGCTCTTGCATGCGAATGATGACTCAACGCATCGACCGAAACGCTTTCCATTTGACTTCGTTGAAACAGTCACGAACGAGCTGTTCGGAATATTAGATCAACGTTTTGCAAAACAGTACATGGAAACTATTGAAGCCATTCAAGCTCATGAGAAATCAAACAACAATAATTGACTCAACAGTCAATATATTTAAGAAGGAGCATATGGAGACAAAGAAAGAAATTGAATTGTTAAGCACCATTGTACAAAAACTCAGCAACGACACAGATAAGTACAACAACTTAAGATTGTTCTCATCAACTGCTTTGAACGCCATACTTATAATGTTAAACTATCAAGCAACACAAACTATATTGCTGGATATAGTTCTGTCGACCCATACTGGCAGAATACATCCACTTATTCTTACAGTACAACAATTCAAAGAGGAACTAACCAGAATCCATGACAATATACTACGCTCATTGATGATACCTGGAGAGAGGCACCATGAATCAGTCCTGCAACTTTATAAAATACTGAGTCCAAGAGGAAGAGTAACTGGCAGCAACATAATCATAGAGATAACTCTTCCACTCCTGTATAATGAGGAATTTAAAATGTACAAAATCTTGCCAGTTCCAACCATGAACAATGGCAACTTCACGTGCATAATTCCATCTTTGGACTACTTACTGATGAATCTTCAAGGAAATCATTTTCATCCTATGAACAAGGACATTTTTAGGTTGTCAGAAGAGACTGTCAGATACCTATTGGTGTAACCTGCAACACCCAATATACACATCTGCGGCTTCCGTTAGTTCTTGCGAAATATATACTATGCAACACAAAAGGCAACTAATAGCTTCATATGTGACAAACAACATCCCAGCAAAGGCCTACTGGATCCAAATGCACGACCCAAATGCTTGGATATATAGCGTCCCAAATACTACAGTCGTAAACATCAATTGTCACCTCAATCCAGTCCCTACTATTCTAAAGGATAGTGGAATACTGAAATTACCAGCAAGCTGCATGATCCATGACCAGACGATGACGATTGTTGGAAGACAAACACTAACAAGCAGATTAACATCTTCATTCTTGCCATCATTCAACCTCTCTGAGCAGTTAACTTCATTTAACTATTAACTACAAAAGAGAGCAACAACCAATTCAACACTCTGATATTGCTTTGGAGATCGCAAGAGTAGAACAAGCTATAGTTTTGCAAAAATGTCAGGAATACATGCTGAACGAAATAAAAACTCATCGAATTCACCAATACTCACTGCTTGGAGTGAATGGATTCATGATCATAGGAGTCATCATAGCTATAATCTTTATCATCAGACGAAAAAGAGCACAACAGCCAAGGCCATCAATTAAAACCACAGCTATACCAATGAGATCCTTCAACAAGCGACGAAACACCCAAACTTCCTTTGAAAACATCGGCTTCTGCGTTTCTTCAATCTGAGGGGCCCCGCATGTTGTGACGCCTACTAAGCGTTTGGCTAATCCTCTTTAAATATGGAATACATATATAAGTTTATTTAGACATTCGACAGAGGATTTTTTTATTTATTTTCAAAAACGACTCCAGTAATTTTCTTTGTAAATAATCAATATGCATTAAATTTTGGTGAAAAAAAAATGTATGACGTTGGGCTAAAACCGGTACTCCCATAGGATCTTTTTTTGTCATCGACTTTCCTGAGAACTGGTTAGGTAACCGATTACAACCAGAATTGATATTCATGAAAATGTAAGTAGCCTAAGTAATCTTACACTAAAATATTTTCGAAAACTTTTTTTTTGTGTTTTTTTAATATTTAAAAAAAAAATATTTTTAAACAACCAATATATTGAAAACGGGTAGGTGGATTTTTACTTGCGATTAAAGCTACTATAAGGCAAGTTTAGGATTCATGAACATGAAAAATATGAGATAACAATCAAACATGACATTACGAGGCAAGAGTACGATAACTTTGGGGCTGCAAAATAATAACAGATTTCTATAAAGAGACTAAAGACAAGTTTTTTTTTGGCTATGGGATGTGAGGAGGTTAATCGACAATCTTTTAGGAAAGTTGGCCAACCGTAAGGCTGTATTCCAAAATACATACGAACGGACAGACAGACAGAATTTTACCACTAACTGAAATATATTTCCCTATATTCGTAATGCCATGTTTGATTGTCATCTCAAAGTTTGTAATCTGCACGAATGCATAATTTGCATAATCGCAAGTAAAAATGGGTTTGGTGAATTTCAAATTTTTCAAAAACTGAAATTCATAATATTACCTGGTGTTCAGCGTTCAGTTATAGAACCCATAATTACGAATGAAAATTTTGGGAAAACCCTACGAAAATGTCCGATTTTCTTATGAAATTTTGTGAGTAATTCATCCAATAATTATAAAAAAACGTTATAACAAGTTTAGGTGAACAAATTTAAAGAAATGCGAATGACATCTGCCGGGCCCGCTAGAAAAACATATATATTTTTTCTTATTATATATATTTTTTTTTTCTTATTATATATATATATATTTTTTATTATATTCTTATATTTCCATATTTTATATGAACTGTCTACTTATTGCTTATTATACAAATCTACAATAAATGTACAAAATTTTTTTTTAAATGAATTTCTACCCATAGTTTGCATTTAATTTTTACCTGTCTGAATGAAAAGCAAAATTCAAAACAAAAATCTATTTCATCAAGGACGTTTGTATGTATCGGAATCCTGCAAGAAGCAAGTTTGGGTCTAAATTTCAGGAATGTATGTGTTTTTTTCAAAACGCCAACATTCATAATAGTAAACAAAAATTGAAAATCCTAGAGAATTCGAATCAAATCTGGTCAAAGATGTTTGTATTTATATGTACAAATATGACAAATATGTATGTACATAGGTAAGTACCGGTGCTCGTACAAAACTTGAAAACAAAAACTAAAAATCCTAAAGAATTCGACTCAAAAGTCTGGTCAATGTATGTATTTATATGTACAAATATGACAAATATGTATGTATATAAGGAAGTACCAGTGCTCGTACAAAACTTGAAAACCCTAAAGAATTCGAATCAAAAGCCTGTTCAATGACGTACGTATGTATAAAAATACATATGCAAGAACCAATTCTTGTCCATCTTAGCTCGTAGAGGCCGGACGTTGGTAAAGAATAAAACAATATCCACTCACGTCGTTGGAGGAAAAAAAAGATGCCCACTCGCGCTGTGGAAAAAAAATAAATAAAACGCATTCGCATAACAAATTATCCTCTTATCTGTCCCAAGACCTTTGTGCTTAACTGCCTCTTTCTTATCTACTGTAGGCATCGTATGACCATCTTATGCTTGCGGTAAATGGATAAGGGCATCTGAGTTTGTCTTATTGTGCTGGATATTTAAATTGATTTTTTGTATGCAAGCTGTCTTATGGGCATAACACCTTAGACAGTTTGTTTATTACAGAAGTTAATATGGATTCTCACTGCATGGTTCGACTTAGTCAGAATAAAGTTTTGTGTATAAGTATTTTTAAATGGTAAGTGATTTTCGTGTCGTGTATTCTAATGTTCGTGGTATAAGAAAGAATTTCTTTCACGTGTACGATGACAGAGAAACATATTTAAGTCACTGGCAAAATTCTGTCCGTCTACTAAACGGTTGGGCCAATAGTCTTTAAATTTCGAATACCTATAAGTTTATTTTGACATTCGACATTTATTTCTTTTTAATCTGAAATATTAACGGTACCTGACATCTAACCGTTAATTTAAAGCTTATTTCTTATGTTAATAATCAATGTGCATTAAATTTTGTTGAAAACAAAAATTTATGAGGGTGGTCTAAAACCGGTATCTTATTTAGTCATCCACTTTCATGAGAACTTATTAGGTAACCGATTACAACCAAAATTGATTTTGCGGAAGGATCTTGTTTTGCGGGCTTACAAAAACCATAACATTAAATTATATGCGTTTTATTTCTTCGTGAAAACCACACGTCTAATTAAAACACACACCCTTTATAAGGCAAGTTTAGGATTCATGAAAATAACAAATTTGAGATAACAATCAAACATGACATTACGAGGCGATAGTACGATAACTTTGGCGCCTCAAATTTATAACCGATTCATGTAAAGGGACAAAATACAAACATTTTTTTACCAGAATGGGGTCTATCTCCTCCCGTTTATGCAGGAGGGCAATTTCCTAAGAAAGCCTTGCATTGGAAAAATATATTTAAAAATAACGGCACTTAAAATAATGTGCTATACCTTTTTTAGGCCAAAAGTCTGTTTAATCATATTATTTTTAAAACCTTTAAACATCTATTGAAAAAAACTTAGGTATTTTAAACTCAGAATTTCAGAAAAAAAAATTTAAAAAAAATTTACTTTTTTCAAAATTCAGATGATGTGTACTAAATTTTCTTTTAGTATTTATTACTTCTACTAATTCCTAATTGATCAATAAAAAATAGATGCTATCACGTAATCTAATTTTCGAAAAAAAATAAAATTTACCAATCCCACTTTTTAATAATTTTGTTGGTTTTTACGAGGTCCTTTCTCTTTACATATTTCGGGTAGAGTAATAACGGATTTCAATAGAGAGACTAAAGGCAAGATTTTTGTTGGCTATGGGAGAGGAGGAGGTCATTAGGAAAGCATTTTTTGTATAATTAACGCGCTCACAAGGGACTATTTGTCTCCGTTTTAATGTATGTAAGTACACTGCGCGAGCATTAGGATAATAGGGAGGGGAAGGACAGAAGGTGTCGATTAACATTGGTCTTGAATGCTTGCAAATAAAAATGGCAAGGGAAAATATCGCCGGGTAACTATTCCAAATTCGTGTTGTTCGGCTTAAAAAAGAATTCCTATATTTCACGGTACGTCCAAAATAGGGCTCAAAGGTGAACTTATGAGCATTCCTTGCAAGACGAGTATTACGGGAGAAACTTTTAAGGGAGGAATGCAGCTAGCTTCTTGGAGTGAAATTTTTTTATTAAAGAAACGATAAAATAAGGAAAGACATGAAACATTGCGTCGGTGTTCGAGAGGGGCAATTGTTTCAGCGGCAGTTCTATTTCCTATCAATCTTAATGCTCGATTTTGTATTCTATCAAGCACGTGAAGCGATGTTTGTGAAGCACCTGCCCAGAGGTGGGAGTTTTACTCGAGCTTAGGGCGTATAAACGCTTTTTAAATTGTAGCCAGATCAGATGGGGGAAAAGTACCTCTTACACCGATACAGAAAACCTAAGCACCTAGCAGCATTCTTAGCGATCTCAAATATGTGGTCGTTCCAACGGAGGTCGTCGTTGACACACATACCGAGTACTGAAAGCTATTCGGTTTCTTCGATGTAAGTGCCATTCATGGACAAAGGCATTGGGGGTAAGTTAAGCTTTAACGACGGAAGACAGCATTGAGTTTTCGAAGCATTAAACTCCACACGATTCCTATTACCCCATTTAACAATGCTGTATAAATCGGAGTTTAATGAGCTTGACATACGGTACCGTCGCAATTGTACGTCCGAAGGCGTGTGCTGTAAAGAATACAACAATATTCATTCGCGTCGTTGGAAGAAAGATAAGATGCCCATTCGAGCTGTGGAAGAAAAAAAATAATACACACTTGCATAACATATCAAATTATCCTGTTATATGTCCCAAGACCTTTGTGCTTAGCTTAACTGCCTCTTTCTTATCTACTGAAGGCATTGTATGACCATCTAATGCTTGCGGTAAATGGATAAAGGCATCTGAGTTTGTCCCATTGTGCTGAGTATTTTTTATATGCAAGCTGTCTTATGGGCATAACACCTAAGACAGTTTGTTTATTACAGAAATTAATTTGGATTTTCATTGCATGGTTCGATTAAGTCAGAATTGTGTTTTGTTTGTAAGTATTTTTAAATGGTAAGTGATTTTTGTGTCGTGTATTCTAATGTTCGTGGTATAAGAAAGAATTTCTTTCACATGTACGTCTATACACTGTTCAATACAGGCCAGCTGTTTTGGCATTAAGTGAAACCCAGGTTCGAGTAAGTACTGATTTATCAGAATTTGCTCTACATGGATATAGCTTGGTGCCATTACTCTTTTCCCATCATAGTCTATGTTTGGAATGATATTGCTTGCCAGAGCCTTCCCCAATATGCGCAATGTTCCAACACGGACTTTAACTTCTTATGGCTCAAATTTACTGTCCGCAAGCATGTCATTCATTATTGTTTTATTTACAGGATTAAATAAATAAATAAAACAAATCTGGACAGTAATTCAACTTGTAACGAGTTTGATGCGCTGTCTGATTCCATCCCGGAAATTGTTTTCCTTTGTCCTCGCACTGAAATCGTTATTGCGGGCGATTTAAATGTACACAATTCCAATTGGCTCCGCTATTCTGGTCAAACAACACCCGAAGGAAGGTATGTCGAGCTCTTTGCCAGGTTACATCTCCTTACCCAACTGATCGATATGCCAACGCGTATACCGGATGTTGCTGGGCCAGCCGCCCATACTCTTGACTTGTTTCTTACTTCTCACCCTGATAAATATACCATTAGTGTAACTTCTCCATTTGGCACTTCAGATAATTATGTCATTTCAGCTAATTTCTCATCCTCCACCTATCCAGTTAAAGAAAAACTTCCCACCAGGACCGTTTCGCAATACGAGTAAGCCAACTGGGACGGCCTGAATATTTTTTTCCGAAACTTTAACTGGTCACTATGCTTCCTCGATAGTGACATTGATGCCAGTGCTAAAATTATCACAAATGTGATTCTTTATGGGATGCGTGCTTTTATTCCTAACAGAGTAAAAAGCATCAAGCCTAAAGAAAAGTCTTGGTTTAATTCTGAGTGTAAAGAAGCTTTCAGGCTCAAAGAAGTAAGTTTCCGATCCTACAAAGCCAACCCTTCAGAGGAAAATCGGAAAAAGCACAAACAGGCAAGGAACTCATATAACTCCGTTATTGAAAGAAACAAATTTTTGCATGACCAAAAATTACGGAAAAAAATTCTGCAATGTCCCAAAGGCAGTAAAATTGTTTGGTCATTTGTAAAAATATTAAAAACTCCTCAACATTTTCGGTTCCAACGCTCATCGACAATAACAAACCAATTGTTTACTCTTCAGAGAAGGCAAACTTGCTCGCCACCCATTTCGCTCCCAGCTCCAAGCTGCCGCAAAGCAACGTTGCCCCTCCTGTACTTGAGAATGTAAATTTTTCCATGGGACAGATTTTTTTCCGCACTCGTACAGTAGCAAGAGTTCTCAAAGATCTCGATATACACAAATATGCTGGGCCGGATGGTATACCCCCGATTCTTCTGAAGAGGTGTTCTTCCACACTGGCAAAGCCACTGCGTAAGCTTTTCCATCGCTCCTACTCTTCAGGAATCTTTCCTAGAAGATGGAAAACAGCATTTGTCCAGCCTGTCCCTAAGAAAGGTGACCCATCCTCCCCCTTCTCGGACCCATAGCACCGACATCCCTTCTTTCTAAGGTCATGGAAACACTGATTAACTGTCAGCTTAAGGAATATCTCAAAGATCGAAAGCTTCTTCATGACCGTCAGTATGGCTTCCCCAGCAACCGTTCCACTGGTGATCTGATGGCATATCTCACCGAACAGTGGAACAAATCTTAACATCGCTTTGGTGAAAGTAAGATTATTGCTCTTGATATCTACAAGGCATTTGATAGAGTTTGGCATGAAGCTCTCTTATCGAAGCTCTCTTATCGAGTATCTTTTGGGATCGATGATACTCTTGTTCGTTGGATTAGAAGCTATCTTCTGGATCTTTCAAAACAAGTGGTATTGGACGGATTCAAGTCTAATTCCTACAAAATAAATGCAGGGCTCTGTTCTGTTTCGACTCTTTTCCTCATTTTTATAAATGATCTTCTGTCTGTTACTTCTAATCCACTTAATTGTTTTGCTGACGACTCTACCCTCAGCTTTTCATATTCGTTCGATAATTCACGTCCTTCGCCTTCGGACGTACAATTGCAGCGGTGCCGTATGTCAAGCTCATTAAACTCCGATTTATACAGCATTGTCAAATGGGGTAATAAGAATCATGTGGAGTTTAATGCTTCGAAAACTCAATGCTGTCTTCTGTCGTTAAAGCTCAACACACCCCCAATGTCATTGTCCATGAATGGCACTTACATCGAAGAAACCGAAAAGCTCTCAGTACTTGGTATGTGTGTCAACGACGACCTCCGTTGGAACGACCATATATTTGAAATCGCTAAGAATGCTGCTAAGTGCTAAGGTTTTCTGTATCGGTGTAAGAAGTATTTTTCTCCATCTGATCTGGCTACAATTTATAAAGCGTTTATACGCCCTAAACTCGAGTATAACTCCCACCTCTGGGCAGGTGCTTCACAAACATTGCTTCACTTGCTTGATAGAATACAAAATAGAGCGTTAAGATTGATAGGAAATAGAACTGCCACTGAATCAATTGCCCCTCTCGAACACAGACGCAATGTTTCATGTCTTTCCTTATTTTATCGTTTCTTTTACAAAAAATGTTCACTCGAGGTAGCCAGCTGCATTCCTCCCCTTAAAAGTTTCGCCCGTAATACTCGTCTTGCTAGGAATGCCCATCAGTTCACCTTTGAGCCCAACTTCGGACGTACCGTGAAATATAGGGATTCTTTTTTTAGCCGAACGACACGAATTTGGAATAGTTTACCCGGCGAGATTTTCCCTTGCCATTTTGATCTGCAAACATTCAAAACTAATGTCAATCGACACCTCCTATCTCTCCCCTCCCTATCTTCCTAATGCCCGCGCAGTGTGTTACATTAAAAGGGAAACAAATAGTCCCTTGTGCGCGCGTTAATTATAAAAAAAAAAATATAAAGAAATGGGCACGACGGGGTCGCACGTACTTGCGCTTGTGTGCCTAGAGAAACAAGTAACACTTTAGTTAAAAATAGCACAATTTGAACTTATAAAAAGTATCAACACGACAAGACATAACGGTTTTTAGTAAAAATAAAGTAAGCCATCACACGTCTTAAATAAAAATGAAATGAAAAATGTATTTCGATAATTGTAGGACCGGTTTTGATTAAATCATGTTTTTTATTTTTAGTTTTTTGAAAAAAAAATTATTTGAAATTTTGGTATGCAGTTTTTTAGACTTTGTTAATGTACACATGATTATAAAATTTAGAATAATTCCTTTTGATTAGTTTTAAAAATATTGATTTTTCAAAAAAAAAAAATTCAAAAATTAATTTTTGTTTGAAAAAAAAGGAATTAAAAAATTTGATATGCAGAATTAATTAAGCTACCTAAGTCTTCTCAAGTATAAAATTTGAGAGAAATCCAAAGAGCCGTTACGGAGAAAGCCCAAAACTAAAAAAACCGTTATTTGAAAGGTACCGTTAATAGACTTTTCCCGTAAAATTGGTTCTAATCAAATGATAGCTAATACTAACAAAATTAAAAAAAAAAAAATCATCAAAATCGTTGGAGCCGTTTTTGAGGAAAATAAACTTTTCCTAAACGGTCTTATGGCAGGTACCGTTATTTTTAAGGCTAAAAAGAAAATTTAATAATTTAAAAAAAAAATCGCTTAAGCCGTTTAGGCTGCAGCTCGTTATACATACTGACAGACAGACCGACATGCATTTTTTCTCGATCACTTTTTTAGACTTTTCTATGATCGTAATGTCATGTTTCATTATTATCTCAATTTTTTTTATATTCACGAATCTTAAACTTGCCTTATAGTCCCTATAGTCGCAAGTTAAAATGTAAACAATACAAATGCTGGATCGTGTATAAATCCCAACAACAAATTATTCACCTCAGCTAAGCGAAACAACATACTGAATTATTTCATTTTCTTCTTTTTTCCTGCCTCACATTGCACATGCGCAGTAAACTAAGCTCAAAGCATAGCACTAGAAAAACATGCTCTTATATCTCTCTCTCTCTCTCAAATAAAATGTCCCTACACTAGCGCTCCAAACGGCTCGTGCGGGTGAGATTTTTTCGCATCCCATGGTAGTACTATAAGCAGTTCATATACAATGAAAATGAGGAAAACGACAAAACTTGGCAGTTTTTCCATCCTTTTCCTTCTTTCTAAACACCATCCATTCTATTTCTCGTATTAATTCTTTTTTGCGCTCGTGTAACCAGGCACAACGAAAAAAGAAAAAGGCTTGTTTGACTCTTGTACTTTTTTTTTGCTGTTCAGCGTGCTGTTCATTGTTGACGGTACTGGTGCTGTTGCTGGTTCAATTTGTACCGCGCTTTAGAGTTTAGAAATGGTTTTGCTTTTTACTTGCGATTATAGGGACTATAATGCCCGTCGTGAACTGCGTGCCCAACGCATAAAATCAGTGTGGAACTCATTCTACTCTTAAATACGATGCTCTTAACTTTGTCCATCCAACGCGTTTGAGGTGGTTGGAGATCGGTTATCAACGCGTTCTTCAACTAGTTCATGGGTGGTGTACGAGATCATGTTGTTTTGTGGGGATGCCAAAAGCAAACATGACTCTGTATAGCTCGTCTCTATAAATGCTATCGTACGCGGCCTTAAAATCGATAATGAGGTGGTGGGTATCGAATTGCAATTCTTGCATCATTCGTCATCGAACCAGAGGTTTCGTGGTGATGGTCTGGTGAAACCTAGTAAATCAGTTGCGACATCTCTGATGGCTTGTTGGCGGTGTTGCCACTGGTCTCCGGCACTTGATGCTGGCGGAACTGGATTTCTTGAGAGGTTACGGGAAATTCGATTGGCATAAATTCTGGCGGTTTCTTGCGACTGCAGCTTTCGGACGTCATACTTCCTCACAGTATTACTGCGTTTTTGTGGTGTTCGGGTTATTCGCATTCTTACCTTTGCTGCAACAAGGTAGTGATCCGAATCGATGTTAGCTGCTCTGAAGGTGCGAACATCCAAGATACTGGAGGCGCGTCTGGCATCGATCGCAACGTGATCAATCTGGTTGACGGTTTTTTGATCTGCGTGTCGCCAAGTCCCTTTGTGTATATCGAGATGAGGAAACCGTGTGCTTGCAATGGTGACTAAGTCCGTTTTCAGACGTTGCGTCGTGTAGGCTATGTTTTCTGACTGTCCTACACAAGATTTCCTCTTTACCTATTTTGGCGTTAAAATCGCCTAGTACGATCTTAACGTCGTATTTAAGGCATTACTCATAAGTTTTGAGGAGCTCGTAGAAGTCATCCTTGATGGTGAAATCTTTGTTCTCTGTGGGGCATGAGTGCATATTAGGCTAAGGTTGGTGAATTTAGCCTTTATACGGATTGTCACAAGTCGCTCACTTACGTGTCGAAAGCCCAAGACTTCTTGCCTTAGTCTACCGCTTATGAAAAAACCGCATCCAAATAAACGCTGTGGTCTTCTTGCGCAATCACCGTAGTACACGTCACAGGTTTTTCATCCTCCTTTTGCCCGGGCCATCCCATCGCTCTTCCTGGATGGCAGTAATTCCTGCTCTCTATCAGTCTAGGGCCTCCGCTAGTTGTTCGGCTGCACGTTACCGCGGGAGGTAAAATAAGCACAGTTGATGCGTACGAGATAGTTGCAGCACTGGGCATCACCTGTTTGACGCCGTTCAGAGCCTACCCTATTCATACAGCACCCAAGCACCTAACATATTATCTGTTCAACTCGGTGAAAAATTGTTTTAAATTTTCGTTGGCGTGAGCTTGGTTGAATGCGACAAAATGTGTTTAGAGTTGGGAGTTCATGACCGCATTTTGATCAATTTCACTGTTGCACATGCTTTGTGTTTTTATTTTATTGTTTTTTTTTTTACAATAGTGTATAGTAAAAAAGTGTAGAGAACAGCAAATGACCATGAATTTCAACCTGCCCACAAGAAACTACGATATCAGCGAGCTGGCAAGGGCTGAAGTTGCGTCTCGAATTTAAGTGACGAAAGATGAAGCAAATAATAAATGGAGGTTTTTGCGTCAGCAATTTCAAGCCAATTTTATTTTATTTAATTTTGCTTTATATATAGGTATATTTATTTATTTAACTATTTTTTTTATTTTTTGATTTAATTCAAATGAAACTACTTGTCGTGTAAGGTACATTGCTTTTTAAGAATGCAACTCGACGTTTGTAAGAAGAATTGGCAAAATAGGAAAAAAAAAATTTTCAGTGCAGTAGATCCAGACAACCCACGGATCTCTCTAGCTTTTAGCTTGCACTGTATGCAAGCTTGCAAGTAATGCATTCGTTAAAATAAATTCTAATAATCAAACATGACATTAAGATAATAGAGAAACCTAGTAAGGTGATCGACAACAAATGTCTCTCTGTGTGTATAATGCCTAAATGCCTTAAGGGCTTACCTTCATATTTAGTATGTGTGATTCTTTTGGCATTCCTCAGAGGGGAAATTGAACTTTTATTTTTAGGGCTACAAATAATGGTACCTGCCATATTACCGTTAAGGAAAATCTTATTTTTCTCGGAAACGGCTCCAAGGATTTTGATGCATTTTTGAGATTGTTTTGTTGGTACTAGCTACTATTTTATCAGAACCAAATTTTCGGGAAAAGTATTAATGATAGGTACCTTTCATAGGTTTTTTTTTTTAATTTTTGGCTTCCTCGGTAACGGCTTTTTGGATTTCGGTCAAATTCTATTTTTGAGAAGGTCTAGGAAGCCAAATTTATTCTGCGTTTCAACATTTTGAATACCTTTTTTTTTCTTTTAAAGTTATTTTTTTTTATTTTTATTTTTACCAATATTTTAAAAACTAATGAAAAAAATAATTTTAAATTTTATAATCACATGTATATTAAAAAACGCTAAAAAACTGCAACCAAAATTTCAAAAAACTAAATAAAAATCATGATTTTATTAAAATCCGTTCTGCAATTTTTGAAATACTTTTTTCATAAATTCGTCATTATAACGGGTGATTTTTTTGAGGTTAGGATTTTCATGCATTAGTATTTGACAGATCACGCAGGATTTCAGACATGGTGTTTAAGAGAAAGATGCTCAGTATGCTTTGACATTTTATCATGAATAGACTTACTAACGAGCAACGCTTGCAAATCATTGAATTTTATTACCAAAATCAGTGTTCGGTTCGAAATGTGTTTCGCGCTTTACGTCCGATTTATGGTCTACATAATCGACCAAGTGAGCAAACAATTAATGCGATTGTGACCAAGTTTCGCACTCAGTTTACTTTATTGGACATTAAACCAACCACACGAATGCGTACAGTGCGTACAGAAGAGAATATTGCGTCTGTTTCTGATAGTGTTGCTGAAGACCGTGAAATGTCGATTCGTCGCCGTTCGCAGCAATTGGGTTTGTGTATTCGACCACATGGAAGATTTTACGCAAAGATCTTGGTGTAAAACCGTATAAAATACAGCTCGTGCAAGAACTGAAGCCGAACGATCTGCCACAACGTCGAATTTTCAGTGAATGGGCCCTAGAAAAGTTGGCAGAAAATCCGCTTTTTTATCGACAAATTTTGTTCAGCGATGAGGCTCATTTCTGGTTGAATGGCTACGTAAATAAGCAAAATTGCCGCATTTGGAGTGAAGAGCAACCAGAAGCCGTTCAAGAACTGCCCATGCATCCCGAAAAATGCACTGTTTGGTGTGGTTTGTACGCTGGTGGAATCATTGGACCGTATTTTTTCAAAGATGCTGTTGGACGCAACGTTACGGTGAATGACGATCGCTATCGTTCGATGCTAACAAACTTTTTGTTGCCAAAAATGGAAGAACTGAACTTGGTTGACATGTGGTTTCAACAAGATGGCGCTACATGCCACACAGCTCGCGATTCTATGGCCATTTTGAGGGAAAACTTCGGAGAACAATTCATCTCAAGAAATGGACCGGTAAGTTGGCCACCAAGATCATGCGATTTCACGCCTTTAGATTATTTTTTGTGGGGCTACGTCAAGTCTAAAGTCTACAGAAATAAGCCAGCAACTATTCCAGCTTTGGAAGACAACATTTCCGAAGAAATTCGGGCTATTCCGGCCGAAATGTTTGAAAAAGTTGCCCAAAATTGGACTTTCCGAATGGACCACATAAGACGCAGCCGCGGTCAATATTTAAATGAAATTATCTTCAAAAAGTAAATGTCATGGACCAATCTAACGTTTCAATTAAAGAACCGATGGAATTTTGCAAATTTTATGCGTTTTTTAAAAAAAAAAAAGTTTTCAAGCTCTTAAAAAATCACCCGTTACAAGACGTAGGATGGCATACGCAATTTTTACTATTTGTCTACGTTAATGTTACTTATTTCTTAAATTTTATTTAACGATCTGATGCATTTAGCCAAATCTTGTTGACTACTCATAAAGAAGAAATTTCCGGTTTTTAACAATCGGCATTTTTTGTTTGGATTTTGTTGGTTTGAAGACAAAATTACTCCAATCTTCAGACGATAACCATTTTCAATTGACTGAAAACGCTTGTTTCAAGCGAGAATTTGATGTCGGGTCAATGATGTATGTATTTATATGTACAAATATGACAAATATGTATGTACATAGGTAAGTACCAGTGCTCGTACAAAACTTGAAAACCCTTAAGAATTCGAACCAAAAGTCTGGTCAATGACGTACGTATTTATAAAAATACATATGTAAGAACCAGTTCTCGTCCATATAAATAAATGTAAACAATGAAAATGCTGGATCGTTTATAAATCGCAAAAAAAAATTATACGCCTCAGCTAAGCGAAACAACTCACTGAATTATTTCATGTTCTTCTTTCTTCTTCTTCTGCGCAGTAAACTAAGCACAAAGCATAACACTAAAAAACATGCTCTTAATTCTCTCTCTCTCAAATAAAATGTCCCTACACCAGCGCTCCAAACGGCTCGTGCGGGTAAGACTTTTTCGCATCCCATGGTAGTACTATAGGCAGTTTATATACAATGAAAATGAGGAAAACGACAAAACTTGGCATTTTTTCTATCCTTTTCCTTCTTTCTAAAAATCATCCGTTCTATTTCTAGAATTAATTCTTTATTGCGCTCGTGTAACCAGGCACAACGAAAAAAGAATCTTTTTTTTTTGCTGGTCAGCGTGCTGTTCGTTGTTGATGGTACTGGTGCTGTTGCTGGTTCAATTTGTACCGCGCTTTAGAGTTTAGAAATGGTTTTCCTTTTAACTTGCGATTATAAGGACTATAATGCCCGTCGTGCACTGCGTGCCTTTAACTTTCTTCAACCAACGCGTTTGAGGTGGTTGGAGATCGCTTATCAACGCGTTTTTCAACTAGTGCATGGGTGATGTACGAGGTCATGTTGCTCGTTGGCCATCATTGTGCAACGGGTTGAGGAACGATTTAGAAATAATGTGCTGCACATTATCTGTTCTTACTTACTTAGGGGGCACTACAGTTCGGGACGAACCTGGACCTCAACCAACATGCCTCTTCAGCCAGTTCGGTCTTTGGCTAGCTGCTTCCAGTTTTGCACTCCAAGTTGGTTGAGTTCGTCCTCCACTTGAGCGCGCTACCTAAGGCAAGGTCTCCCTTGACTGCGTCTACTCTCTGGGATGGAATCGAAGATCCTGCGAGCCGGGACATTGTTGTTCATTCGCTCGCTCCACATGACCTAGCCATCTTAAACGTGATATGCGTATTTTTTTCACCAGGTCTATGTCGCTGTACAGCTCGTATAGTTCTTGGTTGAACCTTCTCCTCCAAAGTCCGTTAACGCAGATAGGGCCAAAAATCTTCCAAAGAATCTTACGCTCAAAACGACTAAGGATACCTTCATCCGCTTTAGATAGCGTCCATGCCTCGGTGTCATAGAGCAGGACTGGGATGATTAAGGTCTTATATAGAGTCTCCTTTGTCTTTCGAGAGAGGACTTTGCTACTCAATTGCCTTCCTAGCCCATAGAAACAGCAAATGGCAAGAGTAATTTTTCGCTTTCTTTCTGACGAGATGTTGGTGTCAGTTGTTAGAGCGGATCCGAGGTAAACAAAGTCCCTAACTACCTCAAAGTTTGTAACTATCTTTTGTGATGTTTTGTTCAATATGCCGGTGTGGTGTCCCTTTTTTCGGACTTGACTTGCGAGTTTCTTATAAGTTTTTCTAGTATTAAGTTGAAGAAATTGCACGATAGCGCATCACCTTGTCGGAGTCCTTTTTTGACGTCAAAAGATTCTGTAAGGTCAGTACCAACCTTGACGGAGCAGCGAGAATTCTCCATCGTCATCTTGCACAGTCAGACGAGTTTTGTGGGGATGCCAAAACCAGACATGGCTCTGTATAGCTCGTCTCTATAAATGCTATCGTACGCGGGCTTAAAATCGATAATGATGTGATGGGTATCGATTTGGAATTCTTGGGTAGTTTCCAGGATCTGTAGCGTGAACATTTGATCAATTGTGGACTTTCCTGGTCTTAAACTTCACTGATAGGTACCAATCAAGTTGCTTACAAAAGGTTTCAGGCGGTAACATACTACGGTAGAGAGGATCTTGTAGGCGATATTCAGGAGACTTATTCTTCTAAATGTGGCGCAGTTTAGAGGGTCTCCTTTCTTGTGGATCGGGCAAACGATGCTGAGGTTCCATTCATCAGGCATACTTACTTCTGACCAAACTTTAGAGATTAGTTGGGTGTATGCACTCCACCAGGTCATCACCGGCCGCTTTAAAAAGCTCGGCTGGTAGTCTGTCGGATCCAGCAGCTTCGTTGTTTTTTAGTTTTGATTTTGCTATCCTCACTTTATTTTGGTCAGGTGAACTTAAGTTTTGTCATCGTCCATGTTGAATGGTTCATTCTGCCTGACAGAAGGATTTTGGTCTTCATCGTCGTTTAAAAGTCTGCAATAATGGTCCTTCCATGTACTCAGCACCGACTATGACTCTACTACCAGGTTTCCATTCCTACCTCTACAGGCTTCTGTGCGGGTTTTTTCCTTGGCACGTTCTTTTTATCTGTTGAAAAAACTTCCGCACGTTGTTCCTGGATTAGCATCTCTCAATATCTCAATATCTTCGATCGCGCGCTTTTCTCTCTTTTGGAGAAGCCAGTGTTCTTCCCGTTTTTTCTGCTCGTAGAGCTCGCGAAGAACTCTCGTCTTTCTTTGCAGCGCCGACTTATATGCTTCTTGTTTGGCTGCATGGGCCTGCAAGCATTCGTCATAGAACCAGAGGTTTCGTGGTGGTGGTCTGGTGAAACCTAGTACATTAGTTGCGGCAAATCTGATGGCTTGTTGGCGGTGTTGCCACTGGTCTTCGGCACTTGATGCTGGCGGTAATGGTTTTCTTGAGAGGTTACGGGAAATTCGATTGGCATAGGTTCTGCCGGTTTCTTGCGACTGCAGCTTTCGGACGTCATACTTCCACACAGTATAACTGCGTTTTCGTGGTGTTCGGGTTATTCGCATTCTTACCTTTGCTGCAACACGGTAGTGATCCGAATCGATGTTAACTGCTCTGAAGGTGAACATCCAAGATACGGGAGGCGTGTCTGGCATCGATCGCAACGTGATCAATCTGGTTGATGGTATATCGAGATGAGGAAACCGTGTGCTTGCAATGGTGACGTTATGTGCCGCTACGAAGTCAATTAGCCTAAGTCCGTTTTCGCTATGCGTCGTGTAGGCTATGTTTTTCGACAGTCCTACCAGAGATTTCCCCTTTACCTATTTTGGAGTTAAAATCGCCTAGAACGATCTTAACGTCGTATTTAGGGCATTGCTCATAAGTTTTGTCGAGGAGCTCGTAGAAGTCATCCTTGGTGGTGACATCTTGAGTGCATATTAGGCTAATGTTGGTGAATTTAGCCTTTATACGGATTGTCACAAGTCGCTCACTTACGTGTCGAAAGCCCAAGACTTCTTGCCTAAGTCTACCGGTTATAACAAATCCGCACCCAAATACACGCTGTGGTCTTCTTGCGCAATCACCGGAATACACGTCACAGGTTTTTCATCATCCTTTTGCCCGGGCCATCCCATCGAACTTCCTGGATGGCAGTAATTCCCGCTCTGTATCAGTCTAGGGCCTCCCCTAGTTGTTCGGCTGCACGTTACCGCGGGAGGTAAAATAAGCACAGTTGATGCGTACGAGATAGTTGCAGCACTGGGCATCACTTGTTTGACGCCGTTCAGAGCCTACCCTATTCATACAGCACCCAAGCACCTAACACATTATCTTTTCAACTCGTTGAAAAATTGTTTTAAATTTTCGTTGGCGTGAGCTTGGTTGAATGCGACAAAATGTGTTTACTGTTGAGAGTTCATGACCGCATTTTGATCAATTTCACTGTGCTTTGTGTTTTTATTTTATTGTGTTCTTTGTTTTTTACAATAGTGTATAGTAAAAAGGTGTGCAAACGACCATGAATTTCAACCTGCCCACAAGAAACTACGATATCAGCGAACTGGCAAGGGCTGAAGTTGCGTCTCGAATTTAAGTGACGAAAGATGAAGCAAATAATAAATGGAGGCTTTTGCGTCAGCAATTTCAAGCCAATTTTATTTTATTTAAGTTTTTTTTATTTATTTAACTATTGTTTTAATTTTTTTAAATTGAAATTTTATTTTTAGGGCTACAAATAACGGTACCTGCCATATAACCGTTAAGGAAAAGCTTATTTTTCTCGAAAACGGCTCCAACGATTTTGATGCATTTTTGAGATTTTTCTGTTGGTACTAGCTGTTCAATTAATCAACATTACTTTCACGCGGATAAATATGCTGACACGATGGGAAGTGATTTCCATATTACTTCCCACAGTTTACGTTGTGCTATATTCTTTTTATTCTCAATTTTTTATTTTAATACTCCACCAAATTCATACAGCAGCGTGAGGCCAGCCTAGAAATATGATCCTCTGTAAAAGTTCAAGGTTTGCCTCACGCGCTAAGCATTATTTTCATCTATATTTTTGGCTCTGCCTTCTGCAGGCTTTTTTAGTTAGTCGTCTTTAATACTCATTGTAAATTGGTAATAATAAAATTTATTTTGTTGAGTCTTTCACTTGTACCTTTATTTATTCTTTTTATGTGTGAAAACTTTTGTGTGAACATTTGGCGACCGTGACAGGACCTACTAAAAAAGTTTAGTGGCCTTCAATCAATAAAAAATAGAATAAAAGAAAAACAATAAGTAAGAGTGCAGTGAATCAAAATAGAAAAAATAAAGGTTAATAAATAGATAAAACTTTTCAATTAATTTCATCAAAAGAAAAAAAAATAAAAGTATAAAAAATGGTGCCTTCAATTGATGATTTAACCAACCACCAAAATAAGGTAGGCAAGGAAATCTGCAACATCGCCCGCAAAAACGGAAAGGATGCCCTACCTACCGTGTATGCTGTATCTACATACACGGTGCAACAGACTCGATGCATTGTGGGAATCTTTCGATAAAGTGGACAGAGAAATAAAGGATGATTATCCTGAATCAACAGAGCATGAATATTTTACCAAAGGGTATTATGACGCGATTAAATTCCATTTAATTCCATGAAAAAGGACACCATTAAGCGGTTCGCTGATGCGGATGAAGAAAAAGAACCTTTATTGTCCCAGCAGGGCTGGAAATAAAGCCCACTGCCGGAGATAATAACTCCGGGAAATTCGTAACTGGAGTCAACAGAGTAACGAAGGAAAATAAATTCCGGCTGCTTGATAAAATTTTCTTGGCATCGTTAAATAAGTGTCCAGTCAATTTACGGGAAACCTGTCCGCAACAATTTGTGCAAAAAACAAAAACCCTTATGGGCAATTGGGAGGAAATAACCACTGCCTACAAACGACTTGGGGACGATGTAGCTGCACCCGATATTGAGCTCTATTTCGAGCTTTAGGATCTTTTGGATTTAAGGATCAGCTGGCTATGTTAGAATCAGGATCCCAGTTAAATTTTATAACCACTTTGCTAGTTTAACGACTAGGTTATAAAAAATAGAGAAAAAATATTCCTATAAGCGGAATTGGGGGTAAGGAAAGTCAATCTAATTTAACTATTAATATTCCAATAGAATCAAGAACTTCCAAATATCAAACAAACATTCAGGCCTGTATACTGCCCACAATAAGCAATTATATGGCAGCCTCCCCTATTGACCTTCAATTATTGAAACTGCCTCCCAATATTTGTCTAGCGTACCCTGACACTCTAAATTCACGTCACATTGACGTACTGATCGGAGCAGAAATATTCTTCGATCTGCTATTACCCGGCGAATATAAAATCTCCAATAATTTCCCATTATTGAGAAATACAAAATTAGGTTGGCTTTAAGCAGGAAGAGCTGTAGATTTTAAACACAACTCTTATTGTCACTCAGCTTCGAAGCCAACATTAAGCTCGTTAGACAAACGTTCATTTTGGGAAAATGACTCTTTTCAAACAGAAACTCAAACTAATAGTGAGGAGGAACACAAATGTGAAAAACACTTTAATGATCACGTTGAAATCACTCCTCAAGGTCAATTTTTGGTACGCCAAATAAAATGTTAGGTAATTCCATGGAAATGGCTAGAAAACTCGAGAAAAATTTGGAGATAAAAATAAATTACACTTATTTCATGGCCGAATACGAAAGTCTAGGTCATATGACTTTAATAGAAAAAATAAAAAATTCTCATTATGTCCTTCCGCACCATTGTATATTTAAACAAGAAAGTTCATCTACCAAACTCAGAGTTGTCTTTGACGTGTCCGCAAAAACAACTTCTGGAAGTTCGCTAAATGATTTACTTAATGGTTGGCCCAACGGTACAACCAGACTTATTTTCAGTCATTGCGAATTTTAGACTGCATAAATTTGTCTTTACTGGCGATATAAGCAAAATATATAGGCAAATACTAGTTCATTCGGATGATAGAGCATATCAGCTCATTTTATGGAGGGAAAATAATAAGACTCCTTTAAAAAAATACCAACTGAATACAGTCACGTATGGAACGGCCTCCGCCTCCTATTTATCAACAAGATGTCTTGTCAAATTGTTCTCCGATTTTCAACATGCATATCCAAATGCATCTAAAATTATCACAAAAAATATTTATGTGGATGACTGCCTTGCCGAGGCAGACACCATCAATGAAGCCAAAATGCTACTTGATGAAACTAGAGCATTATTAAGGCAAGGGAATATCGATTTAACGAAATTCTGCTCTAATGATCAGCGTATCCTTGAAAATATTCCCATAGAAAGTCGAGAGAAAATGTTAACAATTTATCAATCGGTGGTGATTAAAACTCTTGGCTTAGTCTGGGATCCAATTCGAGACGCATTCAAATTAAGCCACAATTTCAAAGCACCCTGCGAAGCACAGGTAACAAAACGTACCGTTCTTGCCGACTTGGCTAAATTCTTTGATCCCTTAGGACTTATTGGACCAGTTATTTTATTAGGAAAAATATCCTTCAAGAACTTTGGAAAACCAAAATCTCCTGGGACGAAAAATTACCCTTAGAGCAGGCACATAAATGGCAAAACTATTTGTCACAATTTTCCGCACTGCAAGAAATTACCATACGCCGTTTTGCTTTAATAGATTCAGCAGTGAAATTAGAACTGCATGCATTTTCCGACAGCAGTGAAAGTGCCTTTGGCGCATGCATTTATTTAAAATCTACTGATAAAATTGGAAACATTTTGGTTCAATTATTTTGCTCCAAATTTCATGTCGTACCTTTAAAGGTAATAACCATACCCCGATTAGAATTTCAGGCAGCAGTGTTGTTAGTAGATTTAGAACAAAAAGTACTCCCTATAATTTAAAAACCAATTTCATCTGTAATTTATTATACGGATTCAACAACGGTTTTAGCATGGATAGGGGCACCCTCGATACTTGGGAAACTTACATTGCAAATGGTGTGGCAAAAATTCAATCAAACTCAGATTACAATAATTGGAATTATGTTAAGGGAGAATTAAATCCTGCAGATCTTATATCGCGCGGATTAGGGATGCGTGATATTATAAAATCAAACATATTGTTCAATGGTCCTGAGTTCTTAAATCAAGTTGGAAATTCAAATATCCAAATGGATTACTTAACACCTGAACAAATACCTGGGCGTCGCAAGGTAAAAACAGTTTTAATTATGTCACTTCAAGATGATATATTGAAGTCAATTAATCATAAAAATTCGTTCTACACATTGCAAAACATATTAGCTTTCTGTTCCAGATTTCAAATGCATCGTAAAAATCGTATCGCCGGAATTAATAACAGTGGTCCCCTGACGGTAGAGGAACCACAAAAAGGAACAATCTTACTCTGCAGAATCGTTCAAATAAATGCTTTCACAGAAGATTATAAAACCTTGCAGGCAGGGAAACCTCTTAAAAATCATTCTAAAATATTATCATTAAGTCCATATTATGACAGTACAACAAAGTTAATACATATAGGTGGCAGACTAAAAAACGCTGATATACCTTCGGAACAAAAAATCAAATATTGCTTCCAAAAAATAATGTAGTTACGAAACTACTTTTAGAACACCTTCATAAAAAACACTTTCATGCATCCCATAGAACTCTCATTTCTATTTCAAGGCAACAATTTTGGATCTTAAGCGTAGGAAGAGAAACACGTAAAGTTCTTTCTAAGTGTATTAAATGCTTCCGTGCTAAACCAAAGTCTATTGATCAATTGATGGGAAATTTACCCAAAGAGAGAATTGTGCCTTCACGGCCATTCTATTATTCAGGGGTTGACTTTTGTGGACCAATTCGTACACATTATAAGATTCGAGGAAAAACGCCAACAAAATCCTATCTAGCAGTGTATGTATGCTTTTCTACAAAGGCTGTTCATATCGAAGTCGTAAGCAATCTTTCAACCGAATCATTTATAAACTGTTTAAGCAGATTTGTAGGTAGAAAAGGCTTATGTCACACTATATTTTGCCACAATGCGAAAAATTTTGTCGGTGCTAAAAATCAGTTACAAGATTTTTAAGCTTTCTTTGAATCATCTGAAACTGAATCATCAATCAATTTGAATTGTCTGAAAATGGGGATCAATTGGAAACACATTCCATCTCGCTCCTCTCACTTTGGAGGGCTTTGGGAAGCCGCAGTGAAATCAGCAAAAACATTCCTTATAAAATATCTAGGTGAGGCTTCGTTAACTTATGAAGAGCTATCAACCGTCATGGTTCAAATAGAATCTATCCTTAATTCTCGCCCACTCACACCTATCTCCTCAGATCCAATTGACCTGGAGTCATAGACCCCAGGGCACTTCCTTATCGGGGCTCCATTGACCTCACTTCCGGAACCTGACGTGAAAAAAATGAATATCTCAAGATTAGACAAATTTCGTCAGATTCAACATATTCAACAACATTTCTGGCAAAGATGGTCAAACGAATACCTCCACCTTCTGCAACAGAAGATTAAATGGAAGGTAAAATGCCAAAATTTAGAACCTGAAACAATGGTCATTCTTAAAGATGCACACCAGACTCTAATGAAATGGAAGCTGGGACGTGTAATTGAAGTTGTCAAGGAAATGACGGATTGGTGAGTGTGGCAAATATTAGGACGGCAACAGGAACTTACCAACGAGCAATCCTAAATATATGTCCTTTACCTATTGACAACAATGAGCTACAGGAAAAAGATTCAGAAACTCATTCAAAAAATCAACATTCTATGCAATTAAGAAGTAAAAGGTCCCTAAATGCTTCCTTGTTGTCATTATTGTGTTTCGTGTTCCTGTTACTTCCCTTAGTTACCTCTTCAAGTAACAATTCAACAATTCAATTGATATTCCAAAAGAATCAAGAACTTCCAAATATCAAACAAACATTCAGGCCTGTATACTGCCCACAATAAGCGATTATATGGCAGCCTCCCCTATTGACCTTCAATTATTGAAATTGCCTCCCAATATTTGTCTAGCTGACCCTGACACTCTAAATTCACGTCACATTGACGTACTGATCGGAACAGAAATATTCTTCGATCTGCTATTACCCGGCGAACATAAAATCTCCAATAATAAGTGGTGGTAACTCTGTTCCTATCTTCAAGTGCTATAGTTTGCTCCCGAGTAATTCGCGTTTCTATGTGGTTATAAACCGATCTTAAATATTATAAACACTAACAATCTATTTATAGTTGTTGCATTTCTCATTTTAATTGAAATTTGTGGTGATACAGTGCTTAGTTTTTGCAATTTCTAAGAAATCTTATTTCCTTTAAAGCAAATACTCTAAGTGAACTCTAAGTGAACAATTCACTGTTATATCAAATATTATTTTTTTTGATTTTTTAATTTTAAAATTTTAAGTTTTGAAAACAATCAAAATTTAAAATCTGAAAGGAAATATCAACAGCTTTTCAATAAGTGGTAAACGATTTCTGTGCTTAGCGTATTTCCTAAGTTATAGTAATTTTTGTGAAAAACCCATTTAATTCGACCCGTGGAATACCAATTTAAAGGGTTGCCAACTTTTTTTTTTGTTGTTAATTATATTTTTTTTTGTGTAGCTCACGTAAAACGCCCTTCGTATTTTGAATATGGATTCCTTAAGCTGTCTAGTCTGTAAAAAAACTTCTAGTGATGTAACAGTTTCTTGTGCCGTATGCTTGCAACATTAAAGGTAAGGATGCTGATAAATTCACCTCTGTAGCTGGCTTACGGTACTTTTGTACTAAGCATGACAAAATCTCGGTGGATAAATTACATTGGAAAGTCCTTAAACTCCAAAAATTATTCAACAATGTCTCCACAATATTTTCGGATATTCAAAAGTTATTCGATTTCGATGTTTTATCGTCAGAAAGAATGAGTGAAAGTTTTAAGGCCATTGAAAGTCCGCAAATAAATCCTGAAGTTCAAGTACCATTGATTTTGCTGACGCCTTCACCGCTTTCAAATGAAAGTCGATCGGATCGATGTAAGAACTCAACGGAAAAAATTCTTCAGCAACAAAATGATCACCGGGAATCTCAAGTCTTGGAGAAATCTTCGTCGTCACCATCTTTGTTGCAACCTAGAACTCTCCGTTCAGGTCCGAAACCCCAAGCTGAGAACGATAAATTGGTAGCCGTATCAAAAAAACCTCAGAAACAACCAACAGTTCAATCCAATGATGAGTTTACTGGCGGCCCACCGGTTTCCTCAATAGCTTCCATTACGGATGAGAGGATTTCTGACCCGGCAGGATCCTTATCTGATGGTATTGAACTGTTGCCCTCAACTTCCGCAGTGGGGGGAGAAAGAACCGCAGAGGAATTTGATCTCGTTGCTATGGAAAGACCTTTGCCAATTTTTATTTCAAATTTTCCACAAACAACTAGTGAGTCAATGATATGGTCTTATTTACTAAAAAAATCACCAAATTTAGACTCATCTTGTCTTAACATTCGCAAAATGAAGCAGAATGTAGATCGGAACTACTCCTCCTTCATTATTGATGTAAAGCGTAATAATGATATTTTTAAATTATTAAATGATGAGAAATTCTGGCCGGTAAACTCAATAGTTCACCCTTTTCGGAAGCGACCTACTGTAGCCAAAAAGAGGTCAAATGTACGAAATATTCAATGAGTTATTTCTCAATGTTCTACCAAAATATTGGAGGATTGAAGACAAAACTAAAATCAATGTTTGCTTCAAGTCTTGGGTTTAACTATGATGCAATACTTTTTACTGAAACATGGTTAGATAAGTCTATTTTGGACAGTGAAATACTATGTAGTTCGTATCAAATATTTCGGTCAGATCGGTCTTCCTTAACTAGCAGTAAAAAGTCTGGTGGTGGAGTTCTAATTGCCATTAGAAATTGCTACAACTGTAAAATTGTCTCTATGCCCTCAATAAGCGTAGAAATGGTATGTGTTACAACTCTCCTCAAAACTTTCCAACTTTTTATAGTCTGTGTCTACATTCCACCAAAAATGAATTGTGAACTTTACGATCAATGTGTTATAAACATTAAGTACATCGTTTCCCTGATGAATCCCAATGATCGGTTACAACTTGTTGGTGATTTTAATTTACCAGACATTGAATGGGACGTTCTTCAAGAAGAAGACAAATTTTTGTCACCTACATCGTTGACATCAGAAACGAGTATTTCTTTTGTGGACTCAATGTGCTCCTTAGCCTTAAATCAAGTTTAACCCGTTTAAAAATGAAAGAGGTAATTTTCTCGAGCTCGTGTTTACGGATGATGTTAATGGCTTAACGGTGCAAAGATCATGCCCTTTATTGGATGATGTTAGATTTCACCCTTGCTTTGAAGTTTTAATGGAAATGCCGACCTCCGTTTGTGCTAGTCAATACGATCATGGCTATGAATTTGACTTCAAGAAAACTGATTTTGAAAAACTCAATATGGAACTTTCTCAATTTCACTGGGATAGTGTCTTTTTTAATATGGATGCTAGTAAAGCAACTGATACTTTCTATGAAATATTGTACAACAGCTTTTTGAAAACAATACCTTGTCGCCGCATCAAAATTGTTGATAATTGTGTTCCTTGGCTCACACCTTTCCTTAAAAGGCTTAAAAACAACAAAAACAAACTCCACAACAAGCTCAAATTCAAGTTTACAGTTTCCACTGCTCAAGAGTTCAGCAGAATAAGAAGAGAATTCCAAGTCAAATCAAGGGCTGCATATAAAAACTACATAATATCTATGAAAGCTAACCTATTACGGAATCCTTCATCTTTTTGGAAATTTGTTAAAAATAAGAGAAAAATAGCTGAATTCCCGTCCTATATGAATTTAGATCAAATTTCTTCAAATGATGGGGTAATGATCTGTGATATGTTTGCAGAAATGTTTAAAGGCATCTACAAATGTAATAATGGGTTGGCTGGGCTGCATCAAATTACCTCTAACATGAGCATTACAAACGACTTGCCATTTATTCAAGAAAACGATGTGACAAGTGCAATAAAGAAGTTAACATATTCATTTTCTACTGGACCTGATAATGTTCCTTCCTGTGTTTTAATAAACTGCTGTCATTCCTTGGCTAGTGCTTTATGTTATTTGTTTAACCTATCTTTGTCGTCTTCCGTTTTCCCGCACGCTTGGAAGTCTTCATTTATAATTCCACTTTTTAAATCAGGAAGCCGATGCAACATGCGTGACTACCGAGGTATAGCAAAACTCAGCGTTATTCCCAAGATGATGGAATCTATAATAGTCCATGAGTTGATACATGGTGTAAAATCGCATCTATCGGACAGACAGCATGGATTCGTCAAGGGCAAATCTACCATTACAAATCTGTTGGAAATTACATCATGCATAACAAAAGGATTCATGAATGGTCATCAAACGGATGTAATATATACTGACTTCTCCAAAGCCTTCGATCAACTTAATCATCAGCTGCTTGTTAGAAAACTTTCACTTTTCGGCTGGTCCCCAAAACTTGTGCAATGGATTGCAAGTTATTTATCATCTCGTACTCAATATGTTAAGTTCAAGTCTCATGTATCCAACGCAATAGATGTCAAGTCTGGCGTGCCTCAAGGAAGCCACCTGGGACCACTGTTATTCGTAATTTTTATAAATGATTTACCCTCTGGGATAAAATACTGTGATATACATCTCTATGCTGACGATGCGAAAATTTCATATTCATATAAAAATAATGCTGATTACCTTCAACTGCAATCTGATATTGATCATTTGCAGGAATGGTGTAATAAGAATTATCTCACACTGAACTCTAAGAAATGCAAAGTAATGACCTTCGCTAGAGTTAAAAATGTTTTCTTTAATGAATACTCTATAAATAATTCAAAACTTGAAAGAGTTAATTATTTTATAGACTTGGGAGTAATATTTGATTCAAAATTAGACTTCAGAATGCACATCGACTCTATAACTGCAAAAGCTTCTGTTCGTCTAGGAATGATTAAACGATGGTCAAAAGAATTCAACGACCCTTATGTGACAAAGAGCCTGTTTGTTGGACTGGTTCGTTCGATCTTGGAATATGGTTGCCAAGTTTGGTGCCCATATTACTCCTGTCACATTGCCCGCATTGAATCCATTCAAAAACAGTTTCTATTATTTGCTCTCCGTCATCTTAACTGGGATAATCATCACCATCTTCCACCATATCGTTCGCGACTTTTAGTGATTGGTCTTAATACACTCGAGGATAGGAGGTCATCACTCAATGCTGCATTCATATTTAAACTTTTAAACGGTGATATAAATTCTCCTTATTTGCTTTCCTTAATAAAATTAAATGTGCCATTCCGTCCAAGTCGAAATTATAAAATTTTGCGAACACATGAAACTACTTTAAACTACTTAAATAATGAACCGTTCTCTCTCTTATGTAAACAGTTCAATAATTATAATTCCTTCGTAGATTTTAATCTTACTTCATTGAAATTTAAACAAATTATACTTTTATTCAATTTAAATCGTCACTAATTATGTAAATGTAATATTATTTGTATAATCCAAATAACTGTGATCAATTATGTATCTGTAGGTATAGTCAAATAAATAAATAAATAAATAAATAAATAAAAATCTCCCATTATTGAGAAATACAAAATTAAGTTGGCTTTAATCAGGAAGAGCTGTAGATTTTAAACACAAATCTTATTGTCACTCAGCTTCGAAGCCAACATAAAGCTCTTAGACAAACTGGTCCGTTCATTTTGGGAAAATGACTCTTTTCAAACAGAAACTCAAACTAATAGTGAGGAGGAACACAAATGTCAAAAACACTTTAATGATCACGTTGAAATCACTCCTCAAGGTCAATTTTTGGTACGCCTGCCATTTAAACAGGAACCAAATAAAATGTTAGGTAATTCCATGGAAATGGCTAAAAAACGTTTAGAAAACTCGAGAAAAATTTGGAGATAAAAATAAATTACACTTATTTCATGGCCGAATACGAAAGTCTAGGTCATATGACTTTAATAGAAAAAATAAAAAATTCTCATTATGTCGTTCCGCACCATTGTATATTTAAACAAGAAAGTTCATCTACCAAACTCATAGTTGTCTTTGACGTGTCCGCAAAAACAACTTCTGGAAGTTCGCTAAATGATATACTTAATGGTTGGCCCAACGGTACAACCAGACTTATTTTCAGTCATTGCGAATTTTAGACTGCATAAATTTGTCTTTACTGGCGATATAAGCAAAATATATAGGCAAATACTAGTTCATTCGGATGATAGAGCATATCAGCTCATTTTATGGAGGGAAAATAATAAGACTCCTTTAAAAAAATACCAACTGAATACAGTCACGTATGGAACGGCCTCCGCCTCCTATTTATCAACAAGATGTCTTGTCAAATTGTTCTCCGATTTTCAACATGCATATCCAAATGCATCTAAAATTATTACAAAAAATATTTATGTGGATGACTGCCTTGCCGAGGCAGACACCATCAATGAAGCCAAAATGCTACTTGATGAAACTAGAGCATTATTAAGGCAAGGGAATATCGATTTAACGAAATTCTGGTCTAATGATCAGCGTATCCTTGAAAATATTCCCATAGAAAGTCGAGAGAAAATGTTAACAATTTATCAATCGGTGGTGATTAAAACTCTTGGCTTAGTCTGGGATCCAATTCAAGACGCATTCAAATTAAGCTACAATTTCAAAGCACCCTGCGAAGCACAGGTAACAAAACGTAACGTTCTTGCCGACTTGGCTAAATTCTTTGATCCCTTAGGACTTATTGCACCAGTTATTTTATTAGGAAAAATATCCTTCAAGAACTTTGGAAAACCAAAATCTCCTGGGACGAAAAATTACCCTTAGAGCAGGCACATAAATGGCAAAACTATTTGTCACAATTTTCCGCACTGCAAGAAATTACCATACGCCGTTTTGCTTTAATAGATTCAGCAGTGAAATTAGAACTGCATGCATTTTCCGACAGCAGTGAAAGTGCCTTTGGCGCATGCATTTATTTAAAATCTACTGATAAAAATGGAAACATTTTGGTTCAATTATTTTGCTCCAAATCTCATGTCGTACCTTTAAAGGTAATAACCATACCCCGATTAGAATTTCAGGCAGCAGTCTTGTTAGTAGATTTAGTACAAAAAGTACTCCCTATAATTTAAAAACCAATTTCATCTGTAAATTATTATACGGATTCAACAACGGTTTTAGCATGGATAGGGGCACCCTCGATACTTGGGAAACTTACATTGCAAATGGTGTGGCAAAAATTCAATCAAACTCAGATTACAATAATTGGAATTATGTTAAGGGAGAATTAAATCCTGCAGATCTTATATCGCGCGGATTAGGGATGCGTGATATTATAAAATCAAACATATTGTTCAATGGTCCTGAGTTCTTAAATCAAGTTGGAAATTCAAATATCCAAATGGATTACTAAACACCTGAACAAATACCTGGGCGTCGCAAGGTAAAAACAGTTTTAATTATGTCACTTCAAGATGATATATTGAAGTCAATTAATCATAAAAATTCGTTCTACACATTGCAAAAAATATTAGCTTTCTGTTCCAGATTTCAAATGCATCGTAAAAATCGTATCGCCGGAATTAATAACAGTGGTCCCCTGACGGTAGAGGAACCACAAAAAGGAACAATCTTACTCTGCAGAATCGTTCAAATAAATGCTTTCACAGAAGATTATAAAACCTTGCAGGCAGGGAAACCTCTTAAAAATCATTCTAAAATATTATCATTAAGTCCATATTATGACAGTACAACAAAGTTAATACACATAGGTGGCAGACTAAAAAACGCTGATATACCTTCGGAACAAAAAATCATCAATCATCAATCAATTCATACAGCAGCGTGAGGCCAGCCTAAAAATATGATCCTCTGTAAAAGTTCAAGGTTTGCCTCACGCGCTAAGCATTATTTTCATCTATATTTTTGGCTCTGCCTTCTGCAGGCTTTTTTAGTTAGTCGTCTTTAATACTCATTGTAAATTGGTAATAATAAAATTTATTTTGTTGAGTCTTTCACTTGTACCTTTATTTATTCTTTTTATTTGTGAAAACTTTTGTGTGAACATTTGGCGACCGTGACAGGACCTACTAAAAAAGTTTAGTGGCCTTCAATCAATAAAAAATACAATAAAAGAAAAACAATAAGTACGAGTGCAGTGAATCAAAATAGAAAAAATAAAGGTTAATAAATAGATAAAACTTTTCAATTAATTTCATCAAAAGAAAAAAAATTAAAAGTAAGAAAAAATGGTGCCTTCAATTGATGATTTAACCAACCACCAAAATGAGGTAGGCAAGGAAATCTGCAACATCGCCCGCAAAAACGGAAAGGATGCCCTACCTACCATGTATGCAGTATCTACATACACGGTGCAACAGACTCAATGCATTGTGGGAATCTTTCGATAAAGTGGACAGAGAAATAAAGGATGATTATCCTGAATCAACAGAGCATGAATATTTTACCAAAGGGTATTATGACGCGATTAAGAAGGTTTATCATTCCATGAAAGAGGACACCATTAAGCGGTTCGCTGATGCGGATGAAGAAAAAGAACCTTTATTGTCCCAGCAGGGCTGGAAATAAAGCCCACTGCCGGAGATAATAACTCCGGGAAATTCGTAACTGGAGTCAACAGAGTAACGAAGGAAAATAAATTCCGGCTGCTTGATAAAATTTTCTTGGCATCGTTAAATAAGTGTCCAGTCAATTTACGGGAAACCTGTCCGCAACAATTTGTGCAAAAAACAAAAACCCTTATGGGCAATTGGGAGGAAATAACCACTGCCTACAAACGACTTGGGGACGATGTAGCTGCACCCGATATAGAGCTCTATTTCGAGCTTCAGGATCTTTTGGATTTAAGGATCAGCTGGCTATGTTAGAATCAGGATCCCAGTTAAATTTTATAACCACTTTGCTAGTTTAACGACTAGGTTATAAAAAATAGAGAAAAAATATTCCTATAAGCGGAATTGGGGGTAAGGAAAGTCAATCTAATTTAACTATTAATATTCCAATAGAATCAAGAACTTCCAAATATCAAACAAACATTCAGGCAGGGATACTGCCCAAAATAAGCGATTATATGGCAGCCTCCCCTATTGACCTTCAATTATTGAAATTGCCTCCCAATATTTGTCTAGCTGACCCTGACACTCTAAATTCACGTCACATGGACGTACTGATCGGAGCAGAAATATTCTTCGATCTGCTATTACCCGGCGAATATAAAATCTCCAATAATCTCCCATTATTGAGAAATACAAAATTAGGTTGGCTTTAAGCAGGAAGAGCTGTAGATTTTAAACACAACTCTTATTGTCACTCAGCTTCGAAGCCAACATTAAGCTCGTTAGACAAACTGGTCCGTTCATTTTGGGAAAATGACTCTTTTCAAACAGAAACTCAAACTAATAGTGAGGAGGAACACAAATGTGAAAAACACTTTAATGATCACGTTGAAATCACTCCTCAAGGTCAATTTTTGGTACGCCTGCCATTTAAACAGGAACCAAATAAAATGTTAGGTAATTCCATGGAAATGGCTAAAAAATGTTTAGAAAACTCGAGAAAAATTTGGAGATAAAAATAAATTACACTTATTTCATGGCCGAATACGAAAGTCTAGGTCATATGACTTTAATAGAAAAAATAAAAAATTCTCATTATGTCCTTCCGCACCATTGTATATTTAAACAAGAAAGTTCATCTACCAAACTCAGAGTTGTCTTTGACGTGTCCGCAAAAACAACTTCTGGAAGTTCGCTAAATGATATACTTAATGGTTGGCCCAACGGTACAACCAGACTTATTTTCAGTCATTGCGAATTTTAGACTGCATAAATTTGTCTTTACTGGCGATATAAGCAAAATATATAGGCAAATATGTGTTCATTCGGATGATAGAGCATATCAGCTCATTTTATGGAGGGAAAATAATAAGACTCCTTTAAAAAAATACCAACTGAATACAGTCACGTATGGAACGGCCTCCGCCTCCTATTTATCAACAAGATGTCTTGTCAAATCTTCTCCGATTTTCAACATGCATATCCAAATGCATCTAAAATTATCACAAAAAATATTTATGTGGATGACTGCCTTGCCGAGGCAGACACCATCAATGAAGCCAAAATGCTACTTGATGAAACTAGAGCATTATTAAGGCAAGGGAATATCGATTTAACGAAATTCTGCTCTAATGATCAGCGTATCCTTGAAAATATTCCCATAGAAAGTCGAGAGAAAATGTTAACAATTTATCAATCGGTGGTGATTAAAACTCTTGGCTTAGTCTGGGATCCAATTCAAGACGCATTCAAATTAAGCTACAATTTCAAAGCACCCTGCGAAGCACAGGTAACAAAACGTACCGTTCTTGCCGACTTGGCTAAATTCTTTGATCCCTTAGGACTTATTGGACCAGTTATTTTATTAGGAAAAATATCCTTCAAGAACTTTGGAAAACCAAAATCTCCTGGGACGAAAAATTACCCTTAGAGCAGGCACATAAATGGCAAAACTATTTGTCACAATTTTCCGCACTGCAAGAAATTACCATACGCCGTTTTGCTTTAATAGATTCAGCAGTGAAATTAGAATTGCATGCATTTTCCGACAGCAGTGAAAGTGCCTTTGGCGCATGCATTTATTTAAAATCTACTGATAAAAATGGAAACATTTTGGTTCAATTATTTTGCTCCAAATCTCATGTCGTACCTTTAAAGGTAATAACCATACCCCGATTAGAATTTCAGGCAGCAGTCTTGTTAGTAGATTTAGTACAAAAAGTACTCCCTATAATTTAAAAACCAATTTCATCTGTAAATTATTATACGGATTCAACAACGGTTTTAGCATGGATAGGGGCACCCTCGATACTTGGGAAACTTACATTGCAAATGGTGTGGCAAAAATTCAATCAAACTCAGATTACAATAATTGGAATTATGTTAAGGGAGACTTAAATCCTGCAGATCTTATATCGCGCGGATTAGGGATGCGTGATATTATAAAATCAAACATATTGTTCAATGGTCCTGAGTTCTAAAATCAAGTTGGAAATTCAAATATCCAAATGGATTACTAAACACCTGAACAAATACCTGGGCGTCGCAAGGTAAAAACAGTTTTAATTATGTCACTTCAAGATGATATATTGAAGTCAATTAATCATAAAAATTCGTTCTACACATTGCAAAAAATATTAGCTTTCTGTTCCAGATTTCAAATGCATCGTAAAAATCGTATCGCCGGAATTAATAACAGTGGTCCCCTGACGGTAGAGGAACCACAAAAAGGAACAATCTTACTCTGCAGAATCGTTCAAATAAATGCTTTCACAGAAGATTATAAAACCTTGCAGGCAGGGAAACCTCTTAAAAATCATTCTAAAATATTATCATTAAGTCCATATTATGACAGTACAACAAAGTTAATACACATAGGTGGCAGACTAAAAAACGCTGATATACCTTCGGAACAAAAAATCATCAATCATCAATCAATTCATACAGCAGCGTGAGGCCAGCCTAGAAATATGATCCTCTGTAAAAGTTCAAGGTTTGCCTCACGCGCTAAGCATTATTTTCATCTATATTTTTGGCTCTGCCTTCTGCAGGCTTTTTTAGTTAGTCGTCTTTAATACTCATTGTAAATTGGTAATAATAAAATTTATTTTGTTGAGTCTTTCAGTTGTACCTTTATTTATTCTTTTTATTTGTGAAAACTTTTGTGTGAACATTTGGCGACCGTGACAGGACCTACTAAAAAAGTTTATTGGCCTTCAATCAATAAAAAATACAATAAAAGAAAAACAATAAGTACGAGTGCAGTGAATCAAAATAGAAAAAATAAAGGTTAATAAATAGATAAAACTTTTCAATTAATTTCATCAAAAGAAAAAAAATTAAAAGTAAGAAAAAATGGTGCCTTCAATTGATGATTTAACCAACCACCAAAATGAGGTAGGCAAGGAAATCTGCAACATCGCCCGCAAAAACGGAAAGGATGCCCTACCTACCGTGTATGCAGTATCTACATACACGGTGCAACAGACTCAATGCATTGTGGGAATCTTTCGATAAAGTGGACAGAGAAATAAAGGATGATTATCCTGAATCAACAGAGCATGAATATTTTACCAAAGGGTATTATGACGCGATTAAGAAGGTTTATCATTCCATGAAAGAGGACACCATTAAGCGGTTCGCTGATGCGGATGAAGAAAAAGAACCTTTATTGTCCCAGCAGGGCTGGAAATAAAGCCCACTGCCGGAGATAATAACTCCGAGAAATTCGTAACTGGAGTCAACAGAGTAACGAAGGAAAATAAATTCCGGCTGCTTGATAAAATTTTCTTGGCATCGTTAAATAAGTGTCCAGTCAATTTACGGGAAACCTGTCCGCAACAATTTGTGCAAAAAACAAAAACCCTTATGGGCAATTGGGAGGAAATAACCACTGCCTACAAACGACTTGGGGACGATGTAGCTGCACCCGATATAGAGCTCTATTTCGAGCTTCAGGATCTTTTGGATTTAAGGATCAGCTGGCTATGTTAGAATCAGGATCCCAGTTAAATTTTATAACCACTTTGCTAGTTTAACGACTAGGTTATACAAAATAGAGAAAAAATATTCCTATAAGCGGAATTGGGGGTAAGGAAAGTCAATCTAATTTAACTATTAATATTCCAATAGAATCAAGAACTTCCAAATATCAAACAAACATTCAGGCCTGTATACTGCCCACAATAAGCGATTATATGGCAGCCTCCCCTATTGACCTTCAATTATTGAAATTGCCTCCCAATATTTGTCTAGCTGACCCTGACACTCTAAATTCACGTCACATTGACGTACTGATCGGAGCAGAAATATTCTTCGATCTGCTATTACCCGGCGAATATAAAATCTCCAATAATCTCCCATTATTGAGAAATACAAAATTAGGTTGGCTTTAAGCAGGAAGAGCTGTAGATTTTAAACACAACTCTTATTGTCACTCAGCTTCGAAGCCAACATTAAGCTCGTTAGACAAACTGGTCCGTTCATTTTGGGAAAATGACTCTTTTCAAACAGAAACTCAAACTAATAGTGAGGAGGAACACAAATGTGAAAAACACTTTAATGATCACGTTGAAATCACTCCTCAAGGTCAATTTTTGGTACGCCTGCCATTTAAACAGGAACCAAATAAAATGTTAGGTAATTCCATGGAAATGGCTAAAAAATGTTTAGAAAACTCGAGAAAAATTTGGAGATAAAAATAAATTACACTTATTTCATGGCCGAATACGAAAGTCTAGGTCATATGACTTTAATAGAAAAAATAAAAAATTCTCATTATGTCCTTCCGCACCATTGTATATTTAAACAAGAAAGTTCATCTACCAAACTCAGAGTTGTCTTTGACGTGTCCGCAAAAACAACTTCTGGAAGTTCGCTAAATGATATACTTAATGGTTGGCCCAACGGTACAACCAGACTTATTTTCAGTCATTGCGAATTTTAGACTGCATAAATTTGTCTTTACTGGCGATATAAGCAAAATATATAGGCAAATACTAGTTCATTCGGATGATAGAGCATATCAGCTCATTTTATGGAGGGAAAATAATAAGACTCCTTTAAAAAAATACCAACTGAATACAGTCACGTATGGAACGGCCTCCGCCTCCTATTTATCAACAAGATGTCTTGTCAAATTGTTCTCCGATTTTCAACATGCATATCCAAATGCATCTAAAATTATCACAAAAAATATTTATGTGGATGACTGCCTTGCCGAGGCAGACACCATCAATGAAGCCAAAATGCTACTTGATGAAACTAGAGCATTATTAAGGCAAGGGAATATCGATTTAACGAAATTCTGCTCTAATGATCAGCGTATCCTTGAAAATATTCCCATAGAAAGTCGAGAGAAAATGTTAACAATTTATCAATCGGTGGTGATTAAAACTCTTGGCTTAGTCTGGGATCCAATTCAAGACGCATTCAAATTAAGCTACAATTTCAAAGCACCCTGCGAAGCACAGGTAACAAAACGTACCGTTCTTGCCGACTTGGCTAAATTCTTTGATCCCTTAGGACTTATTGGACCAGTTATTTTATTAGGAAAAATATCCTTCAAGAACTTTGGAAAACCAAAATCTCCTGGGACGAAAAATTACCCTTAGAGCAGGCACATAAATGGCAAAACTATTTGTCACAATTTTCCGCACTGCAAGAAATTACCATACGCCGTTTTGCTTTAATAGATTCAGCAGTGAAATTAGAATTGCATGCATTTTCCGACAGCAGTGAAAGTGCCTTTGGCGCATGCATTTATTTAAAATCTACTGATAAAAATGGAAACATTTTGGTTCAATTATTTTGCTCCAAATTTCATGTCGTACCTTTAAAGTTAATAACCATACCCCGATTAGAATTTCAGGCAGCAGTCTTGTTAGTAGATTTAGTACAAAAAGTACTCCCTATAATTTAAAAACCAATTTCATCTGTAAATTATTATACGGATTCAACAACGGTTTTAGCATGGATAGGGGCACCCTCGATACTTGGGAAACTTACATTGCAAATGGTGTGGCAAAAATTCAATCAAACTCAGATTACAATAATTGGAATTATGTTAAGGGAGACTTAAATCCTGCAGATCTTATATCGCGCGGATTAGGGATGCGTGATATTATAAAATCAAACATATTGTTCAATGGTCCTGAGTTCTTAAATCAAGTTGGAAATTCAAATATCCAAATGGATTACTAAACACCTGAACAAATACCTGAGCGTCGCAAGGTAAAAACAGTTTTAATTATGTCACTTCAAGATGATATATTGAAGTCAATTAATCATAAAAATTCGTTCTACACATTGCAAAAAATATTAGCTTTCTGTTCCAGATTTCAAATGCATCGTAAAAATCGTATCGTCGGAATTAATAACAGTGGTCCCCTGACGGTAGAGGAACCACAAAAAGGAACAATCTTACTCTGCAGAATCGTTCAAATAAATGCTTTCACAGAAGATTATAAAACCTTGCAGGCAGGGAAACCTCTTAAAAATCATTCTAAAATATTATCATTAAGTCCATATTATGACAGTACAACAAAGTTAATACACATAGGTGGCAGACTAAAAAACGCTGATATACCTTCGGAACAAAAAATCATCAATCATCAATCAATTCATACAGCAGCGTGAGGCCAGCCTAGAAATATGATCCTCTGTAAAAGTTCAAGGTTTGCCTCACGCGCTAAGCATTATTTTCATCTATATTTTTGGCTCTGCCTTCTGCAGGCTTTTTTAGTTAGTCGTCTTTAATACTCATTGTAAATTGGTAATAATAAAATTTATTTTGTTGAGTCTTTCAGTTGTACCTTTATTTATTCTTTTTATTTGTGAAAACTTTTGTGTGAACATTTGGCGACCGTGACAGGACCTACTAAAAAAGTTTAGTGGCCTTCAATCAATAAAAAATACAATAAAAGAAAAACAATAAGTACGAGTGCAGTGAATCAAAATAGAAAAAATAAAGGTTAATAAATAGATAAAACTTTTCAATTAATTTCATCAAAAGAAAAAAAATTAAAAGTAAGAAAAAATGGTGCCTTCAATTGATGATTTAACCAACCACCAAAATGAGGTAGGCAAGGAAATCTGCAACATCGCCCGCAAAAACGGAAAGGATGCCCTACCTACCGTGTATGCAGTATCTACATACACGGTGCAACAGACTCAATGCATTGTGGGAATCTTTCGATAAAGTGGACAGAGAAATAAAGGATGATTATCCTGAATCAACAGAGCATGAATATTTTACCAAAGGGTATTATGACGCGATTAAGAAGGTTTATCATTCCATGAAAGAGGACACCATTAAGCGGTTCGCTGATGCGGATGAAGAAAAAGAACCTTTATTGTCCCAGCAGGGCTGGAAATAAAGCCCACTGCCGGAGATAATAACTCCGGGAAATTCGTAACTGGAGTCAACAGAGTAACGAAGGAAAATAAATTCCGGCTGCTTGATAAAATTTTCTTGGCATCGTTAAATAAGTGTCCAGTCAATTTACGGGAAACCTGTCCGCAACAATTTGTGCAAAAAACAAAAACCCTTATGGGCAATTGGGAGGAAATAACCACTGCCTACAAACGACTTGGGGACGATGTAGCTGCACCCGATATAGAGCTCTATTTCGAGCTTCAGGATCTTTTGGATTTAAGGATCAGCTGGCTATGTTAGAATCAGGATCCCAGTTAAATTTTATAACCACTTTGCTAGTTTAACGACTAGGTTATAAAAAATAGAGAAAAAATATTCCTATAAGCGGAATTGGGGGTAAGGAAAGTCAATCTAATTTAACTATTAATATTCCAATAGAATCAAGAACTTCCAAATATCAAACAAACATTCAGGCCTGTATACTGCCCACAATAAGCGATTATATGGCAGCCTCCCCTATTGACCTTCAATTATTGAAATTGCCTCCCAATATTTGTCTAGCTAACCCTGACACTCTAAATTCACGTCACATTGACGTACTGATCGGAGCAGAAATATTCTTCGATCTGCTATTACCCGGCGAATATAAAATCTCCAATAATCTCCCATTATTGAGAAATACAAAATTAGGTTGGCTTTAAGCAGGAAGAGCTGTAGATTTTAAACACAACTCTTATTGTCACTCAGCTTCGAAGCCAACATTAAGCTCGTTAGACAAACTGGTCCGTTCATTTTGGGAAAATGACTCTTTTCAAACAGAAACTCAAACTAATAGTGAGGAGGAACACAAATGTGAAAAACACTTTAATGATCACGTTGAAATCACTCCTCAAGGTCAATTTTTGGTACGCCTGCCATTTAAACAGGAACCAAATAAAATGTTAGGTAATTCCATGGAAATGGCTAAAAAATGTTTAGAAAACTCGAGAAAAATTTGGAGATAAAAATAAATTACACTTATTTCATGGCCGAATACGAAAGTCTAGGTCATATGACTTTAATAGAAAAAATAAACAATTCTCATTGTGTCCTTCCGCACCATTGTATATTTAAACAAGAAAGTTCATCTACCAAACTCAGAGTTGTCTTTGACGTGTCCGCAAAAACAACTTCTGGAAGTTCGCTAAATGATATACTTAATGGTTGGCCCAACGGTACAACCAGACTTATTTTCAGTCATTGCGAATTTTAGACTGCATAAATTTGTCTTTACTGGCGATATAAGCAAAATATATAGGCAAATACTAGTTCATTCGGATGATAGAGCATATCAGCTCATTTTATGGAGGGAAAATAATAAGACTCCTTTAAAAAAATACCAACTGAATACAGTCACGTATGGAACGGCCTCCGCCTCCTATTTATCAACAAGATGTCTTGTCAAATTGTTCTCCGATTTTCAACATGCATATCCAAATGCATCTAAAATTATCACAAAAAATATTTATGTGGATGACTGCCTTGCCGAGGCAGACACCATCAATGAAGCCAAAATGCTACTTGATGAAACTAGAGCATTATTAAGGCAAGGGAATATTTAACGAAATTCTGCTCTAATGATCAGCGTATCCTTGAAAATATTCCCATAGAAAGTCGAGAGAAAATGTTAACAATTTATCAATCGGTGGTGATTAAAACTCTTGGCTTAGTCTGGGATCCAATTCAAGACGCATTCAAATTAAGCTACAATTTCAAAGCACCCTGCGAAGCACAGGTAACAAAACGTACCGTTCTTGCCGACTTGGCTAAATTCTTTGATCCCTTAGGACTTATTGGACCAGTTATTTTATTAGGAAAAATATCCTTCAAGAACTTTGGAAAACCAAAATCTCCTGGGACGAAAAATTACCCTTAGAGCAGGCACATAAATGGCAAAACTATTTGTCACAATTTTCCGCACTGCAAGAAATTACCATACGCCGTTTTGCTTTAATAGATTCAGCAGTGAAATTAGAATTGCATGCATTTTCCGACAGCAGTGAAAGTGCCTTTGGCGCATGCATTTATTTAAAATCTACTGATAAAATTGGAAACATTTTGGTTCAATTATTTTGCTCCAAATTTCATGTCGTACCTTTAAAGGTAATAACCATACCCCGATTAGAATTTCAGGCAGCAGTCTTGTTAGTAGATTTAGTACAAAAAGTACTCCCTATAATTTAAAAACCAATTTCATCTGTAAATTATTATACGGATTCAACAACGGTTTTAGCATGGATAGGGGCACCCTCGATACTTGGGAAACTTACATTGCAAATGGTGTGGCAAAAATTCAATCAAACTCAGATTACAATAATTGGAATTATGTTAAGGGAGAATTAAATCCTGCAGATCTTATATCGCGCGGATTAGGGATGCGTGATATTATAAAATCAAACATATTGTTCAATGGTCCTGAGTTCTTAAATCAAGTTGGAAATTCAAATATCCAAATGGATTACTAAACACCTGAACAAATACCTGGGCGTCGCAAGGTAAAAACAGTTTTAATTATGTCACTTCAAGATGATATATTGAAGTCAATTAATCATAAAAATTCGTTCTACACATTGCAAAAAATATTAGCTTTCTGTTCCAGATTTCAAATGCATCGTAAAAATCGTATCGCCGGAATTAATAACAGTGGTCCCCTGACGGTAGAGGAACCACAAAAAGGAACAATCTTACTCTGCAGAATCGTTCAAATAAATGCTTTCACAGAAGATTATAAAACCTTGCAGGCAGGGAAACCTCTTAAAAATCATTCTAAAATATTATCATTAAGTCCATAGTATGACAGTACAACAAAGTTAATACACATAGGTGGCAGACTAAAAAACGCTGATATACCTTCGGAACAAAAAATCATCAATCATCAATCAATTCATACAGCAGCGTGAGGCCAGCCTAGAAATATGATCCTCTGTAAAAGTTCAAGGTTTGCCTCACGCGCTAAGCATTACTTTCATCTATATTTTTGGCTCTGCCTTCTGCAGGCTTTTAGTTAGTCGTCTTTAATACTCATTGTAAATTGGTAATAATAAAATTTATTTTGTTGAGTCTTTCAGTTGTACCTTTATTTATTCTTTTTATTTGTGAAAACTTTTGTGTGAACATTTGGCGACCGTGACAGGACCTACTAAAAAAGTTTAGTGGCCTTCAATCAATAAAAAATACAATAAAAGAAAAACAATAAGTACGAGTGCAGTGAATCAAAATAGAAAAAATAAAGGTTAATAAATAGATAAAACTTTTCAATTAATTTCATCAAAAGAAAAAAAATTAAAAGTAAGAAAAAATGGTGCCTTCAATTGATGATTTAACCAACCACCAAAATGAGGTAGGCAAGGAAATCTGCAACATCGCCCGCAAAAACGGAAAGGATGCCCTACCTACCGTGTATGCAGTATCTACATACACGGTGCAACAGACTCAATGCATTGTGGGAATCTTTCGATAAAGTGGACAGAGAAATAAAGGATGATTATCCTGAATCAACAGAGCATGAATATTTTACCAAAGGGTATTATGACGCGATTAAGAAGGTTTATCATTCCATGAAAGAGGACACCATTAAGCGGTTCGCTGATGCGGATGAAGAAAAAGAACCTTTATTGTCCCAGCAGGGCTGGAAATAAAGCCCACTGCCGGAGATAATAACTCCGGGAAATTCGTAACTGGAGTCAACAGAGTAACGAAGGAAAATAAATTCCGGCTGCTTGATAAAATTTTCTTGGCATCGTTAAATAAGTGTCCAGTCAATTTACTAGAAACCTGTCCGCAACAATTTGTGCAAAAAACAAAAACCCTTATGGGCAATTGGGAGGAAATAACCACTGCCTACAAACGACTTGGGGACGATGTAGCTGCACCCGATATAGAGCTCTATTTCGAGCTTCAGGATCTTTTGGATTTAAGGATCAGCTGGCTATGTTAGAATCAGGATCCCAGTTAAATTTTATAACCACTTTGCTAGTTTAACGACTAGGTTATAAAAAATAGAGAAAAAATATTCCTATAAGCGGAATTGGGGGTAAGGAAAGTCAATCTAATTTAACTATTAATATTCCAATAGAATCAAGAACTTCCAAATATCAAACAAACATTCAGGCCTGTATACTGCCCACAATAAGCGATTATATGGCAGCCTCCCCTATTGACCTTCAATTATTGAAATTGCCTCCCAATATTTGTCTAGCTGACCCTGACACTCTAAATTCACGTCACATTGACGTACTGATCGGAGCAGAAATATTCTTCGATCTGCTATTACCCGGCGAATATAAAATCTCCAATAATCTCCCATTATTGAGAAATACAAAATTAGGTTGGCTTTAAGCAGGAAGAGCTGTAGATTTTAAACACAACTCTTATTGTCACTCAGCTTCGAAGCCAACATTAAGCTCGTTAGACAAACTGGTCCGTTCATTTTGGGAAAATGACTCTTTTCAAACAGAAACTCAAACTAATAGTGAGGAGGAACACAAATGTGAAAAACACTTTAATGATCACGTTGAAATCACTCCTCAAGGTCAATTTTTGGTACGCCTGCCATTTAAACAGGAACCAAATAAAATGTTAGGTAATTCCATGGAAATGGCTAAAAAATGTTTAGAAAACTCGAGAAAAATTTGGAGATAAAAATAAATTACACTTATTTCATGGCCGAATACGAAAGTCTAGGTCATATGACTTTAATAGAAAAAATAAAAAATTCTCATTATGTCCTTCCGCACCATTGTATATTTAAACAAGAAAGTTCATCTACCAATCTCAGAGTTGTCTTTGACGTGTCCGCAAAAACAACTTCTGGAAGTTCGCTAAATGATATACTTAATGGTTGGCCCAACGGTACAACCAGACTTATTTTCAGTCATTGCGAATTTTAGACTGCATAAATTTGTCTTTACTGGCGATATAAGCAAAATATATAGGCAAATACTAGTTCATTCGGATGATAGAGCATATCAGCTCATTTTATGGAGGGAAAATAATAAAACTCCTTTAAAAAAATACCAACTGAATACAGTCACGTATGGAACGGCCTCCGCCTCCTATTTATCAACAAGATGTCTTGTCAAATTGTTCTCCGATTTTCAACATGCATATCCAAATGCATCTAAAATTATCACAAAAAATATTTATGTGGATGACTGCCTTGCCGAGGCAGACACCATCAATGAAGCCAAAATGCTACTTGATGAAACTAGAGCATTATTAAGGCAAGGGAATATCGATTTAACGAAATTCTGCTCTAATGATCAGCGTATCCTTGAAAATATTCCCATAGAAAGTCGAGAGAAAATGTTAACAATTTATCAATCGGTGGTGATTAAAACTCTTGGCTTAGTCTGGGATCCAATTCAAGACGCATTCAAATTAAGCTACAATTTCAAAGCACCCTGCGAAGCACAGGTAACAAAACGTACCGTTCTTGCCGACTTGGCTAAATTCTTTGATCCCTTAGGACTTATTGGACCAGTTATTTTATTAGGAAAAATATCCTTCAAGAACTTTGGAAAACCAAAATCTCCTGGGACGAAAAATTACCCTTAGAGCAGGCACATAAATGGCAAAACTATTTGTCACAATTTTCCGCACTGCAAGAAATTACCATACGCCGTTTTGCTTTAATAGATTCAGCAGTGAAATTAGAATTGCATGCATTTTCCGACAGCAGTGAAAGGGGCACCCTCGATACTTGGGAAACTTACATTGCAAATGGTGTGGCAAAAATTCAATCAAACTCAGATTACAATAATTGGAATTATGTTAAGGGAGAATTAAGTCCTGCAGATCTTATATCGCGCGGATTAGGGATGCGTGATATTATAAAATCAAACATATTGTTCAATGGTCCTGAGTTCTTAAATCAAGTTGGAAATTCAAATATCCAAATGGATTACTAAACACCTGAACAAATACCTGGGCGTCGCAAGGTAAAAACAGTTTTAATTATGTCACTTCAAGATGATATATTGAAGTCAATTAATCATAAAAATTCGTTCTACACATTGCAAAAAATATTAGCTTTCTGTTCCAGATTTCAAATGCATCGTAAAAATCGTATCGCCGGAATTAATAACAGTGGTCCCCTGACGGTAGAGGAACCACAAAAAGGAACAATCTTACTCTGCAGAATCGTTCAAATAAATGCTTTCACAGAAGATTATAAAACCTTGCAGGCAGGGAAACCTCTTAAAAATCATTCTAAAATATTATCATTAAGTCCATATTATGACAGTACAACAAAGTTAATACACATAGGTGGCAGACTAAAAAACGCTGATATACCTTCGGAACAAAAAATCATCAATCATCAATCAATTCATACAGCAGCGTGAGGCCAGCCTAGAAATATGATCCTCTGTAAAAGTTCAAGGTTTGCCTCACGCGCTAAGCATTACTTTCATCTATATTTTTGGCTCTGCCTTCTGCAGGCTTTTTTAGTTAGTCGTCTTTAATACTCATTGTAAATTGGTAATAATAAAATTTATTTTGTTGAGTCTTTCAGTTGTACCTTTATTTATTCTTTTTATTTGTGAAAACTTTTGTGTGAACATTTGGCGACCGTGACAGGACCTACTAAAAAAGTTTAGTGGCCTTCAATCAATAAAAAATACAATAAAAGAAAAACAATAAGTACGAGTGCAGTGAATCAAAATAGAAAAAATAAAGGTTAATAAATAGATAAAACTTTTCAATTAATTTCATCAAAAGAAAAAAAATTAAAAGTAAGAAAAAATGGTGCCTTCAATTGATGATTTAACCAACCACCAAAATGAGGTAGGCAAGGAAATCTGCAACATCGCCCGCAAAAACGGAAAGGATGCCCTACCTACCGTGTATGCAGTATCTACATACACGGTGCAACAGACTCAATGCATTGTGGGAATCTTTCGATAAAGTGGACAGAGAAATAAAGGATGATTATCCTGAATCAACAGAGCATGAATATTTTACCAAAGGGTATTATGACGCGATTAAGAAGGTTTATCATTCCATGAAAGAGGACACCATTAAGCGGTTCGCTGATGCGGATGAAGAAAAAGAACCTTTATTGTCCCAGCAGGGCTGGAAATAAAGCCCACTGCCGGAGATAATAACTCCGGGAAATTCGTAACTGGAGTCAACAGAGTAACGAAGGAAAATAAATTCCGGCTGCTTGATAAAATTTTCTTGGCATCGTTAAATAAGTGTCCAGTCAATTTACTAGAAACCTGTCCGCAACAATTTGTGCAAAAAACAAAAACCCTTATGGGCAATTGGGAGGAAATAACCACTGCCTACAAACGACTTGGGGACGATGTAGCTGCACCCGATATAGAGCTCTATTTCGAGCTTCAGGATCTTTTGGATTTAAGGATCAGCTGGCTATGTTAGAATCAGGATCCCAGTTAAATTTTATAACCACTTTGCTAGTTTAACGACTAGGTTATAAAAAATAGAGAAAAAATATTCCTATAAGCGGAATTGGGGGTAAGGAAAGTCAATCTAATTTAACTATTAATATTCCAATAGAATCAAGAACTTCCAAATATCAAACAAACATTCAGGCCTGTATACTGCCCACAATAAGCGATTATATGGCAGCCTCCCCTATTGACCTTCAATTATTGAAATTGCCTCCCAATATTTGTCTAGCTGACCCTGACACTCTAAATTCACGTCACATTGACGTACTGATCGGAGCAGAAATATTCTTCGATCTGCTATTACCCGGCGAATATAAAATCTCCAATAATCTCCCATTATTGAGAAATACAAAATTAGGTTGGCTTTAAGCAGGAAGAGCTGTAGATTTTAAACACAACTCTTATTGTCACTCAGCTTCGAAGCCAACATTAAGCTCGTTAGACAAACTGGTCCGTTCATTTTGGGAAAATGACTCTTTTCAAACAGAAACTCAAACTAATAGTGAGGAGGAACACAAATGTGAAAAACACTTTAATGATCACGTTGAAATCACTCCTCAAGGTCAATTTTTGGTACGCCTGCCATTTAAACAGGAACCAAATAAAATGTTAGGTAATTCCATGGAAATGGCTAAAAAATGTTTAGAAAACTCGAGAAAAATTTGGAGATAAAAATAAATTACACTTATTTCATGGCCGAATACGAAAGTCTAGGTCATATGACTTTAATAGAAAAAATAAAAAATTCTCATTATGTCCTTCCGCACCATTGTATATTTAAACAAGAAAGTTCATCTACCAATCTCAGAGTTGTCTTTGACGTGTCCGCAAAAACAACTTCTGGAAGTTCGCTAAATGATATACTTAATGGTTGGCCCAACGGTACAACCAGACTTATTTTCAGTCATTGCGAATTTTAGACTGCATAAATTTGTCTTTACTGGCGATATAAGCAAAATATATAGGCAAATACTAGTTCATTCGGATGATAGAGCATATCAGCTCATTTTATGGAGGGAAAATAATAAAACTCCTTTAAAAAAATACCAACTGAATACAGTCACGTATGGAACGGCCTCCGCCTCCTATTTATCAACAAGATGTCTTGTCAAATTGTTCTCCGATTTTCAACATGCATATCCAAATGCATCTAAAATTATCACAAAAAATATTTATGTGGATGACTGCCTTGCCGAGGCAGACACCATCAATGAAGCCAAAATGCTACTTGATGAAACTAGAGCATTATTAAGGCAAGGGAATATCGATTTAACGAAATTCTGCTCTAATGATCAGCGTATCCTTGAAAATATTCCCATAGAAAGTCGAGAGAAAATGTTAACAATTTATCAATCGGTGGTGATTAAAACTCTTGGCTTAGTCTGGGATCCAATTCAAGACGCATTCAAATTAAGCTACAATTTCAAAGCACCCTGCGAAGCACAGGTAACAAAACGTACCGTTCTTGCCGACTTGGCTAAATTCTTTGATCCCTTAGGACTTATTGGACCAGTTATTTTATTAGGAAAAATATCCTTCAAGAACTTTGGAAAACCAAAATCTCCTGGGACGAAAAATTACCCTTAGAGCAGGCACATAAATGGCAAAACTATTTGTCACAATTTTCCGCACTGCAAGAAATTACCATACGCCGTTTTGCTTTAATAGATTCAGCAGTGAAATTAGAATTGCATGCATTTTCCGACAGCAGTGAAAGGGGCACCCTCGATACTTGGGAAACTTACATTGCAAATCGTGTGGCAAAAATTCAATCAAACTCAGATTACAATAATTGGAATTATGTTAAGGGAGAATTAAATCCTGCAGATCTTATATCGCGCGGATTAGGGATGCGTGATATTATAAAATCAAACATATTGTTCAATGGTCCTGAGTTCTTAAATCAAGTTGGAAATTCAAATATCCAAATGGATTACTTAACACCTGAACAAATACCTGGGCGTCGCAAGGTAAAAACAGTTTTAATTATGTCACTTCAAGATGATATATTGAAGTCAATTAATCATAAAAATTCGTTCTACACATTGCAAAACATATTAGCTTTCTGTTCCAGATTTCAAATGCATCGTAAAAATCGTATCGCCGGAATTAATAACAGTGGTCCCCTGACGGTAGAGGAACCACAAAAAGGAACAATCTTACTCTGCAGAATCGTTCAAATAAATGCTTTCACAGAAGATTATAAAACCTTGCAGGCAGGGAAACCTCTTAAAAATCATTCTAAAATATTATCATTAAGTCCATATTATGACAGTACAACAAAGTTAATACATATAGGTGGCAGACTAAAAAACGCTGATATACCTTCGGAACAAAAAATCAAATATTGCTTCCAAAAAATAATGTAGTTACGAAACTACTTTTAGAACACCTTCATAAAAAACACTTTCATGCATCCCATAGAACTCTCATTTCTATTTCAAGGCAACAATTTTGGATCTTAAGCGTAGGAAGAGAAACACGTAAAGTTCTTTCTAAGTGTATTAAATGCTTCCGTGCTAAACCAAAGTCTATTGATCAATTGATGGGAAATTTACCCAAAGAGAGAATTGTGCCTTCACGGCCATTCTATTATTCAGGGGTTGACTTTTGTGGACCAATTCGTACACATTATAAGATTCGAGGAAAAACGTCAACAAAATCCTATCTAGCAGTGTATGTATGCTTTTCTACAAAGGCTGTTCATATCGAAGTCGTAAGCAATCTTTCAACCGAATCATTTATAAACTGTTTAAGCAGATTTGTAGGTAGAAAAGGCTTATGTCACACTATATTTTGCCACAATGCGAAAAATTTTGTCGGTGCTAAAAATCAGTTACAAGATTTTTAAGCTTTCTTTGAATCATCTGAAACTGAATCATCAATCAATTCGAATTGTCTGAAAATGGGGATCAATTGGAAACACATTCCATCTCGCTCCTCTCACTTTGGAGGGCTTTGGGAAGCCGCAGTGAAATCAGCAAAAACATTACTTATAAAATATCTAGGTGAGGCTTCTTTAACTTATGAAGAGCTATCAACCGTCATGGTTCAAATAGAATCTATCCTTAATTCTCGCCCACTCACACCTATCTCCTCAGATCCAATTGACCTGGATTCATAGACCCCAGGGCACTTCCTTATCGGGGCTCCATTGACCTCACTTCCGGAACCTGACGTGAAAAAAATGAATATCTCAAGATTAGACAAATTTCGTCAGATTCAACATATTCAACAACATTTCTGGCAAAGATGGTCAAACGAATACCTCCACCTTCTGCAACAGAAGATTAAATGGAAGGTAAAATGCCAAAATTAAGAACCTGAAACAATGGTCATTCTTCAAGATGCACACCAGACTCTAATGAAATGGAAGCTGGGACGTGTAATTGAAGTTGTCAAGGAAATGACGGATTGGTGAGTGTGGCAAATATTAGGACGGCAACAGGAACTTACCAACGAGCAATCCTAAATATATGTCCTTTACCTATTGACAGCAATGAGCTACAGGAAAAAGATTCAGAAACTCATTCAAAAAATCAACATTCTATGCAATTAAGAAGTAAACGGTCCCTAAATGCTTCCTTGTTGTCATTACTGTGTTTCATGTTCCTGTTACTTCCCTTAGTTACCTCTTCAAGTAACAATTCAATAATCATAACCAAGCTTGACAACTCTACAGGCATTTATTTTGAGGACATAGGAAGCGCTAGCACGATAAACAGTTTTAGGAACATATATGTTTTCAACAATCTGTCTTCATACTGGCTAGAACTAGGAGAAGTGAAAGGTTACATAGATAGAATGGATAAAATCTGTATATACGAACTAAAAACTAATCCTTATTGTTCACCCACCATTGACTCACTTAAACATAGAATATTCGCAATTGAATCCAACAACGATCTTATTCATAATTATCACACATCTTATTCCAAAGGAATAAGGGTTTCAAGATCTCCCTTTAACTTTATTGGAAATGTTGCCCATAGTCTATTTGGAATTTTGGATCAAGATGATGCTAAAGAAATAGAACATCAAATCTCTATGGTTGACCAAAACGAACAACATCTTTTGCATCTCTTCAAAAAACCAAGCTCAATTTCGGACTCAACAGTTAACTTACTGAAACGTAGCAATGAGCAATATCAAGGCTTGAAAAACATTTTTCAAAAATCTTTAAACAGCATTGAGAAGCATCAAGAGATAATTGATGCTAGTCAAAGCTTTTCAGCGTTAACTTCATATCTGATATTATCGATTACTAATCTGGAGAGAATGCAGGACACATTGCTTGATGTTTTGCTTAGTCTCAATAATGCAAAATTTAATCCCCATTTCATCACTACATCCCAATTCATGAAACAACTTCAAATATTGAGGAATAATCTTCTTTCCAATATTAACATTCCGACAGCATCTGTTCTTGATATTTTCAAGCTGTCATCCGTCAAAGGACGAAGCCTAAACGACTCGATAGTATTTGAAATGATGATTCCGTTAGTAGATAACCAAGAATTACTACTTTTTAGTCTGGTTCCATTTCCGATTTTTCAAAATGATTCAAATTTCGTATTAGAATTATCATCCCCTTATCTAGCAGTCACTCTAACTAGAGGTAGGTATTTTGCATTAACGGGTAATCAATTACTATCCTGTCATTTTCTTTCAACAAGAAATTATATTTGTAACCAACAACTCCCAACAATGATCCATCAGGGAAGTGATAAAATTTGTGAAATTTCGTTACTTAATCATTTAATGAGCTCTCAATCACTGTTCTTTGAAAAAATCTATTCTTAAAGATCAATGGATCAGTCATAAAAATTCAAATAGTTGGATTTTTGCCCTTAAGGACACTATAACTGGTTTACTTATATGTGATGGAATTACAAAGAGCTTAACTTTAAGTGGAAGTGGTTTGATGGAATTTTTGAAACCATGCATATTGAAACTACCGAATATAATTATAAATGGACGAGTTACTAGCAACATTTAACAAAATTCATTTGTTCCCTCCATAAGAATCTCTGAAGTAATAAAAATAAAGACTAAAGATACGAACTTAATTGCATCTTCCACAAATGATAAAAATTATATTGAAGTACAATATTTAAGGGACAAAATAAATGAAGTAGTTAAGGAGTTAGATAAGGATTCATATAGAGTAAATGACATGAATTTTCATGACTACCATCATTATGGTATACATTTAATTCTCTTCTTTGTAATGATCGGATTCTTCATGTCTCCTTCCTAGGAGACATGTACCTCGTTTTGAAGTAGATACGGAGTTTTAATTTTTTTGTGTATATATATATTTTTTTTTTTGAGTGATTATATACCTCAAAGGCGGGGAGTATGTTCAATTAATCAACATTATTTTCACGCGGCTAAATATGCTGACATGATGGGAAGTGATTTCCATATTACTTCCCACAGTTTACGTTGCGCTATATTCTTTTTATTCTCTATTTTTTATTTTAATACTCAACCAAATTCATACAGCAGCGTGAGGCCAGCCTAGAAATATGATCCTCTATAAAAGTTCAAGGTTTGCCTCACGTGCTAAGCATTATTTTCATGTATCTCTATTTTTGGCTCTGCCTTCTGCAGGCTTTTTTAGTCAGCCGTCTTTAATACTCATTGTAAATTGGTAATAATAACATTTATTTTGTTGAGTCTTTCACTTGTACCTTTATTTATTCTTTTTATTTGTGAAAACTTTTGTGCGAACACCAGCTTCTATTTGATCAGAACCAAATTTTCGGGAAAAGTATTAATGATAGGTACCTTTCATAGGTTTTTTTTAATTTTTGTCTTTCTCGGTAACGGCTCTTTGGATTTCGGTCAAATTCTATATTTGAGAAGATCCAAGAAGCCAAATTTATTCTGGATTTCAACATTTTGAATAACTTTTTTCTTAATTAAAAGACTGCATACCAAAATTTCAAAAAACTAAATAAAAATCATGATTTTATTAAAATCCGTCTTGCAATTTTCGAACTACTTTTTTCATAAATTCGTTATTATACAAGACGTGGGATGGCATACTCAATTTTTACTAAAAACAGTTAAGTGTTGTGGTTTTGACAGTTTTTTTAAGTTCAGATTGTGCTGTTACTTATTTCTTAAAATTTATTTAACGATCTGACGGCATATATGGGAAAGTACGTGCGATCCAGTCGTGCAATTTATTTGGAATGCATTTAGCCAAGTCTTGTTGACTACTCATAAAAGAAGTAAAAATTTCCGTTTTTTTAACAATCGACATTTTTTGTTTGGATTTTGTTTGTTTGAAGGCAAAATTACTCCAGTCTCCAGAAAACGTTTGTTTCAAGCGAGAGTTTGAAGTCTGGTCAATGATGTATGTATTTATATGTACAAATATTACAAATAAGTATGTCATAGGTAGGTACCAGTGCTCGGACAAAATTTGAAAACCCTAAAGAATTCGAATCAAAAGTCTGGTCAATGACGTACGTATGTATAAAAATACATATGTAAGAACGAGTTCTCGTCCATATAAATAAATGTAAACAATGAAAATGCTGGATCGTGTATTTATCCTAACAAAAAATTATTTTCCTCAGCTAAGGGAAACAACACACTGCATTATTTTATGTTCTTCTTTCTTCTTCTTCTTTTCTGCATCACATTGCACATGCGCAGGAAACTAAGCATAAAGCATAACACTAAAAAACATGCTCTTAATTCTCTCTCTCTCTCTCTCAAATAAATGTAACCAGGCACAACGAAAAAAGAAAAACGTTTGTTTGAATCTTTTAATTTTTGTTGCTGGTCAGTGTGCTGTTCGTTGTTGACGGTGCTGGTGCTTTTGCTGGTTCAAACTGTTCCGCGCTTTAGAGTTTAGAAATGGTTTTCCTATTTACTTGCGATTAAAGGGACTATAATGCCCGTCGTCCACTGCGTGCCCAACGCATCAATTCGGTGCTCAACAGATTCTACTCTAATGTACGATGCTCTTAACTTTGTCCAAAAATCGCATTTTAGGTGGTTGGAGATTGGTTATCAACGCGTTTTTTTAACTATACATGGGTGATGTACGAAGTCATGTTGCTCGTTGGCCATCATTGTGCAGCGGGTTGAGGAATGATTTCGAAATAATGTGCTGCACATTATGTGTTCAACTCGGTGCCAAAGAGTTTTAGGTAATGATGTATCTTGAAGAAGAACAATATCTCTAAATTGTAGATTTGAACTCATGGTGTCTTTATTATGATGCAAAGATCTTAGTTGTAGAAGGTAATCTTATACTATATTTTCTTTAAAGACCCCAAAAACCGTAGGCGTTATTTTCACTGCCTTTGGAGATTTTGTCCCGTTGGCTTTTCGCACCATGACTCGCCAGTTTCCATTGTCACCAATAAGAAAATGAGCTGGAGTAAGTGGGGCCAGATCTAATGGGTCATCTCCAGCATATGTTAGGGGTCTGAGTTAAAAACCCCTTCGACTTCTGTGAGTAGAGTTTGAAATTGCTCAGGATTTAAAATCGCCTCACCAATAGCCGATCTAAGAGCAGATTTAACAACTGCTATCATTCGCTCCCAAAATCCGCCCACCATGGGGCCCGCTCAACAATAAATGTCCATTTGATTCGAGAGTGGCTTAAGAGTCCAAGAAAGTGTTCACTTGAGTTCAAATTGTTGATTTATTTAAATTTCGAGGACGCTTTCTTGAATGTAGTTGCATTATCTGAGTAGAAAGTTTGAGGAACACCTCGCCTTGCTATAAAACATCTTATGGCGAGAAAGCAGCTTTGAGTTGTTAAATCCGTAGTGCTTTCGATGTGAACAGCTCGGATGGCAGCACATGCAAACAGCAAAATATACATCTTAATGTGTTGTATGTCTTTGCTTTTGACATATAAAGGGCCTGCGAAGTCTAATCCGGTCACTTTAAATGGTCGAGATAAGAGTATTTTATCTCTTGGAAGTGGCGCGAAAATTTGTAAAGCTGGCAATCCTCATAGAATTTTGCAAATAAAACACCTTTTTATGACATTTTTAACCAATGGTCGTGCCTTTACGATCCAGTATAAGGATCTTAGCCTTGAAAGTGCTGATGAAGTACCCCCGTGGAATTCTCTTTCATGAGCATCATAGACAATTAGACCAGTCACATGTGATGATTTTGGTAGGATTATTGGATGAGCTTCATTAGTGTTAGTAACAGTAAAATAAAGGCGACCACCCGCTCTGAGAAAACTATCTAAAAATGGAAAAAGCGTTGTTAATTTGGAATCCGATGTTAAACGTTTCTTATTTCGAAGAAATTTTATGTCTTCAGCATAAAACTGGTGTTGCACTCTGCGAATCCAATATTTTTCAGCACGAGTGATTTCTTCAGCAAATAGATATTTCGAATATTTTTCTTTCTTCTTAAACTCGATAGCTCTGTGAACGTAAGCGGTTACACGCAAAAGGTGCCTCCAATTGCTAAATTTTTCCTCGTTTAGAATGAATAAAGTGTACTTATCCACACATTTTGTTTCTTCTTCAGCGTTGAACATCATAGCACAGAGTGAAACAGATGTAAATTTAGAGTCGATCGTTGATGGCCAAAATATTTCTTCTTGAACTAGCCATGAAGGTCCATTAAACCAAATTGTTGAATTTATCAGGGAAGTTACAGTTATGCCACGGGTTCGTCGATCAGCCTGATTATCTGAGCCGGGACAGTATCTCCAAGATATAACGTGTTCTAATGCTCTTATTTCCTTGACCCGATTTTCAACGTACGGTTTCCAATGCTTTATAGTCCCTTGAATGCAAAATAAAGCAATTTGTGAATTCGCCCACAGAAAAACCTTACTAAATTCTAACAAGAGCCGCAGTGAGTTATAATTTAGGAACAGTTAACTCACTTTGGTTATCGAATTTAAGTGGTGCTAATCGATTCTTAGCACATAGAAGTTGAACTGAAACTTGTCGGTGGTCATCAATAGTCTTGACATAGGCTACAGCTCCATATGCATTCTGACTTGCATCTGCAAATATATGAAGTTCTGTTGAGTTGCTGGAAGCCAAAAAACGCCGTGGTATTGCAATTTCGTTAGGATTTTCAATTTCATTGCAACATGTGATCCAATCACTCTGCAGACTTTCCAATAAGTTCGCGTCCCACTCCAGTTTTTGTCAGCAGATATTTTGAAATAGTATTTTTAAGCGTACAGTCCAAGGAGTTAAAATAACAAATAGATCAAAGATTTTGGCCATTACCCTAAGAACACTTCGTTTAGTTGATGGTAGTTGTCCTGATTTTAATAAATCAATGATAGGATTCAAATCCATTTCATCTGTTGTTACTATCCAACCTAAGTTTAGAACCTTTTGGTTAGAAGCAAAGCGATCCTGATTTGAAAAGCTTTGTCGAACATTTTCGTTGTTGCAATTCCACTTTCGAAGCATCATAGAAGCACCGTTTAAAATAAGACATGCTTCTCTGTAGATTTGCTTTGCGAAGTCCTCATCGTCTACACTTTTATAAATTCATCCATATAAAAACCTTTTTGTCGACTTGTACTTCCGTTTTGCTTCTTCGATTATATTAAGCAGCGTTGCGGCAAGGAGGTAAGGGCTACTAGTGACGCCAAACGTAACGCGTGACATCTCAATAGAACTCCCTCAAGCATTACAAAGTAGTTCACTATTGGAATTCCTAAAGATGTCAAGGAGCGAGTTGTTGCGAGGACTGATGTATAAAGGCGCCTCAATGCAAAGATATCAGTCTTTAAAGATATTGGTTGAATTAACAGTAACAGTTGCATGGAGTAATCCACTATTTTTTCGTTGTTACCATATTCATCCTTTAGCATAGAGATGGCTACGTTATAGTTTTCTTCGGACGGAGTCAGCCCAACTAAAGTATCTTTTGCTTTTCTGCTCAAAATAGTTTCCATATAGTTAAATTTGTCAATGGTATTCAAATTTCAAAGATAGATTTTCGTGTAATAGGGCTCTATATTGCTTCCAAAATAGTATCCATTACTTGAAATCACCAGAGAATTTCCTTGGCTCCAATTTTTGCAGTTTAACTGCACCCTGCAATGGATATTGAACCGATGGAGATTATGTTGAATTAGTCGTTAAAGGGCTTTCCTCTTCTTGAACATTTGCGTTAGCTACCACCTTGCTTTAATGTTGGCGCACTTTTACCCAACGATGTTTAAGACGTGTTATAGTTGCAATTGCCTTATCTTCATATTCCGCGATCAAATCCGCTTCTTTGGTTATGTCGCAATCTTTAATCAGAGATACAACATCGTTGTTCGCCTTACGTAAGCTTTCATGTGCTGCAGTCAAACGATCAAAAGAAACTTCCAGATCTTTCTCTATATTGTCCAGGTCATCTAAATGCATGATTATGTTTGCATCTTTCGGACCTTAAATAGGCAGTTGCACTATTTACAAGTTTGGTCAGATGACCACGACACAATGTTCGACCCACCAAATCCATTTTCTTCGTCAAATGAAATAGATTTCTTTAAAATTCTAGAAAAAAAGCCTTTTTTTACTCGTTTTCTACATTATTTATCGATTCCTGTAGCGTAAATTTCCGGGTTTCGGCACCAATATTAATTTTATTTCTCAAAGATCCAATAATAGAGAAACCAATTTTCTTACAAATAAGCAATACGAGGCGTTTATTACAAGATTTTAAAATGAATGATAAATTTTCATATATCCTTCAATTAATTATTTGTCGTTTTTTAACAAACTATAATTTTAATTTAAATGAAGCAAAGTATTACAAGTAAGAGTGTTTTTTTTAAACATACAATAAAAATTAAACTAAAGGAAATCATACATATGGTAAATAACTTTAAACATTTTCAACAGGCATAAAAAAACGTTGTCAGAGCTGACAAAGTAAAAAAAAACAACAATGTCGTCAAATCATCTGAAAATAATTGAAAAACAAGTAGAAATCCTAAATATCCTTGAACATTTAAAAAAGGAAGCAGCAAGCGTAACAACGCGAAACAAAAATCAGGAAATTCTTGCTTGTGCGGAACAGAAACTGTTCGCATTCAATGAAAATGACAAGCTGCTACATAAGCTTGGAGTGGTTGATGCTCCCTACTTTAAAGACCAATGGATCAGAGAAGCACAAAACATCTACGAAACAATTAAAAAATACTGGAAAACAAAGATCTTGAAAGCGAGGAACTAAACAGAATTGAAGCAACTTCATCCAATATAATCGAGCTGGAAGATGATGTTGAATTGCTTCTAGACATGTTGGAAGAAAGAAACAAGGTAACAGAAGCTGGTATATCTACAAAAGTATTAACAAGAAGTCCCAAAATTGAATTGCCTAAATTCGATGGAAAGATTGAAGAGTGGAAAATATTCTCCGACCTTTCATAGATGTGGTTCACAATAATAATGAGCTGCCAGACTCAGTGAAATTAAATCACCTGCGATCTTGTATCTTTGGCGATGCCCGAACGTCAATTGCTAGCCTCATACTTCGGCAAACTAAGAAGCATGGAAGACTCTCATCAGAAGATTCGAGAATAAAAGAATCAATTTTTCCACATAACTAAATCACTTGCTGGACATGCCAATGATGAACGCTGCATCACCTACTAATGTAAAAAAGCTTCACGATACAGCAAATTAATGTATTTATATCATAAAAACGACCACAGGCAAAGAGAACAATGAAAACTATGATATATTTGCTCACCTTCTTCTGCAAAAATTTGACAAGGAGGGTTTACCATTATATAAGCAACACGTTAAAAACCAAGCCAAACACAAAAATTGGAAGGTGTTATGGAATTTCTGGAGCAGTTAGTTCAATCGCTTGAGTCACAAACAACAAACAATGACTCCCAACAAAGACTTCAAAAAACAAGGTGAAAACTTCCAATCACACAGAAGAGATCGGATCTTAGACACCACTATACCCAATCGATTAGCATATGTACACAATAACCAAATATGCAGGATATGTGATATGTCTTAAACACAGTTCAGAAACCAAATGCTGGTCTCAAACAATATGTAAGAAGTGTAACAATTCACACAACACTCTACTTCACAACGACTATCAAACAAAACGAAGGGTTGAGGGAAATCAACACAAAAAATGGATCCCCTCAGACAACAACAATAAAAAAGATAAATCCTTATCTTTCCTAATGAAAAAGGAGAATGACAGTCCTATGTTAATATAAGTAACAGCACAGATATCAGATATATAGTCAAATATCAATGATTTCTGAGGAAGCAGTGCAGATCCTATCTATTAAATATTTGCTTAACCTCGAAAAGGAAAACGTGGGAGAAGAAAAGAACCACGGACTGACGTAGACCGACGTCTAAAAGAATGAAATATATTTTATTCCTTATGACATGTTACATCCTAAGATTCCTTCACAATGGCATATGTAAGAATTCATTATACCTAATTCACAATAATAAGTCTTTAACTGGATTGTGTTCTATCGTATTCGTCACAGGTTGTTTCTCTTAACAATTAGGTACAAATTTGTTAGTCAAGTTACCTTCAACAAGTGTAGTCCGCATCTGGTCAATGTGCCTTCTATACAAGATTCCATTAACATCAACCAAGTAATGCAAGAGTCCTTTGCGCTGTATAAATTTACCGAACTTCCATTTAATTTCTTTGTTTTGGTAGTAACGGACTTGGACGAAGTGTCCAACATCAAAACTGCGCTTGCATTCTTGGTTTCTTTCAATCTCCCCCGCGTGTGTATGTTTCAACAGATCAAGTCTTGTTCGAAAATTAAATTTCAACATTGATTCGGCTGGGCTCCTTCCTGTTGTTGTCGACGGAGTCTTTCGGTACTGCATTAGTAAACGGTGGAGCTTTGTGTGTAAATCTCCGGGGTCATTGATGAACGATCGAAGTCTATCCTTTAGTATCCGCACAAAACGTTCCGCCTGTGCGTTCGTAGAGGGATGCGCTGGTGAAGAAAGTTTTGGTTAACACCATTCGTCGTTTTCAAAAAATCGCGAAACTCTTTTGAAGTAAAAAAAAGTATTCAGAATCCCAAATCTTGCGAAAACTTCCCTCAGTGCGCGAATTGTGAAAAAGCTTGTTATTCGCTTCATCGGAAATACCTCCAACCATTTCGTTCTTCCATCGACGATTACCAAAAAGAAATACTCCATGAAGGGCCCAAAGTCAACATGCAGGTGCTGCAAAGGTTGAGCAGGAATTTCCCATGGGTGAATTTGAACTTTGCCTGGCTCGGAAAATACCTTTGCGCAATCACGGCAGTAATGGGTAAAACATCTTCCCACAGCTGATAGATTTCTTTGATTTGATCCTCTAAACAGTTCTTTTCTAAAGGATACCTAAAAGAAAATCGGCATTAGTATGTTCCTTTGTATTTTTGTATTTAATTTTGTAGTTGAATCCACTGAGGAATAAGGAGTAGTTTAGTAAACGCTGAGCTGTAAGTAGAGGTAAATTTTTCTCAGGTTTAAATATTGAAGGAATCGGCTTATTATCCTTTATAAGTGTAAATTCTCTCCCGTAGCTGTAGTCGAAGAACTTATGCAACCCCCAGAATATCGCTTTAGCTTCCTTGTCCAATTGGCTGTAGTTGGTTTCAGCTTTCGATAGACTTCTTGATGCGAACGCGATTGGTTTCTCACCTTGCTCGGTTACATGGGAAAGAATAGCTGAGAGTCCAACTGGAGAGGCTTCTGTAGCGAGGATAAGTGGTAGAGTTTCATCGAATGGAGCGAGCATATTCTCACTCATCATCTCCTTCTTAAGAACTTCAAATTAATGTTGGCAATCAGATGACCATACAAATTGTTGATCGTTCCTTAAGAGCTTGTATAATGGGTCCAATTTTGTAGACAAGTCCGGTATAAACTTGTGGTAGTAGTTTACCATCCCAAGGAATTGGCGTAGCTTTGTAATTACTCTCGGTGGTTTAACTTTAGATATAGCGAATATTTTATCAGGTGTTTTGTGTAATCCGTTCTTGTCAATTTTATGTTCCAAAAAGATGACGCTTTTTTCAAACATTTTGCATTTGGATTTATTCAAATGAAGGTTGAATTTTTGCAGCTTATTAAGAAGGATGTTGCATTTTTTTAGGGTTTCATCTATATTTCATCCCATTACAATAACATCATCAAAGAAGCAAGCTGTTCCCTCTAAATCGTTGACGATGAGCTCATCCAAAAAGCGTTGCCATATATTGGGTGTTGTCTTAACTCCAAACATGAGTTTATTAAGTTTGTAGAGACCTTTTTGGTACTGACTGTTTGCAACAGCGCACTCTCCTCTGACATGCCAAGGTGTAAGTAGCCTTTATAAATATCGAAGATGCAGTAGTACTCGCCGTACTTAAGCTTTTGATACAGTTCGTCGTAAAAACTGTCATAAGGAATAAAATATATGTCACTCTTTTGGACGTCAATCTACCGTGTGGTTCTCTTCTTCTCCCACGTTTTCCTATTTGGGTAAAGCAAATATTTAAAAGAGGTTTCGATGGAATTCTACCCGTTGTTTCACTTGAAATATTAAATAAGGTTTCAAGGATTTTTAAGGTCAAGAAAAATCTTTGCGATGCCTGATCCTGATCCTACGTAGAATATCTTACAACAGTTAACAACTACAATTCAAAATTTGCAAACCAACGCTAGTACACTAAACCTACACTTTGAGCACTTCAATGAAAATAATGAACCTTTCACCAATTACATTAAACGTTTAGAAAATTACCTTGAACTTTGAAACATCTCGGATGCTACAAAGAAACGGCAAGTACTTATAAATTGTGTTGGCGCCAAATACTACCAACTTCTTTCAAATTTAACAGCCCCAGAAGAGCCAAGTGAAAAATCCTACGATGACCGGGTTTTTAAAAAACCACCTCAGTCCAAAGCCGAATTAAATTACAGAGCAGTACAAATTCCTGCTCAGACTTCAACATGAGGGGGAATCAATATCCAACTATTTGGCTGAGTTGAAAAAGCTAAGCGCGTACTTTAACTTCACCTGCGAGTCATGCAAGAAGACCACGCTTAATACTCATCTACGCTCCCAATTTATTCGAAGACTGAGGGACTCTGACATTAAAGACAGACTTCTGCGGGAAACAGACATGACTCTGGATAAAACTGTTACAAATCAAATCATCTACGCTCCCAATTCATTCGAAGACTGAGGGACTCTGACATTAAAGAAAGACTTCTGCCGGAAACAGACAGAGTCATGTCTGTTTCCCGCAGAAGTCTGAATAAAACTGTTACAAATGCAATATCTATGGAGGCGTCAAAAATCGAGAGCCGCAACATGCAAAATATTCATCAGGTACAGACGAAGGGGTCGTCAGTATGAAAAGCTAAAGCAATTGATTTGCTACATATGTGAAAAAAATAATCATCCCTGCTGCAAATTTGTATTATAAAAAGTGTCACTGCAGTGGGCATGTGTTCTCAGTCTGTATAAAGAAGCCTATGCATAAAGATGCTAATACGCTTCAATTTTTTAAAGAATCTGATGAAGAAACCGAGATGCAGCAAAGCTCGGAAGCCGAATATGACCTTTTCGAACTAAATGTGTTAAATTTAGTGCCAAATAAAAGCCAAGTATCGAAAGTCGAATCACGTGGTGGTAAGTAATTCATAACCTTACACGTCTACAACAAGAACCTCGCCATGGAATTCGATACAGGAGCAGCTATATCAGTTATGAATTACAATACTTTTGTTTCACATTGGCCAAATGCTAAAATTGCACCTACAAAAATAATGCTGAAAACCTACAATAATTCTACATTCCCAGCTTATGGAAAATCCCATGTGGAAGTTGTGTACAATGGACGAAAGGTTATGTGCGATCTTTATATCGTGAAAGAGCCATTTGACACACTTTTGGGAAAAGAATGAGTAAAGGCACTAAATATATTACAAATTAATGCAGTAAATGTTTTTACAGAGGCAGACATCCATCATTTGAAGCAACAAATATTTGAGAACCATAAGGAAGTTTTTGAACCAAAAATCGGAACGATCCCCGATATAAAAGGGATTCTCAAATTACGAGAAGGAGCATCTCCTATATTTATAAAACTGCGACAGGCTCCATACGCTATTCAACCGCTTATAGAAGATGAAATTATTCGCCTAGAAAAGGATGGTATTCTCGAAAAAACGAACATTCTGATTGGGGAACACCCCTAGTGCCTGTAATCAAATCAGATAAATCAATACGTCTGTGCAGATTTTTAAGGTAACTCTCATTAAACTAATTGTCAATGATAAATATCCAATACCTAAAATCCTTGCCAAGGAAAAGAATAAACACTGAACTGGCTGGACTCTCGGATGCAGCAGTGGGTACATCAAAGTGGAGGGTGTATTAAGAGATAAGAACGAGATTTATGAGCAATAACAATATGCAAGCAGAGTTTTTGGTACTACCTACCCTGATAAAACCACTACCTGACGAATGTTTTGAGTTCAATAAGAATTAGTGGGACAATTACCTACAAGCAGAACCAAATTTAAATAAAAAAGATCGTATAGATGTAATTATCGGTAGTGACTTGTACACAAAATTAATTGGAAAAGGAGTACGGAAGCAAAATGACATCGTTAGACAAAATACTATGTTTGGATGGATAGTTTCGGCCACTCTACAAGAATAACGACAATGCAGCAAAATTATGTCAGCGGTCACATCAGCAATGGATAAATTCTGGGAAATCGGAGATATTGAAGACGATAATGAAATAACAGAAAACGACATGCGCATGTAAGCATATGCAGAAACAACAACAAGAGATAATAATGACAGTTACTTGGTTAAGGTGCCACTAAGAACAGACTTAGAGCTTGGAGAATCTAGGAAACAAGCAATAGCTAGATACTTACAGCTTGAGAAAAAAATGAGTCAGAAAACAAAAACTGACTACATACAGTTTATGCGAGAATACGAGAACCTGGGCCATATGGTAAAGGTAGGCGAACAACACGAAAGAATGGGAAAATACTGTGATGTGGCAACAAAATTATTAGATATTCGGAGGACACATCTTTGTAAATTAACGACATCTGTGGGATTCATTGTGTACAACTACCAACATTTATTGTGTACAACAACCATGTTCCTAAAAGTATGCTACATATTTGCAATATATTTTGACAGTGTACTAAATCGAACTTGAAGTACTAATTCGAGATTCGAATAAGTACTGAAAGCTTAGATTGTGCCAGAATCAGACGGAAGCTTCCAGAAGCTTGTAAATTTGTATAAACACAAGAGTAGATGGCATTGAGAGTTTAGTTTATTTTCGAAAGTGGAATTGTTAACAACTGGAAGCGTTAGTAAAAAGTGATTGAATTCAGATTAAATAAAAAGTGTTAAATTAAAAGAACTAATTTGAATTGTGAATAAGTGAAATAAGTTAAAATTGGTGTTATTTATACTGAAAGACGTTGTGTTTTATAATATAAAGAGATTTGTTGTATTATTTTGGAATTTTGATTGAGTTTTATTTGTCGAACCCCAGGCCAAAACGTCACATTGGTGTCAGAAATTGGGGATAAAACTCAGTAAAGTGCTAAAAAATTCCATATTGACATTGTGAAAGTGGAATTTGCCAGAAACTATTGAACTGATTGCGGTATAAAATTGTAAAAAATAGTGTTTGAAAAGGGTTTTTCTAGAAGAAATTTTAAAATAAAACTGACTGTGTCGAGAAAATTGTGTTTCGGTTATATAAAATGGGTCAAAAATTAGAACAATTGACAACAGCTTAATTGAAAAAAGAATTAGGAAAAAAGAATTAGGAAAAAAGAATCTTCAGACTTCGGGGCTGAAAAAAGAACTCTTGCTCCGACTGCAGAATGCTATCATTTAGGATGGTGAAAAACCTGATACCATGTTGTTCAATTTTGAAGAACAGGGGAGAGAAAGCACAGTAAGTACTGTCGATGAAATGCCTTCTTTCATGAAGTTGCTTCTGTCGAAATTCGATGCTTTGGAAAGTTCCTCGAAAGAACTAAGCGAAAACAACTAAGCGAACAAAGAAACGTTCTCGAAGACCAAAGGAACGTTCTCGAAAGTAAATTCGACGAACAAAAGAATTCATTAAAAACTCTCCAGAATCAACTTAGTGAAAGACTTCAAATAGTAGACCAGAAATTCGAAGCCAAAATAGAAAGCTTAGAAGGAAAGTTCGGAAAGCAAGTAGAAAGTGTAGAACAACAGTAGGAACACCTGGCTAAGGAGGTTGATTCTTTGAAAAAGCAGAAGGTTCGGGAATATTCGAGCGACGGTCCACGAAGAAAGGAAATGCAGTTCCCTGTCTTCGATGGCCAATTTATAAGAGGCAGTTTGAAGCTGCCGCCTTGACGAAAAACTGGGACAATGAAGACAAATCAATTGATCTTACACTTGCGCTCATAGGAACAGCTGCCGAATTGCTGCAGACCATTCCTGAAGACAAACATCATGGTTATGATGCCATGGTCAATGCAATCGAGATGAGGTTTGGTGACAACCACATGCAGCAAGTTTACCGAGTCCAGTTGTGCCGAAGGGTTCAGACAATAGGTGAACCGCTGCAACAATTGCAAGCTGACATTGAGCGCTTGGCGAATTTGTCTTATCCCAATACCAGCAGGGAAATCATAAACGAACTGGCAACCGATGCGTTCACTAATGCCATTGCAGATGGAAAACTTTAATCGGCTGTGAGAATGGCAGGTAAGAAAACGCTCGTTGAGGCTTTAGCATTTGCCCTGACAATGGAAGCAGCAGACCAAGCTTCACAAGGTAGCCATCGCGTCAGGGAAATGGCTACGCTAGAGTGCTCTTGTCAACGTGTCCACATTGAAAGACAAAATCCGAACACTGTTCGAGGTCAAATGAGATGCTGGAATTGCAGCAGCCTGGGATACCTACAGCTAGAATGCCGATCCCCACCTAAACAGGTAAGCTGCCCACATAGTGCGAGAAAAAGGCCTACTGACAGGGATATCACTTACCCCGCCTGGCATGATTTGGCAATACATCAGTGGGGAAAGCGCGTAAGAAGCAACTTTGCAGAGCTGAAGTCGGTTGATGAAATGAACGCCTCAGGACCATTATCCAAGTTGCGCAAACGAAACGCTGCAACCTTCTCACATGCATTCTTGGTAGCTGATATATGTGACAACTGCATCCTAGGTGTGGATTTTATGAAAGCACATGAGGTAGTTCTAGGCTTTCGAATGCAGTTGTTAAGGTATTCAATCATCGAAATTCCAATGGTGTACGGAAACAAGAATGCTGTAAGTCTTCGGACGACTATACTTACTTACTTAGGTGGCGCTACAGTTCGGGACGAACCTGGGCCTCAACCAACATGCCTCTCCAGCCAACTCGGTCTTTGGCTAGCTGCCTCCAGTTTTGCACTCCAAGTTGGTTGAGGTCGTCCTCCACTTGAGCGCGCCACCTAAGGCGAGGTCTTCCTTGACTGCGTCTACCCTCTGGGATGGAATCGAAGATCCTGCGAGCCGGAGCATTGTTGTCCATTCGCTCTACATGACCTAGCCATCTTAAACGTGATATGCGTATTTTTTTGACCAGGTCAATGTCGCTGTACAGCTCGTATAGTTCTTGGTTGAACCTTCTCCTCCAAAGCCCGTTAACGCAGATAGGGCCAAAAATCTTCCGAAGAATCTTACGCTCGAAACGACTAAGGATATCTTCATCCGCTTTACATAGAGTCCATGCCTCGGCGCCATAGAGCAGGACTGGGATGATTAGGGTCTTATACAGAGTCTCCTTTGTCTTTCGAGAGAGGGCTTTGCTACTCAATTGCCTTCCTAGCCCATAGAAACAGCGATTGGCAAGAGTAATTCTTCGCTTTATTTCTGACGAGATGTTGTTGTCAGATGTTATAGCGGATCCGAGGTACACAAAGTCCCTAACTACCTCAAAGTTGTACCTGTCTATTGTGATGTTTTGTCCAATCCGCCGGTGTTGTGTGTCCCTTTTTGTGGACAGCAGGTACTTCGTTTTGACCTCATTGACTGCTAGTCCCATCTTAGCCGCTTCAGCTTCAATGCTAGCAAACGTTCCAGTGACAGCTCGCCGATTTCTGCCAATGATGTCTATGTCGTCAGCGTATGCTAGCAATTGCACAGACTTGAAAAAAATTGTCCCACTACAATTGACTTGCGAGTTTCTTATAATTTTTTCAAGTATTAAGTTGAAGAAATCGCACGATAGCGCATCACCTTGTCGGAATCCTTTTTTGACGTCAAAAGCTTCTGTGAGGTCAGAACCAACCTTGACGGAGCAGCGAGAGTTCACCATCGTCATCCTGCACAGTCGGACGAGTTTTGTGGGAATGCCAAAACCTGACATGGCTCTGTATAGCTCGTCTCTATAAATGCTATCGTACGCGGCCTTAAAATCGATAAAGAGGTGGTGGGTATCGATTTGGAATTCTTCGGTGGTTTCCAGGATCTGCCGTAGCGTGAACATTTGATCGATTGTGGACTTTCCTGGTCTGAAACCACACTGATAGGGGCCAATCAGGTTGCTGACGAAAGGTTTCAGGCGTTCACATAGTACGGCAGAGAGGATCTTGTAGGCGATATTCAGGAGACTTATTCCTCTATAGTTGGCGCAGTTTAGAGGGTCTCCTTTCTTGTGGATCGGGCAAACGATGCTGAGGTTCCATTCATCAGGCATACTTTCTTCTGACCAAACTTTAGAGATGAGTTGGTGTATGCACTCCACCAGGTCATCTCCGGGCGCTTTAAAAAGTTCGGCGGGTAATCCGTCGGGTCCAGCAGCTTTGTTGTTTTTGAGCTTAGATATTGCTATCCTTACTTCATTTTGGTCAGGTGGACGGAAGTTTTGTCTGTCATCATCCATGTTGAATGGTTCATTCTGCCTGACAGCGGGATTTTGGCCTTCATCGCCGTTTAACAGTCTGCAGAAATGGTCCTTCCATGTACTCAGCACCGACTGTGACTCTACTACGAGGTTTCCATTCCTATCTCTACAGGCTTCTGTGCGGGATTTTTTTCCTTGGCATGTTCTTTTTACCTGTTGGTAAGACTTCCGCACGTTGTTCCTGGAGTAGCATCTCTCAATATCTTCGATCGCGCGCTTCTCATGCTCTCTTTTTCTTTTGGAGAGGCCGGTGTTCTTCCCGTCTTTTCTGCTCGTAAAGCTCGCGAGCAGCTCTCGTCTTTCTTTGCAGCGTTGCTTTATATGCCTCTTGTTTGGCTGCATGGGCCTGCCTGCATTCGTCATCAAACCAGAGGTTTCGTGGTGGTGGTCTGGTGAAACCTAGCACATCAGTTGCGGCATCTCTGATGGCTTGTTGGCAGTGTTGCCACTGATCTTCGGCACTTGATGCTGGCGGTACTGGATTTCATGAGAGGTTACGGGATATTCGATCGGCATAGGTTCTGGCGGTTTCTTGCGATTGCAGCTTTCCGACGTCATACTTCCTCACAGTATTACTCCGTTGTTGTGGAGTTCGGGTTATTCGCATTCTTACCTTTGCTGCAAACAAGGTAGTGATCCGAGTCGATGTTAGCTGCTCGGAAGGTGCGAACATCCAAGATACTGGAGGCGTGTCTTGCATCGATCGCAACGTGATCAATCTGATTGACGGTTCTTTGATCTGGGTGTCGCCAAGTCCCTTTGTGTATATCGAGATGAGGAAACCGTGTGCTTGCAATGGTGACGTTATGTGCCGCTGCGAAGTCAATTAGCCTAAGTCCGTTTTCAGACGTTGTGTCGTGTAGGCTATGTTTTCCGACAGTCCTACCAAAGATTTCCTCTTTACCTATTTTGGCATTAAAATCGCCTAGTACGATCTTAACGTCGTATTTAGGGCATTGCTCATAGGTTTTGTCGAGGAGCTCATAGAAGTTATCCTTGGTGGCGTCATCTTTGTCCTCTGTGGGGGCATGAGCGCATATTAGGCTAATGTTGGCGAATTTAGCCTTGATACGGATTGTCACAAGTCGCTCACTTACGTGTCGAAAGCCCAAGACTTCTTGCCTAAGTCTACCGCTTATGACGAATCCGCACCCAACTAAACGCTGTGGTCTTCTTGCGCAATCACCGTAGTACACGTCACAGTTTTTCATCCTCCTTTTGCCCGGCCCATTCCATCGCACTTCCTGGATGGCAGTAATTCCTGCTCTGTAGCAGTCTAGGGCCTCCGCTAGTTGTTTGGATGCACGTGGTCTGTTAAGAGTTCTAACATTCCACGTGCAGATCCGAAGGTCGTTGTCCTTGATTCGTTTTTCCGGGTCGTCAACAGTAAATCCGTCCTTTTCCGGCTTCGGACGACTATAAGCAGAGATAAAATCCTACGGCCATTTTCAGAAACAGCGCATCCTAGGTGTTTGAACGCTAAGAACGACGAAAGTATTTCTGTTCAGAGACTAAGGGCCGAACCTTTAAAAGGTTGGACTACGGAAAAACTTCGTAATGCACAAAAGGCAGATCCTGACATCGAGCCAATTCTTGTATGGAAGGAATCTATGGAGAAGCCAAACGCAAGAGACATCTCTGACAGAAGTCCTACCTTAAAAGCATACTGGGCGCAGTGGGACTCTCTCCATGTAAAAGATGGTGTGTTAAGAAGAAAATGGGAAATGCCGGATGGAAGATCATTTAAGATGCAGCTTGTGGTTCCACGATCGAAAGTAGAGGAGATCCTACGAGAAATGCATGATGGAGTATCCGGTGGGCACTTGGGAATCAACAAAATACTGTTAAAGGTACGGGAACGCTTTTATTGGCTAAGCCCAAGAAACGATGTAGAGAGCTGGTGTCGAAAGTGCTCAACATGTGCGGCTAGCAAGGGACCCAAAGTCAAAACACGAGGTAAAATGCAACAGTATAACGTGAGCGCCCTGTTTGATAGAATCGCCGTTGACATCACAGGCCCGTTCCTGGAAACTGAAAACGGTAGCCGTTACATCCTCGTTGTCAGCAAGTGGCACGAGGCGTTTGCGATACCCAATCAAGAAGCTAAGACCGTTGTCGAGCAAATAGTAGACCACTGGGTCTGCATGTTCGGGGTGCCTATGGAATTGCATTCCGACCCAGGGTGAAACTTAGAGTCGAAGGTATTCCAGGAAGTATGGGCATCACTTGGGTTAAAGAAAACAAGGACAACATCTTTTCATCCACAGTCTATTGGAATGGTAGAACGATTTAACAAGACCTTGAAGGAACATCTATCCAAAGTCAAGAACGAGAACCAACGGGATTGGGATCGGCGAATTCCTTTATTTCTTATGGCCTACCGGAATGCGGTTCATAGTACCACTGGATACACTCCATCCGAAATTCTATTTGGACGAATTGCCCGGCTTCCAAGTGAGCTTAAATTCGGATTTCCTATTGAAGACCCCAAAATTCGAAGAGGACTACGTGTTGGATCTTAGAGAAAGCATCAACGACATACACCAGAGAACAAGAATCAACATACAAATTGCGAGTGACCGCATAAAAACCAGATACGATGCGAGAGCAAAAGCACCTAAATTAAACGAGGGAGATCTGGTATGGCTTTACAACCCACATCGCAGAAAGGGAAAATCGCCCAAGCTTCAGCAGGATTGGGAAGGTCCTTACCAAGTAGTTACGAGCATTAATGATGTCGTTTTTCGAATCCAAAGAGCACCAAGAGCAAAAATGAAAATTGTCCATGTGGATCGTCTGCATCGTTACCACGGAAACAATGATGATGTGCTTGTTCGGGACGAACAAAACTAAGAGGGGGATAATGTGATGTGGCAACAAAATTATTAAATATTCGGAGGACAAATTGTTGCGTGGCAAGAGAAGCGGAGGAATAGTCGGAACGGTGAAAGGGTAGAAAAAAAAGAAATGGTAGGAAATTGAGGAAGGAAATGTTTGGGAAAGGTAGGTGGAATGTCAAGTTCCGAGGACGTGGCCTGCTTGCGATGCACGGCGTTAGCTCGTCGGACGGGGGGGATCTTGTCCCCGAAACTTAACCTCGCCTGCAGACAAAAACATAAATCAGGCCAAACGAAAGGGACTTGGAGGGGAACAAACACCAGGATAGTGAAAAACGGACGGACTATTATCGACCCAAGGGCACTGCGGATGTTGTTGCAGTGGGCCATTACCCTCCCAACCGTAGGAATCTGCGGCCATATATTTAGATTCCCCCAAAATGGCGAATTTTCCGTTTCAGATCACACCATCCTCACTGGAACTCAGCTACCGTGGCACCCCTGAAAAATCTCTTCAAATAGTCATATTCCGTCTATCGGAACATTAAAACAAAATTATCTTCGGCTTTCGACATTTGGCTCGATTTTATTGATCTTTACAGCTGAATATATTTATTAAAATTATTAGGATTACGTTTTAGTTAGAAAAAGCCAATTATATCAAATCCAAAAAAAACCGTATTAGGCATTAAGCAAACGACACTAGATTGAAAACAAAAGAAGTGACCAGGAAAATTCTCTGGGGTAACCAATACAATTTTATGGGGCCCTCTTTTTAGGATCCTTAAAAACCGGAAGCCTCACCGGATCAAGCAAGATTTATCCCTACCCCTATAGAGCTCTGTGGAGGTAACTTACAAAAAAAAGGAATCTTTTTTTTCTTTCCGATAACACCGGAGAACAATCTTAAATCACTTTCACAAAAACAAATTGCTCGAAAAAATATATATATATAAAAACAAATATATGAAAAAAATAATTATTATGCTATATAAATTTATAACTACATACAAACAGACACAAAAAACAATCTTTTCAATATGGCGTTGAATCCTTTTTTTTCCACTTACTGCGACCTTTTTAAATTTTTTTTTTCTTTTTAGGATTTTACCCCGACGTGTTCTCGGGTAATCAGCTCTTCAGTGACAGCGATGATCCGCGGAACGACCTACTGCTTGCGGGCAAGAAATGGAGTAAATATTCCGGCAGTAATGGAATCCGCAATTGTGGATTACAAGACTTAAATACCAATTTTTTAATGGTGTGGCGGCCCAGTCTTTCCAAGCACCTCTGGGACCGCCGAAAATTAACCTATACACAATTTTAACCTCTTATTATCCTTTCAATAAAAAAAGCCTTTTATTCCAAACTCACCAATGTCCTCCTTTTTTGTATGCTTATTTTAATTTAACCAAGCAGGTAAGCATTAAGCCATTTAACACCTGGCTAAGCGTTGGGACCATAAATCTTTTAAAACAACACAAAAAAAATCATTAAGGAAAACTTATTTAAAGAACAAAAAAAAATCGCACCTCAGATTTGAAAGTATTTACACTTAGTTTTCTTTTTTTTTTGTACGACACTAATATATATATATTCAAAATTTGACAATGTTCACAATAAAAATTCTGGTAGGGTCACCAGCGAGAAAAGGTATCAGTTTGAATGATCACCAGGCTTTCCATCGAATGATTCTTCCCTAACAGGACAAAAATCATCCGTTCCACGATTTGGATATTCAAACGGGCAATCAACAGGTATCGGATTTACTGTAGGCGAAAGAAAGACCTATTGAAAGATTATTTCAAACATCTCCCTCTTTCTCTTTCCTTTTTTTTCGAGTCTCGAACAAGGACACGTTCGGAAATAATAGCCCCCTTGAGCCAGAGCTGATTTATCTTCTTCGTCTAGCGGATAGATGGAGCTAGTGCGTTAAGGTCTGATTACATATAGTTTTTTTTGTTTCTTTTTCCTCTCACTCCGCTTATAAAGAGGCGTCTGCAACAAAATTTCGCCGGAGAAAATTGCTGATAATGTTCGAGGACGAAACAAGACGGCCACCTACCGAGTCTGGTTTATTTACCTCAAAAACCTTCACTTACTTTGTATCATGTTTATAAAAAAAACGGTTAGTTCGTATTGTTCCTGTTAAAGAACATTTGATTTGGTGGGGAGTAACCCACATTACAAGCCGGGTTTTAAACCAATTTGGCGTTCTCTCTACCTTATATCACCTTTTGCAAAGAAATATCTAATGCAAAAAATATTGTAACTCCACCTTAAGAATCACGCAAACCTATCCCTCATTTTGTGTGTACCTTAAGATTTCAACCCCTCATGTAAGCGTCTTAAGACTGAACTCGCCTTCTTCCAATATCAAAATAGACTATAGAATAGAAAACGTGTAACGTGCTTACCCTAAGTAAGTATCATTTAAATGTTTCCAATAATTAAATAATTAAATTGTTTGTCTAATTCGTTTTAAATTTTCAGAATTGATATCAGACTTCAGCCCGCCAACAAAATGAACATGGAACGAAACCAAACAGCAAGAAAAAGGTAAGTAGAACATTTTATTAAATATAAATATGTAGTTTAACGAATACTTTGTAGACCAAGGAAAACCGCCAAGACACCAACACCACTCAATATACCAAAAACAGGTAAGTGGAAAATTTGTTTTGCCTACTTTGAACCATGAAACAAATTGTTTTAATGAACATTTGCTAGTGATGTGCTTTTAACCGAAGCGGCAAATACTGACGCAATGTTCATACCGACTCGAATAGCATCCACTCTAGTCTTCAACCGATCGTTCTACGCAGGACATAATGCAACAATGAATAATGGTCCTTATGTGGCGGAAAGAACAGGTAATCGGTTTAATAAATAAGTAATAAGTTTAATAAAAATAAAAAAAATCACAGAGCTAGTGGTTAGTAACTTATATCTAGAAATCACAGATGCTTTTATTAGTAAGTAAAAATCACAGCTAGAGTTAAGATTTAAAACATTAATAAAAATAAATAAATAATCTAAAATCAAACTTACATCTAAATATCACAGATGTTCCAACTAATATGTATTATTGTACGTAAATATCACAGTTAGTTTAGATAAATTATATAAGAATAAATAAGATACTTTCACTAACACTAAGAATAACAAATATGCGCATGCAATAAATAAACATTGTATATAACATGAAATAAATGTTGTCATTTTGATCCTTTTATCCAAAGTATTCAGTAACTTGACACAGGGTGTTTCGGGGGTTTGATTAGTTATTTCTTTCTCTTGTAAAGATTCCAATATTGGTGAATTTTTTCCGAACCCCTTCGAACCGTATAGAATTAACAATGACAATCAATAATTACTAACAACCAAAAATATTTTTTTTCGATTAGTCTTATTGTTTAAGGTCTTTGGCGTGAAATATTCCGATACGTTTGCCATTAAGATTTTCGAGCTCAAACATATGGTTGCCAACCTGATTCACTATTCGGCATTTAATAAATTTTGGTGAAAGCTTTGCTGACAAGTATTTGGAAGAGTCGCTCAATATGAAGTTCCTTCGATACACCTCTTGTCCTGGGAGATATCGGACGTTCTTGGTTCGAACATTATATATTCTCGCACACTTGTCGTTGGCCTTTAAAATATTTTCGCGTATCTGATTTCTAATTAATTGTAATCGATTTTGCCGAGGAAGAGTTAACAGCTCGTTGTCATCTATCGCGTTCAACTTTCTTGCAAGTGCATAGCTACTAACGTGCATCATCATATTCGTACCAAATAAAGCATAATATGGGGACACACCAATAGAGCTATGAACCGCGCTCCTCAATGCACAAGCAATATACCCAAGATGGGAATCCCAATCTCGTTGGTCGTTTTCGAGGTATGATCGGATAGCAGCTAGCAATGAACGGTTCACTCTTTCTGACGCATTCGACTGCGGTGCATAATTGGCAGTTTTAAAATGCCTTATACCATATTTGGTCGTAAAGTCTTGGAACTCTTTGGCCGCAAATTGTTTTCCGTTATCGGAATGAATTAGGTTTGGAACCCCAAACATATTAAATACCTCCTCTTTTAAAACCTGTATCACGCTTGAAGTGTTTGCATTTCTTAAAGCTTTTAGTATAACAAATTTGGATAAATGATCTAAAATTACGAACAGATATACGTTTCCTGATTTTGACCTCGGATAAGGACCTAAAAAGTCAATGTATATTTTTTCCAAAGGACGGTTACTACAATAAGACGTTACAATAGAGGGACGAGGTAGTTGGTTAGACGCTTTACATTGTTTAAATACACTACAATTATTTACATAATGACGGACATGCACAGTCATATTGGGCCAATAGAAAAATTGTCTTATGCGGTTTAAAGTTTTAGAAATTCCACCATGAGCGGATTTAGGCGGATCATGGGCTGTAAGCAAAATTTCTTCAGTCAGTTCGGACGGAACCCAAAGAAGCCATGAATGCTCCATCATTTCCTCTTCACCTAACCTTCGGAATGCTTTCTTGTAGACGTATCCGTCTTCAACTTTTAAATCTGGATGTTCGTCTTTACGTTCAGTAATTGTTTTAATTAGATTTAAATATTCTTCGGATTGGAATTCCGCTGACTCTAAATCAATCCATGGGGCCACCTCTTCCAAGTCCAGAGAATCTACGTGAACCCGAGAAAGAGTATCCGGTACTACATTCTGGCTGCCTTTACGATGCTGTATGTCAAAAGTATAGGACTGCAAAGACAAACTCCACCTTGCGAGTTTACCGCTCAAGTCCTTCATGCTCATCAGCCATTGGAGACTTGAGTGGTCAGTAATGACAGTGAAGTCCATACCCTCCACATACGGCCTGAATTTCTTCACAGCCATCACCGCTGCCATACACTCCTTCTCGGTGACACTGTAGTTTCTCTGGCTCTTATTAACTTTTTGTGAAAAGTAAGCTATAGGGGCTTCCTCACCTTCCCCTCCCAACTGGAACAGCACGGCACCAATCCCCGCGTCCGAAGCATCACATTGGATGTAAAATCTTTTGCTAAACTCAGGGCGAGAAAGAACCGGGGCCGAGATTAACGCTTTTTTCAGACCCTCAAATGCCATCAGTGCTTCTTCCGTCAATTTAAATTTCTCGCTTTTCTTCTTCAACAGATCAGTCAGGGGTGCACTCAGTGTGGAAAAATCTTTTATGAATTTACGATTCCACCCTGCCATACCAAGTAGCCTCCGAACTTGTCTTACGGTTTTTGGGACTGGAAAATCCACAATAGCCTCAATTTTGGCAGGATCGGTTTTAAACTTCCCCCCACCCACTATGAAGCCCAAATATTTTAACTCCTTGAAGCAAAACTTTGATTTCTTCATTTTGATAGTGAGATTAGCGTGACGTAAGCAGTCAGCTACTTCGCTTAGCAAGGCGATATGTGTCTCGAAATCCGGCGCCATGATAAGCAGGTCGTCGAGATACACGAAGACACGCTCCCTAAGTCGTGCAGGAATCACCTTGTCCATCAACTGACTCAAACGCTGAGCGGCATTGCACAACCCAAACGGCATCACAGTGAATTGGTACAAGGGTCTTCCCGGTACCGCAAAGGCAGTCTTTTCTCTACTCTGTCTCTTCAGCGGTATTTGCAAAAACGCTTCTTTTAAATCGATACTACTCATATAGATCGCGCCCGGAAAACGGCTGGTGAGTCCCTCAATATGAGGAAGAGGGTTAGCATTCTTCTTCGTCAGTGAATTCACCTTGCGAGAATCCAGGCAAAGTCGATTTTTGCCGGGTTTCCGCAAGAGAACCACTGGCGAACTCCACGGGCCCTCGCTCTCCTCAATAACGCCAAGACTCAACATCCGATCAAGCTCTTCGTACAGAATGGCTTTTATCGCGGGAGACACAGGGTAGTGACGCTGTTTCACAGGGAGTGCATCCCCTGTGTCAATAACATGCTCCATCAGCGTCGTCTTTCCTAGACCGTCACGTTCAAAACATAAAAATCTATCCCTGACTGCATCCAGTCTGGCTTTCTGCTTAGCGTTCAGCTGATGGACATTTGAAAAATCTGACGATTCATCAATCGAAATATCGCTAATTATACTTGGAGCTAACTGGAAGACTCCAAAAGTCAACCCCAAGATAGATCTCCTGATCCAAGCTGGGAACGAGGAAGAAAGTAAGTCCCTCTTCTCTATCTTTATATTGGACTTTAATTTCAACTTTGCCCTTGATGGATTGGCTTGTTCCGTCAGCGGTCCTAAGACCTGAACGGAAGGGAATGATTGGGCAACCCAGTTCGTGAACCAATTGGTCACAATTCTTACCCAAAATACTGATGCTGGCTCCGCTGTCCAGCAAACCTAAAAATTCTCTCGGGCCTATTTGAATTTTTGCATAGGGTCGAGGATCAGACTAAATTTAAAATGGTTGAGGAAATTCGGTGCTTAGTGTCCTTCCTTGCTTTAAATCTTGCTCTAGCCTGTAAAATATATTTAGAAGGTACACTTATCGAACTGTTAAATATCCTCTCTCTTGCTTCTTCGTACTCCTTTAGGCGGATATGAAATGGCCTTAAAGGACTTATGTTCTTAACATTAGATCTATTAATTATACAATTACCTTCTCGTTTTAAAATTTTAATTATCTTCTCTTTTGGAAGAGGCTCTAAAAGCATATCCCTTTCTGATTTTACCTGTTCTACTCTATTTTTTAAATTTATTGGGGGTACTGTTCGGGGGTGGTACGCGATTCCCCCGGAGCCTTCGCGTCCCTCGCTCGGTTTTCCGCCAGACATCGCGGACAATTCGTCGTATAATAACCCTCAAGACCACAGGTGTAGCAATGTAGGATGCGTTTTTCCGAAGGGCAATTAAACCATGTATGACCCTGCTCCTTGCAATTCCAACAAACAAGGGTTGAAGTGTCGGCATATTTCCGAGGAGGATTTTTGGCACGGGCTTGTCCGAATTGATAGACAGCTAGATGTTCCTCCGGAGGCTGGTATTCTCCACCATACTCCAGCTCATTCACATTATACTTAGCTGGGGGTCTACCAGCTGACTTGGGGAGGTCCCTATCCCTCCTCGGAAACGCCGCTTCCGCTTCCTTGCAAACAAACCTCAGCTGATCAAGGGAAAAGATCGCTTGAGGAAACACTAAGTTTCGAAGTTTGTCGTTGAGATTTCGCTTAATTATCTTTACCATGTCGGCCTCTGGAATTGGCATGCGTAGCTGGAACCTCATTTTATTAATAGCTACGAAAAATTCCTCGCTACTTTCGTAGGAATATTGCTTGCGATCCAGAATATTTCGGACGATTTCCAGATCCGTCATGGGGTTTTTTAAATCTGCTCAATAGCGCATCTTTCAGGGTAGGCCAGTCAAAGTCCTTATCTACTTGGAACTGCCAGAACCAATCGTACGCCGGAGCCGAGAGCAATTGGTGGAAATCTCTCAGTATTTCGTTCCAAGAACAGGCATATCGACTCTGCAACTTTTTCAGCCTAAACACGAAATCTTCCACTGTCAAATGGTCTGACAACCCATCGAGTTTCAAGCCCCACTTATCGATTTTGACAGGAACTCGATATCCCGAATGCATGTACGGGCTTACCACTGGAGGCGGATAAGGAAAGGGCGTATAATGGGTTTGGTAGTTCCCAAAAACCGGCTGATTAGTCTGTAGTTGGAATGTCCTATGTGCTGCTATCGTCGGAGCAGGCTGGTGTCCTACTGGCACAAACGCGCTCCTTTCTTGATCAGCGGAAGGATTTGGATGAACTGGAGGTGGCCTTGCAGGAGCAGGGTTATAACTCGGCATTGGTGGAGGACCTGTTGGAAAAGGTGGTTGACTAGTTACCTGACTATTGGTTGGTGGAGCGGTAGGAGCTAAATTCAACTTTTCCAGAAAACTGGTGAGTTGATTCTGGAGCTCTACGCTTATGGCACGCTCCACATTCTGCTGCAGTATTTCTTGACAGGTAGACACACTTCTAATAACTTCTGAACTTATTAAAGCCCTTATATTTTCAGGTACAATCTTTTTTGTACTTGTTTTAGGCAAGCTTCGAACAATAGTTTCGAGGATTGCTCTAGAACCTTGACTTGAACGTGTACCTGGAGATCCCTCATCAGTCTCTTTGTCTGTGACCTGCTTCACTGTTTCGTTGAGGGAACCAAAATTTGACTGGGATTGTGGAACTTGGACTTCAACCCCACTAAGCTCACTGTACGACGGAATGGAAATGGAGCTAGTGTTGTGACTGGTATTCTGAACACTGTCACTTTGACCGTTTGGATTTGGAATAGTTTGAACTTCAAACGCCGAACTGCCTACGTTTCGAGATGTGGATCGGGTATGCCTATCAATTGTCAGAGGAGAATGTAAGACTTTTTGCCTAGTGCCTGACCTCGTAACTCTAACCTCTTCTATTTCAGCCTGTTTTATCATTCGCTGAATTCTCTCATCTTCCTCTCTCTTCGCTTGTGACATTTTCAACTTTGAATGAAATCAATGTCCAGAACAAAAACGAAAACCAGATATCAATAACGAAATACCAAAAGAAAACAACAAAAAATTGGTGAGTTTACAAATAAACAATTTTTTTTTTTTTTTTTAAGAAACTTTAAAAAAAACCCCTAATAAATAATACAATAAAAAAGGTATTTATAAGAAAAAAACAAGATGGTACCAAAAAAAACAAAAAAAATTATAAATTAATCACAAAAAAAATGTAAATCGAACAAAAACTTAGTCACACAAAAACTGTTCGACAAAAAAAAATTTAATACCAATAAAAAAAAAAATAAATAATATATTAACCAAAAAAAGAAAAAAAAATGTAAATAAAAACGTATATGTATGAGAAAAATAGACCAAAAGAATGAAAAATGTATAAATAAACAAAAAAAAACTAGTAATTAAGCAATATTGAGAAAAAAAACGAGTAAATTTGAAAAAATTATAAGAAAACAAAATAAATAAATAAACAGAAACTTATATGCAAAGAATTACAAAAGAAAGAGAAAATAAATAACTGATTTGTAAAGACAAAAAAAAACTTTAGAAAAACAACGTATATCTAAAAGAATTTTATAACAAAAAAAAAACCAATAAATAAAATAACTAAATAAATAACTTTTAACTCTAATCGTTGGGAAAACTTAATGTAATTTTTCTTCAAAAAAATTACTTAAATCTTACCCAAGAAGAAATAGAATTAATATTTAAATTCTTTAATGTCAGTATTTTAATCTTATTATCAAAAAACTGAATCAAAGATTAAAGAAAATACAAAAGAAAACAAAAATAAACGTAAATTACAGATCAATTCAAAACAAACCTTACCTTCTAAAAAAAATTAAGGTTTCTCTTTTCAAATAAAAAAGAACTAAATTTTATAACTGCACAGAAGATTTTTCTTAACTAAATGTTTATAAGTATGTTTTTTTTTTATCAAAAAAAACTTAAAATGCTTAAAAAAAACACAAAAACTCTACAATAGAACCTAAGAAAAACGAAAACAGTAACTATAAGTAAAGAAGATCCAAATTCTATTCTTCTGAATCGATTTGGAAGATATTTATGTTTGTATATGTAGTATATGTATATTTATGTAGTCTTAGTTATATTATTTGCTTAAATTTTGTTTCATAAACATACGGGGTGCTTTCGGTAGCCTAGTTAGGGAGATGGTGCGGTCATACTCAGAACACCACTAGGAATTAAGATATCAGACGGACGAACAAGACTCCCTTGAGACGACAATAATAGTAAATAGGGGACCTTTCATAAACACTCACAAAATTACGTTACAAAGTTTTACCCAACCGTTCCCGCAATCCTAGACTGTCTTAAGGACCTTGCTAGAAGACATGAAACGACTAAGTAGAACTCAACAAATAATATTGGAATGATGAGGTTGGACTAAACGTCACACACCATCATCACTTCCACGTAGAAACTCACTAGACTAGGTTAAGAAAATTGAAAATTAGAAAATAGAAAAGTAAAATAAAGTAAGGATGGGAATAGGGAAAAACGAAAACCAAGTACTTCATTTGCTGTTGCTACGAGTCTCCGCAAAATAACGTCGCGATACACCTGAGTGCGTCAAGGACCTTCTCGATGCAGACTTACGCATCTTGCAGAAGCTCCAGCAATAGGACATGAACGCACGACATTCAGTAACCGCAATCACTGTGAATTTTCAAACACTCGTCGCGATACACCTAAGTACGTCAAGGACCTTCTTGATGCAGACTTACGAGGTTTAAAAATCCACAGTAATTTTGGTTGAAAACTTCACACCATATCTGAACTGAAACGATACAAAAACTTGTCAAAAACGCTCTAACTAGGTTAGAAAACGCCTTAATAACGTTGGGCGCCATTTTGTTGCGTGGCAAGAGGAGCGGAGGAATAGTCGGAACGGTGAAAGGGTAGAAAGAAAGAAATGGTAGGAAATTGAGGAAGGAAATGTTTGGGAAAGGTAGGTGGAATGTCAAGTTCCGAGGACGTGGCCTGCTTGCGATGCACGGCGTTAGCTCGTCGGACGGGGGGGATCTTGTCCCCGAAACTTAACCTCGCCGGCAGACAAAAACATAAATCAGGCCAAAGGAAAGGGACTTGGAGGGGAACAAACACCAGGATAGTGAAAAACGGACGGACTATTATCGACCCAAGGGCACTGCGGATGTTGTTGCAGTGGGCCATTACCCTCCCAACCGTAGGAATCTGCGGCCATATATTTAGATTCCCCCAAAATGGCGAATTTTCCGTTTCAGATCACACCATCCTCACTGGAACTCAGCTACCGTGGCACCCCTGAAAAATCTCTTCAAATAGTCATATTCCGTCTATCGGAACATTAAAACAAAATTATCTTCGGCTTTCGACATTTGGCTCGATTTTATTGATCTTTACAGCTGAATATATTTATTAAAATTATTAGGATTACGTTTTAGTTAGAAAAAGCCAATTATATCAAATCCAAAAAAAACCGTATTAGGCATTAAGCAAACGACACTAGATTGAAAACAAAAGAAGTGACCAGGAAAATTCTCTGGGGTAACCAATACAATTTTATGGGGCCCTCTTTTTAGGATCCTTAAAAACCGGAAGCCTCACCGGATCAAGCAAGATTTATCCCTACCCCTATAGAGCTCTGTGGAGGTAACTTACAAAAAAAATGAATCTTTTTTTTCTTCCCGATAACACCGGAGAACAATCTTAAATCACTTTCACAAAAACAAATTGCTCGAAAAAATATATATATATAAAAACAAATATATGAAAAAAATAATTATTATGCTATATAAATTTATAACTAACATAGGTACATACAAACAGACACAAAAAACAATCTTTTCAATATGGCGTTGAATCCTTTTTTTTCCACTTACTGCGACCTTTTTAAATTTTTTTTTTCTTTTTAGGATTTTACCCCGACGTGTTCTCGGATAATCAGCTCTTCAGTGACAGCGGCGATCCGCGGAACGACCTACTGCTTGCGGGCAAGAAATGGAGTAAATATTCCGGCAGTAATGGAATCCGCAATTGTGGATTACAAGACTTAAATACCAATTTTTTAATGGTGTGGCGGCCCAGTCTTTCCAAGCACCTCTGGGACCGCCGAAAATTAACCTATACACAATTTTAACCTCTTATTATCCTTTCAATAAAAAAAACCTTTTATTCCAAACTCACCAATGTCCTCCTTTTTTGTATGCTTATTTTAATTTAACCAAGCAGGTAAGCATTAAGCCATTTAACACCTGGCTAAGCGTTGGGACCATAAATCTTTTAAAACAACACAAAAAAAATCATTAAGGAAAACTTATTTAAAGAACAAAAAAAAATCGCACCTCAGATTTGAAAGTTTTTACACTTAGTTTTCTTTTTTTTTTTGTACGACACTAATATATATATATTAAAAATTTGACAATGTTCACAATAAAAATTCTGGTAGGGTCACCAGCGAGAAAAGGTATCAGTTTGAATGATCACCAGGCTTTCCATCGAATGATTCTTCCCTAACAGGACAAAAATCATCCGTTCCACGATTTGGATATTCAAACGGGCAATCAACAGGTATCGGATTTACTGAAGGCGAAAGAAAGACCTATTGAAAGATTATTTCAAACATCTCCCTCTTTCTCTTTCCTTTTTTTTCGAGTCTCGAACAAGGACACGTTCGGAAATAATAGCCCCCTTGAGCCAGAGCTGATTTATCTTTTTCGTCTAGCGGATAGATGGAGCTAGTGCGTTAAGGTCTGATTACATATAGGTTTTTTTGTTTCTTTTTCCTCTCACTCCGCTTATAAAGAGGCGTCTGCAACAACATCTTTGTAAATTAACGACGTCTGTGGGATTCATTGTGTACAACTACCAACATTTATTGTGTACAACAACCATGTTGTATCGAGACTCGAATAAGTACTGAAAGCTTAGATTGTGCCTGAACCAGACGGCAGCTTCCAGAAGCTTGTAAATTGAATAAGTACTGAAAGCTTAGATTGTGCCTGAACCAGACGGCAGCTTCCAGAAGCTTGTAAATTTGTATAAATACAAGAGTAGATGGCATTGAGAGTTTAGTTTATTTTCGAAATTGGAATTGTTAACAACTGGAAGCGTTAGTGAATTGAATTGAGATTAAATAAAAAGTGTTGACTGTTGAGTTATAAGAACGTATTTGAATTGTGAATAAGTGAAATAGGTTAAAATTGGTGTTATTTAAATTGAAAGACGTTGTGTTTTATAAAATAAAGAGATTTGTTGTATTATTTTGGAATTTTGATTGAGTTTTATTTGTCGAACCCCAGGCCAAAACGTCACAATACTATCTTCCACACCATGGACGTATTATGTATGTATGGACTGCTAGTCTAATGTCAGCTTCATACAACAATTGTCAAAAAAAAATGTCGCCAAAATTGAGAATGCGATGCTAGCTCTCCTGAACCCACTTCAGAAAAAAAAATTAACTACTTAAAATGTTAACATAGAAGCTCGGGACGTCTGTTTTTAAAAATTCAAAAAGTTGCATTTACCGGTTAAACATAACTGACGCTTTTCAATTTCATCCATAGAACTGTGCGACATCTTTAGTATTTTGCCTCTTGTATATATAATGCGTCCATGTTCAACATCATGCAGTTATGAAAGATACAAGCTTAGCAACAAAAACAAGAGCTGTATTCGATGCCTCAGCAAACACTTCCAACGGATATAGCCTTAGTGACGCAATGATGGTTGGGCCGAGACTACAAAAAAATATCTTCGACATTATCATCAAATGGGGGCTATGGAAATATGTACTGACTGCAGACGTCGAAAAAATGTACAGGCAGATCAACATAAGACTATCATCGAATATTCTGGAGAGAACCCACAGAAAAATTAAGGGAATACAAACTGACAACAGTTAAGTAAGGAACAGCAGCAGCCCCATTCCTCGCAGTTCGCACATGGCAAGAAGTCGCAAACCAATGCAAAGAGGTAGACAAAAAAATAAAAGAAAAAATAATGGAAGAATTCTAGGTCGACGACTAATAACAGGCGCCAGCAATGAAGATGACTGCAGATATATAATAAGAATAGAGAGAGTCGCGAAGAGTACAGACGTGTTGTGATAAAGCTAAATCTAAAGTATGACCGGTAGAGGAATAAATTGTAAATTTTGTACATCAAAAATTAACAAAGCCGATTGCAATATAAGATGTAGTGATTGCAATTTGTTAATCCACGCAAAATATGAAAATCTGAAACCTGCAGATGTTGAATACATAGTTAAAACAAAAACTTTGTGGAATTGTGATTCATGTGTTAAACAAAAAAAGAATAACCCAAACCGATTGTCGCTATCATCTGCTGTGGTTGATAGTAAAAAAAATATCTTAATAATGATGGAGATAACATAACCCTAGAGGGCATTCACCTTCAAGTCCTAGAAATAAAAAAAATCTTGCCAATACTCTCCATACGTTGTGACTAATGCAAACACAAATTTCCGCACTTGAGGAAACCACACGATTGCTTACGGAAATTTAAGTCGAAAATGAAATGATTAAAGCTGAACTAAAAACAACAAAAGGGAGACTTGATAGTGCAGAGTACATGTATCATTCAAAAAATATCGACCTGCGTGAAGTTCCTTTTTTTGAGAGTGAAAATTTGCATGCGACTGTGCTTCAAGTTCTAAATAAAGGAGTTGATATGCAACTGACGAATGATGACGTGGATGACAGCTACAGAAAAAAAAATCAAGGGGAGGGGAAACCATCGTACCGTTATAATTTATTAAATAACGATCTTGTGGTCTTCCACCAAAACATACGAAGTATGCGAACAAATTTTGATAGCTTTTGCATGCATTTATATACTTCATTTAAAAATGTACCTGATATAATTGTCCTTCCTGAAATTTGGAACTTTGACCATGAACTATGTAATTACTCTATACCGGGCTTCAATTTATATGCTGAATGCAATAAATAATTTCAAACGGGTGGAATAGCTTTATTTGTTAAAAATCATATTGAGGTATCTGAGATTTACACTCCTGACTTGAAAAGTGCTGACGCAATTATAATCAAAATTAATCTTGAAAACAACTTTTGCATTGATATTTTCGGCATATAGCTGCTGCAATGTATTCAAAAAAGTATATTTTTAAAAAATCTCGAAGACCTACTTCGTCGGTTCAAAAGTAACAATACATATCTGTTTAATAGGTGATATAAATATAGACATATTCAAATTTCCATCTACTTTTATCTTCACTAGGTTTTGAATCTCCAGTGAATGTACCGACGAGAGTCACAGATTCGACTAAAACTTGTATTGACCATATTTTTATTCGCACCAAATATTTCGATAGGTAATGTCCGTCCGTTCTTATTAAAGTGGGATGTAAGCGACCACTTTGCGACAGGAGTTTCATTTTTTAATTTATTAAAATGCAATAAACATCAAAAAAATTACCAGTCAAATAACCAATTATTTAACATTATTAACTATACGCTGCTCAGTGATTGCCTCGCCAGAGAATCCTGGAACTGTGTGTTTAGCTGTAACAATCCTTCAGTATTTAAAACCATGGATGACCTACCAGCTGTGCCAAAAAATAAATCTTAAAAACGAGTTTTATGCTAGAAACAAATGTAATTTACGAATGCCCTGCATAAAGATAACATATAAAAATATGCAGAAAGACATTTCTGATGAAATAAAAAAACAAAAACAGGAATATTATAAACGCAAATTTGAAGAAAATAGATTCAATCCAAAACAACAGTGGAACATTGTTAATAATTTATTATGCAAAAAATATGATAGAGTGGACTTGAAATGCGTACAATTTAATGAAAATACAGTTTTGGAAAACAAGCTAGATAGAGGGAACAATTTCAATTTATTTTTCAAAAATGTATCTGACAGCCATAAACCAACATTATCAGAAGTTACAAGAGTAAATCAAGTCTCTTTAAATGGTAGCGAAATAATGTCGACCTTCTTTTTTAGTGCTGTAACTGAGGATGAAGTTTATAGTGTAATTGCTAAAACTAAAATTAAAATCCAATAGCTCCTCTGGAATAGATGGCTTAAGTAGTATAGTTATAAAAAAAGTTAACATCCTTATTGTTAGGCCCTTAACTTACATAATTAACTTGAGCTTTGAAAATGGAATATTTCCTAAGTATTTAAAAACAGCTATAATCGTTCCAATTTATAAAAAAAGCAGCAAAAAGGACCCTTACAATTACAGATCGATATCATTGCTATCAGTTTTTCAAAAAAAAAATTGAAAAAACGAGAATGATAAAATTCTTAAAAAAATATAAAATACTTAGTCCATTACAGTTTGGATTTATGAAGGAAAAGTCTTTCGAAGATGCAATACTCAAATTTCTGCACCACATAAATGTAGAGCTAGACAGAGGCAAATAGTGTGGTGGTTTGTTTATTGATTTGACAAAAGCTTTTGATTTAGTCGACCACAAATTGCTCTTGTTAAAGCTATACAGATATGGGTTTTGAGGTAACATATTTAATTGGTTCTCGTCATATCTCCAAAACAGGTATCAACTCGTTAAGATTTATTCAATATTCAGTGATTCGATACCCAGTTCAAGTGGGGGTGTTCCCCAAAGATCAGTTCTTGGGTCCTTACTCTTTATAGTTTATTTAAATTCAACTTTCCAATTGTCTCTGTCTTATGCTGCTACTGTTGTTGATAATATTAGGGAATTAATGTACGTTGGTTTATCTCTACTAGCAAACTGGTTCGATTACCACCAAATGGTTTTAAGCAGTAAATCTAAAGTTATGGGGTTCTCGTTGTCAAAAGAATTTAGAATCGAAAATGTTGGACTCCACGGTTTCGGTTGTGAAATAACAAATTGCAATGGATCTTGTATGTTGCTCGAATGCGTTCCTGAATTTAAATATCAGGGCATAACTTTAGATTCAAAACTAAACTGAAAATCACATATCACGAATGTGAAAAAAACTTTGTACATTATCTTAAACAAGATCTATTTCCTGAGTAAGTTAGTCCCAGCTGATCTATTAACCTCTATTTATTATGCATTAGCAAATTCTCGCCTTGAATATGGCATAACCTGCTGGGGTTGTACTTACATTAGCAATTTACAGCCCCTTACTTCAGCTCAAAAAAAACTCATAAGAGTAATACTACACAAAAGAAGATGGGAGCCATCTTTTCCTTTATTTAGATCACTTTTTTTCTGTACATCTACAAGAAAAATCTTTTGGACAACCAATATGAACTGGATGGCTTAAACAAGAAACAAACATCACTGGTAAATGCCACAGTAAATGTTTTAAAGAAAACGACATACGAAGATAACGACCAATTTATAAAAATAAAAGGTCAAATTATATGAATGATATTTTATTTAACAGCAATGCAGCTTGATACAATGTTAAAAGAATGCAATGATGTTCAGATGGTAGTAATAAACATCCTAATTGATGTAAATAATCGCCGCATGAATCCATTTGTAATAAAACCATCTCTACTACAAGAGGAACCAAACAAGATTCGACACAGCATCTCGGGGAAGTTTGGTTTACCTGGCGATGGTACAAAAAACGAATTCAAGGAAATATTTCGGCTAATGAGAGCGAGAGGGTTCATACTTAGCCGGCGTTTAGTAATAGATGCGGAAATTCCACAATTTCTCTCAGAAGCATCGGATGTGTTTCGAATAATTGACGTGTCAATTCATCTGGGAAATATTAGTGTCACACCATAAATTGACACCGAAATACTTGTATTCAACTTCCAATTAGATTCCTACAGTCTAATGAGTCAAGCGCAACTAAATCTTTGTGTAAAAAACGAGGAATTTCACTATATTTGCCACGGTAATTGCTCATGGAAAACTGAAGTTGATGGATCATGTGAGATATCCTATAAAGAATTGGAAAACAACAACCTGTCATTTTGAGCAAATACAACAGCAACACAAATGGATTCAGTTGTCTAAACCAAATGCATGGCTGTTCAAACAATTCAGCACCACAGCTATTCATTTAAGTTGTGGAAAGTCGCAGCATTAATGGGTTAAATTACCATCACAAGGGCTTCTTACATTAGGGCCACAATGCACAGTAAGATACAACGGAGGTTTTCTAACATCATCGCAACAAGTCACCTCTGAAACCATTAACCATTTCGAGAACAAATGATATAGACGAAGGTGCTGGACAAGGTTGCAGAAGAAAGTATGAAACCTATACAAGCAACCATAATAAACAACAAGAATGAACTACTGAAGATTCAAAGGGACCTGGACCAGTTCAAGGAAGAAATACATTACCTTAAGGGCTTGGACTTTCACCACATAAGCGGTCATAGCGGATTTATATTAAGTAGCATCTTGCTCATTATGTTTGTTTTTTACGTCATGCGAGGCATTATATTCCGGAAAAGCACTTTCCGTTAGCCCGGAGAGTGTTCAAACATGCTGGAAGTATTTACAGATAACCAATGTTTATGTAAATAAATAAAGATAACACAGATCATGGTGAACATACACTGACGGTTATCTAGAGATAAGAAGTAAGCATCAAGAAGAATTAGATAGTTACGAATATAGGATAAGATATATGTAAATAGATAATGTTTTTGTAAAAATAGTATTTAAGGACGATTATATTGTTATTTTGACACCCTTAACTTTACTGAACACTACTTGTCTTGTAAGGTACATTGCTTTTTAATAATGCAACTCGACGTTTGTAAGAATTGGCAAGATTGGAAAAAAAAATTTTCAGCGCAGTAGATCCAGAAAACTCACGGATTGCTCTAGCTTTTAGCTTCCACTGTATGCAAACTTGTTAGTAGTTATGCTTCGTAAAAAAAATTCTAACAATCAAACCTGACATTAAGATCATAGAAACCTAATAAAGAAATAATAAATTGATCGACAACAAATGTCTGGCTGTGTATAATGCCTAAATGGCTTAAGGGATTCCCTTCAAATTTGGTATGTGTGATTCTTTTGGCATTCCTCAGAGGGGAAATTAAAATTTTATTTTTAGGGCTAAAAATACCGGCACCTGCCATGTTACTGTTAAGGAAAAGCTTATTTTTATCGAAAACGGCTCCAACCATTTTGATGCATTTTTGAGATTTTTTGTTGGTACTAGATACTATTTGATCAGAACCAAATTTACGGGAAAAGTATTAATGGTAGGTACATACCTTTCTTGTTTTTTTTTTAATTTTTAGCTTTCTCTGTAACGGCTCTTTGGATTTCGGTCAAATTCTATATTTGAGAAGATCTAGGTAGACAAATTTATTCTGGATATCAACATTTTTAATAACTTTTTTCTAATTAAAATTATTTTTTTTTAATTTTTATTTTATAAAAACTATTTTTAAAACTAATCAAAAAAATTGTTTTAAATTTTATAATCACATGTATATTAATTAAGAAACTGCATAAAAAAAATTCAAAAAACTAAATAAAAATCATGATTTTATCAAAATCCGTCCTATAATTTTCGAAATACATTTTTTATAAATTCGTTATTATACAAGACGTGGGATGACATACTCAATATTTACTAAAAACCGTTAAGTATTGTGGTTTTAACAGTTTTTTTTTAAGTTCAGATACCTAGTGCTATTTGTCTACGTTAATGTTTATTTTTTTAATTTTATTTAACGATCTGACCGCACATGACCAAGTACGTGCGATCCAGTCGTGTAATTTACTTAGAATGCATTTAGACAAGTCTTGTTGACTACTCATAAAAGTAGTCAAAATTTCTGTTTTTTTAACAATCGACATTTTTTGTTTGGATTTTGTTTGTTTGAAGATTTTGTCTTCAGTAACCATTTTCTATCAACTAAAAACGTTTGTTTCAAGCGAGTTTGAAGTTCGTGTGCTGCCGACTCGGCCGATACAATGAAAGACAATCGATTGAACCAAATTATGTGCTAACAGTGCTCGATTGTATCAAGTTACATGCTGGTACCACAGAATATTTTTGAAATCTAGAAAACAGAATATGAACCATTTCCCGAAAATAGAAGTTACATGGAGGCAAATTCTGTTTCCAGAGAATGCTTTCCGCCGGCAAATTAATTTATTTCACAAAAAACCATATGCATTTATAGATACTGAACTAATAACCTTCTAAATGTGCAGCCTTCATTGTTTGTTTTGTGTTGTACGTTTACTATAAATAAGAAAGGTAAAATATGTAAGTAATATCAACAATAATATAAACACAATATTCAATTAAATATAATTCTACTTCTTTGCCAAAGCAACTCCGAGGCCAACTAATCCTCCCAACAAAAGTGCTGCTCCGCCTGCTACCGCCACACCTTTCATCAGTTCTTTATCAAGTTGATTCGTTATGTATCTCTATAATATAATGATGAAATGCACCTTTGTCTAATAAAGATTATTATATAAATTACTTACTTTAAGAGAGATAACTTGGTCATTATTGGGTTCAATCTCCAGAAAGGCTTGGCAATATTTCATGCCTTCTACATATTGTTTTAAACGTGTGTTTCCCAAAGCCATATAGTAAACATAGTCTCTCTTATTGCCAGGATCAACATCTGCCAACGCCTCCAACAAATGAATGCCCTGCAATGAATAAAATTTGCAATTATTTGGACTAAAACGGAATTTTTACCTTGCGTATATCATTTGTATATGCACTACGAACGAGACAAAACGCGTACTCAAACGTGATTTCATTGGAAGCATTTCGTGCTTCTGTGTACTTCTTTTCGAATTTCTGCAAACATTTAAAATGTTGACACCAAACATTTTTGAAAAATAATAATGAATAAAAAAGTATTTGCCTCTAATTCTTCTGCTGAGACGACATCATTAAGGACGTCTTCCATGATTAAATAAATGTGTATTTAATTAGGTCTGTATGCTTACTATCCAAAATTACGAATTTCTATATTTCTACGATTTAGCCAAATCCGGTTAGTTTACACACAAACTGGATAGTTTTGAGCAGAAGAGAGAGCTCACGAGAGAGTAGAGTATTTCCCCTTTCTGCCGATTTAAACCAAAGAAATTTGTCATAACAAGAAAAATAAAACAAATTATACACATATTTATATTTCTGAAAAGTTTCAAAAACTTCAGCAAAAGTACAAAAAAATAATGGAACAAAAAATATTAAATTGCAGCTTTAAAAATCACTTCTCAAAATCACAAATCGCACAATTACATATATTTTCTTTTATATATTTTTGTTGACTTTTGAAAAAGTGGGTAATACTACGTTTTCATTAGGCCAAATGAGCTAATGTCGTATCAAATTTCCAAATTTTATTCAAAATCATCTCATTTTCCATACAAAATCACATTTCGAAATCATCTCATTTCCACCTAATTTCGACGAAATTAGGTTGAAATTTATGTAATGTGAAGTCGGCCACATCTTATTTGAAAACAATTGAATCATAATTGAAAAATTTTCCATAACAAACGTCAAAGTTGACATTGGGCCCTATCATCACCGATTTGTACGAATCTTACGAATTTTGTATCATGGTAGCGTTCCGATTGCTAAATCGGACAAACCTCCGAAAATAATTGAAGTTTGCGTTGGAAATGTCAAAACACAGCAACGCGTTGCAAACTCAAACGATGCATACCGATTTTGAGATTATGTATCTTATTCCTTTGTCTCCGACAACAAATTCATTTTGGAAATTTTTCCGATGAGTAAACAAACTTTAAAATCATCAACAAAATTAAAAGTAAAAATAACCGGAGATGTCTTCAGAACAAGGAAAAGAACTGTAAGTAAAAGTTTTTTTTATCTATTTGTCATTGTATATAAACTGCTATAGTACTATCATGACGACCGGTGGACGGTGGCGTTCCAAGCGGCATTTGTGTTTTCTAACTCGGTAGGTTGTGAGAGATGAATAAAGAGCATGATTTTTGGTGTAATTCTTTGCTTAGTTTATTGCCCATGTGCAGAAAAAAAAAGAAGGCGAACATGAAATAAGTGGAAAAGGGGATTGGCTTAGCTGCGGCGAATACTTTTTTGTTGGGATTTATATACCATCCAACATTTTCATTATTTCCATTTTTTTTTATATGGACGGGAACTAATTCTTACATACGTACGTCACTGACCGGACTTTTGATTCAAATTCTTTAAGAATTTCAAGTTTTTGTACGAGCACTGTTACTACTTACCTATGTATATACATATTTGTCATATTTGTACAAATACATACATACATCATTGACTTTTGTTTCGAATTCTTTAGGATTTTTAATTTTTGTTTATTATTAAGGTCTTCAAAAAATGTAGGTACACATAGATATGTATGTACATTCTTGAAGTTTAAACACAAACTTACTTTTTGCTGTATTTATACACACGTTCTTGCAGAAATGGATTTTTGTTTTGAATTTTGCTTTCCATTCAGATAGGTACTTACATAAAATATCATATGTATGTGTAGGTACCTATCGAATGAACAATGCGTAGAAATTCATTAAAAAATTATTTTTAAAGTGATTGTAGATAATTATAGTAACATTATATTACAGTTTTTTTAAATTTAAATTAATTAAATTTAAAACATTAATTATAGTTTGTTTGAGGTTTATATAACCCAGCTTAGCTTGCGGGAAAGAAATGTATAGTTTAACCAAAATATTTCTTTCAACTAATCTTCTATAGAATTGCTTAAAATACCCCGGGTTTCTTACATTTGTAATACCTTATTGTTTAATTTTTACTTGTTATTATAAGTATGTACTAAGTACAAGTTATGTATTCGTGCAGAAAAAAAATGAGATAACAATCAAATATAACAATACGATGATAGAGAAACATATTTAAAGTCACTAGCAAAATTCTGTCCGTCTACTAAAAGTTTGGCAAATCGTCTTTAAATCTGGAATATACCTAGGTAGGTATAAGTTTATTTTGACATTGGACAGAGAATTTCTTATATTTCCTTTTTAGCTGAAATATTAACGGTACCTGCCATATAACCGTTACGTAAAAGCATATTTTTTCAAAATATTCAAAAAACCAAATAATTTTTTTACTTACTTACTTACTTAGGTGGCGCTACAGTTCGGGACGAACCTGGGCCTCAACCAACATGCCTCTCCAGCCAACTCGGTCTTTGGCTAGCTGCCTCCAGTTTTGCACTCCAAGTTGGTTGAGGTCGTCCTCCACTTGAGCGCGCCACCTAAGGCGAGGTCTTCCTTGACTGCGTCTACCCTCTGGGATGGAATCGAAAATCCTGCGAGCCGGAGCATTGTTGTCCATTCGCTCTACATGACCTAGCCATCTTAAACGTGATATGCGTATTTTTTTGACCAGGTCAATGTCGCTGTACAGCTCGTATAGTTCTTGGTTGAACCTTCTCCTCCAAAGCCCGTTAACGCAGATAGGGCCAAAAATTTTCCGAAGAATCTTACGCTCGAAACGACTAAGGACATCTTCATCCGCTTTAGATAGAGTCCATGCCTCGGCGCCATAGAGCAGGACTGGGATGATTAGGGTCTTATACAGAGTCTCCTTTGTCTTTCGAGAGAGGGCTTTGCTACTCAATTGCCAATTCTGCCAATGATGTCTATGTCGTCAGCGTATGCTAGCAATTGCACAGACTTGAAAAAAATTGTCCCACTACAATTGACTTGCGAGTTTCTTATAATTTTTTCAAGTATTAAGTTGAAGAAATCGCACGATAGCGCATCACCTTGTCGGAATCCTTTTTTGACGTCAAAAGCTTCTGTGAGGTCAGAACCAACCTTGACGGAGCAGCGAGAGTTCTCCATCGTCATCCTGCACAGTCGGACGAGTTTTGTGGGAATGCCAAAACCTGACATGGCTCTGTATAGCTCGTCTCTATAAATGCTATCGTACCCGGCCTTAAAATCGATAAAGAGGTGGTGGGTATCGATTTGGAATTCTTGGGTGGTTTCCAGGATCTGCCGTAGCGTGAACATTTGATCGATTGTGGACTTTCCTGGTCTGAAACCACACTGATAGGGGCCAATCAGGTTGCTGACGAAAGGTTTCAGGCGTTCACATAGTACGGCAGAGAGGATCTTGTAGGCGATATTCAGGAGACTTATTCCTCTATAGTTGGCGCAGTTTAGAGGGTCTCCTTTCTTGTGAATCGGGCAAACGATGCTGAGGTTCCATTCATCAGGCATACTTTCTTCTGACCAAACTTTAGAGATGAGTTGGTGTATGCACTCCACCAGGTCATCTCCGGCCGCTTTAAAAAGTTCGGCGGGTAATCCGTCGGGTCCAGCAGCTTTGTTGTTTTTGAGTTTAGATATTGCTATCCTTACTTCATTTTGGTCAGGTGGACGGAAGTTTTGTCTGTCATCATCCATGTTGAATGGTTCATTCTGCCTGACAGCGGGATTTTGGCCTTCATCGCCGTTTAACAGTCTGCAGAAATGGTCCTTCCATGTACTCAGCACCGACTGTGACTCTACTACGAGGTTTCCATTCCTATCTCTACAGGCTTCTGTGCGGGATTTTTTTCCTTGGCATGTTCTTTTTACCTGTTGGTAAAACTTCCGCACGTTGTTCCTGGAGTAGCATCTCTCAATATCTTCGATCGCGCGCTTCTCATGCTCTCTCTTTTTCTTTTGGAGAAGCCGGTGTTCTTCCCGTCTTTTCTGCTCGTAAAGCTTGCGAGCAGCTCTCGTCTTTCTTTGCAGCGTCGCTATATATGCCTCTTGTTTGGCTGCATGGGCCTGCCTGCATTCGTCATCAAACCAGAGGTTTCGTGGAGGCGGTCTGGTGAAACCTAGCACATCAGTTGCGGCATCTCTGATGGCTTGTTGGCATTGTTGCCACTGATCTTCGGCACTTGATGCTGGCGGTACTGGATTTCTTGAGAGGTTACGGGATATTCGATCGGCATAGGTTCTGGCGGTTTCTTGCGATTGCAGCTTTCCGACGTCATACTTCCTCACAGTATTACTCCGTTGTTGTGGAGTTCGGGTTATTCAATTAGCCTAAGTCCGTTTTCAGACGTTGTGTCGTGTAGGCTATGTTTTCCGACAGTCCTACCAAAGATTTCCTCTTTACCTATTTTGGCATTAAAATCGCCTAGTACGATCTTAACGTCGTATTTAGGGCATTGCTCATAGGTTTTGTCGAAGAGCTCATAGAAGTCATCCTTGGTGGCGTCATCTTTGTCCTCTGTGGGGGCATGAGCGCATATTAGGGTAATGTTGGCGAATTTAGCCTTGATACGGATTGTCACAAGTCGCTCACTTACGTGTCGAAAGCCCAAGACTTCTTGCCTAAGTCTACCGCTTATGACGAATCCGCACCCAAATAAACGCTGTGGTCTTCTTGCGCAATCACCGTAGTACACGTCACAGTTTTTCATCCTCCTTTTGCCCGGCCCATTCCATCGCACTTCCTGGATGGCAGTAATTCCTGCTCTGTAGCAGTCTAGGGCCTCCGCTAGTTGTTTGGATGCACGTGGTCTGTTAAGAGTTCTAACATTCCACGTGCAGATCCGAAGGTCGTTGTCCTTGATTCGTTTTTCCGGGTCGTCAACAGTAAATCCGTCCTTTTCCGAGGCTATTGGTCGCTTCGCAACTTTTTCTTTTTTCCGTGGCAGGGTTGTTAACCCCACGCACAACCCCCAACCTGGAGGGCCAGGTCCTTTGTTGGATTCCTTGGACAAAAGGAACCGGAGAATCCGGAGTCAGTAACCCACTTCGGGGATATGAGCGCTGCCGTTGGCCCATTAAGGGTTCATCCGCCACCATCTCTATTTCAATGCCCTGACTTGCATTGAATTGTCCTAATGACCTTATCTCCAAATACGTCGAAGTAGCTCATTAGGGCGTCTGCTTCGTTGACTGTTGACGCCACCGTTGGTCCAATTGGTTGGGCTCATCCGCCGTACGTCCTCTTTCTGAGGGGCTCGTGCAAGACTTCTGCGAATCGATCAGAACAGTCATTAAAGCAGAGCATTATAGTGTTGCTATTTTTTCTGTGTTCAACACTCGCGCTTATAAGTTTAGCAGGAATGTCCGGATGGACAGACCAGTACCCGGTGGTTACCGCGGGGAGGTAAAATAAGCACAATTGATGTGTACGATATAGTTGCAGCGACTGTGCATCACCAGTTTGATGCCTTTCAGTGCCTACCCTATTCATACAGCACCCAACCACCAAATAATTTTTTTAAAACAATTATTAAAAATTTAAAAAAAAATGTTTCTGAAAATTTTAATAAGCAATATTATTTAAATCATAAAGACTACATGTTTTGAAAATTTCATAAATATCCGTCAATTAGTTAACGAAAAAGTCTGATTTAAAAAAAACTGGTCATATGGGGGTACCGTTATAAAACTTTTTCTGAAAAATCCATTAAAAAAAAAATTAAGTTTTTCATTAAAAGTTATATGGCAGGTACCGTTAGTTTTGGAGCTAGAATGCTAATTCGAAAAAACAGTCGGGTAGAGTACGTACTCTAAAAATACTATATAGGTACCAAGTTTGGTAAACGGCCCAACCGTTGAGGGTGTAGGAATCGATACGCACAGACAGACAGACAGACAGAATTTACTGACCCACTTTTTTCGACTTCCCTATTATCGTAATGTCATGTTTTTATTTTTTTTTTTTTATAATTAACGCGCGCACAAGGGACTATTTGTTTCCCTTTTAATGTAACACACTGGGCGGGCATTAGGAAGATAGGGAGGGGAGAGATAGGAGGTGTCGATTAACATTGGTTTTGAATGTTTGCATATTGAAATGGCAAGGGAAAATCTCGAATCGAAGAAGAATCCCTATATTTCACGGTACGTTCGAAATTGGGCCTAAGGGTGAACTGATGGGCATTCCTAGCAAGACGAGTATTACGGGCGAAACTTTTAAGCGGAGGAATGCAGCTGGTTACCTCAAGTGAACATTTTTTATAAAAGAAACGATGTTTGATTCTTAGATTATTTTTTCTTTTTTTACGAATGCATAACTACCTATAACTATAAATCGCAAGTAAAAAACTTAGGTATTTCAAACTCAGAATCATATTCGCCGTCTTTTTTTTCCTGCCTCACATTGCACATGCGCAGAAAGCCAAGCACAAAACCATAAACCATTATCTTATTCTCTTTCTCACAAATAAAATATCCCTACACTAGCACTCCAAGTGGCATGTGTGTTTATGATTTTTCACGTCTCATGATAGTACTATAGGCAGGCAGTCTATATGGTATTTGTATGGTATTTTTACTTTATTTTCATTTCTTTTAGAAAAAAGAAAACAAACCAAGGCAATATGATCGGCTGGTTGAATTAATGAAAACAAAGCCAGACATTGCGGGGAATTTCACCAGCCGCCCGCCCGAGGAGACAAATGCATTTTGGGACAGTGTTAAAGATGCACTAAACTCTCAAGGTCCGCCGTGTAGGGAGACACTCGCCTGGAAAAAAGGTTGTACAAAAAAAAAAACTTAAAATGATTGATTAATATTTTTTCTTAAACTAGGTATTGAGCGACTACAAGACATACATACAAAAAACTTGTGGCTAATCCAAAAGAATGCACTGCAACAGGTGGTGGTCCTTTTAAACAAAAATCATTCACGGACCTAGAGGAAAGTGTAATTGCACTGATTACCATTAAAGGCTCACTCACTAGCATTGGATCAAAATCTTTTGGATAAGTTTAATTTAGTTTAGTTTATTTCTTTCTTTATATAACTTTTTTTTTAATTTTATACAAACGAATAGAAAATAAGTTAATTGAATACAAAAGAGGAAAACAAAAATAATGTGTAACTAAAATAAAAGGGAAAATTTATGAATACCTTAACTATTTGCATTTTGAAAAGTTTTACAATAATTTAAAAGAAAAATATATAGATAAAAGTAGATAAAGAGAGAAGAGAACGAAGGATTTAGCTTGGGTTTAAAAGAGGGGATAAGTTAATTGCTTTGATTTGAAAAGAAAATTTTAAGATTTTTTTTGAAATATGTGTAGGTCATCATAATCACGCAGATGGGTGGGTAGTGAGTTCCAGAGGCGACATGCAGCAATGAAAAATTGCCTTTCTGAGGTCAGACACGTAAAACGTGGAAAAATTACAGATGTTGATCTATTTGATATTGACAGTCTGAGTTTTTCGTGGAGATATGTTGGTTTACGTGTTTTTAAAATTTTTAAATATAGTATCAATGTCTGGAATTTCATGAAAGCATCAAAAGACATATTGAGGAGGCTTTTCTGCAGATGTGAAACATGGTCATACCTTCTTAACCCATAAATGTATCGAATGGTACTATTAAAGGCAACCTTTAATTTATTTTTACTGATGCGTCGCAATTGTAAGAAATTTCGCATCCATAAGTAAGGACAGGTATTACCAGGGTTCTTGCCAGCATTAATTTAGTTTGAAGTGGAGTGAATTCTTGGGCAGTCCATAGCGCTCTGAGTGTTCCATAAGTTTTTCTTACCAAAGCATTAATGTGATCATTCCATGTCAAGGTTCTATTGAAAATAACACCCAGATTTTTATAAGTATTTACAAATTCTAAGGCGTTCTCGTTAAGATTAATTGAAGGAAAGTATGATAAGTCCAGTTCTTTTCGCGAGATAACCAAGCATTAGCATTTGTTTATGTTGAGAATCAACCCAAGATGCCCACTTAGATATCTTTTCTAATTCCTGATTTAAGGTGACAGCACAGTCATCAATAAGACCCAAAGGACAGCTTTTGTAAATTTGTATGTCATCGGCATAAAAGTGTCTCGATGCTTGATTTATAATGAACCCGATTTCATTTATATACATTGAAAATAAAAGTGGGTACAAGATAGATCCTTGAGGAACTCCTTGTTGCACTGGAAGAAAATCAGATAGATTTTCGTTTAAGAAAACAGCTTGCTTTCTATCGCTTAGATAAGAAGAAATCAGTTTGATAGCGTCTGGAGATATGTTGAAATTTTGACGCAGTTTATTCACAAGTACAGAGTGATTAACCAAGTCGAATGCTTTTGAAAAATCAAGAAGAATTAAGAATGTAACGTTATCTATATCGAGTTCAGCCCTTATATCTTCAATTATTTTAGTTAGTGCAGTTATACAGTCGATTGAATATCGACTAAGATGTTGTTGCGGGTGATAAAGTTATTTAATTGTTTTTGCATTAGGCGTTCGCAGACTTTTGATAAAAAAGGAAGTATTGAAATTGGTCTAAAATCATCACAAAGCGAGTTTTTGGGGATTGGAATTATTTTTGCTATTTTCTAGTGGTATGGGAAGATCCCAGTGGTAAGGATAGAATTCATTACATGAGTAAAATATGGAAAAAGGAATGGAAGAATAGCTTTGATGAAGATGGGATTTAAATCATCAGCTCCAATGGCATTGGATTTTATGCTTAAGAAGCTTTCAACTACGTCTGTGGTGTTCACACAAGCAAAACTGAAAAACTGATGGTGAAGGTAAGTTACCGAGAGATACGTGTTCTCTTAGAGGTACAAGAGCTGTGGATGAAAATCTACGGTTCAGCTCATTCCCATTTACATGGGCTTGAAAATTAGGTCTTTGTTTCCCAATTCCTAGTTCGCGGAGGTTATTCCACAATTTTCGGCCATCAGACTTTGCATTTAGACGGTTCGAGAAAAACCACATTTTTGCACGTCTCACCTCTTGAACAACTTTATTCCGTAGTGTTTTGTAAGATTCATGGAGTTGATCCACACGGAACCGTTTCCAGCGTCGATACGCCAGGTCACGCTGGTTTATTAGTTCAGTTATCATACTTGTAAACCATTGTTTATTTTCACGAGTCCTCACTTGTGTTTTCATTGGCACGTGTTGATAAAATAACACATTTAGATTTGAATTTAAGAAATCGATTTGATCATCTGGTGAAGGCATTAGGAAGATGTCATTCCATGCTATCGCAGCACGGTGTTACTGGTATTAAAATCATAGGTAAGGAAAATGAGATCGTGTCTTGAGAAAACTGGAGCTTCGAGTTGGTCGTATAAAAGTATTCGATCTTTTTCACTTACATAATAATGATCTAATAGCGTGGCAGAAGATTGAGTAAAAATGAGTTGGGATTGAAATGTTGACTGGGTGAAGATCGAAGGAACTAAAGTTTTCACTTAATCTTTTATCAATTAAAAGGTCGCAGTTGAAGTCACCGCATATAATTATGTTTGAAGAGCTGACCGTTATTTCTTCAATAACTCGATATATATGCTCCAAATCAATATATCTGTTAGGCCTATAGATCGTTCCCAAGAGAAGATTATTTTCACTGCCGTTTATTTCCAGAAACAAGTACTCGAGAGAAGAACCCGGTGACGAATAATACCTCTTCCTACATTTAAGATTCTCCTTAACATATATAGCAACACCCCCTCCACGGTTGCACCTATCTGAACGAAAGATATTATAGCCGTTAAGCGAGTATGTTGCATCCTTCACAGATGCAGAAAACCAGGTTTCGGAAACACAAATCGCGTCAATTTTCGAATTTTCGAAAAGGTATCTAAATTCATCAATTTTCATCAATAAACTCTGAGCATTGATATGAGCTAATTTAAATCCGTCACGTCGATTGCATAAAACTTTTAACATCGTTTGTAGTATAACATCACTGGTTTTGCCAGTGGAACTCACAAAACGCTCACTATCATTAAAAATAATGATAGAAGTAATAATAATAATGATATTTCATACGTTGGATTAATCTTGTTGAGTGTTGGTGATTTCTTCTTTCGTCTTCTTGATTGACTGTCGGAGCAGCAGCAGCATGTATGGCTTTCAATGTTGTGTTGTTGTTGATGTGTATTGTCTCCCCTTCTTCGCTCTCCTTGACATAGACTGCACCTGAGTATGTATACACTTTAACGAGTGCACCACAATTTTTGAGACGCATTGCTTGTTGGAGGAAAAACCTGTTTTTAGATGTTAGGCTCGCATGCAAGTAGACATTACGTGCAGCTTTCCCCTGTACACTTATTCCCGTGTCTTCGAGATGCAATGGTCTCTTGTATGTTTTATGAAAAAGAGCGACAGATTTTAAAACCATATTTCTTTCGTGTGGCGAATTAAACTTCAGTATGATGGGAGGGTCGTGAACATTGTTGTCATTTTTACGTGGAAGTCGAAAAGCTGTCTTTAGTGAAGGAGGTGCGCAATTCACCGTGTAGCAGATGCTGTTCAATACACATTTGAAGTCTTCATTCGGTAGCTGAGGGATGCCGAGAAGAATAGCGTCGGATGCGACCTCCTTACGTTCATGTATGTCACATCGTTCTTGTAGATCAGCTAACTCTTCCTTCAGTTCATGGACAACATCCAGGTGGGACTCCATTCCTGCAACTCGCTCTGTAAGGGACTCTATCGTCTTGTCTGTTTTTTTGCTGTAGGTGGCTAAGTTTTTTTCAATCTGTTCAAAACGTTGGATGAATTCCGAGCGCAGATCATTTATCTTTTTCGATATTTTATTGACGATATCAGCTGATAGGTCCTTAATCAGGCTGTCCATTTCAGATCGAGAAATTGGAGATGTAGTTGGAGTAGATTCTCTCTCTTTGGTAGAAGGTGGTGTAGTGTGGTTAACATTGGCAGTGCTGGCAGAGGTGGTAGGACTATTGGTATGTTGTTCGATGGAAGCGGTTGCTTTTGGAGTCGATATTACTTGCGTTTGATTTTGTTTAACTATTGCGGGAGTGGATGTTTTACTTGCGGGGGTAATTGTCTTTTTTTCTCTGTTTTTTTAGAGGTTGCAGGGGTAATAACTGATAGGTTCTCTTTTTCCTAACGAGTTCTGCCAGCCATTATTTAAGAGAAGAGAAAAAAGAAGAAATACAGACTCTCGTTACAACTAGGTGTAAGTACATATATATATAAAAAAAGGCGCGTGGCACTCAAGATAATAATTAATTATTTTTCTTTTGTTTTTATTTTGTTTACTAAGCGCACTTCGGTTTTATGACTTTTCTTTCAGTTGATACTGATTTCTTCTTCACACTTGGACTTTTATGGATAGTGATAATATACACAAGTCGTTTAAATTAAGCTATTAGCCTGACGGTGCTATCAAACACGTCTATTCACTCTTGCATTCTCTTTTAAATTGTGATTGGGTAAGTGCAACGGAACGCTGTTCTTCCTGATCTTCAAAATGAAAATGTCTCCATGACCATACTTCCACAGCCTGAAGTGAATGTGCCGTCATTTAGACCATCCAGTGCTCGGAAGCCACTCACTTCTATCCAGCTTCTAAGCAAACAGATTAAATTACAAGAGAGCATCAGCAAATCCATTAGAGATATGGCCAACAAACTCAAAAGAGTCAACCAAAATCTACACGACTTAAAGGAGATCGAAAGGAAAATATGAAAGAAAGGAAAAAACATATTGAAGAGATGCAGAAGCTGACAAAAAATAAGCTGGAACTTAAAATCAAGATGTTGGAGCTGGAAATCAAAAGAAACGATATGAGGCTGATATAAGAAAACATTCTAAATGTGATGTAATGTTTGCTTAGTGATATTTTTTTTAGTTTAGTGTTATTTTTTATAAATGCATGAATATTTTTTTAGTTTTTATTGTTTATTTTGTTATTTTATTGTTGTTTAGTTAAGTTGAAGAACTGATAGAAAATAATTTAAGTTTTTTGTTGTTGAACTGATTGAGAAGGAAATAATTTAAGTTTTTTGTTGTTTTTTTAAAGAAGTATTTATTACAGTAAGCTTAAAGACTAAGAAATAAAAATCTATTCTTAAAAAAAGTCTGCGAGTTTTATTTCTCACATCAACTGCGTGGTTCTGATACTGCGATCTGAGAATGAAGTCTTCATCATCATCGATTTCTTCTTCAGCAACTTCATCAAAATCATTTTCATCATTGAAGAAAACATATATGTTATGCAAGGCACAACATACATTTACGATTTGGGTTGCCTTTTGTGGAGCATAGTGTAGTTGTCGAGTAACTAACAAGCAGCGGAATCTGTTTTTAAGCAAACCAATGGTTCTTTCAACCACGTTTCGGGTTTTGCAATGGGATTTGTTGTAACGACTTTGAGGGCTATTTACAATTGGTGTCCTAAAGGGTATCATAAGCCATGGTTCTAAATGATATTCAGCATCTCCTTAAAAAAAGAATAAAAGTAAATATGAAATATATTTTTATTTTAAATTTTTAATATAAATACCTAAGATATATTCATTCCTGACACCGTTCTGAAACCTCTGTCGAAACGACGTCGTTGAGGACTAATATTCCATATATGAGAGTCATGATTCGCTCCTTGGTAGTTGCTTTTTACGGCTCGGATGCACATTTTGTAATCGCAAATCTATAAAATAAACACTTGGTGTACTTACATTTATATAGGTTTATATATATATAGCTTAAAATTTAAACGTTGAGGGAATGAAAACCTTTTCTGTTGAAAAACAAATGCTTGTCTTCTTTTGGAGCAACAATTTTTACACGGGTTCCATCGACGCAAAATACTACACCAGGGAATCCTGTTTTTGTCTGGAAATGGATTTTGGATTCTTCTACTTCTTCTCTTGATATTTCTAAGGAAATCCATTAAGGGCATAACGTTTCCTCAAGAAAATTCAACATTTCTTGAAGAACATTCGAAAATGTGGACTGCGCCAGCGGTGAGTTGTAATCCTTACCTACGCCATGCTGATAGCTTCCCGTGACAAAAAACCTCTTCTTCTTCCACTAAGAAAAAGACTTTCCACACAAGCTAAGGTATGCTGACTTGACTTACGCATATCGCCATCTTGGCATTTTATGACATCATGAAATTTGCTTTATATGTCAATTACTTGCGTTGGTACGCGTCTTCATTTTTGTTCCAATTCTGATACCATGAACAAAATAAATCTTCCGATCGGAACATTTCTCCGATCGGAGGTTTCTCCGAACGGATACCATGATAGGGCCCATCATAAAAAGTCAAAAAAGAAAAATTAAAAATTAATAGGACACGACTTGGTCGCACGTACTTGCTTTATGTACGTAATGACAGTGGAAGGCTAGATATGTGAAAAAAAAACAATTAACATTTATGTAGAAATAAAAGACTGGCACACAGACATTTCTTGTCACCAAATTTCTTACGCTGCACTATGATCGTTTTTTATATTCACGAATCCTAAACTTGCCTTAAAGGTACCTATAATCGAAAAGTAAGAAAGTGTCAAACGAAATTAGCAACTTTGGATGAAAACACTTTTTCTGCAAATATCCAAATGAGGTAATTTGGGCTCTAACGAAAACGTAGTATAAATTTGTTGTTCAATGCGTTATACAACGTTTTCATTAGGCCAAATGAGCTAATTTCGTATCAAATTTCCAAATATTATTCCAAATCATCTCATTTCCCATACAAAATCACATTATGAAATTATCTCATTTATTACGGCTACCTGTCAGGAAAAAAAATATATTATAATTTGCCTCAATAATAAAAAAGCGAACAAAGTTTTACTTACCTACATTAGCTTGGCTCGGTGAAATTCTCCTTCGCGTATATGTATGTCGTCTGTATGGTTTTCTAAAACAAAACAACCAAAAGAAAAATATAACAATTATTTACACAAAGATATATTTGCAATCACAATAATGCACAAAATGTGATAATGACTATATTAATAGCAATAATAACAAATACGTCTGAATATAAATTAACTTTTATTTGTACCTAGCGCTATAGGTACAAATGCGACATTTTTGGTGGCACAAAAAACACACCAAATGACGCACATAATAAAAAAGGTAGCGAATGAATATTTTTCACTAGAGATCCTTTTTTTTAGGTGCTTTGTATTTATTGGCGTTTTGTATTTGTTGTTATTATTATTACTATCGGAAACCACATTTTTAGTAAAAAAAGAAAGAAAAAGAAAACACGACCTAAACAATAAACACTACCGACGACGGAGAAGATAATAAACTAGACATATGAGTTCTGTCAGTTTTGAAGTTTTGATATCGTCACAACTCGAATTCGCCGAGTGGAAATGGGTGGAATCGTGGAATGAATCATGAGATACTAATTGCCCACACTTAGTGGCAAATGGGGTATAGTTTCTCCCCAGTATTATAGGGCGTAAAGGGGGAGCCCCATGTGGAGATTCCCTAAAGCGGTTAAGCAAACAGCTTTTCAGCAGTGTGTTCACGACCAAACGACATGCTTGGGGTTTGCGGTGTTTAGAAATCAAAAAAACGGGGAAGTCCGAAGATAATCGCCGACCGTTTAAGAAGGAGAAAGTGCACCCAGGATATAATTCGTCTAGTGAAGGAAATTTCATCTATTTTTTGTTTGTTTTATTTTGTAAGTTTAAATTTAAAAATTAGAATTATTAAGAAATAAAAGAAATAATAGTGTTTGTGTTTAGTGTAAAAGCAAAGAAAAAGGAAAACGTGAAGAATTTTTGGAAGCAGCAAGAACCTAAAGGAAGGTGGAAAACTTCGTTCTACAATTATCCACGTACCTATTTCAAATTATTTGTTTCCCATGGAGGAAAAATCTTTCTTGAAGAAAAATCTTTTGGGTGGAAAACTTCAATTTTTGTGCGGTGAGCGGCTTTTCGAAGTGCCCCGAAGTTCAGGAGCACCCACAGTGTTGAAGAAAAACCAAAAGGAAAAAGTACCAAGAAACCGAAAAGGGACAGAAAGATTGTATGTACCTAACTGATTTTTTAAAATTAATTTGAATTGCCACCCAATATTGGAAAAGTGGTGGAGTGGCTAGTGCTTAGTGGTTAGCAATTGGGCTACTCACCTTCATTGTGTCTAGGATAATTGTAGCAAGGATCACAACCCCCGTTTTATACGAACCCGAATGAGGCCCACCTTCTAGCGGGAAAATTTAACTTCGTTGCATGTTAGCGGAGACATCCACCAGAGATTCTTTTTAAATACAACCATTCATTTCCTGGCGGAAATAGATATTATTTTTGGCGGCGGTTATTTTAAAATTTAATTTTATCAAATCTTTAATTTTAATTTGTGTTTTTAATTGTTTATTGTGTAAATAACGTCTTTTTAAAGGGGCTACCCAGGAAAAGAGAACCTTTAGGATTCCAACCCCCCTTTTTGCTGAATAAAAAAAAAAAAAAAACATTTTTTTGTTTACTCCTTTTTATTATTGATTGCTTTCTCCCCCCGGCGGAATTAAAAAGAGCTCTTTTTTTACAACAGGGTTGGGGATCGACAGGAACGCCCCAATAGGGTGATTAAGTTGGTTCATTGTGTAGAGAAGTGAGGGCGGAGTTGGCCACCTTCGGGTCTGATTTCTTTCATTGGGGTACTTTTGTAAATACTTTTTGAATTGTGAAAAGTTTAACATTCTTTAATTTCGTTCTTTTTTTATTTATAATATCCTTATATTATAATTTGCTTTGTTTAAAATATGTTTTTTTTTAAATTGTTACTACCTAGAGATAATTTAAGTTCTTTCATGCTGTTTTTTTTTTAAATTTTTGCTTTTTTCAATAAAATAATGAAGATTGTGTAAGACACGCCAATTATCGCAATTTGATATAAATTAGTAAAATCAATTTTCATGGGGTGGTAAAGGCGACATAAAAGGGCGGAACGGTGCGATGAGAAGGTAAGTGCAAGGACTCAAGGGGAATTCCACAATTCCGGCCCCGGAATTCCAGGTGTCGAGAGGGTACGCCAACACTGCACCACCAACAGCAGTGGTATCACGAATTGAGGCGACACAGGTATGCGAGAATAAATCCTTATTGGCATGAAGATTTTTTTTCTTCGTAAGAGGTGAGGTCTATTGGGAGGCAAGATCCCCCCCTACATCCGGCGAGCTAAGCCGTGCATCACCAGCATGCCATGGCCTACCCACTAGGCACTCGTTCAACCCCTATCATAATCCCCGATTCCTTTCCTTTGAGTTTCCTTTCCTTCCTCTCCCTTCTCATCTTTTCGTTTTCCTTCTCCATATCCTATCCTTATCCCCTCTTCTCCCGTTCGCTCCTCATTTCCTCATCCTAATTGCCTCGATAATTACAAATATGACGCCCAACGTATTGTGTTCGTTTAATCTTGTCTGTTGTCTTCATTGTTATCAGGAGTTGCGGTTAGTATCATCAGCACAATACGTAAGTCTTGTTCGGGAAAGCTTAGGCATACCCGATCAATTGCGACGAGGCTCGGTGATGTTGCTAGGTGGAACAACTGGTAATATGTTTTGTAGCCACTTCCCCCGTCAAATCATCAACTCGTACATCTTTTTTGGGAAGGTTTCGAACGGACTCAATTAATCGCGACGAGATGATGATCGGACGGCAGATGTGATTATTGTCCAGTCTAGTGTCAATTGTGACTGCCCACATGGCTGGACTGATACATAAGTCTTGACCGGGATTGCTACTTAGAATGCCCGGACGAAGAAGCCCAGTCATGGTGTCAGAAGCAATTGACAAACGTTCGTATCAATGTCGTTTTGTATGTGTATGAGATGCATGCCTGTGGTCCTTCACCTTGGGAATTATGGAAGAGTTCCTGACGTCCAAAATCATACCGTAAGAAAGATGAATATAATGCCCTCGAACGCCTTAGTAGTCGCCCCAAACACCCCCGAACTTATCCTACAAAAATAATAAAATATACATTCTTTTTGGATACTTTTGTTTACGAGATTTAGTTTGAAGTTTTTTTTTGTCATTTTTTATGTAACTGTTTTTTTAGCATCTAATTACGCATTGCGTGGTAAATAAATTGAATTCGTGGCCTTTTTAATTGTGTGGTTCTATAACTATTATTGTTTATTTTGATTGTTTTTCTTTTATTACATTTGTTTGGATTTTTTTGTCTTTATCAAAGCAGTTTGGCAGAAAATTCAGAGGTCAATTTAGTTCTTTTTTTCTACCTTTTCTATTTTTTATTATAAGTTTTTTTGTTCAACATTATTGCTTAGTAATATATATTATCGTTTTAAATTTGTAGTTATTTATTTTAGTATTTATTTTATTAGTTTTAGTTATTAACATATTTGATGGTTATTTATTTGTTTAATTTTAGGTATTATTTAAAAAGTTTAAATTTTGAGTCCTTGTTGTGTAGATATTTATTATTTAATTATTTATTAATTAATTTTTACTTATTATTTATTTAGTTTAAATTTTAGTAGTTTTATTTGTCAGTTAGTTTGGTTGATATTTTAAAATCGTTTGTCAGTTATTTTAACAGTTATTTTAGCTTAGTTATATATGTATTACTTGTTTTTTTTTTTTTATTTATAAATTAATTTGAATTTGTGATTATTTTAATCAATTTAGTTAGTTTGTTACTCTTTTTGCCGCGAACAAAAAAAAAAATTTTTAGTTTTTAATCAACGCGTACGCGCACTGATTACAAACGACGACGACGACGATGACGCACACAACTAAATTACTATTTGTTAACACGACCACGAACGAATACACAAAAAAAAGAATGCAAAAAAGTGTAACAACAGCTTGATTAGAAAAGCTGTGACCACGGCTGCTCAGCTGGGATGGGTTCAGTTGAAGAGTTTTGGATTTCTTTTAATAAACTTGATTGATTTATCGAATCAAAATAGTTTATGAAAAGAAAAATATATGTGTACTTATAGTGTTGCACAGTAGAGTGCAGATAAAGTGGGCGCCACGAATTTTTTTTTTAACCGAATTAGAAAATTCCAAAACTAAATATACAATATGAAGACCGTAATTAATTGAAATAAAAGAAAGAGTTTAAATTGCTTACTAATTTTTATTTTGGGAAACCGTGGGATAGAAGACCCCTGGATTAAAACCCAAATATGTTTTCAAATAAAAGGGGTGGTTTGAACAATTCAAAATGGCCGTTTGATATTAAGAAAACTACCAAAAGAAATGTAATTAAAATCAGATAAAAAAGAAAATAAATAAAACAAAAAAATGGGTTTTTAATACGACTAAAGCGCGTCCCGAAAATGATATGGGAAACTCGAATATAAATATATATATATATTTTGGAATAAAAGAAAATATGTATATATTTTTATATTCAGAATAGAACACAAACTACTTATCTTTTTGTAGCTCTTATATCCTTTTCTCCTTTTTAACCTCTCACGTCCCAAATCCTGATTTGAGTTTCAAAAATCCTCCATCCAAAATTTAAAAATAAAAACAAATGTCTCCTCCTCGATTTTTTTTCTTCAAAATTCCTCGATTTTCCTTTCCAAATTAGTTGTCGCTTTTAAGCCTCTCGCAAGAGTGTCCTCCAAGCTCATTTTTTTCTACTCCCTTCCTCCTTCGTCCATTCCAGTCATTCACCCATACATCCAACACAACCATTCGTTTTCGATATCCTCAAAACGGCATTCTGGCTTCCTGGAAGCTTGACGCTAACCAGGAGAGCCACCTTTGTGAGATCTAACGAAACTTTACTCTCACACACACAGACACGGTTTCCACAAGTTGTTGGATGTGTTTCCAAAATTTGCCGAAACATAATGGACGATTTCAGAACCCTTCCCAACTATCTATTTTCGAGAAAAAATGAAAAGAAATAAAATGAGAAGAAGTCTCAACTAGGCTTTTTTCATTTTCAAATTTTATAAAACCTAACCTTACACACGTTAAAAACCCATTTTGTACATTAATTAATTTACGTAATTTTAAACTAATTTTAAGATTACGTTACTTTAAATTATATTGGAAATTGGAAAATGATTTGATGCGGGTTGGAGTCCCCTGACTCTTTACTTTAAGGACTCATCCGCCGGCTCTCTTCTCGTTTCAAAACCTGGTGCTAGAACTCGAACACCTGCGTTTGCTTTTGCAAAATATTGGCTAGGTACACCAGTGGTTGATGAGCCCATGGTTGCCCTCAACTTCGCCATTATTTTGCAGCCGCAACGAAAAAAAGAAAAGGGAAAAGAACGACCGTAGGGTAGTTTTTGTTGCGGTAAAGTTTACCGTAACAAGTTAAAAAATATTTTATTTGTTAAGATTCATAATTTGGTGTTTGATTTCATGCTTTTTATATTAATTAATTTATCTGTTTTTTTCTATTCAATGTCATCTATTTATTAAGAATTATTATTTAGTAAAGACTTAAGATTTACTTGTTTGATTTAGGTGTTATTTATTTCCTTATGACTTATTTGTGTTTTGGTTTTTCATTGATTTTTTGTTAGTTAAATAAAGACTAGTTTTGAATGTACTTTAGTTTATTTATGAAAGTTTAAAAACTTAACTTAGGTACTAAGAAGTAAGAAGATAATATATATAATACAAAAATAATATAAAAATAATATTAAAAAAAAAATATATAAATAAAATTTGAAGAAAAACCAACAAAAAAACGGGTTGTTTCTATATACATAAATAAGCAATAGTATTAGTATTTAAGTAATAGAATAATAAATAGGGTAACATATTTATAGGGTGCACTTGAATTTTGTAGGGGTGGTCTTTACTTGGTCGTGCTTATCCGTTTCTTCATTGGTACATGAATCCTGAAGAGGAAAGAAAAATAAATAGAATATTATGTAAACAGATCCGTATAGTGACACTTTCTCACTTTGCAGGTCTCAAAGATCAAGCCAATATGCCGTTAAGTCGCTCACCGGGCAAAAATCCTGTTAACGGCCAGGGGGTCTCCTCAAAAACCCCTAAGGTGATTCCTCCCATGTATTCCCGTCCACCTCCGTCGATTCCTAGAACAGATAGTCGAACAGGGTGTTCCAACGGCAGTATTGTCTCTCCGTCATACAGCTGTGTGACGGGAGCCGGCAACTCTCGTGTAAATTTGACGGGAGCCAAGATGACTGAAGGAGTGTTGCCAGAAACACAAACGAAAAGTTTCAGCGACATCGGAGCCATCATTGCCGACACGGAGGTCGGGGAGAACTTCGGCCGAGATTGAGGTTCCCGGAAACCAACTAGTAGGATTGTTGGACGAGACAGCGCGATCCTGCGGTAGTGAGTAGGCACCGATTAATGGGAAACAGAACATTAAAAATTCAATACTTACCCAGGATAGGACTGGAAGTGCATGCAGGGGAGAGGCCAATGGAGCGGGTATTTCCGCCGATTTGATGGCGACGTTTAACGTGGCTGCCGTGAACTCCTGTACCCGCTTCACCAGTTCTCTGAGAGCAGAATTGGCTGAATCCCTGAAGTCGGATATCAAGTACTGGGGGTCGCGACATCAATCTGGGACGTACCAGTCGCAGGCATATAACAGCCGGAGGATGAGGGTCAACGCCACCCTGAGAAGTCCTATAAGGATCGATAAGTGGGGCTTAAGTTTTGATGGAAATGTAGAACTACTTACAGTTGAAGATTTTGTCTTCCGGCTGGAAATGCTCCAGATCTTGCGAGATTTTCATCTCCTGCTCTCAGGCCCCACACAAAAATGGTACAGCTCGCGTTCTGACCTCGAGGTGATGAAGGACCTGATGGACCGCCAGCATGGCGCCTGTGAGTTAAGTGAGGAATACTTCGCGGCTGTGAATAAGCTGAGGTCTCAGCTTAGGGTGCAGGTCCCGGAGGTTGAGCTGGTGCGCATCCTGAAGCGTAATCTTAATGAGAGGACCCGTCGGCTGGTGTATCCACAACCTATCGGTTCTCTGGACCAGTTTAGGGTTGCCTGCAAGGACGTGGAGTATGCGTTTCCCACCAGAGAGCGAGAGGTTCCGAGGCAACATACACAACCTGCCCGTTTTATGGTGAACGAGCTGGAAGTCGAGGACGATTCTCCAGGCCGAGAGGAACAACTGGCAGCTTTCCAAAACTCTGGCAGTCGGCCGAAGTTGTCAAGGAGTCCGAACGGTCCGAGGACGATTGCATGCTGGAACTGCAAGGTGCCAGGACATACCTGCATGGATTGTCCTTCTACTACGAGAAACGTCTTCTGCTACCGATGTGGACTGGATGGCGTAATTACCCCAAAGTGCCGCAACTGCAACCCGGAAAATCGGACCAAGAACGCGACTGTAATGGGGGAGTCGTGTTCCACCCAGACACCCCAGTGGCAGAATCTGGAGAAATAGAGTCACCTAGGGAAGAAAAAAGAATTACGATATTAAAAAGGAAAGAAGAATGTAATGTCAAGCTAAACAGCAAATTAAAAGAAATAAGACCGTTACATGTTCGGCTAAGGGAATATCACGCAATAAGGGATAGAATTTTTGACGGAAGTAACGGTGTGGTAAATAAAAAAATTATGAAAGCAAGGGAAAGGTTTAGGATCAGGAAGGAGACGAGGAAAAGCTTAGCGTCGACAGTTTTAGATACCGATACCGATCCATGACCGTACGCGAAGACAAGTTTTTTGGATAAAAGTATGTTAGGTTTGCTAGATAGTGGTGATAGTGTGAGCATTTTAGGAAGAGGGTGTTTGGACTTGGTGAAATACTTAAGAATTCCATTGCAGCCTTATAAGGCGGGGGTTAAAACCGCAGACGGAAAAAGCCAATCTATAGTTGTAAATTACCAAGGTCAAGCACATAAAATGAAATTTTACCTAGTTCCCAATTTAGAACAGGAGATGTATCTGGGGATTGACTTTTGGAGGGCCTTCGAGATCGCTCCAAACCTGGTATGCTCCCTGTCCGTCCAAGAAGATGCTGATCTTTCGAACACTCACCAGATTTTGCCAAAACAACTGTCCGAGTTGGAGGAGGTCAAGCAGAAATTTCTAGACTTTGACCGACATTGTCTCGGAAAGACAACGTTAATGGAGCATGTTATCGATGCCGGTACAGCTGATCCTGTTAAGCAGTGACACTATCCTGTTTCGCCAGCGGTACAAACCTTATTTTACCAGGAAATAGATCGGATGTTGAAGCCTGACGTTATCGAGGAAAGTGAAAGTCCTTGGTGCTCACCGGTTGTCCTTATAAAAAAGCCAGGTGAAAATGGTACTACCAAGTATCGTTTTTGTCTGGATTCGCGTAAGGTCAATGCGTTGAGGAGAAAGGACGCCAACCCAATTCCTCATATGGACGGGCTTCTCAGCCGTCTACCCAACACCTATTTTATTAGTAGTGTCGATTTAAAGGAAGTAGAGAGAAGACTGCGTTTGCGGTAACGGGAAGACCCTTATACAAGTTCACGGTAATGCCTTTTGGGTTGTGTAACGCAGCTCAAAGACTTTGTCGTTTAATGGATAAGGTTATATCTGCACGACTCAGGGACAACGTTTTCGTGTATTTAGACGACTTGCTGATCATCGCGCCGGATTTCCAGAACCATATCAACTTGCTAGGAGAAGTAGCCGAGTGCTTAAGAGAAGCAAACCTCACCATCAACGTTAAAAAGCCGAAATTTTGTTTCAAGGAACTGAAATATCTGGGCTTTATCGTTGGTGGTGGGAAGATGAAAACGGATCCAGCTAAAGTCGAAGCAGTGGTGGATTTTCTGACACCGAAAAATCCAAGACAGGTGCACCGACTACTTGGTCTAGCAGGTTGGTATAGAAGGTTCATCAAAGACTTTTCTAGCTTGACCGCCCCCCTCACGGACACGTTGAAGAAGAAAGTCGGTAAGTTCACAATGACTGAGGAACCTATTGAGGCCTTCCAAAGTTTAAAACAACAGCCCCTGTTTTGACACATCCTGATTTCAAGAACCGATTCTTAGGAGCGTTGAGAAGTTCTGTTCACTCCGCTACTGGTGTTTCACCCTATTTTGCGCTCTTCGGAATTAATATGATGACCCATGGTTCAGGTTACGAACTAGCAAAGAAGCTGAGAGTAATAGACCATGGCGAGGTACAAATTTTGCCTAGGCATAACAGGCTACAATGCATCCGAGACGAAATGAAAGAAAGTATTATAAAAGCTAATGAAAAGGGTGCCAAGGTTTACAACATGCGATCCCGAAATGTCAATTATGTACCGGGACAGGAAGTATACAAACGCAATTTTGTCCTTAGCGATACTTCCAAGTACATAGCCCGAAAATTATGCCCCAAGTGTGTCATATGTCGGATAGTAAAAGCAGTAGGGAAAAATATGTATGAGCTGGAAACGCTAAAAGGGAAGAAAATTGGTATTTTCCGTTCCAAAGACATTAAGCAATAACATCTGTGATATTAGTATGTAAGTCTCGTACTACCCTTACTAGCAGAAAAGTCCTGGATGAACGCTACGGTACCTCTTTGTATGTTATATAATTAAGGTTATTATTTGATAGTATTAATTCTATTTATTTATTTATTTTATTAATTTATTTATTTATTTAATTAATTTATTTATTTTATTAATTTATTTTATAAATTTATTGTATATTTTATTATTAATTTAATGTAATTAAGTTTTAATTCGTGTATGTAGTTATGTATTTGTATGTTATACGTTCTATATTTATGTTATTTTATCAGTATTAACTTACTTATTTATGTGTTATTTATTTAATTTATTTAAATTATTCAATTGTTAGTTTTTACTATTTATATATTAGTTGATTGTTATATTTTTTTTCTTTTATTTATTTTAGATTGATTTTAATTTATACTTATGTTGATGTTTTCTAATTTTATTAAATTTTGTGTAATTTTATTTCAATGTTTTTTTTTTATTGTAATTATTTTACTTATAGATTAGTAATTTATTTATTTAATTTCGTTAATTGTTCAAATTTTATAGATGTATGTTATTTATTAATTTATTGTATTACTTGTTCACATTTGTGCTGGTTATTTATTTATATTTTTTTTATTGGTATTTATTTGTTACTAATCCGTAGTTTATTTAATTTTTTTTTATTTCAAGTATTACTTCAAGTCTTTTGATTCAATTATTATTATGTCATCTATGTTTGCTTTAAACTGAAACCTAGGTCTATACATTCGAGTAGGTTAGGTATTAGATTCGGAACGAAGCTCTCATCGCGAGACTACTCAGAACTACCGTATCTCACTTTCATTCATTAATTCCTGGATACTTCCAATGAACAAAAGGCAAAAGATTCAACCTACCTAGGTCCATAAGGTACAATACGACGTGCATTAAATCAAAACATACTGTGATATTCTTGTAACAACGGTGGTATATGTGTTGTCTGAAAATCGTAAAACTACGAATAAACAAATACAAAATTTTTGATAACCAAAACACTCACAGGAATCCGGAAAGGCTCGAACGAATTTTCCATGATTAAATTAATGCCTCGACGTCTGGAACGAAAATTAGACAGCCCCAGCTCACCTGTGATAAACAAGAAATAGTTGTTAGGTTTATGTTAGCATAAGTATGAGAAAACAATCTTACAATCTTTGTGACTAAATGTATTTGCCCGGCTTTGGTTTTTGTGGGTTCTTCCCCACCGTCTCAGTTCTTCTTGTTGTCCACAGTCTTTGTCCTGAATAAAATTCTGCCAGATCTGGAGGTTTGTTACGGCTACCTGTAAGGAAAAAAAATATATTATAATTTGCCTCAATAATAAAAAAGCGAACAAAGTTTTACTTACCTACATTAGCTTGGCTCGGTGAAATTCTCCTTCGCGTATATGTATGTCGTATGTATGGTTTTCTAAAACAAAACAACCAAAAGAAAAATATAACAATTATTTACACAAAGATATATTTGCAATCAACATAATGCATAAAATGTGATAATGACTATATTAATAGCAATAATAACAAATACGTCTGAATATAAATTAACTTTTATTTGTACCTAGCGCTATAGGTACAAATGCGACATTATTGGTGACACAAAAAAACACACCAAATGACGCACATAATAAAAAAGGTAGCGAATAAATATTTTTCGCTAGAGATCCTTTTTTTTAGGTGCTTTGTATTTATTGGCGTTTTGTATTTGTTGTTATTATTATTACTATCGGAAACCACATTTTTAGTAAAAAAAAGAAAAAGAAAACACGACCTAAATAATAAACACTACCGACGATGGAGAAGATAATAAACTAGACATATGAGTTCTGTCAGCTTTGAAGTTTTAATATCGTCACAACGCGAATTCGCCGAGAGTGGCGAGAAAGAGTACAGAGTGGTGGAAATGGGTGGAATCGTGTAATGCATCATGAGATACAAATTGCCCACACTTAGGGGCTAATGGGGTATAGTTTCTCCCCAATATTATAGGGCGTAAAGGGGAAGCCCCATGTGGAGATTCCCTAAAGCGGTTAAGCAAACGGCTTTTCAGCAGTGTGTTCACGACGGGGTTTGCGGTGTTTAGAAATCAAAAAAACGGGGAAGTCAGAAGATAATCGCCGACCGTTTAAGAAGGAGAAAGTGCACCCGGATATAATTCGTCTAGTAAAGGAAATTTCATCCATTTTTTTTGTTTTATTTTGAAAGTTTAAATTTAAAAATTAGATTTATTAAGAAATAAAATAAAAGAAATAAAATAAAAAAAATCTTTGGAGGAGGTCAAGCAGAAATTTCTAGACTTTGACCGACATTGTCTCGGAAAGACAACGTTAATGGAGCATGTTATCGATGCCGGTACAGCTGATCCTGTTAAGCAGTGACACTATCCTGTTTCGCCAGCGGTACAAACCTTATTGTACCAGGAAATAGATCGGATGTTGAAGCCTGACGTTATCGAGGAAAGTGAAAGTCCTTGGTGCTCACCGGTTGTCCTTGTAAAAAAGCCAGGTGAAAATGGTACTACCAAGTATCGTTTTTGTCTGGATTCGCGTAAGGTCAATGCGTTGAGGAGAAAGGACGCCAACCCAATTCCTCATATGGACGGGCTTCTCAGCCGTCTACCCAACACCTATTTTATTAGTAGTGTCGATTTAAAGGAAGTAGAGAGAAGACTGCGTTTGAAGTAACGGGAAGACCCTTATACAAGTTCACGGTAATGCCTTTTGGGTTGTGTAACGCAGCTCAAAGACTTTGTCGTTTAATGGATAAGGTTATATCTGCACGACTCAGGGACAACGTTTTCGTGTATTTAGACGACTTGCTGATCATCGCGCCGGATTTCCAGAACCATATCAACTTGCTAGGAGAAGTAGCCGAGTGCTTAAGAGAAGCAAACCTCACCATCAACGTTAAAAAGCCGAAATTTTGTTTCAAGGAACTGAAATATCTGGGCTTTATCGTTGGTGGTGGGAAGATGAAAACGGATCCAGCTAAAGTCGAAGCAGTGGTGGATTTTCTGACACCGAAAAATCCAAGACAGGTGCACCGACTACTTGGTCTAGCAGGTTGGTATAGAAGGTTCATCAAAGACTTTTCTAGCTTGACCGCCCCCCTCACGGACACGTTGAAGAAGAAAGTCGGTAAGTTCACAATGACTGAGGAACCTATTGAGGCCTTCCAAAGTTTAAAACAACAGCCCCTGTTTTGACACATCCTGATTTCAAGAACCGATTCTTAGGAGCGTTGAGAAGTTCTGTTCACTCCGCTACTGGTGTTTCACCCTATTTTGCGCTCTTCGGAATTAATATGATGACCCATGGTTCAGGTTACGAACTAGCAAAGAAGCTGAGAGTAATAGACCATGGCGAGGTACAAATTTTGCCTAGGCATAACAGGCTACAATGCATCCGAGACGAAATGAAAGAAAGTATTATAAAAGCTAATGAAAAGGGTGCCAAGGTTTACAACATGCGATCCCGAAATGTCAATTATGTACCGGGACAGGAAGTATACAAACGCAATTTTGTCCTTAGCGATACTTCCAAGTACATAGCCCGAAAATTATGCCCCAAGTGTGTCATATGTCGGATAGTAAAAGCAGTAGGGAAAAATATGTATGAGCTGGAAACGCTAAAAGGGAAGAAAATTGGTATTTTCCGTTCCAAAGACATTAAGCAATAACATCTGTGATATTAGTATGTAAGTCTCGTACTACCCTTACTAGCAGAAAAGTCCTGGATGAACGCTACGGTACCTCTTTGTATGTTATATAATTAAGGTTATTATTTGATAGTATTAATTCTATTTATTTATTTATTTTATTAATTTATTTATTTATTTAATTAATTTATTTATTTTATTAATTTATTTTATAAATTTATTGTATATTTTATTATTAATTTAATGTAATTAAGTTTTAATTCGTGTATGTAGTTATGTATTTGTATGTTATACGTTCTATATTTATGTTATTTTATCAGTATTAACTTACTTATTTATGTGTTATTTATTTAATTTATTTAAATTATTCAATTGTTAGTTTTTACTATTTATATATTAGTTGATTGTTATATTTTTTTTCTTTTATTTATTTTAGATTGATTTTAATTTATACTTATGTTGATGTTTTCTAATTTTATTAAATTTTGTGTAATTTTATTTCAATGTTTTTTTTTATTGTAATTATTTTACTTATAGATTAGTAATTTATTTATTTAATTTCGTTAATTGTTCAAATTTTATAGATGTATGTTATTTATTAATTTATTGTATTACTTGTTCACATTTGTGCTGGTTATTTATTTATATTTTTTTTATTGGTATTTATTTGTTACTAATCCGTAGTTTATTTAATTTTTTTTTATTTCAAGTATTACTTCAAGTCTTTTGATTCAATTATTATTATGTCATCTATGTTTGCTTTAAACTGAAACCTAGGTCTATACATTCGAGTAGGTTAGGTATTAGATTCGGAACGAAGCTCTCATCGCGAGACTACTCAGAACTACCGTATCTCACTTTCATTCATTAATTCCTGGATACTTCCAATGAACAAAAGGCAAAAGATTCAACCTACCTAGGTCCATAAGGTACAATACGACGTGCATTAAATCAAAACATACTGTGATATTCTTGTAACAACGGTGGTATATGTGTTGTCTGAAAATCGTAAAACTACGAATAAACAAATACAAAATTTTTGATAACCAAAACACTCACAGGAATCCGGAAAGGCTCGAACGAATTTTCCATGATTAAATTAATGCCTCGACGTCTGGAACGAAAATTAGACAGCCCCAGCTCACCTGTGATAAACAAGAAATAGTTGTTAGGTTTATGTTAGCATAAGTATGAGAAAACAATCTTACAATCTTTGTGACTAAATGTATTTGCCCGGCTTTGGTTTTTGTGGGTTCTTCCCCACCGTCTCAGTTCTTCTTGTTGTCCACAGTCTTTGTCCTGAATAAAATTCTGCCAGATCTGGAGGTTTGTTACGGCTACCTGTAAGGAAAAAAAATATATTATAATTTGCCTCAATAATAAAAAAGCGAACAAAGTTTTACTTACCTACATTAGCTTGGCTCGGTGAAATTCTCCTTCGCGTATATGTATGTCGTATGTATGGTTTTCTAAAACAAAACAACCAAAAGAAAAATATAACAATTATTTACACAAAGATATATTTGCAATCAACATAATGCATAAAATGTGATAATGACTATATTAATAGCAATAATAACAAATACGTCTGAATATAAATTAACTTTTATTTGTACCTAGCGCTATAGGTACAAATGCGACATTATTGGTGACACAAAAAAACACACCAAATGACGCACATAATAAAAAAGGTAGCGAATAAATATTTTTCGCTAGAGATCCTTTTTTTTAGGTGCTTTGTATTTATTGGCGTTTTGTATTTGTTGTTATTATTATTACTATCGGAAACCACATTTTTAGTAAAAAAAAGAAAAAGAAAACACGACCTAAATAATAAACACTACCGACGATGGAGAAGATAATAAACTAGACATATGAGTTCTGTCAGCTTTGAAGTTTTAATATCGTCACAACGCGAATTCGCCGAGAGTGGCGAGAAAGAGTACAGAGTGGTGGAAATGGGTGGAATCGTGTAATGCATCATGAGATACAAATTGCCCACACTTAGGGGCTAATGGGGTATAGTTTCTCCCCAATATTATAGGGCGTAAAGGGGAAGCCCCATGTGGAGATTCCCTAAAGCGGTTAAGCAAACGGCTTTTCAGCAGTGTGTTCACGACGGGGTTTGCGGTGTTTAGAAATCAAAAAAACGGGGAAGTCAGAAGATAATCGCCGACCGTTTAAGAAGGAGAAAGTGCACCCGGATATAATTCGTCTAGTAAAGGAAATTTCATCCATTTTTTTTGTTTTATTTTGAAAGTTTAAATTTAAAAATTAGATTTATTAAGAAATAAAATAAATAATAAAAAATAATTTAGTGTAAAAGCAAAAAAAAAGGAAAACGTGAAGAAAACAATTATCCAGGTACGTATTTAAAATTATTTGTTTCACATGGAGGTAAATCGTTTCTTTTTTTTATTAAAGTTATTAAACAAAAGAAAAATTTAATTAGGCACGGAGTCCAGGGCGGTTTCCGAGAGTCTGAACCGCCAATAATATTTTTGGAGGAGACAGTTTTTTTGGAGGAAAAAAAACTTTGCGAAGAAAAATCTTTCTTGAAGAAGAAAAATCTTTTTGTCTGAAAACCTCAATTTTTTTTAAATTAATTTGAATTGCCACCCAATATTGGAAAAGTGATGGAGTTTTCCAGTAAGCTAGTGCCTAGTGGGTAGCAATTGGGCTACTTACCTTCATTGTGCCTAGGATAATTGTAGCAAGGATCACAACCCCCATTTTATACGAATCCGAATGAGGCCCACCTTCTGGCGGGAAAATTTAACATCTTTACATGTTAGCGGAGACATCCACCAGAGATTTTTTTTAAATACAACCATTCATTTCTTGGCGGAAATAGATATTATTTTTGGCGGCGGTTATTTTTAAGATTTAAGTTTAGCAAATCTTTAATTTTAATTAATGTTTTTAATTGTTTATTGTGTACATAACGTTGTGTAAATATCGTTTTAAAGGGGCTACCCAGGAAAAGAGAACCTTTAGGATTCCAACCCCCCTTTTTGCTGAATAAAAAAAAACGATTTTTTTGTTTACTCCTTTTTATTATTGATTGCTTTCTCCCCCCGGCGGAATTAAAAAGAGCTCTTTTTTTTACAACAGAGTTGGGGATAGACAGGAACGCCCAAATAGGGTGATTAAGTTGGTTCATTGTGTAGAGAAGTGAGGGTGGAGTTGGCCACCTTAGGGTCTGATTTCTTTCATTAAGGTACTTTTGTTAATACATTTTGAATTGTGAAAAGTTTAACATTCTTTAATTTCGTTCTTTTTTAATTTATAATATCCTTATATTATAATTTGCTTTGTTTAAAAAAAGTTTTTTTTTTAAATTGTTACTACCTAGAGATAATTTATGTTCTTTCATGCTGTTTTTTTTTTAAATTTTTGCTTTTTTCAATAAAATAATGAAGAATGTGTAAGTCTCGCCAATTATCGCATTTTGATATGAGTTGGTAAAAGCAATCTTCAGGGGTTGGTAAAGGCGACATAAAAGGGCGGAATGGTGCGATGAGGAGGTAAGTGCAAGGACTCAAGGGGAAATCCACAATACCGTCCCCGGAATTCCAGGAGTGGAGAGGGTACGCCAACACTGCACCACCAACAGCAATGGCATCCCGTAGTGAGGTGAAACAGGTATGCGAGAATGTATCGTTATTGGCATGAAGATTTTTTTTCTTTGTAAGAAGTGAAGTCTAGTGGGAGGGAAGATGCCATGGCCTACCCACTGGGCACTCGTTCCCCCCCTATCATAATCTTCGATTCCTTTCCTTTGAGTTTCCTTTCCTACCTCTCCCTTCTCATCTTTTTCCTATCTTTTCGTTTTCCTTCTCCATATCCTATCCTTATCCCCTCTCCACCCGTTCGCTCCTCATTTTCTCATCCTAATTGCCTCGTTAATTATACATTTCCACCTAGTTTCGACGAAATTAGGTTGCAGTTTATAAAATGTTAAGTCGATGTTGAAGCCTGACGTTATCGAGGAAAGTGAAAGTCCTTGGTGCTCACCGGTTGTCCTTATAAAAAAGCCAGGTGAAAATGGTACTACCAAGTATCGTTTTTGTCTGGATTCGCGTAAGGTCAATGCGTTGAGGAGAAAGGACGCCAACCCAATTCCTCATATGGACGGGCTTCTCAGCCGTCTACCCAACACCTATTTTATTAGTAGTGTCGATTTAAAGGAAGTAGAGAGAAGACTGCGTTTGCGGTAACGGGAAGACCCTTATACAAGTTCACGGTAATGCCTTTTGGGTTGTGTAACGCAGCTCAAAGACTTTGTCGTTTAATGGATAAGGTTATATCTGCACGACTCAGGGACAACGTTTTCGTGTATTTAGACGACTTGCTGATCATCGCGCCGGATTTCCAGAACCATATCAACTTGCTAGGAGAAGTAGCCGAGTGCTTAAGAAAAGCAAACCTCACCATCAACGTTAAAAAGCCGAAATTTTGTTTCAAGGAACTGAAATATCTGGGCTTTATCGTTGGTGGTGGGAAGATGAAAACGGATCCAGCTAAAGTCGAAGCAGTGGTGGATTTTCTGACACCGAAAAATCCAAGACAGGTGCACCGACTACTTGGTCTAGCAGGTTGGTATAGAAGGTTCATCAAAGACTTTTCTAGCTTGACCGCCCCCCTCACGGACACGTTGAAGAAGAAAGTCGGTAAGTTCACAATGACTGAGGAACCTATTAAGGCCTTCCAAAGTTTAAAACAACAGCCCCTGTTTTGACACATCCTGATTTCAAGAACCGATTCTTAGGAGCGTTGAGAAGTTCTGTTCACTCCGCTACTGGTGTTTCACCCTATTTTGCGCTCTTCGGAATTAATATTAATGGATGAACGCTACGGTACCTCTTTGTATGTTATATAATTAAGGTTATTATTTGATAGTATTAATTCTATTTATTTATTTATTTTATTAATTTATTTATTTATTTAATTAATTTATTTATTTTATTAATTTATTTTATAAATTTATTGTATATTTTATTATTAATTTTATGTAATTAAGTTTTAATTCGTGTATGTAGTTATGTATTTGTATGTTATACGTTCTATATTTATGTTATTTTATCAGTATTAACTTACTTATTTATGTGTTATTTATTTAATTTATTTAAATTATTCAATTGTTAGTTTTTACTATTTATATATTAGTTGATTGTTATATTTTTTTTCTTTTATTTATTTTAGATTGATTTTAATTTATACTTATGTTGATGTTTTCTAATTTTATTAAATTTTGTGTAATTTTATTTCAATGTTTTTTTTTTATTGTAATTATTTTACTTATAGATTAGTAATTTATTTATTTAATTTCGTTAATTGTTCAAATTTTATAGATGTATGTTATTTATTAATTTATTGTATTACTTGTTCACATTTGTGCTGGTTATTTATTTATATTTTTTTTATTGGTATTTATTTGTTACTAATCCGTAGTTTATTTAATTTTTTTTTATTTCAAGTATTACTTCAAGTCTTTTGATTCAATTATTATTATGTCATCTATGTTTGCTTTAAACTGAAACCTAGGTCTATACATTCGAGTAGGTTAGGTATTAGATTCGGAACGAAGCTCTCATCGCGAGACTACTCAGAACTACCGTATCTCACTTTCATTCATTAATTCCTGGATACTTCCAATGAATAAAAGGCAAAAGATTCAACCTACCTAGGTCCATAAGGTACAATACGACGTGCATTAAATCAAAACATACTGTGATATTCTTGTAACAACGGTGGTATATGTGTTGTCTGAAAATCGTAAAACTACGAATAAACAAATACAAAATTTTTGATAACCAAAACACTCACAGGAATCCGGAAAGGCTCGAACGAATTTTCCATGATTAAATTAATGCCTCGACGTCTGGAACGAAAATTAGACAGCCCCAGCTCACCTGTGATAAACAAGAAATAGTTGTTAGGTTTATGTTAGCATAAGTATGAGAAAACAATCTTACAATCTTTGTGACTAAATGTATTTGCCCGGCTTTGGTTTTTGTGGGTTCTTCCCCAGCGTCTCAGTTCTTCTTGTTGTCCACAGTCTTTGTCCTGAATAAAATTCTGCCAGATCTGGAGGTTTGTTACGGCTACCTGTAAGGAAAAAAAATATATTATAATTTGCCTCAATAATAAAAAAGCGAACAAAGTTTTACTTACCTACATTAGCTTGGCTCGGTGAAATTCTCCTTCGCGTATATGTATGTCGTATGTATGGTTTTCTAAAACAAAACAACCAAAAGAAAAATATAACAATTATTTACACAAAGATATATTTGCAATCAACATAATGCATAAAATGTGATAATGACTATATTAATAGCAATAATAACAAATACGTCTGAATATAAATTAACTTTTATTTGTACCTAGCGCTATATGTACAAATGCGACATTATTGGTGACACAAAAAAACACACCAAATGACGCACATAATAAAAAAGGTAGCGAATAAATATTTTTCGCTAGAGATCCTTTTTTTTAGGTGCTTTGTATTTATTGGCGTTTTGTATTTGTTGTTATTATTATTACTATCGGAAACCACATTTTTAGTAAAAAAAAGAAAAAGAAAACACGACCTAAATAATAAACACTACCGACGATGGAGAAGATAATAAACTAGACATATGAGTTCTGTCAGCTTTGAAGTTTTAATATCGTCACAACGCGAATTCGCCGAGAGTGGCGAGAAAGAGTACAGAGTGGTGGAAATGGGTGGAATCGTGTAATGCATCATGAGATACAAATTGCCCACACTTAGGGGCTAATGGGGTATAGTTTCTCCCCAATATTATAGGGCGTAAAGGGGAAGCCCCATGTGGAGATTCCCTAAAGCGGTTAAGCAAACGGCTTTTCAGCAGTGTGTTCACGACGGGGTTTGCGGTGTTTAGAAATCAAAAAAACGGGGAAGTCAGAAGATAATCGCCGACCGTTTAAGAAGGAGAAAGTGCACCCGGATATAATTCGTCTAGTAAAGGAAATTTCATCCATTTTTTTTTGTTTTATTTTGAAAGTTTAAATTTAAAAATTAGATTTATTAAGAAATAAAATAAATAATAAAAAATAATTTAGTGTAAAAGCAAAAAAAAAGGAAAACGTGAAGAAAACAATTATCCAGGTACGTATTTAAAATTATTTGTTTCACATGGAGGTAAATCGTTTCTTTTTTTTATTAAAGTTATTAAACAAAAGAAAAATTTAATTAGGCACGGAGTCCAGGGCGGTTTCCGAGAGTCTGAACCGCCAATAATATTTTTGGAGGAGACAGTTTTTTTGGAGGAAAAAAAACTTTGCGAAGAAAAATCTTTCTTGAAGAAGAAAAATCTTTTTGTCTGAAAACCTCAATTTTTTTTAAATTAATTTGAATTGCCACCCAATATTGGAAAAGTGATGGAGTTTTCCAGTAAGCTAGTGCCTAGTGGGTAGCAATTGGGCTACTTACCTTCATTGTGCCTAGGATAATTGTAGCAAGGATCACAACCCCCATTTTATACGAATCCGAATGAGGCCCACCTTCTGGCGGGAAAATTTAACATCTTTACATGTTAGCGGAGACATCCACCAGAGATTTTTTTTTTAAATACAACCATTCATTTCTTGGCGGAAATAGATATTATTTTTGGCGGCGGTTATTTTTAAGATTTAATTTTAGCAAATCTTTAATTTTAATTAATGTTTTTAATTGTTTATTGTGTACATAACGTTGTGTAAATATCGTTTTAAAGGGGCTACCCAGGAAAAGAGAACCTTTAGGATTCCAACCCCCCTTTTTGCTGAATAAAAAAAAACGATTTTTTTGTTTACTCCTTTTTATTATTGATTGCTTTCTCCCCCCGGCGGAATTAAAAAGAGCTCTTTTTTTTACAACAGAGTTGGGGATAGACAGGAACGCCCAAATAGGGTGATTAAGTTGGTTCATTGTGTAGAGAAGTGAGGGTGGAGTTGGCCACCTTAGGGTCTGATTTCTTTCATTAAGGTACTTTTGTTAATACATTTTGAATTGTGAAAAGTTTAACATTCTTTAATTTCGTTCTTTTTTAATTTATAATATCCTTATATTATAATTTGCTTTGTTTAAAAAAAGTTTTTTTTTAAATTGTTACTACCTAGAGATAATTTATGTTCTTTCATGCTGTTTTTTTTTAAATTTTTGCTTTTTTCAATAAAATAATGAAGAATGTGTAAGTCTCGCCAATTATCGCATTTTGATATGAGTTGGTAAAAGCAATCTTCAGGGGTTGGTAAAGGCGACATAAAAGGGCGGAATGGTGCGATGAGGAGGTAAGTGCAAGGACTCAAGGGGAAATCCACAATACCGTCCCCGGAATTCCAGGAGTGGAGAGGGTACGCCAACACTGCACCACCAACAGCAATGGCATCCCGTAGTGAGGTGAAACAGGTATGCGAGAATGTATCGTTATTGGCATGAAGATTTTTTTTCTTTGTAAGAAGTGAAGTCTAGTGGGAGGGAAGATGCCATGGCCTACCCACTGGGCACTCGTTCCCCCCCTATCATAATCCCCGATTCCTTTCCTTTGAGTTTCCTTTCCTACCTCTCCCTTCTCATCTTTTTCCTATCTTTTCGTTTTCCTTCTCCATATCCTATCCTTATCCCCTCTCCACCCGTTCGCTCCTCATTTTCTCATCCTAATTGCCTCGTTAATTATACATTTCCACCTAGTTTCGACGAAATTAGGTTGCAGTTTATAAAATGTTAAGTCGAACACACCCTATTTGAAAATAATTGAATCACAATTGAAAAAGATTCTATAACAAACTTCAAAGTTGACATTATAAGAATTCAAAGAGAAGAATAAAAAGGTAAGAGGGCACGACTGGGTCGCACGTATTTGCTTTATGTGCTTAATTATAGTGGAAGGCTAGTTATTTGAAAGAAGACAATTAACATTTGCGTAGAAATAATAGACTGACAGACAGACATTTCTTGTCACCAATTTTCTTGGGCTTCTCTATGATCGTTATTTCATGTTTGATTTTTATTAAATTTTTTTCAAGAATCCTAAACTTGCCTTAAGGTACCAAGTAAGAGAGTGTCGAACGAAATTAGCAAACTTAGATGAAAAACACTTTTTCTGCAAATTTCAAAATGAAGTAATTTCGACTCTAATGAAAACGTAGTATTAGATTTCTTTTTTGCAGTTTAAACATTCTCAGAGATATTTTCATCCCCATCATAGTAAACAGAACTGCGACTCCTACCGACCATGCCCTTCAAACCCTGAAATTCTATTTTATGTATGTGAATACGTGTGAAATTCGTGTGAGAAGCAGCCAATTAGCCATAGGTTTTGTGCCCACTTAAATACAAACGTATTATAAAAAATGTACAGGGACGGGTACATATTATGTAGCTATACGCGGTATTTTTTCAGGTTGTAGGGGAAGAGAGAATTATCCTCTCAATTGTCGTTCTTAGACGTTTTTATTTTTAAGGTCTGAGCAGAGCACGGAGTAGAGCCTGAGCAAGTCGATTACGCTCTGAGCAGAGAGCTCTGATACTCTCCGATTTAATTAAGAAACACACTTGAGCACTGAGGTGTCATATGGTTCACTTTGCAACTTAAACACAGAAAGTAATTAAATTAATGTTATTTCCTAAGAAAAATAATTTTAATATTTTACTTTGACCGACGCCAATTAGATTTTTTTCCAACCCTGTCATTTGCCAAAACACAAAAAATATATGAAGTTGGCCTTTACACTCGGTGATTTTATTCTGAGTTCATAGAGCGCGCTCCGAGTTAGCTCAGATTGAAAAAAAAGAAACACAAGTTAAGCGCTCGGACCGCTCCGAGTTTAAAAAAGAAACACGGATCTTTTTTGACAGGTCAGTGCCCTGCTCTTAGCCTAGAAAGAAATACTTCCCGTTTCATACCCACATTAATGCAAACGCATTAGTAATCCCTTAAGAAATGTACAGGGACCGTTACACATTATGTCGCTGAAGGGGTCATATTTCAGTTTGTTGCCAAAATTATCCTCTCAGCTGTCGTTCTTGTTTCTTTTGTCTATGATCCAATTTCTAAAAATTTTGGCAGCCTGCCCAAATTTGTCCAAAAAGTAAACATACAGACCTATTGCATTGTATATGAAATCTATAGTACTACTATGAGGCAGCATTTAGTAAAGCGAGATACTGCTGTTATGGCACTGCAGTAGTTTTTAATATACATTTGTATGGGTTTTGGAGAGTAGAATGATGTTATAATGATGGAAGAGTAGGTTGTATGTTATATTTTCAGAAACGTATGAATTAGAATGGTTACAAGCATTTGTAGGAATAATGAACAATAACATATATATATATTATAATATATATAACATACAATAAGTACGAGTGAAAGTAGACCATATGGTATGACAGAGTAAGGGAAACAAAAATGTTTGGATTTCCTTTTGATTTTTTCGTAAACAAACCAATATTGTGTGTTCAATTTTTTTGGATTTTGCATTTTTTAAGAAAATTTGTTATTTCTGTAGCTTATACCGAAATCACATACATATTGGCTTATTTGGATTTAACTGTTTAAAGTTTTAATGTATGTTGTTCAATTTCAAACGTAATAAGGAATTGACATTTATTTTATTTAAACGTAGGGAGGTTCCTATTAACATTTCTATCGAAGGAAATAATAGTAATAGTTAATGTTTTTTTCAAAATGGCATTTTACTACGATGCGGTCTATGTTTCCGTGAATTAACCGATAATATTTTTTTATTTTTCAAATTTCTATTTTAGGGCTCGAAAAATTGTTAAGCATTTTTTGAAAATACTCAAAAGCATTAACATAAGTACAAAGCTTTATAATAAATAAGAAAATATGAAAAATATAAAACAAACGTGAGATGTGCAGATTTGTTCATAACTTTTTTTGATGTAGGTTTCTAACAACCATCATTTTGAATACAAAGTGAAAGATCAGATTTTGATAACCTGCGCAATATATTTATTTAGTGATGTGTACTCTGTCCTATTGTTTAAATCATAGAAAAAAGAAACTAGAACGACAACTAAGAAAATAATTCTCTCTCGTCATCAAACTGAAAAATAACCGTTTACCGACATACCGCACCCTCAGTACAATAGGTCGATAAGTCAAAAAATGACGTTTTTGAGTTAAGAATGAGAAGTTGTTGGCTATGAAATTACGAAGTAAAGAAACATAAAAGTTATTCTATTTTTAAAGAAAAAATTATTGTACTACAAGTTAAACTTAATTCAAACATTTCAAATGCTCCAGAGCTATACAGAGATTTTACAAAATAATTCGCTTTTCAAACTAAAAAATAAAAAATAGTTCCAGTGCAATATGTACACAATCCAAAATGATTCAATAAACCAAGTAAATTTTTTTTCTTGTACACAAAATCTTGTGCAAGACAGAGACATTGCGAAATAAATCAATCAAAATGTTTCTTCATTCCAATGCAACACAGCTACATATCGAAATAACTTCATTTCTTTTGATGCAACAGAGACTCAAACCGAAATAACTCTTTAAGTCTAAAAGATTATTCCAGTGCAAGAAAGAGATAAGTGACAAAAGTGAAAAAAATTCAGTGCAATACAGTGGCAACTCAAAATTTGGCGGGAAATTTCATTATTCTGAATTGTTACGCGGCAATCGGTTCATTTGTGTTTAGTTGCTCTGAAAAAGATTCTACCATTATCAACTTAAAATAGATAATCCTCGTGGCTTAACTATTTTGAAAAAGGTAAACGATAAATTATAAGTTCTTAAAGACATTTTGAGAAATAAACCAAATTATTGTATTTTTCAAGTGTGTAAATTCAACTTCATCGCTGCAAACCTATGTTGAGGGCATAGAAAAAATTTAAAGCAAGGCACGAACTTGTAGTTATTAGTGTTTTTAATTGATTTATTAATAAATATTATTATAAATGTGTTATAGGACTTTACAAACGTTGAAGAACAATCGAAGTTTCAAGTTGTGAATGAAATCGTTATTATTTCGACATAGAAACCCTTACTTTTGGCCCGGCACTAGTCGAGGTAACTACAATAAAATAAATGTCCTATTTTTTTTTATTTTACGATAAAACTTGTTCAATAGACCGTCCGTGAATAAAATGTTTCTGTTATATCCTTATTCCCTATCATTTTCAATGCATTTTTCTTAGGAATCGCAAGTGAGTAACAGGGGCACCTGCCCAAATATGAGAATTGTACTTAATCTTCGGGCTAATGTACGCCTTATAAACAGTAGCCAGATCTAACGGGGAGAAGTATTTCATGCATCGTCTAAGAAAACCTAAACATTTCGCAGCATTTTTGGCGATGTCATATATGTGTTCAATCCACAGAAGGTGGTTTGTGATACACATACCTAGAACGCAAAGCTGTTCAGTTTCCTCGATGCAAGTCCCTTTCATGGATAGTGGCATGGGGGGTAGGTTATGCTTTAATGACAGCAGGCAGCATTGAGTTTTCGAAGCATTAAATTCAACACGATTAATATTTCCCCATTGAACAATGCTAGCCAGATAAGAATTTAATGAACTAATCATACTTTGCCGTTACAGTTCCACATCCGAAGAATAGGGAAGTGAATATGGAAACGAGTATGAGAAGCTGAGGGTACTGTCGTCAGCAAAACAATTAAATGGGTTAGAAGTCTTAGGCAAGAGATCATTGATAAAAAATAAACTCTTCCTTATTTTTTATCAATGATCTCTTGCCTAAGACTTCTAACCCATTTAATTGTTTTGCTGACGGCAGTACCCTCAGCTTCTTATACTCGTTTCCACATTCACTTCCCTGTTCTGTCGGAGACAGAACGGAGCCTTGGGGCACACCAGCATTTATTTTGTGACTATCAGACAGGAAGCCATCCAAAACAACGCGAATTGAACGTTCCGAAAGGTAATATCTAATCCATCGATTGAGAGGTTCGCCGATTCCAAATGCACGCATTTTCGATAAAAGAGCTTGATGCCAAACTCTTTCAAATGCTTTTGAAATATCAAGTGCAATAATCTTACTTTCTCCAAAACGGTGTAAAGATTGATTCCACTGTTCGGTGAGATATACCATCATATCACCAGAGGACCTATTGTTACGAAAACCGTATTGCCGTTCATTTAGAAGTTTCCGTGTCTCAAAATATTTCTTAATCCGATAGTTTATCAGCGTTTCCATGACCTTGGAAAGAAGGGATGTAAGTGCAATTGGTCGGTAGTTAAAGGGAGACGAAGATACGCCTTTTTTAGGTATGGGCTCGACAAATAAAGTTTTCCATCCTCTTGGATAGAGCCCTGTTGAATACTACAGATGGAAAAGCTTACACAGTGGTTTTGCCAGCGTGGAAGCACACCTCTTCAGAACTTTAGGGGAAATTCTTTCCGATCACGCATTTTCGATAAAAGAGCTTGATGCCAAACTCTATCAAATGCTTTTGAAATATCAAGTGCAATTTTCTTACTTTCTCCAAAACGGTGTAAGAATTGATTCCACTGTTCGGTGAGATATACCATCATATCAGCAGTGGACCTATTGTTACGAAAACCGTATTGCCGTTCATTTAGAAGTCTCCGTGTCTCAAGATATTTCTTAATCCGATAGTTTATCAGCGTTTCCATGACCTTGGAAAGAAGGGATGTAAGTGCAATTGGTCGGTAGTTAAAGGGAGATGAAGATACGTCTTTTTTAGGTATGGGCTGGACAAATAAAGTTTTGTATGTTTTTTACGAAGGACCAAAAATTTTTACTTCCTTTAGGACAAGATAGTGTTGGAAAAAAGATCGTTCGCCACAAAACGGGTGTGTTGTCTATGCGGCCTCTGTACCTCGCGTTCTCTGGAAGGAAACGCGTATTATACCTCCTTGCAGGCAACTCTCAACTGATTCAGAGATTCAAAAGATTGTGGATACAGCAGCAGGTTTCGCTTCAGAATGCACACGAGTTCAACCGCTGAGATCTGCATGCTGAAATGAGACCTCAGGTTATTCACAGCCGCAAAATATTCCTCACTGGACTGCCAGGCACCCTGGTGGTGGCCTATCAGGACCTTCAGCCCCTACCTAACGTGATTCTATGAGAACCTCACGCAGCATTAGCCAGTCAGGACGGTAGGGTGATTGTTGCTGGAATTTACAGTACCACTTTTGACCGGGCGCCTAAGAGCAGGAGATAAAATCTCGCAGGATCTCAGCCCAGGGGCAAGCGTACTGGCTCAGAAGCATTTTCAACCGGAACACAAAATCTTCTAAGATGAGTAGCTCTAATTTTTCAATCGAAGCTTCTAAGGATAGCGTTAAAACTCATCTGCCGGTTGTGATATGCCTGAGACTGATACGTTCCGGATGGACCGCGACCCCCTTGTTGGTAAGTCAACTGGTATCCCTCACTTCCTGACCGGTTATTCCATTTCAAGTTGTAGTGTGCGCTGCCACTGGGAACCGTTTGGGGCATAGACGTCCTAGGCGCAGGATCTCTACAAAACGAATGCAGATATGATCTCCGTGCGACCATCTGCCAGCTCTCTCCACTAAGGCTTCATGAGTTCCCGGACTGCGACCTCGCTCGTTTGTCGGTTGAATTAGACGAGTGACATAGCTTTGATCCTCCAGTAGCTCGAGGCAGTTCCGTCTGATCTCCGATTTAAGAGATTCATTCACATCTGTTTTAAGGGAACTGAAGAAGCGAGTACGGCGTTTACCACAGCGACGTTGATCGTCGCCATCAATTCGGCGGATATACCTGCTCCATCTCTTCAAACAGGTTTTAATTAAATTAACCCAAAAATTATATTTAGTAAGAAACATATGGTTAAGGCAATTGAAGAGACTATTTCATAGAAACCTCAACAACCTTGGATGAACATCCCTTTACTTCTGCAACTCAAGTTAACGAATTAAGACTAGAACTAAATTGATTATGAATGCTTCCAAAAAAAACAAGTCCAAAAACGTTAGAATTAATTTTATTAAGGCAAATAATCAAAACTGGGTTTGAGCCAACCTTCGAGACTGCGATTATTGATGGTGAAATAATAGAAGTGGAAGGTGACATAGGTGAGGCCGATAATGTGCAGTCCTTGAGGTTGATGTGGCTGAGGATGAGGATTTGTCCAGCCGGTCCAGTCAAAGGGAAGAGATTTTTATGAAATAATGGCAGTTGGGAGACGTTACCAAGCAAAGAGAATTCGTAACTAACAGTGTTGACGCCGTGAGACCAAAATACAGGTATATGAGAGAGGGTTCAAGTCGAAAAAATAACATTGCATATCACTTTTTTAAAAAATGAACATTCTTTTCGCGTTTGCAAAAAGTTCTTTTGCAATACCTTAAATATTTCGGCCAAAATTATCACAACTGCTATTTCTAAGTTTGTAAACAATGTCATTCAACCTGATCTAAGAGGTACTCATAAAAATCACCAATCCGTATCTGCAGAGCTACACGAAGGCATAAAATGTCATATTAACAGTTTTGAACGTATAGAATCGCACTATTTAAGAAACCAAACAAAAGGGGAGTTTATATATGGTAGTTTAAACGTAAGCTCGATGTACAGGATGTTTAAGGAAAAATGCATCAGTGAAGGAGTCGAATATGCAAAACAACACATTTATGAACACATATTCAACTACAATTTCAATATTGGTTTCTTTAAGTCCAAAAAAGATCAATGCTTCCAATACGAAAACTCTAGTGAAGATGAAAAAACGTTTTTGCAAGAAGAACATGGGAGGCACATACAGGAAAAGGAACTTTCGAGGCAGCAAAAAGAAGAAGATAATAAAATGTGAGTCAACCAAGAACTTAAAAGTACTGTGCATGGATTTACAGGCTGTGATTCCAGTGCCCCGTGGAGATGTCTCTTCATTTTTCTATAAGAAGAGGCTTCTTTGTTTCAATTTCACCATTTTTGAACTTTTAACAAATGAGCAAATGTTTAAAAAGTGTAGAGCATGTAGTTATCTGGTCCGACAATTGTTCTGGACAAAGTAAGAATAAGTTTCTTTAATATCTTTTAATACATCTTGTTCAGATTCATGAAATTAAATCAATTTTCAAAAAAATTTCATTGTTGGCCATACACAAAATGAAGGTGATAACATGCACTTATTAATTGAAAAAAAAAGCAAGATGCTTAAAATCTGGGCCTATTTTCACCTGTCTCCAGCTTGTACCCATACTTCAACTGGCAAAAAAGCAAAGCCCTTTTATAAAGTGAATCAGCTCCAAACAATTGAGGTGTATGATCTCAAGGACCTATGCCCAAAAACGGGAAAGAAATTCATAAGAAACGAAGTTGGAGAAAAAGTGGTATGGGCTGACGTTAAAGAACATCTCGTGGAAAAACTAAATCCCAAAGTAGTTAAATATAAGACTTCCTTTGCCGAAACAGATTATAAATCATTTAAAGTCTCAAACGAATCAAAGTATGTAGATTTAAAACCAGCATACCCTAACGGCCCACCTCAGATACCAACCTGAAGAAGAAAGATCTTATGGATGTGTGCAGGCAAAATTTAATAACAGCTTCTCATCATCAATTTTTCCAAAACCTTAAAACAGAAGAAATTCCTACTTCGAGTGCTGGAAAAAGGAGGCGTGCTGGAGCTTAATTTTTTTATAAATTCTTATAAATGTATGTATAATTTTATTTATCTATAACTTTACTTTTCAATAGTACCTACATACTGTTTATATAACATTATTTTGAGTTAATTCCTTACTTCACTGAATTTTTTAAACATAAATAAGTGACGTTTTGACTTATCACTCTATTGCATATAAATTTATTTTCAAACCTTGAACATAACTTAAAAAAATCGGTTATTTAATCGATTAAAATATTTTTAATAAAAACTTTTTAAAAAAAATTAAATTTCATTATTTTGTTCTTATTATTCCGTTTACAGTTCAAAATTTTGTTTTTCTTGTAAAAAGTTACAGTAAAAAGTATAATTCAGAAATCTTATGGTAATTTATCTCAATATGCAATTTTTTGATATATTGACATGTTGTACTGAGGGTGCGATATGTGTCCCGGTCCCAGTACATTTCTTATGGAACTACTAAACGCTTGCACTTTAGTGGGCACGAAACGTATGGCTGTGGCTGATTGTCTGCTTCTCTCACGAATCTCATACGTATTTACATAAATATAATACAATTTCAGGGTTTGCAGAGCATGGTCATTTAGAGTCGCAGTTCTTTTTTAATTTTTCTATGGTTTGAATTACACATTTCACAATGTTTGAATTACACATTTCACATACCACGCTTACAAATCCGAATTGAATCAGGAATTTGTTAGTCGAACCTCAAGAATGATATAAACAAGATTACACCCTGCTGTCAAATGAAAGTGGGGTTTTTTCTGTGACGTAGGCAGTGACATTTGCCACTTTGTTTTGATTTTAGTTCTGTGTTGTGCTTTAAAATGTTTTTATTTTAGTTCTTATGTCAATATTTAACGAAAAGTTATTGTTTTATTAAACGGAAAATTGTGCTTTTATATTAATCACCACCATTTTTCACTTAATTTTGCCATTTAAAATAAGGCACTAGGGGTATCCTTCCGCAAGCATTTGCATGAACGCCCCTTAGAAACAAATTGCGTAAATGTGGAAACAGTCATTTAACGTCAGAGTTGAGATTGAAGTACAATTACTAACAAAAGTGTACGTACACTAATGGATCTTATTATTTAGTTATTGGTGTTTATTAAAGAATATAAAATTTAAGAAACCAATTATTTTTCGCTATTATATGTAGGTGAAAGTATGAATATAAAAACAAACTTCTTAAGAAAATAGAAAAAAACTAGTCAGCATCTAAAGATGCAATAAAAAAGGATTACAAAAAGTATACGAAAGAACGACGTACGTAGACTTTTGCTAACAAGTGTATCTGTATCACCTCAGCTGCCACAAAAGACAAATACAACACAAATAGAGACATTCCTCAGTTTTACGAGGTTAATTTTTTTCACTTTATACGGAGACATCATGAGATAAATATATAAAGTTAGCATAAATAAATTCTCATACAAATTTGGACAGTTTATTTACGAAAAGATATATTCACGAGGTTTTTTCGCTTTATCAGGGTTTTACGCGATTGCATGAATACCTCTATTATGTAGTGGATTTGGGAAATTAAAGCTTGAAAGGGATATATATAGGATAGTATATATAACATGTTATATAGTATATATAACATGAGAGATGGGATGAGGATAGGATAGGTTAAGAAGTAGGAGTGGAGCGAATAGCGAAAAAAGAACAGGATAGGAGTTGACAGAGGAGATACTGTATAAGAAGTAGGTAGAAGCTGGAAGTTCAGATAGGCAGCTAATGACTGAAACTAGTCAATAGAAAAGAGCCTTTCTATCAATCGAGGGAACCGGATACTGTGGCAGGAGGTAAAAATGGTCACATGAAAGATGTAAGAGGGGACAGGAAGGGCAGTACCTCGGGTGGTAACACAGCACCTGAAAAACATAGGAGGCCCTGCTAGTGACGATGCAAGGCAGTGTGTTAAATCTTTAGCAAATAGTCTGATGCATATATTGCTTAACAAAAGAAGAACCATTTCAAATGAATCCATCGACTCTGTTAAATGAGACCGACGTGTTTACAAAAAGCGATTTAGCGAAGCCACATTGAGGTGAGCGGAAGCTTATTAGATATCTGAAAATGTAGCTGACCTTTTTTTTAATTACAGCTTCTGGAAATGACAGGAACTCTGGTAAGACTTAGGTACTTGGAAGAAGATACGATTCGAAAGGAACTTAAGTCATACACCCTCTCTTGGAATGATTAACAGCAGGAAGCAGGAAGCATGGGGAGCCAACAGTTCTAGTTATCATCTTTTGAATATCTTTTTAATATATTTACCAATAAGTTTATTGAAAATGAAAATCTAAGTCACTGAATAAACAAAGTCTTATATTAAAAAAAAACTAAAAGTAAAATGAACGTATGGCACATTTTCTTTTATTTCCTTATTTTTTATAAAAAAATAAAAAAAAGTACAAATACATAAATAAACACAGAACATTTAATTTCTACTGCCACTAAAAAATATTTGTTTACTTCACAAGGTCTCTCCCTATAGCTCTCAAAAACAAAATAAACGCAATGGCGGATTTTCGGATGGCGTAATCTTTTATTCATCATTCTTGGCCGGAACATACACGGTACATGAAAATAACGCGCAACTCTTCCTTATTTCCTTTTGAACTTGTATTCGGTAATACACGCACCGTTACATGATGCATGTTCGAGCTGCGCGTGTTTTTTTCAGTTTCGCATTATTTTGACAGCAATCTTATATTTTATTTTCTGTGTTTCTATGATCAGTATTTAAAAAAAATTTATTTAAATGAAATAAATTAATAATAAAATTAATGAATGAATAAATAAATGAAAAATAAATGAAAAGAAACTAATTCCATTCACTATTTAAATTTTGCGGCTATACATGTTGTAAACGTATGTTCTATCGTTTATGTTGACCAGATCACAGTTCTTGTACTATGACTGGTATGGTTTATACAGTGAAGCACTATAACACCTTGAGATGACTTAAACAGCTTCAAGCAGACTCACTTGAACAAAATAAAAAGTCTTGGTTACTGTTTCGTTGCTATCTAAAATCAATTTTATTTTCTTACCGATATTTATACTTAAAAATATGCTTAGTCTACATTTATTTACAAAAGTGTGGTTGGTATGACAAATAATGCCGAATTTACAAAACAGAGAAAAATAAATCAAAGTGTGCAAGGTATTTTCTTACAATAATTATTGATTGAAAATTATATTAATGCTGAAAGTGCAGAAGGCACTTTCATTGAAAAAACTCGATGACGCTAGTGGCTCAACTTTTCAATCCAGCAGTTTCACTCTTGAAATAGTTCCTTCCAATGCGGACTCAAAGTGGATCCACGACTTTTTTAGAAATAAGTTTGATATAAACGTAACTAAAATTGAAAAAATTAAACCCAACACTTTCTAAATATCTTTCCCTTCCAAATATGAATGGCTGTTCCTCAACCTATCAGGTGGTGTTTTCAAATTGGCCAATATGTTGATATCCAAACATCCCAAGTCATTAACACCCAAACATATATTCCAAGCGAATAAACACCACCCTCGCTCAGATCCTAACTGGTCGTTCAAAACGCACATAATGCCAGATTTTACACCTCCATTTATAATTCCAAACCAACCCCGTCACTATTCACAAACCGTTTCCGATGCAAGACCCCAATCTAAGACTCAACATAGACCCCAACCAAATCACCAACATATACCCCAAACTAAGCCCCAACCTAAACCTCAACCTAAACCCCAAAATATACCGCAACCTAAACCTAGACTGTCTTTACTTAAATCCAAAGTGAAAGACCAGCAAACCCCATTAACACCGAAACACGCTCACCAACGAGTGTCTTTCAACATCAATCCTTACTATCCTTCATCACCTTTAAATTCCTCGAATCCTACTGAATCTCCTCAGTTTCCAAGCTTCGACCTCACCATCGGGGCAAAATACCCTAACTTTGTAAGCTCCCATATTTTAAACCCAAACTCTTCTCTGCCTCCAACAGATTCACGTCCAGCCCCCTGCTTTGATCCTCTCATTCCACCTAATGTAAAACTAACTCAACAGACCCTTGTTGATTCCACTGAGTCCCGTTATGCCCTTTCCAAACTAAGAGATAACAAACTGTTAGACAACATTCGCCTGTACCTAGCCTATCTCCACGATAAACCTAACGATTTGTGCATAGACGGTAACACGAAAAGTTATGTGTCAGCGTCAATTAAAAAGGAAGGTCTGCCTACTGATATGGTACCATTAAGGCAGATATACGACAAATATCACGAGCTTCTGAACATATCCTCAAAACGAATCTCCAAAGATCTCTCCGCCTTTTCTTCGTTTCTTCATTCTAAAAGAATTTCTTACCTTCAAAGAGTACGTTCCGACTCTGATAAATTTTATCGCTCCTAACACTATCTCTCCCCAACTACCCTACAATCACCACCCTCTTTCCCTTTATTACCAAAATGTAAAAGGTCTTCGCTCTAAAACACACTCTGTGTATTCACAGTCACAAGCCCTACCCTATGACGTTTTTGCGCTTACTGAAACAAATCTTTCTAAAGACATTAAAAGTCAAGAGCTGTTTCCTTCGTTCTTTAATGTTTTTCGCGACGACGAAGAGTCTCTTCCTAAATCTCCGTGCAGAGGCGTCCTTATTGCTGTCCATAACAAGTTCGATTCGACCCTGGTTTCTTCTTCCTCCTCAAACATGCTCGACTACATATCCATTAAACTATCACTCCCAAATCAGTCCCTATACCTTGTGTGTTTCTACATTCTTCCTGGCCAACCCGTTGAATCTTACAAGCTTGCTGTTGATGCCATTGATGAAGTGCTAGCTATTTCTGAAACACAAGACGAAGTTGTAATCTTTGGAGACTTCAATCTTCCCCAACTTCAGTGGAACATTTCTGATGATGTACCATCTTTCGCTGCCAATCCCGTTTCATCCAAGAAATCTGTTTTTGCTGACGGTCTTTCTGATTCCGCCCTTTACCAAGTGAGTGGAATTCTGAATTACAAAAAAATAAATGACTACCTCATCCATACCTCATTCCATTTTACAAATCTATCACTTAATGAAGCAACTAATCTTTTTTATGAAAAAGTGCAGTTTTGCATAAATCTTTATGTTCCCTTTTCGCGTAACAGGTATTTTTCAACTTCTCCCCCATGGTACAGTCATAAGCTACGCGAGCTACGAAACAGGATAAATAAGCTTTGGGTTAAATATCTTCGCTCTCGTTCAATTCTCGATTACTCTGACTACTTGGGAGTATTTTATAAATTTTGAAATCTATATGAAACGCTCTACAATGACTTTGCTTCCAACACCCAAGTAAATTTAATAACGGATCCCAAATCGTTTTATAAGTTTATTAACTTTAAAAAGAAAAATGATGGTTTCCCTCCCTCTCTTCTCTACAACAACCAATCATCCAATGATCCATATACCATCGCCAATTTCTTCGCCAGTTACTTCAAACAGTCTTTTGCACCAAAAACCTTAGATCATGACAGATCTTATTTTTCCTACCTTCCTCATTTTAATACCGGCCCCTTAAATACGAATTTGGATACTTAATTAGTTCTAAATGGCATCCTTGAACTTAAAGACGAGTATACTCCTGGTCCCGATGGTATACCTGCAATTTTACTTAAAAAATGTTGCTCGAGTTTGGTCCTTCCTATTACTAACTTGTTCCAACTGTCCCTTTCCACCGGATCTTTTCCCGATATATGGAAAATATCCACTATCACACCAATTCCCAAAAACGAAGTTTGTAATTATCGGCCCATCGCCAAACTTTCTCATATCCCCAAACTCTTCGAAAGTATTCTGTATGACTCACTTTCTTTCCAATGCAAATCTCTAATATCCTCAACTCAACATGGTTTTTGTAAGGGAAGATCTACCACAAATAATCTTGTTGAGTTCGTTACATTTTCACTCTCTGCCATGGAAAAGGGCTACGAAGTAGACGTCATCACTACAGATTTCAGCAAGGCTTTCGACAAAATCTCTCACAGTTTAATTCTTTTTAAGCTTTCCTTTCTTGGATTCAGTCCTAACCTTTTTAAATGGATATCCTCGTATCTTGACAACCACCAATACAGAGTCCGTTTTCGTTCTGTTCTTTCAGTTCCTTTTGTGGCCACCTCTGGGGTACCCCAAGGTAGCCATCTTGAACCTCTTTTATTTATACTTGCCATTAATGAAGTTGAAAAGATAATCCAATCATCTTCTATCTCCCTTTATGCTGATGATGCTAAAATTTTCAAAGTAATCTCCTCTGGTCGTGATTCTCTCCTGCTTCAAAATGACCTCAATTCATTTGTCAATTGGTGCAGTAAGAATTTTCTCGAACTCAACATTGCCAAATGTGAGCTAATTACGTTCTCTCGAAAAAGTAAAAGGCCTTCCCTTAGATCTTATTATCTTCAAACCCTTTCCATTAACCGCGTACAGGTTATCCGCGATTTAGGCGTCCTCTGTGATTGCGAATTAAATTTTCGCTCTCATATCGATAATGCTATATCAAGAGCTAACTCCGCCCTTGGTTTTATCAAAAGGTGGTCCAAAGAGTTTCGGAACCCATTTGTAACCAAATGCCTCTATATTTCCTATGTTCGTCCTCTCCGTTTTCTACTCTTTGCTCTCCGAAGTCTTTATGACCCTAATAACTTCTCATCTCTGCCACCCTACCTCGAGCGACTCAAAATTAGAAATCTACACCCCCTTGAAGTCCGTAGGAATGTGTTTGATATCATTTTCATTCATCGGATTCTTACAGGTGCCACTGACTGTTCCTCACTTTTTGATCTCATTTTGTTTAACACTAACCCACGCAACTTAAGATCATCACGTCTTTTTTACCTTCCTCCCCATCGTACTTCCTATGGTCTCAATGAACCTTTAACCCGCATGTTGAGTAAAATCCATTCGATCTCTCCTCTTTTCGATTTCAACCTTCCAAGTCCTTGTCTGAAAGCCCAGCTCTTACATCATCTTTTCTCCTTATAAGTTAATTTAGTTAAATTAGTTTTTAAGTTTTGTTAGGTTTAAGTTAAGCTTGTATAAAGCTAATAAATGGGGCGTTAGCCCCACCAAAATTAAAAATTAAATTAAATTAAAAAATTGAAGTTTTAGCAAACCATTTCCTTCTAATGCTATAAATGATGTTTGTTGCTTGCAAACGACATTAAGCACCGTTTCTTTATTAACTGCAAATATCCATTGGTTTAATTCAGGGAGTTTCGTCCATACTGAATTAGCCTTGATCATTTTTAGTTCACACTTTGAAAGATTTTACGATTTTCGATTGCATCTGGTTTAATCCTTACAGAGGGCTTGATTGAAGGAATAATATTATCATCAATTAATTCGTGTGTTATAAGCCGTAGCTGTTGTATAGTTTGGCAGCAGAGTTCCTTAGATGGAAGTCTATTGCAGATATGCTCCAGTATCGTAGTACTGCTGTCTAATGCTTGGAATTCCTTCTGGTATGGCTCGAGATTATAGTACACAACAAGGTTCCATCTGTTGTGAATCAGACTCATTGTTCCATGTCGTTGAAAATGAATTCCAGGGAAAGAATTGTTGAAATTTGTAACTTCTATGTCACTTGCAATTACAATCGGTAAAAATAGACCAATAAGCAGTAGTGTAGTGAAGAAGTTTGAGTTTCTCGAGTTAAACCTAGTTGTTGACTTTCTTGCTGTCTTTGATGATGATAACGATTCACTAGGATTAGAATTTCTTCGCTTTCAAAACTTGCGAACCCATTGGATACTTTGCAGAGTATTCTTTAGCAAAGATCTGGAGGCATTTTGTTCTGAGATATGGAGCTGATGTGGTTCCATATCTCACGGTATGAAGTTTATAACATTTAATAGACTCAGTTCGGTTGGGTCGCCACCATATCAATTGAAAATGTTGATGTCCTTCTAGTGTGCGTATTTGCCGATACTTTTTTATAATGTCGGCCCTTATGACCAATTTTGGCAGTTGAAAACGCAATAATATTGAAAACAATTCGTCTTAAATTGTTGGTCCACAATATAGTAAGTCATTTAACGACAGATTAGTTGACGTCTTTGCAGAGGCATCAAAGACGACTCGTAACTTTGTACTACTACTTTCTGGTTTAAGCACGCAATGATGAGGCAGAAAGTAGTGTGGTGTTGGAATTGACTTGAAATCAATCTCTGCCCCAGTTGAATATACTCGTTCATGAACTCACGGTACTGGTTGTATAATTTCGAATTTCGGTCTAACCTGCGTTCCGACGCACGAAATCGATTTAGAGCAATGTCACTAGATGATCCCAGTTTATTTGAGTCATCAGCAAAGGGTAGACTGACAACGTATCTTCCAGTTGCGTCTCTTGATGTTGGTTGGTTAAAATGTTCTTCACATTTTTCTTCTGCAATTGTGCGACTTGATGTTGAACACAAAAGCTCTTCGGTTTGCCAAAACTTGCTTATAGTCTGCTCGTGGGATGAGTCCTCAGTAGTGATTCCACAAATTGTATTTGTTGAAAAACCTTCGTTTACCTTTCCGGTGACTATCCAACCTAGCTGCGTATTTTGCAGTAGTGGTAAATCGGTGCTTAATTTAACCTGGGGCCTATTTCCCCAACCACTTTTCACTTTGCACTTTACAACTTTGCAAAAAAATAATTTCCTGCAAAGTAAAGTGCTAAGTGTTTCATTACAACTGCAAAGTTCTCACGACTTTGCAATTTTTCAGACCCTTTTTGCAAAGTGAAAAGTGTAGGTGTTTCACCAATTAAAAAGAGAACTTTGCATTTGCAATTGTGTTTTGAAAAGTTGCAAAGTAAATCATGTGAATGTTCTCTCGAATACATAATGTTCTCTCGCTGAGGGTTGAACAGCGGTAGTTCTCGATGTCGTCGATGAGGGAATAATCGACATAATAGGGACAGACTCACCAACTGTTGAAAGGCTAAATTTGTCAGAAGCAATGGTGATGGAGTTACCGTACCTCCTTTAGAACCGAACTCCAAAACTATACAGCATTGTTCTTCCAGGAATAGGAGATTTCAAACGAAGGATGGTGAGGTAACAGTATTAAAAAAATAGTTGTTGAAGTTGGAAATTTATAAAAATAAATTGGAAGCCCTAAACGTGGAACGAGAGTTGGGAATTCCGTTTTCGGAAATAACGAAAGAGTTAGAGCAACCTAAGAATTTAGAGCTTCCAGGACCCATGTTCTGTAACTGTCGAAGTTGACACCTTTAAAACTTGATTTGTGGCTAAACTCAGCGTCTTAGCAACTTAAAAGTGGCATATTCGTAATCTAGGGAGTACACAATTTCAATCGCTGTATCACATGACTTGAAAAACAGACTTTTATCTTTAAACACGATTTGCGGCCAAACTAAGCGTCCTAGGGGTATCAAAGTTGACACCTTTAAACTTGATGTGTGGCTAAACTTTTTGCCGATTAAAAAGAGAACTTTGCATTTGTAATTGTGTTTTGAAAAGTTGCAATGTGAATGATATCATATACTATTACTGTAACAAAGTATGCATTGACAAAAACTTCATTGCTTCCACATCAATTTACATTGACAATTGATATTAAAAATAATATTTTTTGTACCATCATGAGTCGTGCTGAAAAGAATGATAAAAAATAAGCTGTGTTGGAGGTTGTGAAAAACAAAAAGGTAATTTGTATACATGCAGTCTTAAGATTTGTGATATCTTTTGCTTACTTTTTTTTATTGAAGAACATTCTTTTTGCCTCGTTTCAAAACAACGCTGTAACGAAAAAGCAAAAAGAAGAAGCTTGGGATGAAGTTTTGGTGAAGGCAAAGTCCCTTGGGATAGCATCAGCTATCCGAAAGTGGACCTATGCCAGAGACAACATATTTGGTTTGCGGAAAAGTCGGATGCTGGTTAGTACATTTAGCTTTTTTAAATAAATAAAAAAAAAAATTATGATTTGTTTTCTTAGGCCAAAAGGGACAACTGTAAAAAAACAGGAACTGGGGGTGGAAGAGCGGTAGTTCTCGATGTCGTCGATGAGACAATACTCGACATAATTGGGACAGACTCGCCAACTGTTGAAGGGCTAAATTTGACAGAAGCAGGTGGAAATGGAGTTACCGTGCCTAATTAAGAGTCGAATCTCCAAGCTACACGGCATTGCTCTTCGAGGAAAAGGAGATCTCAAACGGAGGATGATGAATTTACAGGATTAAAAAACAGCTGTTGAAGGTGGAAATTTATAAAAATAAATTGAAAGCCCTAAAACTGGAACGAGAGCTGGAAATTCCGTTATCAGAAATAACGAAAGACTTAGGGCAACGAACGAATTTCCGCAATGAAGCTTCCGCTCTAGCCTAGAGCATTTATTAGATTTAATAAACCATTAGAAATAAGAATTTTTGTTTATTATATTTTTCTTAATCAAAAAAAAACTCCTTAAATTATTTAAAACAGTAAACGCATTTTCATTTCGCTGTTGATTTTCCTCTGGTGCTACTTCTTCTAAATTTTCATCCTCTTCGCCACCGTTAAAAGTATGCGCCCACGCTGGCTCCTCTCTTCTCATTTCAAGGTTATGTAAAATGCAGCAGGATAAAATAATTTTACCTGCAATTATGGGCTGCATACGGAGATAATTTAAGCAGGGAAACTTTTCCTTTAGTATTCCTAAAAAATCTTTAATGTTTGAGAACGCAAGAAATATTTTAGTTCGTTTAATACAAAAACTATTTTCAATTACGCGCCTAGTTCTTTTATGAGCCCGTTTAAATCTCTGCTCCACTGAAATGTCTGGGTTTCTTCATAGTGGTGTTACCAGCCATTCGCTTACAGAATAAGCACTGTCTCCTAAAATTACTGCATTGGAAATGTTCGGTAGCCTGCATTAAAATTTGCTGCCAAACGGGTATTCCTCAATACTCTTGCATCATGTACACTGCCTGGCCAGCTTACGTTAACAGCATAAAAAGATCTATCTGGACCACAGACCATCATTGCATTCAATGAGTGCTTTCCATGCCTATTAATGAATTGCTCTTCATTTTCATTGGGTGTATCGATGATGATAACCGTGCCGGCAACGCACCCAGCTACACATGGAAATCCTCCCTGAGTGAAAAGTTGGGTAGCTATTTCCGAAGAATTTTCTGGCCAGCAAATGGTGGTTCCGAGAAATTCACCAATAATTGCATCTGATACTCGGTGTAGAACTCTGCAGACTGTAGCTTTACTAATTCCATGCATAGATGCCACTCCATGGTATTGAGCTCCATTTCCCATCCAACGCAGTGCACATAAAATTTGTTGCAATGGATTGAAGCAATTATTCCTCTGACTATTAAATTTAAGCTTATTTACAATTTTTGACTGAACCAATTTGATTTGAGTTTTTGTTAGGCGGAAACTTTCCAATGTTGTGGCATTATTTATAAATTCAAAATTTGTTCTTAATTTAACAACTCTTCGCACATCATTAACACTTTCCTCGTTTTCAAAAAGCGCTTCGAAACGATTCATTTTAATTTTTAAATTCGATTTTAAACGTATGTTGGCTCTTTGATTTGAATCCTTCTTGGAATTTCCTATACCTTGTATGACCATGGGCCGAGAAGATTTTTTTTTTTTTTTATAATTAACGCGCGCACAAGGGACTATTTGTTTCCCTTTTAATGTAACACACTGCGCGGGCATTAGGAAGATAGGGAGGGGAGAGATAGGAGGTGTCGATTAACATTGGTTTTGAATGTTTGCATATTGAAATGGCAAGGGAAATCTCGCCGGGTAAACCATTCCAAAGTCGTGTTGGACGGCTAAAAAAAGAATCTCTATATTTCACGGTACATCCGAAATTGGGCTCAAGGGTGAACTGATGGGCATTCCTTGCGAGACGAGTATTACGGGAGAAATTTTAAGGGGAGGAATGCAGCTTGCTACTTCGAATAAACATTTTTTTATAAAAGAAACGATAAAATAAGGAAAGACATGAAACATTGCGTCGTTGTTCGAGAGGGGGTATTGTTTCAGCCGCAGTTCTATTTCCTATCAATCTTAACGCTCGATTTTGTAATCTATCAAGCAGGTGGAGCGATGTTTGCGAAGCACCTGCCCAGAGGTGGGAGTTATACTCGAGTTTAGGGCGTATAAACGCTTTATAGATTGTAGCCAGATCAGATGGGGAAAAATACTTCTTACACCGATACAGAAAACCTAGCAGCATTCTTAGCGATTTCAAATATATGGTCGTTCCAACATAGGTCTTCGTTGACACACATACCGAGTACTGAGAGCTTTTCGGTTTCTTCGATGTAAGTGCCATTCATGGACAATGGCATTGGGGGTATGTTTAGCTTTAACGACAGAAGACAGCATTGAGTTTTCGAAGCATTAAACTTCACACGATTCCTATTACCCCATTTAACAATGCTGTATAAATCGAAGTTTAATGAGCTTGACATACGGTACCGTTGCAAGTGTACGTCCAAAGGCGAAGGACGAGAAATGAGGAAAAGAGTCGGAGACAGAACTGAGCCCTGGGGCACACCAGCATTTATTTTGTGGGAATCAGACTTGAATCCGTACTATACAACTTGTATTGAACGGTCCAGAAGATAGCTTCTAATCCAACGAACAAGAGTATTATCGATCCCAAAAGCACGCATTTTCGATAAGAGAGCTTCATGCCAAACTCTATCAAATGCCCTGGAGATATCAAGAGCAATAATCTTACTTTCACCAAAGCGATGTAAACATTTGTTCCCCTGTTCGGTGAGATATTCTATCAGATTCCCGGTAGAACGGTTGCTGCGGAAGCCATACTGACGGTCATGGAGAAGCTTTCGATCTTCGAGATATTCCCTAAGCTGACGGTTAATCAGTGTTTCCATGACCTTAGAAAGAAGGGATGTCAGTGCTATGGGTCGGAAGGAGGAGGGGAAGGATGGGTCAACTTTCTTAGCGACAGGCTGGACAAATGCTGTTTTCCATCTTCTAGGAAAGATTCCAGGAGAGTAGGAGCGATGGAAAAGCTTACGCAGTGGCTTTGCCAGTGTGGAAGAACACCTCTTCAGAAGAATCGGGGTTATACCATCCGGGCCAGCGGGTTTGTGTATATCGAGATCTTTGAGAACTCTTGCTACGGTACGAATGCGGAACAAAATCTGTCCCATGGAAAAATTTACATTCTCAAGTACAGGAGGGGCAACGTTGCTATGCGGCAGCGTGGAGCTGGCAGCGAAATGGGCGGCGGGCAAGTTTGCCTTCTCTGAAGAGTAAACAATTGGTTTGTTTTTGTCGATGAGCGTTGGAACGGAAAATGTTGAGGAGTTTTTAATACTTTTTACAAATGACCAAACATTTTTACTGCCTTTGGGACACTGCAGAATTTTTTGCCGTAATTTTTGGTCATGCCAAAATTTCGTTCTTTCAATAACGGAGTTGCATGAGTTCCTTGCTTATTTGTGATTTTTCCGATTTTCCTCTGTAGGGTTGACGTTGTAGGATCGGAAACTAACTTCTTTGAACATGATAGCTTCTTTACAATCAGAATTAAACCAAGACTTTTCTTTAGGCTCGATGTTTTTTACTCTGTTAGGAAGTATCCCTAGAAGAATCAAATTTGTGATCATTTCAGCACTGGCATCAATGTCACTATCGAGGAAGCATAGTGACCAGTTAAAGTTTCGGAAAAAAATATTCAGGCCGTCCCAGTTGGCTTTTTCGTATTGCCAAACGGTCCTGGTGGGAAGTTTTTCTTTAACTGGATGGGTGGAGGATGAGAAATTAGCTGAAATGACACAATGGTCTGAAGTGCTAAATGGAAAAGTTACACTAATGTTATATATATCAGGGTGAGAAGTAAGAAACAAATCAAGAGTATGGGCGGCTTGTCCAGCAACATCCGGTATACGCATTGGCACATCGATCAGTTGGGTAAGGTGATGTAACCCGGCAAAGAGCTTGACATACCTTCCTTCTTGTCTGACCAGAATAGCGGAGCCAATTGGAATTGTATACATTGAAATCGCCCGCAATAACGATTTCAGTGCGAGGACAAAGGGAAACAATTTTCGAGATGGAATCAGACAGCGCATCATACTCGTTACAAGTCGAATTACTGTCGAGATTTAGACTCCTGTAAATAAAACAATAATGAATGACATGCTTGCGGACAGGGAATTTGAGAAATAAGAATTTAAAGTCCGTGTTTGAACATTGCCCATATTGGGGAAGGCTCTGGCAAGCAATATCATTCCTAACATAGACCACGAGATCATGATGGGAAAAGAGTAATGGCACCAAGCTATACCCATGTAGAGCAAATTCTGATAAATCAGTATTTACTCCAACCTGGGTTTCACTTAATGCCAAAATAACTGGCCTGTTTTGAACAGTGTAGACTTACACGTGAAAGAAATTCTTTCTTATACCACGAACATTAGAATACACGACACAAAAATTACTTACACACAAAACACAATTCTGACTAAGTCGAACCATGCAGTGAAAATCCAAATAAATTTTTGTAATAAACAAACTGTCTTAGGTGTTTTGCCCATAAGACAGCTTGCATACAAAAAATCAATTTAAATATTCAGCACAATAGGACAAACTCAGATGCCCTTATCCATTTACCGTAAGCATTAGATGAAGCCATCGTATGACTGGCTACAGTAGATAAGAAAAAGGCAGTTAAGCTAAGCACAAAGGTCTTGGGACAGATAAGAAGATACTTTGATTTGTTATGCAAGTGTGTATTATTTTTTATTTTATTTTTCTTACACAGCGCGAATCTTAACTTTTTTCCAACGACGCGAGTGGATATTGATATATTCTTTACAGCACACGCGAGGGGGTTTTGCCAATTTCTCAAACGAGTGTGTAATATTATTTTTTTTAAACACTCGCGATAACAATGCGCAATAATTTTTTTTCTTTGACTTTTGTTTCAATTATTTGTGCGCGCACCTCGACCCGACGTCCGGCCTCCATGAGCTTAAGATCAACATCATTAATCTTAAAAGGAGCTTAAGGCTACTATATAGTTACTATAAGACTACCGATCCACTCATCATACAGTCGTATTTATATCCTTCCTTATCTTTCTACAAGGAGACCAAAGCATACAATAATCTTGCTTGATAATGAAGAAGAGATAATATTATCTATGCAAAATTGTATACAAACAATATTATCTCTGTTACATAAATGGTGTAGCGTTGTGTGCAAGACTGTACTAGAGACTAAAGATATCATAGAATGCAAATAATGTTATCTCTTTTCTCAATATATAATGCTAAGGATGCTTAACTCGCTCCAAGCGGCTCGTGCGTTTAAGATTTGTTCCCGTCCCATGATAGTACTTTAGGCCAATACCTATGTATGTATTTCTAGATATCGGACTTCTTCTGAATCAAGTCGCTGAGCTGGGGACTTTCTCTGAAATCCTATCCGAAAGTAGGATCTCTCCGAAAGTTATTGTTGCTGTTGTATTAATATTTTGTTGGTTTAAATAAAATTACAAAACAATGTTGTTTACATTCTTTTTATAAAAAAAAGATTTTTAATTAATTTAATGAATATAATACATAGAGGACATTTCAATAAACTTAATATTGTTCCTTTGGTCGTCTAACCACCAGCGGACATCGGTAGGAAGTAAAGAATATATCTGGTTATAGTTTTTGTTACAATTTTAAGTCTTCAGTTAGCAAAAACTAAAAATTAACTTACCTTCGATTCTGGTGAACCATGTTTGCAATGACACTGGAACAGATAGACGCTTTACATGTTTCAACAACCCATTTATATATTAGACCAAGAGCTAGCGATCGATTTACTCACCTCATGTTGGGAAGCCTACAACTTTGGTCATAGAAACATAGAGGCCCGACAGTTATAAAAATGCCCGTCTTACACTCCGGTACCCTCCATGAGGCCTTAAGTTCAAAGCATGAAGTTGTAAAAAAAAAGTGTCCATTCACCTCATTTCAGCAGGCCTCATCTTTTAGTATATCGTTCATTGATTCAATATATACACGAAAATAACTATATGAACATTGTAGCCCTCGATGACATACTGTAAGACGCTCGTCTATATGTAAAAAATTACCCCAATCACCTCATTTCAGCAAGGCTGATATTTACACATAATTAAGATGACATACAAACAAACACACATTGGAAGTGTAAGACATTTATTCGGTCAATAACCCCCCGTAAGACGCTGAAAATTAAGTTAAGATAGAAACAATAACATTAATTTTATATTTTTATTTTTTTATTAATGTTTTGAAGTACATAAATATTTAAATGAATTTCTTAAGAAAAAAGGTTTTTTTTTTAATTAATTTTTTTATTATTCATTTACTTATAACTAACTTAATGCTAGACAAAAAAAATCTTAAAAAACTAGCTCACAGATTAACTTAATTAACTTACTGACCCAATGCGGGCGCTCTAAATTACTCGCTATCTTAATTAATTACCTTTCGGTCTCAGAATAACTAAAATTAATATTTATACTTAAATACTAATGGGTTTTATTTTTCCCCAGAAAAAATTAAAACTAGGCATCTGTACACTTTTTGTTTGTTTGTAGCAGCCGATAACAATATGGAGGAAGAAATACGCGGGCGGCTGCTGAAATCCAAAAAAACCTACTAGAGTCTGTCAAGGCTCTTTAAATCCAGAAACCTTACCATAAAAACAAAACTGCTGCTGTACAAGACTATGGTCTTACCAGTACTCACATACGGATCCGAGACTTGGGTGCTTACAAAAAGGCACACTGATCTCTTATCCGCGTTCGAGAGAAAAGTCTTACGGAGAATTGTTGGCCCCGTGTGTGAGGAAGGACGATTCCGGAGAAGATACAATCATGAATTGTATGAAATCTATCTCGAAGCAGATGTTGTTGAAAAAATAAAGCTCGGTAGACTCCGGTGGGCTGGACACCTAGCTCGCATGAGCGAAGAGGAACCAACTCGGAAAGTCATTTGAGGTACTTTTTATGGTAGAAGACAACGTGGCAGACCTTGTTTACGTTGGAAGGATGGCGTAGACCAGGACGCCCGAAGCCTTGGGTTGCGCAATTGGATGGCGTCGGCCAGCAATCGGGATGTATGGAAGAATTTGTTGAAGGAGGCCCGGACCGGATCCCGGTTGTTGCGCCGATGATTATGATGATGTGATAATGCATCAGCTACAAGATTAAGGTTTCCTGGTTTATAAACTAATTTTGTTCCAAAGTCTTCTATAATTCCCTTCCAACGTTTCAGCTTTGTGTTGGGATTCTTTTCTGATACAGAATATATAAGGCTCTGGTGATCGGTATATATGGTTAAGTTTGTTATACCATATATGTAGTTTCTGAGTTTTTGTAAGAACCATATGATCGCTAATAGCTCTTTCTCGTTTGTGCTATAGTTCTCTTCTGTCTTACTCAGTGTTCTTGAAAAGAAGTGTATAGGTTGCTTATTCTGACTTCTGACTTAGTAGGGCTCCAATAGCTGTGTTGGATGCATCAGTAGTAAGTTCGAATGGTTTACTATATTCCGGTTGAAAAAGTTCCACTTGTTCTTTCAAATAATTTTTTTAAATTCTAACCGCTTCTAATGCTGAGTCATTCAGATTTAACTTAATATTTGTACTTTGTTTTTTATTTGCATTACCGTTATCTCCTCATAAATATAATGTCTGGGGCTTGGCTATACATCCGTATCCTTTTATAAACTTACGATAGTAACCTGTAAGACCTAAAAACCCTCTCAAATCCTTTACCGTTTGTGGAGCTGGAAAATTTTCTATAGCTGCTATTTTCTCTGGGTTCGTATTGATTCTACCATGTCTGATTATGTGACCTAAGTGTTGTACTTCTTCTTGAAAAAACTTACTTTTCTCATCAGATATTTTTAATGTGGCTTTATTGAGTACGTCGAATACTGGATTTATGTGCTGTATATGTTCAATGTAAGCGTGTACAAATTTACCTACAAAGTCTCTCAAAATGTCGTCCACGCTACTCTGAAATATGCTTGGTGCATATGGCTCTGTTATAAGGCCTATGGCTTTTTTCTATTATATCGTCATGTAAGAGTTTCTGTTTTTCTTTGTTAACGAATTCGTTATCTGCTATGGGATATGGATATTGTTTAACATAAACCGGATTATCATTGGTCGTCCTAATGCTTGCTTCTATAGTATCTGTAAAAGGTAACGGTTATGTGCTGTTATTAGTCTTCATCATTCTATATATGTCTGCTTTATAAATATTATTTTCCCCAATTATGTAATTAATTTTCTGAATAGATTCGACACTGCTTATGGTGGTTAGAGTCATATTTGTTTCCAAGTTTAAAAATTTAAGTCCTTCATATCCCAATATTATATCAAAAGACTGAATATCCTCTAATTCAAAAAATGTTATATTTTTCTTTAGTATGTTAACTACTTTCTTAGTATCTACCATGGAATAACCATGCACTGTTTTCATTTTTATAGGTTTAATTTTAAATTTTTCGCTAGAATCGCATTTTCTACGCATTTAATTATGGGTTGCTCCGGTATCAATAAAAAAATTATAAATTTTCTTAGAAATAGTACTTGTTAAATTTAAGCAGGGCAACCCGTCTATTAGCTTAAATGATCTATTCTTATGTTATTATTTACCATACATTCGGCTTCATCTGCTTCTGCATATGTACTGCTGACATCGTTTCTTCGTTGTTGTCGGGAGTTATTTATTCTCTGCTGCTTGAAGTTCTGCTGATAAGATTGTTGCGGTCTGTTGTGTGTGTTGAAACCTCCGCTGTGTTCACGTTTCACTGGTGGACAATGTATATAGGGTTTGTACTGATTCCAATTTTGTCGCTGTGCATGTACAATTTGTCTCCAGTTTACCTCCATCGGCTTGATTGTGTTGCTGCATATTATCGTACTGCTTCTGGGGTTGATAATTCGTTGTTCAAGGGTGAACTGATGGGCATTCCTTGCGAGACGAGTATTACGGGAGAAACTTTTAAGGGGAGAAATGCAGCTGGCTACTTCGAATGAACATTTTTTTATAAAAGAAACGATAAAATAAGGAAAGACATGAAACATTGCGTCGTTGTTCGAGAGGGGGTATTGTTGCAGCCGCAGTTCTATTTCCTATCAATCTTAACGCTCGATTTTGTAATCTATCAAGCAGGTGGAGCGATGTTTGCGAAGCACCTGCCCAGAGGTGGGAGTTATACTCGAGTTTAGGGCGTATAAACGCTTTATAGATTGTAGCCAGATCAGATGGGGAAAAATACTTCTTACACCGATACAGAAAACCTAAGCACCTAGCAGCATTCTTAGCGATTTCAAATACATGGTCGTTCCAACGGAGGTCTTCGTTGACACACATACCGAGTACTGAGAGCTTTTCGGTTTCTTCGATGTAAGTGCCATTCATGGACAACGGCATTGGGGGTATGTTTAGCTTTAACGACAGAAGACAGCATTGAGTTTTCGAAGCATTAAACTTCACACGATTCCTATTACCCCATTTAACAATGCTGTATAAATCGAAGTTTAATGAGCTTGACATACGGTACCGTTGCAATTGTACGTCCAAAGGCGAAGGACGAGAAATGAGGAAAAGAGTCGGAGACAGAACTGAGCCCTGGGGCACACCAGCATATATTTTGTGGGAATCAGACTTGAATCCGTCCTATACAACTTGTATTGAACGGTTCAGAAGATAGCTTCTAATCTAACGAACAAGAGTATTATCGATCCCAAAAGCACGCATTTTCGATAAGAGAGCTTCATGCCAAACTCTATCAAATGCCCTGGAGATATCAAGAGCAATAATCTTACTTTCACCAAAGCGATGTAAACATTTCTTCCCCTGTTCGGTGAGATATGCTATCAGATTCCCGGTAGAACGGTTGCTGCGGAAGCCATACTGACGGTCATGGAGAAGCTTTCGATCTTCGAGATATTCCCTAAGCTGACGGTTAGTCAGTGTTTCCATGACCTTAGAAAGAAGGGATGTCAGTGCTAAGGGTCGAAAGGAGGAGGGGGAGGATGGGTCAACTTTCTTAGCGACAGGCTGGACAAATGCTGTTTTCCATCTTCTAGGAAAGATTCCAGAAGAGTAGGAGCGATGGAAAAGCTTACGCAGTGGCTTTGCCAGTGTGGAAGAACAACTCTTCAGAAGAATCGGGGTTATACCATCCGGGCCAGCGGGTTTGTGTATATCGAGATCTTTGAGAACTCTTGCTACGGTACGAATGCGGAACAAAATCTGTCCCATGGAAAAATTTACATTCTCAAGTACAGGAGGGGCAACGTTGCTATGCGGCAGCGTGGAGCTGGCAGCGAAATGGGCGGCGGGCAAGTTTGCCTTCTCTGAAGAGTAAACAATTGGTTTGTTTTTGTCGATGAGCGTTGGAACGGAAAATGTTGAGGAGTTTTTAATACTTTTTACAAATGACCAAAAATTTTTACTGCCTTTGGGACACTGCAGAATTTTTTGCCGTAATTTTTGGTCATGCCAAAATTTCGTTCTTTCAATAACGGAGTTGCATGAGTTCCTTGCTTATTTGTGATTTTTCCGATTTTCCTCTGTAGGGTTGGCGTTGTAGGATCGGAAACTAACTTCTTTGAACATGATAGCTTCTTTACAATCAGAATTAAACCAAGACTTTTCTTTAGGCTTGATGCTTTTTACTCTGTTAGGAAGTATCCCTAGAAGAATCACATTTGTGATCATTTCAGCACTGGCATCAGTGTCACTATCGAGGAAGCATAGTGACCAGTTAAAGTTTCGGAAAAAAATATTCAGGCCGTCCCAGTTGGCTTTTTCGTATTGCCAAACGGTCCTGGTGGGAAGTTTTTCTTTAACTAGATGGGTGGAGGATGAGAAATTAGCTGAAATGACACAATGGTCTGAAGTGCCAAATGGAGAAGTTATATTAATGGTATATTTATCAGGGTAAGAAGTAAGAAACAAGTCAAGAGTATGGGCGGCTTGTCCAGCAACATCCGGTATACGCATTGGCACATCGATCAGTTGGGTAAGGTGATGTAACCCGGCAAAGAGCTCGACATACCTTCCTTCTTGTCTGACCAGAATAGCGGAGTCAATTGGAATTGTGTACATTGAAATCGCCCGCAATAACGATTTCAGTGCGAGGACAAAGGGAAACAATTTTCGAGATGGAATCAGACAGCGCATCATACTTGTTACAAGTCGAATTACTGTCGAGATTTAGACTCCTGTAAATAAAACAATAATGAATGACATGCTTGCGGACAGTGAATTTGAGAAATAAGAAGTTAAAGTCCGTGTTGGAACATTGCCCATATTGGGGAAGGCTCTGGCAAGCAATATCATTCCTAACATAGACCACGAGACCATGATGAGAAAAGAGTAATGGCCACCAAGCTATACCCATGTACAGCAAATTCTGATAAATCAGTATTTACTCCAACCTGGGTTTCACTTAATGCCAAAATAACTGGCCTGTTTTGAATAGTGTAGACTAACACGTGAAAGAAATTCCTTCTTATACCACGAACATTAGAATACACGACACAAAAATCACTTACCATTTAAAAATACTTACACACAAAACACAATTCTGACTAAGTCGAACCATGCAGTGAAAATCCAAATAAATTTTTGTAATAAACAAACTGTCTTAGGTGTTTTGCCCATAAGACAGCTTGCATACAAAAAATCAATTTAAATATTCAGCACAACAGGACAAACTCAGATGCCCTTATCCATTTACCGTAAGCATTAGATGGTCATACGATGCCTACAGTAGATAAGAAAGAGGCAGTTAAGCTAAGCACAAAGGTCTTGGGACAGATAAGAAGATACTTTGATTTGTTATACAAGTGTGTATTATCTTTTATTTTATTTTTCTTACACAGCGCGAATCTTAACTTTTTTCCAACGACGCGAGTGGATATTGATATATTCTTTACAGCACACGCGAGGGGGTTTTGCCAATTTCTCAAACGAGTGTGTAATATTATTTTTTTTAAACACTCGCGATAACAATGCGCAATAATTTTTTTTCTTTGACTTTTGTTTCAATTATTTGTGCGCGCACCTCGACCCGACGTCCGGCCTCCATGAGCATAAGATCCACATCATTAATCTTAAAAGGAGCTTAAGGCTACTATATAGTTACTATAAGACTACCGATCCACTCATCATACAGTCATATTTATATCCTTCCTTATCTTTCTAAAAGGAGACCAAAGCATACAATAATCTTGCTTGATAATGAAGAAGAGATAATATTATCTATGCAAAATTGTATACAAACAATATTATCTCTGTTACATAAATGGTGTAGCGTTGTGTACAAGACTGTACTAGAGACTAAAAATATCACTGAATGCAAATAATGTTATCTCTTTTCTCAATATATAATGCTTCAATCGCTCCAAGCGGCTCGTGCGTTTAAGATTTGTACCCGTCCCATGATAGTACTTTAGGCAGTCTATATACAATGGAAAAATTATGGGAAAACCTTTTCCAATACCTATGTATGTATTTCTAGATATCGGACTTCTTCTGAATCAAGTAGCTGAGCTGGGGACTTTCTCTGAAATCCTATCCGAAAGTAGGATCTCTCCGAAAGTTATTGTTGCTGTTGTATTAATATTTTGTTGGTTTAAATAAAATTACAAAATGTTTACATTCTTTTTATAAAAAAAAGATTTTTAATTAATTTAATGAATACGACACATAGAGGACATTTCAATAAACTTAATATTGTTCCTTTGGTCTTCTAACCACCAGCGGACATCGGTAGGAAGTAAAGAATATATCTGGTTATAGTTTTTGTTACAATTTTAAGTCTTCAGTTAGCAAAAACTATAAACTAACTTACCTTCGATTCTGGTGAACCATGTTTGCAATGACACTGGAGCAGGTAGACGCTTTACATGTTTCAACACCCCATTTATATATTAGACCAAGAGCTAGCGATCGATTTACTCACCTCATTTTGGCAAGCCTACAACTTTGGTCATAGAAACATTGAGGCCCGACAATTAAAAAAATGCCCGTCTTACTGAAAAATTAAGTTAAGATAGGAACAATAACATTAATTTTATATTTTTATATTTTTATTAATGTTTTGAAGTACATAAATATTTAAATATTTTTTTTAATTCATTTTTTTATTATTCATTTACTTATAACTAACTTAATGCTAGACAAAAAAATCTTAAAAAACTAGCTCACAGATTAACTAAATTAATTTACTGACCCAATGCGGGCGCTCTAAATTACTCGCTATCTTAATTAATTACCTTTCGGTCTCAGAATAACTAAAATTAATATTTAGACTTAAATACTAATGGGTTTTATTTTTCCCCAGAAAAAAATTAAAACTAGGCATCTGTACACTTTTTGTTTTCCTTAAAAACTATATTAATCTACTTATAATAAACTTAAGCTAAATTTAAAATAAACTAAAGCTACTTAAACCTAGAACAGCTACAGCAGCAGTTTTTTATTTCAATTTTGTAATTTTTTTATGTTTTTTTTTGTATGTTTTTCTTTTTTTTTCTTTTTTTTCTTTTTTGTTGGTGCCACCGTAACTGCGTTTCCCTACCTAATTAAGTCTACTCTACAACTTTGTAAGCCAACCATAGGCAATAAAAGTCGACTGCAATCATTGGTTGTTTAGCCACCAAAACTGGTGCAACTGATCAAAATATTCCCTCCGGTCCCTATCGGCCACAGCCCTACTGAACCGAAGGCCCTCTGCCTCGCTCCCTGCGACAATGTCCCGGTCATAAAGGAGCCGCCTATCCACAGTTTTACGGCCGACGTGGTAGATCAGCGGAATCGCCAAACCATACTGTATCAGCCTCGACTGTCTAAATAAAGGAAAGCTTCGGGTGGGATAAAACCGCTCGAACGTGTGCTCTCAAAATACTCTTCTTGGGGGTAGTAAACCCCGAAGATTTGTCCATTAGTCGAGGTCATTGCTCTTGCAATGTGACCTCGAATGAGCTTATTTAAAAAGTTTTCTATCCTGTTTATATTGGCCCCGTTGTATAGGACTTCGTTAGGATAGTAGTGTTTTTACTCCGACTCGGGTGTTCTGTGAAGTCTAAGACAGGTACGAAGACACTGTCTCTCAAACACCCGAATCTTTTCCATTAGAGATAGTGCAACGTTGAACCACATAGGGCATCCATAGACAATCATGGGCCTAATTAGGGCCAAGTAGCACATCACTTTTACCCTGCCGTCAAGGCGGCTGCTATAAATAACCGTCTTGTCAGGGCAAAAGCTGTCGTAAGGCATGTATAGCTGTGGTTTACTTATGTCCCATCTGGTTAGCTTCAGATAAAGTCCCTCTAACCATACGATGTCGAAAGCCTTCTCCAAATCAACCAGACAGGTACCCGTGCATTGATTTTTACATTGGGTTTTGTTTGTTGCTGCTAAATACTGTTGCACCTCGAACCTGATTATCTTTGTCTGGGTGAACATCAAATATTTTACCCATCTTCCATGTTGTTGGTGGTAAATGATCTTCCTTAATAAGAACAATGTCACAAATTTTAATATTTTCTTCCTTTTGTTTCCATTTTTTGCCGTTGTTGAAGTTGTACCAGATATTCAGAGGACCAAGTTTTCCAAAAGTCTTGAGTAATTTTTTGCAAAAATTGCCAGCGAGAACGAAATATTTTGTCTCATCTATATTTGGCTCATGAACAGCGTTCAAAGCACTTCCAACCAAAAAGTGGCCAGGAGTTAGTATACTGGTGTCATCAACATCATTTTCAACTGCTGTTAGCGGTCGAGAGTTTAAACAGGCTTCTATTTGTGTCAAAAGGGTGGTAAGTTCTTCAAATGTAAGCGTTGTGTCTCCAATCACTCGCTTGGGGTAATATATCATTGATTTAACACCGGCCTCCCATATTCCATCAAAGTGAGGCGCGGCAGGAGGTATAAAGTGCCACTGGATTCCATCCATTGCAAATTTTGATGCTGCTTCTTCTTCGGATAGCTTAATTGTGGCTTTCATCTGATGCTGAATTTCTTTGTTGGCTCCGACAAACGTAGTACCATTGTCACTATACAAATGTGAACAGATTCCTCTTCTTGATGTGAAGCGTTTTAAAGCTGCGAGGAACGCTGCTAAGACATGCTACTTTTTCGGGGAACACCCTTTCTTGAATAGCTCGGATGATGCCATTGCGAGAATCTTGTATCTCCTTGACAGTTATATGGCTCGTTTCTTTGTTGATGTTATCGGTTTTGGGGTTAGTTACCAATTTTCTGTGCTCTTCTGTAATCTTGCAATTATAAACGAATCTCCTGCAGTAGGCAGCTACTCTTATTAGTTTATTATAACAAGAAAATCTTTCGACTACGTTGTTGATTGCGTGAACCTCTATTGTCATAACTTTTTTTGCTTCCGGAATATCGGGCTCTGATATAGCTGCAACTTCTTGTTGTGGCCAGTAAAGGGCGTCTTCTTGAAGCCATCTTGGCCCACTCCACCACAGTTTGTTGTTCTTCATATTTTCTGGTAAGCAGCCTCTAGAAGCACAGTCAGCTGGATTATCGGCTGATCTTACATGCCTCCAACTTGTTGGCCTTGTTGCTTCTTGGATTTCTGACACTCGGTTAGCGACGAATGTCTTCCAAGTCGATGGACATTTCTTTATCCAAGCTAATGTAATTGTTGAGTCCATCCAGGCAAATATTTCTGCAATTTGGGAGCCAAAAGTTCTTACTATGTCTGTAAGCAACTTCGATAAGAGATGAGCTCCACATAGCTCTATTTTCGGGAGAGGAATTTTTTTCCTAATTGGTGCTACCTTTGTTTTTGCAGTTAACACAGTTGTAGCGAAAAAACCATTTGGCATAAGCACTCTACAGTAAACTACTGCTGCGTATGCTGCTTCAGAAGCATCGCAAAATCCATTAAGCTCAATTTTCTGATCCTTTGTGGTTTCTAACCAAATGCGAATGTCTTCGACTGCCGTAAGGTTTTTCTTTAATTTGTTCCAATGGTTTTGTAATTCCAATGGAAGTTGTTCATCCCAGCCGACTTCAGATTTCCAGATAAGTTGCATTAAAATCTTTGCTCCCACTGTCACTGGAGCCAACCAACCAAGGGGATCATAAAGTTTGGCTATTTCGGACATAGGCTTTCGTTTGGTAAGTGTTTCCGTGGAAAGGTTTGTGTCGAGGTTCACTTTGAATTGGAAAGTGTCACTTAGGGGATTCCATTGTATGCCCAAAGTTTTGATAGTTTCGTCTTTCATTACGTCTTTTTTCTGTTGATTACGTAACTCTATCGGTATATGTTGAAGTAGTCTGTTGTCATTTGCAGCCCATTTGTGCAGTTGAAAACCTGCTCCTCTTAGCATCTCGTCAAGTTATTTCTGAACTCTTCTGCACTCTGATATAGTGTCTCTTCCGGACATGACATCGTCAACGTAAAAATCATGTTTGACTATTTTTGAGGCTACTGGGTAGATGGATTTCAATGGTTAAATGGGATTTTTACTACATAGCTCCCATCTTCTTTTCGGTAGTGTGTATCCTTGTAGAATTTTTCACACCTTTTATCAATTTTCTTCAGGTACCTTGGTTGGGCTACTTCTTCTAATTCCCAGAATTTCTCCAGCTGCTTCTCAATTGATGTTTGTGCCACAAATCCTGTCACTCTGTAATTTGAATCCACTTCTGATGATGTTCGTCCTGATATCAGCCAGCCCAATTGTGATCTCTGGGCTATCAGTGAATTTCTAGCATCTCTCTTTATGCCATCAAGAATGATTTCACCAAATGCATCGGCTCCAATAATCATGTCAATGGGTCCAGGCACATTGAATGACGGATCAGCAAGCTCTAGTTTATCGAAACTTCCAATTTCAATGTTTTTGATTGTTTTGGAATGTAGTTGTCTTGTAAGTTTGGGTAGCACAAGAGCCTCTATTTGGAGTTTGAACTTTGACGTAAAGCGTGGAGATTTTGTAATGTCAACCTTGTTCCTGGCGGTCCAGTGTTTGTTGCGCCTAATCCACAAACTTCAACACACACGTTTTTTCTTTTTAGTCTTAATGTTTGTGCAACAGACTCAATAACTAATGACGCTTGTGAGCCAGGATCAATTAGTGCTCGTATGGTTATACCTTGACCAAGACTTTCTTCATTGTTAACATTCAATACCGCGGTTGCGATAAGGACGCTTTGATTCTGCTCACCGTCGTTTACTTGTTTCGTCGTTTTTGATGAATTCTCTAGTTCTGCTGATTTTTTCGTTTGCGGAAATCTTTCTCTCCATTCCATGTGTAGAAGCGAATGATGTTTTTTGTTGCAGTGTTGGCAATTTCTTTTGCTGTAACATTGAAATTTCTTTCAATTTCATTTTTTCAAATGAATTTCTTTCAATGTAGATTTTAAAAATGTTGGACATGTATAGACTGCGTGATCACCCTTACATATGTGGCATTGAAGCACTTTAGAGTCGATTTGGATGTTCCGAACTTCATGTCTTGGTTCATCAATATATCTTTGAGCTTTTTTTGCGGGAGCGAGTACTTCCAAAGCCTGGTAACGCCTTTCCAAGAAGTCCAAGAGTGTCTTAAGAGCTGGCATTTTATTTGGTTCTATAAGACCTTGCTCGAATAAATTTCTCGATTCTGTATCAAGAGTTTTTGTAGTAAGGTGTACTATTATTGGACTCCATGATGAGGTATCGAAGCCCATGTTTTTTAGAGCAGCCAACCCTTCTTTAATCGCATCTAAAGTATTTTTATTGTATTGGTGAATGGAGTGTTTCCTTGTTGTCCACTTTTTAACATTTTGTCTATATGCATTGACACTATTTTCCTTTCATTGTTGTACCTGGACTTCAGTATCTCCCAAGCACTGTTGTAATTTTCACTGGAAAAAGTGAAGTGTTGAATCAAATGTAGAGGTTCCCCCTCCAAATGGGTTTTTAAATACTCCATTCTTTCAGTCGTACTTAGACTGCTCTTATCGTGGATGATGGTGGAAAATAAGTCACAAAACGACTTCCATTTAAATGTAGGAATTTTAAGCTGTGGAAGTCTCGAATCGTATCTCCCATCTTGTTGTCTTCTCTGGGTATCTTCTTGGTTTGTAGCCATTTGGTGAAGGAATCTATTTATGTCCTGTTTAATTCCTTTGTAGTGATTTTTGGTTACATATTCAACCTTTAAATCTTCTTCATCTGTATTTGAAATATAATCTTCGTGGAGCTCAGTAAGGTTCCGTAGTTGTTCCAGCAGCATTTGTTTTTGATATTCGTAGATTGCCTTTGAATAATTTTCAGAGGTCTCTTCAAACTCTTCAATTGTGTCTACAACTGCGCTTATTTTAAGTTGCAGTTTTCTAAGCCTTTGGTTTTGAACCGTTCTCAGGCTTTCATGATTTTCTTCTTTGTCAAAAGTGGTTTCTTTTAAAGATACTTCCTTAGAATTCTTTTCTGTACCAGAAACTTTTGATACAGGTTTTTCTTTTTCTGCATCTACATTCTGTGCAGTTAGCTTCTCATATCCAGATATTGTTCGGACAAAGCTTTCCAACACCTTCTTGTGTTCTTTATACAAGTTCTTTACCTTTTGAAAGGTATTCCTTTGCATGTAAGGCGCGTCTTGTTTAACATGAGGAGTTATTTTTATATGGTTTTGTTCAAACTCTTCCCAGAGTGTTTGCAAGCGTTGAATCCTTTCATCTATGTATTTTTGCGTTTTTCTTGACGCACTGACTTTTCCAAAGTTGCGGATTTGGACTTCCAGCTCCTCCACTAGTGTTCTCTGCCTAGCGACGATGATGAAAACTCCAGTTTTTTCCATTATTTTCCTTTCGTTGTTCTTAGTTTTGTATTATTTTCACAAATTCTTAGTTAAGATATCAGTGTTAATTGCCCTGATAACGCTTTTGTACTTTTATTTTCTTCGTATTTTTTTTTCTATTAATGTTTGTAGCCCTGGTAACGCTTTTGCCCTTTTATTTTCTTAGTAATTTTTTTTCTACCAATGTTTGTAGCCCTGATAACGCTATATTCTTCACTGTGTTCTTTCCTTTCGAAGGACCAATGATTTAGTGGCTAATTCAATTTAAAGACCCCTTACCACTGGTGAGGGGAAGTCTAAGTAAAAGAAGTAGTTATGGCTCGTCGTTGTAATATCAAGTGCAGTTTTATTATAATAAATAGATTCTTTTATTCATAATTATTGCTTACGTGTAACTTAAATAATATTTACATAAAATAGTTTGAATATACATTCATATGGGTTCATATTCGCGCTCGTGCGTCGTGCACTTAAACTCGTTGTTTTGCTGATGGTGCAGTTTTTCTTTTTGTTCTGCTTTGATTATGTTATTCTGAATATCTGAAAGTTGTTGGGCTGCGATTCAGAATTTAATTATTTGTTTTTGTCACAACAGATTATGTATTATGGTTCCTCTTGGGTCCGTAAGCAAATACTCTTATCATCTTGTGACTTTCCTTGGTGTCGGATGTAAATGTACTTATCTTTGTTTAAAGATGACCTCATCCAGTTTTGGGTGTTGTGTTGTGTGTTATTCTAGCGAGAATACTCCTCTTTGGGAAGGTTGTTGTAGTGGGATCATAACCTATATATATTGGAATAATATATACATATTTATGTTTAAAAATTCAACACAAAATACTTATCTTTCTGTAATAATGTTGTCTCTTTTCTCCTTTTCTTCTGATTTCTTCCTGATTTGAGTTTAAAAAATCCTTGATCCAAAATTTAATATTACAAAGATGTCTCCTCCTCTATTTTTTTCCCAAAATTCCTCGATTTTTTTTGATTTTTCTTCTCGCTTCTAAGGCAAGAGTGCCCTACAAGCTAATTTTCAACTATACCACCTTTCTCCCTCGTCCATTTCAGTCATTCACTCATACATACAATACAAACATTCGTTTTCGATATCATCAACACGGCATTCTGGCTTCCTGGAAGCTTGACGCTAACCAAGAGAGCCACCGTTGTGAGATCTAACGAAACTTTACTCTCGCACACAAACACAATTTCCACAAGTTGTTGGCTGTGCTTCCAAAACTTGCCGAAACATAATGGATAAGTACAGAAACCGAACCCTTCCCAACTTTCTATTTTTGAGAAATATTGAAAAAGCAATAAAATCGAGAAGTCTCAACTAGGCTTTTTCCCACTACTCTACTGCTATCCTGCGGGATTCGAAGCGTGAATTAATTTACCAAAACTATTTTCGGAGATATGGAGAGGAGCGTTACTTTTAAATCATTTTCAACTTTTATAAAACAAAATCTTACACGCGTTGAAAACAGTACAGTAATTAATTTACGTCATTTTAAACTAATTTTAAAATTACGTTACATTAAATTTAAATTTGATTGAGTGATGTAGGTAGCAGTCCACCTGACTCGTTTTTCTTAAGGCTTTCTTCTCGCTGCAGAAACGTCATGCTGGAACTCGAAAACCTGCGTTTGTTGCTTTTGCAAAATAATGGCTAGGTACACCAGTGGTTAATGAGACCATGGTTGCCCTTAACTTCGCCAATATTTTGCAGCTGCAACAAAAAAGGAAATGGGAAAAATACGACCAAAGGTTAGTTTTTAATTATGTGGTGCGGTACTTCTATCAAAATTGTACAAATAATACATGACTGCAATTGAAAGTCAGTCGCTTGAAATGAAACCATATTTTTGAACTAATTCTAAAATAGTTATTGCTTGGATTCATGCATTATCAATACTTTGGAAAACATTTGTTGTCAACAGGGTGACAGAGATACAACACTTGACAAATATTTTAAATTAGCATCATGTACGCTCTGAAGATAACCCAGCTGACTGTGCTTCACGTGGTGCCCAAAATTGTAGACAACGAATTGCCAAAAATGGCGCAGAAGAAGTACCATATGTAATGGTGTTGAGCTGATAGGTATGTATTGGCGTGTGTGCATTTTCTCCCCGTAAGATAAACTGCAGTCTCCTATGCGATGGATGTACTAAAATTTGTCGATACATTTTAACAATTTTGCCAGTTAAAGCGTATCGATAGCATCTAAAGCGAAGTAGATTTATTAGAAGTTCAAGTAGAATTCTACCAAACTGGAAGCCTCCTGACAAATCTTTTACAAGTGATAAGGTTGTTGCTAAAACAACTTGACTTGTGGGACCACGATCTTTCTCCAATGCAGAATGTACTGCAGCTGGCGTACTTGGACCGGATGTACCTTGCGAAACCTCAACAATCGAAGAACTGTGTGTAGTTTGAGGCCTATGCAAGTGACTATGATATCGTTGTTGCAAATTTTACACCTATATAGCGAAGAACATTTCGACAGATTGTGACCCTTTCCCAGAAAATTCAAACAAAGACCATATTTCTTTACTTTCAAGAATCGATCCATGACAGAGAGCTCCATAAAACCTTTACAGCTTGTGATTGATGGTTATTGTCGTGACGATGGTTAGAAAACGTGGGTTTTTGTTTGGTAAATGGTTTGTGATACGATCCTATCGAAAGCAACAAACTAAGTAATGCAGAAATATTGTCCACTAAACTCCTTAATGCAGCAGCAGATGCTTTGGGGACCTTGGGTAATTCAATTAATTTGGAGATATTTTCAAAAAATATAAGACAGTCATTATCGTAGCGCTCTTTTAGACTTTTAAGCGCCTTTGCATAATTGGCTTCCGTGACTTGATAAGCCTTGACTGTACCTAACGCCCGATCAGACAAACACGATAGCAAATAATTGAGTTTCTCTATTTTGGGTAAACTTGAATCATTTTCAACAAGATTGTTGAATGAATTTATAAAATGTTTGTAGTCCGAGTATTTTCCAGTGACTAGTTGTATGTGGTAAACTCAAAGTCATATCTGCAACACTACAAATGCTACCAGTCCCCAAAAGCGACATTATTTTTGTTTTAGCAATGATGTTTAAATATTCAATTTCACCTCGGCAAGTATCATTGGGGGATAAAGCTTCAATCTGGTTTTGGTAAACTAAAATTTGTTTAAAATAGGACTCCAAAATTCCTGGGCAACATTCCAGTTCAGTTGACGATAAAACATTAGAAGTTGACTCGAATATATTTTTTTCTCCGAGTAAGACTTCCTTTGGTAGAAGCCCGTTGTTGCTTCAAATCATCGACAGTTGGTTTAGTTGAAATATTTACTATATATATTACGTATATATAATATACGAGTATGTATTTATAATGCAGAAACTCGACGAAAAATTACCACCAGCTACAATCGAGATCGAATTGTTTTATTTAAAAGTTTGTTTTAATTATATCTTATTAATTATGATAGCATTTGGCAACCCTGTTCCAATGCAATATTTCTTTTTAAGAAAGTTAGTCCTAAATGTCAATGTATAGAAGAAATTTAATTTATTATAACAATTATCTATAGAGCGAAGCAGGCGCGTGGTGGAGACAAATTTGCTACCGGGATTTCAAATAAAAAACGCCCCTTCTCCTTTTTATAAAAAAAAAATCCATTTTAAAAACAATTATGCCAAAACTATTTCAAAAACTAATTTTGTTGGCAAATATACATAATTTCACATATTTTTTTAATAGAAATCCATATTATATTACTGCAAAAGCCTACGGTATTCGGAACTACTTTCACATAGTTTTTCTATAATGGTACATTCATTGATTTTTTGAAGGATGTCATTTTCGCAAGCCATTAACATATACGCCTCCAAATTTTCATTGCCCATGGTTGATCTTAATCTATTTTTTATAAGTTTTAATTTGGAAAAACTCCATTCACACTTTATTTGCTTCATTGGTAGGGTGAGCAAATATTTATAAATTTTGAATAAATTTTTATATTCCAAAGAAAACATTCTATAATCAACTATTAATTTATAAACACAGCCAACACAAAAATTGCAAGCTTCAATGTGTTTGTTGTCAGTAGGGGCTGATTCACCAACTCTGCTAAATAAATCTTTTTCGTCGAACAATTGATCCCAATCACAACTTCCAACAACTTTAGCGTCCACAGAATAAAAGTTCATCACGTCTTCTTCTTTTGTATTGGTGCATTCACATTTTTTTGTCCAAAGCGTTATTAGGCAAACGATTTTCGGCAATTCTTTTAAACTTTCGAGTCGAAACATTCAACGTTTTCATAAAAATCTTTATGTTGTGCTTTTCAATAGCCATTATAATTTTGTCAAAAATAACAATAAAGTTGGTAGGTAATCTCAAATTTTCTTAATACATCATTGACACAACTTTTGTTCTTCGACTTTCGTTGCTTGGGCAATGCTTCTTCTATGAGAACATCGTAGTCTACAAAATACTTATTCATTATCTTGCAGAATTTGTTAGCACATTGTAATACGAGCTCAAAACCACCAACACGCATTTTTTTTATTTGCTCAAGCATCACATTAACTTGAAGCCAAGCTTGGACATAATCCAAATTAGTGGTTTGTAAATATTTCGAAACTGTAGTAGTTATATCAAAAATCATTGAAAAAAATAATAGCCGTTGATACTGATTCGAATTTTAAGAGCTGGTTAAGTAAACAAATCGCTTCGTGTCTGGTTTTACCATCAAAAGATTTTTCTTCCGAGGCAACTACGTGGAGGAAAAACGCTTTAAAACGAAGATCTTTCAATGTTGACAAAGAGTCCAAATTTGTCCATGTTTCAAAATGTCCAAAGACTTTTTTTAAGGCATCACTTTTGAAAGACCAGCGTGTATTTCCAATTAGGCTAAGCTTCAACTGTGGATTTGTTTTTCATATTCCAGCATTCTTTTATAAGAGCTACTAAAAACACTGCTAATGATTGAAGAAAACCAAATAACGATACAGCAGGGACCGTGCAATTGACACTAAAAGAAATAACTAAATTAAGTACATGAGCATGACACCAAGTGTGAATATGATTTACAATGTACTCTTTTAAATGCGTGAAAACACCGTTGTATTGGCCACTCATGTTTGCCGCATCAAGGCCGCAATGGTTTAAAGTTTCTTGCAACAGATTAAAAAGATTTTTACCTTGGCTGGAAATAACTCTCCTTACTGCAATCAGACGTTCAGCAACTTCATTATTTGCATTAACAAATCTGATGATGAAAACGCACATAGCTGATTTTAATCCACCACGAAAAAAAAGGGGGGAAAATGACAGTTGGGATAAATTCACCATGAATTTGTCGGTTATTTTTGAAAATCAGTCAGTTATTTTAAAATCTCATGAACTTCAATGGGTATGTTCAAAAAGTTCAAAAATGTGAAGAACGAATTTTAAAGTGCTAACCGGACCTTATATGGACAAAATATTTAAAAAAAATATTTCAGGTGAATACTAACACCTTAATTATTTTACTGGACTGGTGATAGCTGACAGATTAAAAAAAAAATGAAAGCAATCAATATCAAAACATGTATCACTTATTTTTCCAACTTTTTCCTGAAAAAAACGCCTTAAAAATTAAACATCCAGGAAAGTTCCTGGTGTCCCGTAGGGCCACCATGCGGCTGCAGCGAAATACACAATAATCTATCTATTTGATTTCTTAATATATGCAAAATTAAGCTAGTTGTTTTTTGATATGCAGCGACAAAATTAAATGGACGAAAGCCTTTTTTCTGTGCAATGATTATGCAGCAATATCTCCCGCGACGACGAAGATGACGATGAAAAAAATCAAAGCTCTTATGAGCTATGAGCGAATGATTTGTGGGCAAAATGAAGATCGTTGCACTGAAATTAAGTTGAGTTTGAAATCAGTGTATTGGATTTGTGGTTGCTTCTGCGGTCGATTGCAAGAATCGAGACTACGAACGAGCGAGTATGGAAGAAAGAGGCGAAAGCTTTGGAGTGCGGGCGTGTATGTGTATATGTTTGTGCGTTTATGTATACTAAATATGTGTAATGGATACAAGAGTGGATTGTAAGTTTTCTCTTTTGTATTCTATAGAATTTGTTCCAGCGAAGTCACTATGTTGATTTGGCGGCAGATATCGACTTTTAATGTGGCAATTAGGATTATGTATTATAAGTATTTTTTAAATTGGTGACGTTAAATAAAAACTCAAAACGCAACATGTTATTTAATTTACTGTATATTTTAGTGTATTAATATATGGTAAAACAATTTTAGGTCTGTTTTATTTCGAAGGTGCGTTTTTGAATTTAAATTTTTAATTTGAATAACTACCAGTAACGCACATTTGAGTAAAACTTAGACCACACATACCTTGGGTGAGATATATTTTAATTCCACAATTTAGACTAGGTCTGCTTCTCTTCGCCTTGGATGATTTTTTCTCGTCCACTCTTTTCTCCTGGAGGATTTGCACTCCACCAACAGCTTGCATTCGCGTAACCGAAACACGAATATGTCTTTCAGGTTTAGGTACTTAGTTTTTAATAGTTTTTTTTTCTGTTTAATTTGTTTTAACTGGAAAACTATGTATTTGTATAGGAGTTTCGGATGGGTTATCTAATTTTACACAGTTGGGCACCAAAAAATAAACGATCAAACGAAAAATCACCGTCAATCCGGGATCTCTATGATTCCTGATTTTCGACAGGATAGATCGATCCTGATTGATGCTTTGAAGGATTTTCAAAGGGTTCGAAAAATGCGATTTTAATACTCCGAATTTTAGTTGAGCGAAAGCGAAAAAGATTTTGTATCTTCCTAGTTTTCTCGAGTGTGAAGTTTAAAGGGAAAAGCGAAAAAAAGCGAAAAGTAAAAAGGCAATGATTTCCGCTAGGGTTAATACAAGAAGAAGAAACTTTATTTAATTTTTGTGGCGCTATTTATATGACAAAATCAGTTCAAATTTGAGAGACAGATTACGTTAGGATTTTAACATTCGATATTCAAGGCGAATTGAAATATAAAAAAATATGGCGAATGGTATAATCTGACCGCCAGGTTTCAATTCAAATAATTTACTTTAATGTTTTTAGTACAATTCAAATGATGTATTTTGTAAATTAGTAACGATTTAAGTAAAATAAATAAAATGATTGTATGATGAATGTTATAATAATGTGTTCTGCCCGAACAATATATTTTTAACAAAAACACTTCTGCACAACTAGTCATACAAATTAACGCAAATAATAGTCTCCACCTTTTCTTATATTTCCACATTGTATATGTATGAACTGTCTACTTACTACTTACTATACAAATCTACAATCAATTTACAAACTATTTTTTAAATGAATTTCTACCCATAGTTTGCACTTAATTTCTGATAAATGCAAATAGATGTACCTTAAAATCGGTTTATTATTGTAATAGGTAGGTACATATTCTTATTAATTCCTTCTTTCCAAATGTATAAGTTTCCATTAAACAATTAACAATTAGATTGAAATATGATTTGTCAAAGTTGTTAATTGTTTTTGAAAAAGCTTAATAAATTCTTAAAATTAGAGAAAACGTCAAAAAAACATTGTAAAAGTTTGATTAAAAACCTTCAAATTTGGAAATTTCTTCAAAGTAAACCCACTTCCTGAGTAAGTTTTAGAAATTAAGAAAGATCGACCCCTTTGGTTTTAATCTTGAGCACATAACCTCAACGCATGAATAAAAGGAGTCTGGTTGTAACCTCACCCGAGCACCTACTTACTTACTTACTTAGGGGGCACTACAGTTCAGGACGAACCTGGGCCTCAACCAACACGCCTCTCCAGCCAGCTCGGTCTTCGGCTAGCTGCCTTCAGTCTCGCACTCCAAGTTGGTTGAGGTCCTCCTCCACTTGAGCGCGAGTTAAGCATCCGTAGCATTATATATTGAGAAAAGAGATAACATTATTTTCAATATTCATATTCAATGATATCTTTAATCTCTAGTACAGTCTTGCACTCAACGCTACACATTTTATGTAACAGAGATAATATTGTTTGTATACAATGTTGCATAGATAATATTATCTCTTCTTCATTATCAAGCAAGATGATTGTATGCTTTGGTCTCCTTGTAGAAAGATAAGGAAGGATATAAATACGACTGTATGATGAGTGGATCGGCAGTCTTATAGTAACTACATAGTAACCTTAAGCTCCTTTCAAGATTAATGTAAAATATTAGAAAATAAAGGACATAGTTCCAAAAAATATTCTTTTAATTTTAAAAGTACAAAACAAATGTTTTTTAATTGGCGATCCTGCCAGGAGGTTAAATATACTTTTTTACTTCAATCGAGCGGACCTCGGGAACAAGTAGTGAAATCTCGTATAAACAGAACACTCGCGTTACCGGTTACAAGAACTACCTAGCATAGCAGGTACAAATATAGCTTCTTCGTACGAAGCAGCAAAATAAATCAGTGAAAGTGTATATGTGGAAAAAAAAACACAACAGACACGAGTTCAAAATGGAGCAACTCGCAGTATTGATGGCAAGATAAGAAGCCTTAGAAACCAGGTGCAACACAGTTACACAAACCCTAGAGCACACACGCAGAGAGAACGCAAGGTTAGCAGCAATAATAACTAACCAAAATCAAATAAACACTTATTTAGAAACAAAATTAAATGAAGTGAAGGCTGAATTAGCCATAGTACCAAACATACCTGTGCTAGAGGAAATAAGAACCATACATACAGATGGTAGTGAAATACAGTAAGACGCATTTAAAAGTCTACCTATTTTCAACGGCGATCAATCAAATTATCGGTCGTGGCGCGAAGAAGCTTCCAGATTAATGGACAGCATTAAAAACTTTAAAACACACAATAAGTACGCAGCAGCATTGACTATAGTGAAAAGTAAAGTACAGGGTGCAGCCGCGAATGTGTTAACTAATTATAACACAAGTTTTAATTTTGAGGCGATACGTAACAGATAAGATTATACGTACTCTAATCAAAGAATGATGAAAGCGATCACGCAAAAAAGAAGCACACTGTCTTAGTACCACGACGAGATAAATAAAAATCTCAATTTAATAAAATCAGAAATCACTATGTCAGGTGATCCGCCGAATATAATCGACAGACTAATTACGCAGACTAACGACGCAGTTCGTATATTCATTGAAGGTATGAGTGAAAACTTAACAAAAGGATCATTATATTCAGCTACAGTTTGCAATTGCTCGCAGAATAGAACATGATAATACACAGGCATTTACATCTTACTCAAGATAGGCACCACAAAAATATGCCACATGAACGCAGAAACGAGAGAAGACCAAATTATTCCAGCCAAACAACAAATTATCAACCCCAAAGCAGTACGATAATATGCAGCAACGCAATCAAGGACCACGCCTAAACCCATTCAAGAGAAATGACGGACCACAGCCGATGGATTTTTAGGTCTTACAAGTTACTATCGTAAGTTTATAAAAGGTAACGCATGCATAGCCATGCCCCTGACAAACAAAACAAAGTAAAAATATTAAGGTAAATCTGAATGACTCAGCATTAGAAGCGGTAAGAATTTTAAAAAATTATTTGAAAGAAAAAGTTGAACTTTTTCAACCGGACTATAGTAAACCATTCGAACTTACTACTGTTGCATCCAACATAGCTATTGGAGCCGTACTAAGTCAGAATAAGCAACATATACACTTCTTGTCAAGAACACTGAGTAAGACAGAAGAGAACTATGGCACAAACGAGAAAGAGCTATTAGCGATCAAATGGTCCTTACAAAAACTCAGAAACTACATGCAAGGTATAACAGACTTAACCAAATATACCGATCACCAGAGGCTTATATATTCTGTATCAGAAAAGAGTCCCAACACAAAGCTGAAACGTTGGAAGGGAATCATAGAAGACTTTGGAGCAATTAGTTCATAAACCAGGAAACCTAAATCTTGTAGATGATGCATTATAACGTCAACGCGTGAATAGTTCTTCCATAGAAACAGCACATTCAGCTGAAAGTTCTTCAAATGAAATAATAAAAACTGTGAATCAGCCTTTTAATACATACGCTGCACAATTCGAACTTATTGAAGATATTACAAATAATATCGCGCCTGAAGATAGGATCATAGTTCCGAAACGCGTCGCAGAGTTCTTATAAATTAAAGTTGTAAAATTATTAGATAAAATAAAAATAAAATTAAACGAAAAAATATATAAAAAAAAAAACATTTTTGTATAGTTTAAATTTATTTATTGATCAATCAGTAACACAGCTTGGAGACTAAAACACACGCACAATGATTCTGTTATATCTTCTACAAAATGCTTTGTCTTATAATCTAACTCACATATAGATCTTACCCTTAATAATCCTATTTGCTTGGTGATGGTTAACTCGTCCTTTGGTGTTTGGAAAGGCTTCTTAAGTCTCGCTAGACATTCGGCCCAGTTTGCTGGTGGGTTGACTTGAAGATAGTTTCTTGCCGTTCCAATGATTTTGGTGTTGAAAATAACTTCGTATACTTGTAGCTTGTCTTCTGGTCTAGTATAATTCTCCAAGATCTTGTTCACTGATGATGTGAATGATAGCAGTGTTCCTAGTTTTCCTTCAAACTGGTTCGGATATCGAATCTCCTTTTCGATTTTTGCTCTAATGCTGATTGGTTGGTTATTGGTCACCATCAGTTGTCTGAGCATTGTCAGACATTGCTCAAATGTGTTTTGAGCCATTCTGCTTGTCCTTTGTAAATCAAAGTGGTTATTCCGTTGTCTAAGTAGACAAGACATATTTTCCCGATAAATTCTTGTAGGGCAGAATTCATTTACCGTTGGAAAGTCGCGGGGGCATTTTTTAACCCGAATGGCATTCGGAGAAATTCGTAGTGCCCCTTTTCGTTCGAAAAAGCAGTTTTTTTGATATCCTGTTCTGCTATTTCAATCTGGTGATAGCCTTTGGCTAAATCGAAAGTTGTGAAATATAGAGAACTTCCTAATTAACTAAATATATCGTCTATATTTGGGATAATAATAATAATTGTCGTCAATTGAGATGACATTTAATTTCCTATAATCAATAACCATTCTCCATTTATTTATATTCAAAGCATCGTCCTTTTTCGGAACTATCCATATTGGTGCGGAATAAGGTGAACTGCCCGGCCGTATAATGCCTTGACGTAGCATCTCATCAATTTGAGTGTTGACCTCATTCCTATGTACCTCAGGATATCGATAGCTCTTGTTTTCTTGGATTGTACTGACCCGAATTTGTATTGTTTTGTTGAGAATGAATACTTGAATACTGTCTCGAGTTGTTATTTTTATGTCTCTGTTGGTAGTTCTGTCTGTCTGGCTGTCTATAAAAACTGTCGGAACCAAAAGAATTTATTGTTTTTAGATTACCTTGATCTTGCCTAATGAATTTACTAATTATGTTTCTTACTTAAGTTATTTCTTGTTTTTCTGTGAGTGCGTACGCTAGTGCGCCGGAATATATTGATTTAATTTTCATTATTAACACACCGTAAAGAATATCTGTCACCTTTTGGCTATTGTCCCTGAAGGTGGCATATTCTGTTATAAATATCTTCTACAAAATGCTTTATCTTTTAATCTAACTCACATATAGATCTTACTTTTAATAATCCTATTTGCTTGGTGATGGTTAACTCGTCCTTTGATGGTCGGAAATGCTTCTTAAGTCTCGCTAGACAATCGGCCCAGTTTGCTGGTGGGTTGACTTGAAGATAGTTCCTTGCCGTTCCAATGATTTTGGTGTTGAAAATAACTTCGTATACTTGTAGCTTGTCTTCTGGTCTAGTATAATCCTCCAAGATCTTGTTCACTGATGATGTGAACGATAGCAGTGTTCCTAGTTTTCCTTCAAACTGGTTCAGATATCGAATCTCCTTTTCGATTTTTGCTCTAATGCTGATTGGTTGGTTATTGGCCACCATCAGTTGTGTGAGCATTGTCAGACATTGCTCAAATGTGTTTTGAGCCATTCTGCTTGTCCTTTGTAAATCAAAGTGGTTATTCCGTTTTTTTATTAATGATTGTGTTTTTTTGTACTTTTTGTTTCTAGAGTTGCACACCTTTTTTTTTATTTTTCTAATAATTTGTATAGGTATGTGGACTTTGCACTTTAACGTACTTTTTGTTTTTAGGGTTGCACTTTTTCGAGCTTTTTAACTGTTTGACTCGCACTTGTTCGCACTTTTCGAACGTTTTTATATCCTTATACAGATTTAAATATATTCCTCCTTAATCGGAGTGTTTAGTTTCACTTCGAGTTAAGGAATTGAAATTCACCGCGATTTCTTTTATTTTTTTAGCAAATAATAATCGCGTAACTGAAGACTACCGACTGCGACATTTACGTTCTTAAACCGAGTGTTTGATTTAAGAAAACCAAAATGTTTTTTTTTTCTTTTTTTTTTATTTATTTTATATTTCTTTAAAGTGTACTTATTATAATAATTTACTCAGGCTTAGATTTAATGCAAATTTGGTAGGCTGCTGTGTAAACCAAGGGCTGTACCTAGTCAATTGTCGGTTTAGATCTGACTTTAATAGAACTATTCTACGGGTAAGTAAGTTAAAGAAATGCATGAAGTGCCTCCTGTGGGAATGGAATGCACTTGTTGACAAAATATTCATATTTCATTTGGTTCAATGAAATATGAGTATTTAATAGAATTTTTTCTACGTTGTTGGGGCATGAGGAAAGGTTTTGCAACATCGGCAAAAATGGTCGGAAACCGTTATGACTTTAATATCGATACCGTTAAGCGAAGGGAAAGGGTCGGGGAAACGGGATTGTGGTATGTGGTGAAGTATTTGACGTAACTACCTCTTAATGAGAAACAAATCCTGCGGAGACAACAACGAAACGCAGTCAGAACTGTAAGGCGACTCAGTGCTAAAGACTCGAATTCCCTCACGGAAAAAGAAAAACAAGCGATGTACAAAGCTAAGCAAACGCTACTGACAATACCAGAAACAACTACAAAACCACAACGGACAAGGATAAAGACAAAGCCAAAATCAGACGACGCTCATCGGACCTATTGCGAGCACGTCCAAAAGAGCAAGGCACAACATCACTAGCTCGAGCCACACTCTCACAGTTGACCATTGTAGGACAACAAGTACCCGTGGTTGATTACGGCAATCCTACACGGAGACTCACAGAAAGTCAATGGCAATTAATAGAACTGCGAATCCTTGACGCAGTCAATGAGGCTATCTTAAAGAACGGGCCGCTCCCACTTTTTCGTACCCTCAAAACTGTTCAGGGTTTCAAAGTGGCTTCAAGATTTTATCGCCAAGACCTCAGCTCCCTGGGCGAATGCCGACCTTCGCCTAATTGACAGGAAAGAGATCGTGCAACTCACCAGGCCTAAAGCTAGGCTCATTGTGCGTGGACCTCCAATCCCAAAAGATCGTATCGAAAGATACCTCATATCTCTCAAAACTGAACAACTCAGGAAAAACTGGTATGTTGTTCAGATGGGAAATCATGAACCAGAAGGTACAGAAGTGGTACTGCTGCTCAGTCACATATCAATACCACTTCTGAAAAAGATCGGCTACAAAGTCCGCATTGGTACAAACCGATGCAAACTAAGACTTCTTAGCCAGAAAAGTAAGGAAGAGGTAGCTAACACTAAAAAATGTTGAAGTTAATACAATTCAATCTCCATCATTGTAAGGCTGCCAGCGCCAACTTAATCTACCTCATGGAGGCCAGAAAAGTGGACCTAGCCCTTATACAAGAACCCTGGATAGCAGGGTAAATTAACGGTAGTATCCTGTAATTCCAAGAAAAGCACGTATTTGTTTAATGGTTTTAGGTAAAGTATAGTTTTGAAACGCGGCAATTTTGTTCGTTTTAGATTTGATTTCGTTAGTAGTCACAATGTGTCCCAAAAACTCGGTTTCTTTTTTCAGAAACTCGCTTTTGTCTAACTGAACCTTGAGATTTACTTCCTTTAACCTGGTAAATATTTTCTTTATCGAAATAATATGTTCCTCGAGACTTGTTAAAAATATTATAATGTCGTCTAAGTAGACAAGACATATTTTCCCGATGAATTCTTGTAGGACAGAAGTCATTAACCGTTGGAAAGTCGCGGGGCATTTTTTAACCCGAATGGCATTCGGAGAAATTCGTAGTTTTTTTTTTTTTATATAATTAACGTGCGCACAAGGGACTATTTGTTTCCCTTTTAATGTAACACACTGCGCGGGCATTAGGAAGATAAGGAGGGGAGAGATAGGAGGTGTCGATTAGCATTGGTTTTGAATGTTTGCAAATTGTTTCAGCGGCAGTTCTATTTCCTATCAATCTTTACGCTCTATTTTGTATTCTATCAAGCAAGTGAAGCGATGTTTGTGAAGCACCTGCCCAGAGGTGGGAGTTTAGGGCGTATAAACGCTTTATAAATTGTAGCCAGATCAGATGGAGAAAAATACTTCTTACACCGATACAGAAAACCTAAGCACTTGTCAGCATTCTTAGCGATTTCAAATATATGGTCGTTCCAACGGAGGTCGTTCCAACGGAGGTCGTCGTTGACACACATACCGAGTACTGAGAGCTTTTTGGTTTCTTCGATGTAAGTGCCATTCATGGACAATGGCATTAGGGGTATGTTTAGCTTTAACGACAGAAGAGTTTTCGAAGCATTAAACTCCACACGATTCCTATTACCCCATTTGACAATGCTGTATAAATCGGAGTTTAATGAGCTTGACATACGGCACCGTTGACATTGTACTTTCGAACGAGAAGGACGTGAATTATCGAACGAATATGAAAAGCTAAGGGTAGAGTCGTCAGCAAAACAGTTAAGTGGATTAGAAGTAACAGACAGAAGATCAGTTATAAAAATGAGGACAAGAGTCGGAAACAGAACAGAGCCCTGGGGCACATCAGCATTTACTTTATGGGAATCAGACTTGAATCCGTCCAATACAACTTGTATTGAACGGTCCAGAAGATAGCTTCTAATCCAACGAACAAGAGTATTATCGATCCCAAAAGCACGCGTTTTTCGATAAGAGAGCTTCATGCCAAACTCTATCAAATGCCTTGGAGATATCAAGAGCAATAATCTTACTTTCACCAAAGCGATGTAAAGATGAATGGAATAATTGTTCGGTGAGATATGCCATCAGATCACCAGTGGAACGGTTGCTGCGGAAGCCATACTGACAGTCATGGAGAAGCTTACGATCTTCCAGATATTCCTTAAGCTGACGGTTAATCAGTGTTTCCATGACCTTAGAAAGAAGGGATGTCAGTGCTATGGGTCGGTAGGAGGAGGGGGAGAATGGGTCACCTTTCTTAAGGACAGGCTGGACAAATGCTGTTTTCCATCTTCTAGGAAAGATTCCAGAAGAGTAGGAGCGATGGAAAAGCTTACGCAGTGGCTTTGCCAGTGTGGAAGAGCACCTCTTCAGAAGAATCGGGGGTATACCATCCGGGCCAGGGGATTTGTGTATATCGAGATCTTTGAGAACTCTTGCTACTGTACGAGTGCGGAAAAAAATCTGTCCCATGGAAAAATTTACATTCTCAAGTACAGGAGGGGCAACGTTGCTATGCGGCAGCGTGGAGCTGGCAGCGAAATGGGTTGCAAGCAGGTTTGCCTTCTTTGAAGAGTAAACAATTGGTTTGTTATTGTCGATGAGCGTTGGAACCGAAGATTTTGAGGAGTTTTTAATATTTTTTACAAATGACCAAACATTTTTACTGCCTTTGGGACACTGCACTGTGTATTCAAATGTTCGTGGTTAAAGAAAGAATTTCTTTCACGTGTACGTCTACACTGTTCAACACAGGCCAGCTGTTTTGGCATTAAGTGAAACTCAGGTTGGAGTAAATACTGATTTATCAGAATTTGCTCTACATGGGTATAGCTTGGTGCCATTACTCTTTTCCCATCATGGTCTCGTGGTCTATTTTAGGAATGGTATTGCTTGCCAGAGCCTTTCCCAATATGGGCAATGTTCCAACACTGACTTTAAATTCTTGTGGCTCAAATTCACTGTCCGCAAGCATGTCATTCATTATTTTTTTATTTACAGGAGTCCAAATCTCGGCAGCAATTCGACTTGTAACGAGTTTGATGCGCTGTCTGATTCTATCTCGAAAATTGTTTCCTTACCCAACTGATCGATGTGCCAACGCGTATACCGGATGTTGCTTGGCAAGCCGCCCATACTCTTGACTTGTTTCTTACTTCTCGACCTGATAAATATACCATTAGTGTAACTTCTCCATTTGGCACTTCAGACCATTGTATCATTTCAGCTAATTTCTCATCCCCCACCCATCCATTTAAAGAAAAACTTCCCACCAGGACCGTTTGGCAATACGAGAAAGCCAACTGGGACGGCCTGAATATTTTTTTCCGAAACTTTAACTGGTCACTATGCTTCCTCGATAGTGACATTGATGCCAGTGCTGAAATGATCACAAATGTGATTCTTCTAGGGATGCGTGCTTTTATTCCTAATAGAGTAAAAAGCATCAAACCTAAAGAAAAGTCTTGGTTTAATTCTGAGTGTAAAGAAACTATCAGGCTCAAAGAAGTAAGTTTCCGATCTTTTAAAGCCAACCCTACAGAGGAAAATCGGAAAAAGCACAAACAAGCAAGGAACTCATGCAACTCCGTTATTGAAAGAATACATTTTTGCATGACCAAAAATAACGGCAAAAAATTCTGCAGTGTCCCAAAACCAGTAAAAATGTTTGGTCATTTGTAAAAAATATAAAAAACTCCTCGACATCTTCGGTTCCAACGCTCATCGACAATAACAAACCAATTGTTTACTCTTCAGAGAAGGCAAACTTGCTCGCCGCCCATTTCGCTGCCAGCTCCACGCTGCCTCAAAGCAACGTTGTGTCAACGACGACCTCCGTTGGAACGACCATATATTTGAGATCGCTAAGAATGCTGCAAAGTGCTCAGGTTTTTTGTATCGGTGTAAGGAGTATTTTTCCCCATCTGATCTGGCTACAATTTATAAAGCGTTTATATGCCCTAAACTCGAGTATAACTCCCACCTCTGGGCAGGTTCTTCGCAAACGTCGCTTCACCTGCTTGATAGAATACAAAATCGAGCGTTAAGATTGATAGGAAATAGAACTGCCGCTGAAACAATTGCCCCACTCGAACACCGACGCAATGTTTCATGTCTTTCCTTATTTTATCGTTTCTTTTACAAAAAATGTTCACTCGAAGTAGCCAGTTGCATTCCTCCCCTTAAAAGTTTCTCCCGTAATACTCGTCTCGCAAGGAATGCTCATCAGTTCACCCTGGAGCCCAATTTAGGACGTACAATGAAATATAGGGATTCTTTTTTTAGCCGAACAACACGAATTTGGAATAGTTAACCCGGCGGGATTTTCCCTTGCCATTTTGATCTGCTAACATTCAAAACCAATGTTAATCGGCACCTCCTATCTCTCCCCTCCCTATCTTCGTAATGCCCGCGCAGTGTGTTCTACATCAAAAGGGAAACACATAATCCCTTGTGCGCGCGTTAATTATAAATAAAAAAAAAAATTACCATTTAAAAATACTAACACACAAAACACAATTCTGACTAAGTCGAACCATGCAGTGAAAATCCAAATTAATCTCTGTCATAAACAAACTGTCTTAGGTGTTATGCTCATAAGACAACTTGCATACATAAAGTCAATTTAAATATTCCGCACAATAGAACAAACTCAGATGCCCTTATCCATTTACCGCATACGATGCCTACAGTAGATAAGAAAGAGGCAGTTAAGCTAAGCACAAAGGGTTGGGACAGATAAGAGGATAATTTGATTTGTTATGCAAGTGTGTATTATTTTTTTTTCTTCCACAGCGCGAATGGGCATCTTATCGTCTTTCAACGACGCGAGTGGATATTGTTATTTTCTTTACAGCACACGCAAAGGGGGTTTTGCCAATTTCTCAAACGAGTGTGTAACATTATTTTTTTTAACACTCGCGATAACAATGTGCTATTGCGCGCAATGCGCAACGTAAAGCAGATCTGCTTGCAGCCCAATTCGCTGCTAACTCAACGCTGCCAGCAGTGGTTTGTACTCCTCCTGTACTCGAGAGCTCCACTGGTGATTTGATGGTATATCTCACCGAAAAGTGGAACCAATCTCTCCATCGTTTTGGGGAAAGCGAAATTATTGCACTTGATATTTCTAAGGCATTTGATAGAGTTTGGCATCAAGCTCTTTTATCGAAAATGCGTGCATTGGAACTCGACAAATCTCTTCTTCGTTGGATTAGTAATTACCTTTCGAAACGCTCAATACAAGTTGTATTGGACGGATTCAAGTCTGATTCTCACAAAATAAACGCTGGCGTGCCCCAGGGCTCTGTTTTGTCTCCGACTCTCTTCCTTATTTTTATCAACGACTTATTATCTGAAACAACTAATCCTATCAATTGTTTCGCAGACGACAGTACTCTCAGCTTCTCGTATTCGTTTCCAGATTCACATCCTCGTTCTTCGGATGTGGAACTGCAACGGCAGCGTATGATAAGTTCATTAAATTCTGATCTTGACAGCATTGTACAATGGGGAATAAGAAACCGCGTAGAATTTAATGCTTCGAAAACACAATGTTGTCTTTTGTCGTTAAAGCGAAATACACCCCTAATGCCACTATCCATGAGTGGCACTTGCATAGAGGAAACCAACCACTTCTCAGTTCTCGGTATGTGCATTACAGACCACCTTCTGTGGAATGACCACATATTTGACGTTGCCAAAAATGCCGCGAGATGTTTAGGTTTCCTTCGAAGATGCAAGAAGTTCTTCACCCCGTCTGATCTGACTACAGTAAATAAAGCATATATTCACCCTAAACTTGAGTATAACTCCCACATTTGGGCAGGTGCTCCTGTAACCCACTTCAGTTTTCTAGATAGAATACAAAAAAGATCTTTAAAAATGATAGGCGATCGAACACTAACAGAAACATTTACATCTCTGGAGCACAGACGTAATGTTTCCTGCCTTTCATTATTCTATCGCTACTTCCATAAACAATGCTCTAGCGAAATAGCCAGTTGCATTCCTCCCCTGAAACGCTTTAGTCGTACCACGCGAATGTGGAATGCCTTACCAGACTCTGTTTTTCCCTCCCACTTTGAAGTGCAGAACTTTAAAACAAATGTGCATCGTTACCTCCTTTCACAACCTTTCCTATTTTCCTAAAGCCCTCGCTGTGTTTAATTAACATTATAAAGGTAGTCAAAATCCCTTTAGTGCGGGCTAATTATAAAAAAAAAAATTTTTTTTTGTTTTTTGACTTTTGTTTAATTATTTGTGCGCGCACCAAGACCCGACGTCCGGCCTCTATGAGCTTAAGATCGACACTCAAATTTTTTGACTTTCTCGGTGACGCAACGGTTCAATAATGTAGTGCCCGTTAGAAAAAGCAATTTTTGATATCCTGTTCTGCTATTTCGATCTGGTGAAAGCCCTTGGCTAGATCGAGAGTTGTGAAATGTAGAGAACTTCCTAATTTACTAAATATATCGTCTATATTTGGGATAAGAAATTTGTCGTCAATTGAGATGTCATTTAATTTCCTATAATCAATAACCATTCTCCATTTCTTTATCATCATCGTCCTTTTTCGTAACTATCCATATTGGTGCGGAATAAGGTGAACTGCTCGGCCGTATAATGCCTTGACCATAGAGTAAATATATTATATAGAGGAAAATCTTTCGTCCGTTCCACGCCTCAACACCCTCAATTTTCGTTGTTGCTTTGGTATATCATTCATTGTGTTTCGTGTTTTCTTTTGTATATCATTCATTATCCGCGTAAAAAATGATGTGGTGAGTTTTGTTTATTTTGACATTTCATTTTGTTCTTGTTGACAACAACTGTAAGTAAATTGCTTTTCTTTACACAAGACAAAATGAAAATATTAAAGAATTCTTCAGGCTCTCCATCGATAAATTCTTTATGAACAACCAGATTTGCTGGGTCATCTTTCTGAAAAGGTTTCACGTCGCTCTCGTAGTTCGGAAGGAAGTATCTGAGGATCATGAACACAGAGTTGAGGCATGTTGCCATATAAATTCATAATAAGCGGCACAACATTTCGACAAAAAAAAACTAGTGCACAGAAGACATTTCATTTTCAAATTCTGGTTTTTCAATAAAAAAAACAGCAAAAAAATGTATACATTTTATTATATTACTTGATATATGTATGTACATATTACGTATGTATCTATCAACAACAAATTTGTGGCTGATAGAATGATCGATTTGTATCGATATTTTTAAAAGCAGTAACACCAAGTCTATAAAAAACAAAAAACAAAACAAATTTGCAGATTTACTAACGCAATGGGACATCAACAAGACGGTCTTAATCTCAGTCTGCATAGATTCGCGCACAAATACTATTGGAATGATACCGGGTGCCTTGAATCCGACACGGAAACGACCTTTAGTATTGATCGCTCACTTGCCATCGAAATCATTGTCCAAAGCATCAACGACACGGCCCAAAAGCTCATCACCGACTGGAACATCCACAATAGCACCGGTATGCTTGACAATATCTTCTTGTTTGATCAGCTTGTCACTACTAAATATGACAACACCGACATTGTCGGGTTCCAAATACAAGGCCATACCCTGTGGAATAAAAAAAGTCAAACAAATGCTGTAAAGATGTATCAAGAATAATGTTTACCTTCAATCGGCCTTTGTAAGCAGCCTGTGTAGCAGCCTTGGGAAGAGTGCGAGCCACAGAAGAGGCCAAACGTGCAATGCAATTGGGATCATTCTTGGTAGGGGAGAAATAACACACATAATTGTTGACTGATACACAGGTTGGGAATGCTGTGTTCAAAGCTAAGCAAACGCTACTGACAATACCAGAAGCAACTATAAAACTACAACGGACAAGGACAAAGACAAAGCCAAAATCAGACGACGCTAAATTGCCTGAGATGGGAAAGGAAGCCGACAGATCTCGATCCCAATATCGGCTAGACTGAGAAGACCCGACTTGACTGGCATCGGACCTATTGCGAGCACGTCCAAAAGAGCAAGGCACAACATCACTAGCTCGACAATTTCGCCCCGCAATAATAATAAAGCCAGAGTTGACCATTGTAGGACCATAAGTAGCCGTGGTTGATTACGGCAATCCTACACGGAGACTCACAGAAAGTCAATGGCAATTAATACAACTGCGAATCCTTGACGCTGTGAATGAGGCTATCTTAAAGAACGGACCCCTCCCACTTTTTCGTACCCTCAAAACTGTTCAGGGTTTCAAAGTGATGACATGCGAAGATGGACACACTCTCACATGGCTTCAAGATTTCATCGTCAAGACCTCAGCTCCCTGACCATAAAGTAATGAAGAGGCAGCTAACACTTATAAATGTTGAAGTTAATACAAATCAATCTCCATAATAGTAAGGCTGCCAGCGCCAACTTAATCTACCTCATGGAGGCCAGACAAGTGGACCTAGCCCTTATACAAGAACCCTGGATAGCAGGGTAAATTAACGGTAGTATCCTGTGATTCCAAGAAAAGCACGTATTTGTTTAATGGTTTTAGGTAAAGTATAGTTTTGAAACGCGGCAATTTTGTTCGGTTTAGATTTGATTTCGTTAGTAGTCACAATGTGTCCCAAAAACTCGGTTTCTTTTTTCAGAAACTCGCTTTTGTCTAACTGAACCTTGAGATTTACTTCCTTTAACCTGGTAAATATTTTCTTTATCGAAATAATATGTTCCTCGAGACTTGTTAAAAATATTATAATGTCGTCTAAGTAGACAAGACATATTTTCCCGATGAATTCTTGTAGGACAGAAGTCATTAACCGTTGGAAAGTCGCGGGGGAATTTTTTAACCCGAATGGCATTCGGAGAAATTCGTATTTTTTTTTTTTTTTTTATAACTAACGCGCGCACAAGGGACTATTTGTTTCCCTTTTAATGAAACACACTGCGCTGGCATTAGGAAGATAAGGAGGGGAGAGATAAGAGGTGTCGATTAATGGTTTTGAATGTTTGCAAATTGAAATGCCAAGGGAAAATCTCGCCGGGTAAACCATTCCAAAGTCGTATTGTACGGCTAAAAAAAGAATCTCTATATTTCACGGTACGTCAAAAATTGGGCTCAAGGGTGAACTGATGGGCATTCCTAGCAAGACGAGTATTACGGGTGAAACTTTTAAGGCAAGGAATGCAGCTGGCTACCTCGAGTGAACATTGTTTATAAAAGAAACGATAAAATAAGGAAAGACATGAAACATTGCGTCGGTGTTCGAGAGGGGCAATTGTTTCAGCGGCAGTTCTATTTCCTATCAATCTTTACGCTCTATTTTGTATTCTATCAAGCAAGTGAAGCGATGTTTGTGAAGCACCTGCCCAGAGGTGGGAGTTATACTTGAGTTTAGGGCGTATAAACGCTTTATAAATTGTAGCCAGATCAGATGGAGAAAAATACTTCTTACACCGATACAGAAAGCCTAAGCACTTAGCAGCATTCTTAGCGATTTCAAATATATGGTCGTTCCAACGGAGGTCGTCGTTGACACACATACCGAGTACTGAGAGCTTTTCGGTTTCTTCGATGTAAGTGCCATTCATGGACAATGGCATTAGGGGTATGTTTAGCTTTAACGACAGAAGACAGCATTGAGTTTTCGAAGCATTAAACTTCACACGATTCCTATTACCCCATTTGACAATGCTGTATAAATCGGAGTTTAATGAGTTTGACATACGGTACCGTTGCAATTGTACGTCCGAAGGCGAAGGACGTGTATTATGGAACGAATATGAAAAGCTGAGGGTAGAGTCGTCAGCAAAACAGTTAAGTGGATTAGAAGTAACAGACAGAAGATCATTTATAAAAATGAGGAAAAGAGTCGGAGACAGAACAGAGCCCTGGGGCACACCAGCATTTATTTTATGGGAATCAGACTTGAATCCGTCCAATACAACTTGTATTGAACGGTCCAGAAGATAGCTTCTAATCCAACGAACAAGAGTATTATAGATCCCAAAAGCACGCATTTTCGATAAGAGAGCTTCATGCCAAACTCTATCAAATGCCTTGGAGATATCAAGAGCAATAATCTTATTTTCACCAAAGCGATGTAAAGATTTGTTCCACTGTTCGGTGAGATATGATCAGATCACCAGTGGAACGGTTGCTGCGGAAGCCATACTGACGGTCATGGAGAAGCTTATGATCTTCGAGATATTCCTTAAGCTGACGGTTAATCAGTCTTTCCATGACCTTAGAAAGAAGGGATGTCAGTGCTATGGGTCGGTAGGAGGAGGGGGAGGATGGGTCACCTTTCTTAGGGACAGACTGGACAAATGCTGTTTTCCATCTTCTAGGAAAGATTCCAGAAGAGTAGGACCGATGGAAAAGCTTACGCAGTGGCTTTGCCAGTGTGGAAGAACACCTCTTCAGAAGAATCGGGGGTATACCATCCGGGCCAGGGGATTTGTGTATATCGAGATCTTTGAAATATATGGTCTCAGCATTGTACAATGGGGAATAAGAAACCGCGTAGAATTTAATGCTTCGAAAACACAATGTTGCCTTTTGTCGTTAAAGCGAAATACACCCCTAATGCCACTATCCATGAGTAGCACTTGCATAGAGGAAACCAACCACTTCTCAGTTCTCGGTATGTGCATTACAGACCACCTTCTGTGGAATGACCACATATTTGACGTTGCCAAAAATGCCGCGAGATGTTTAGGTTTCCTTCGAAGATGCAAGAAGTTCTTCACCCCGTCTGATCTGGCTACAGTAAATAAAGCATATATTCGCCCTAAACTTGAGTATAACTCCCACATTTGGGCAGGTGCTCCTGTAACCCACTTCAGTTTTCTAGATAGAATACAAAAAAGATCTTTAAAAATGATAGGCGATCGAACAATAACAGAAACATTTACATCTCTGGAGCACAGACGTAATGTTTCCTGCCTTTCTTTATTCTATCGCTACTTCCATAAACAATGCTCTAGCGAAATAGCCAGTTGCATTCCTCCCCTGAAACGCTTTAGTCGTACCACGCGAATGTGGAATGCCTTGCCAGACTCTGTTTTTCCCTCCCACTTTGAAGTGCAGAACTTTAAAACAAATGTGCATCGTTACCTCCTTTCACAACCTTTCCTATTTTCCTAAAGCCCTCGCTGTGTTTAATTAACATTATAAAGGTAGTCAAAATCCCTTTAGTGCGGGCTAATTATAAAAAAAAAAAAAATTTTTTTTGTTTTTTGACTTTTGTTTAATTATTTGTGCGCGCACCAAGACCCGACGTCCGGCCTCTATGAGCTTAAGATCGACACTCAAATTTTTTGACTTTCTCGGTGACGCAACGGTTCAATAATGTAGTGCCCGTTAGAAAAAGCAATTTTTGATATCCTGTTCTGCTATTTCGATCTGGTGAAAGCCCTTGGCTAGATCGAGAGTTGTGAAATGTAGAGAACTTCCTAATTTACTAAATATATCGTCTATATTTGGGATAAGAAATTTGTCGTCAATTGAGATGTCATTTAATTTCCTATAATCAATAACCATTCTCCATTTCTTTATCATCATCGTCCTTTTTCGTAACTATCCATATTGGTGCGGAATAAGGTGAACTGCTCGGCCGTATAATGCCTTGACCATAGAGTAAATATATTATATAGAGGAAAATCTTTCGTCCGTTCCACGCCTCAACACCCTCAATTTTCGTTGTTGCTTTGGTATATCATTCATTGTGTTTCGTGTTCTCTTTTGTATATCATTCATTATCCGCGTAAAAAATGATGTAGTGAGTTTTGTTTATTTTGACATTTCATTTTGTTCTTGTAAGTAAATTGCTTTTCTTTACACAAGACAAAATGAAAATATTAAAGAATTCTTCAGGCTCTCCATCGATAAATTCTTTATGAACAACCAGATTTGCTGGGTCATCTTTCTGAAAAGGTTTCACGTCGCTCTCGTAGTTCGGAAGGAAGTATCTGAGGATCATGAACACAGAGTTGAGGCATGTTGCCATATAAATTCATAATAAGCGGCACAACATTTCGACAAAAAAAAACTAGTGCACAGAAGACATTTCATTTTCAAATTCTGGTTTTTCAATAAAAAAAACAGCAAAAAAATGTATACATTTTATTATATTACTTGATATATGTATGTACATATTACGTATGTATCTATCAACAACAAATTTGTGGCTGATAGAATGATCGATTTGTATCGATATTTTTAATAGCAGTAACACCAAGTCTATAAAAAACAAAAAACAAAACAAATTTGCAGATTTACTAACGCAATGGGACATCAACAAGACGGTCTCAATCTCAGTCTGCATAGGTTCGCGCACAAATACAATTGAAATGATACCGGGTGCCTTGAATCCGACACGGAAACGACCTTTAGTATTGATCGCTCACTTGCCATCGAAATCATTGTCCAAAGCATCAACGACACGGCCCAAAAGCTCATCACCGACTGGAACATCCACAATAGCACCGGTATGCTTGACAATATCTTCTTGTTTGATCAGCTTGTCACTACTAAATATGACAACACCGACATTGTCGGGTTCCAAATACAAGGCCATACCCTGTGGAATAAAAAAAGTCAAACAAATGCTGTAAAGATGTATCAAGAATAATGTTTACCTTCAATCGGCCTTTGTAAGCAACCTGTGTAGCAGCCTTGGGAAGAGTGCGAGCCACAGAAGAGGCCAAACCTGCAATGCAATTGGGATCATTCTTGGTAGGGGAGAAATAACACACATAATTGTTGACTGATACACAGGTTGGGAATGCTGTGTTTAAAGCTAAGCAAACGCTACTGACAATACCAGAAACAACTACAAAACTACAACGGACAAGGACAAAGACAAAGCCAAAATCAGACGACGCTAAATTGCCTGAGATGGGAAAGGAAGCCGACAGATCTCGATCCCAATATCGGCTAGACTGAGAAGACCCGACTTGACTGGCATCGGACCTATTGCGAGCACGTCCAAAAGAGCAATGCACAACATCACTAGCTCGACAATTTTGCCCCGCAATAATAATAAAGCCAGAGTTGACCATTGTAGGACCATAAGTAGCCGTGGTTGATTACGGCAATCCTACACGGAGACTCACAGAAAGTCAATGGCAATTAATACAACTGCGAATCCTTGACGCTGTGAATGAGGCTATCTTAAAGAACGGACACCTCCCACTTTTTCGTACCCTCAAAACTGTTCAGGGTTTCAAAGTGATGACATGCGAAGATGGACACACTCTCACATGGCTTCAAGATTTCATCGTCAAGACCTCAGCTCCCTGACCATAAAGTAATGAAGAGGCAGCTAACACTAATAAATGTTGAAGTTAATACAAATCAATCTCCATAATAGTAAGGCTGCCAGCGCCAACTTAATCTACCTCATGGAGGCCAGACAAGTGGACCTAGCCCTTATACAAGAACCCTGGATAGCAGGGTAAATTAACGGTAGTATCCTGTGATCCCAAGAAAAGCACGTATTTGTTTAATGGTTTTAGGTAAAGTATAGTTTTGAAACGCGGCAATTTTGTTCGGTTTAGATTTGATTTCGTTAGTAGTCACAATGTGTCCCAAAAACTCGGTTTCTTTTTTCAGAAACTCGCTTTTGTCTAACTGAACCTTGAGATTTACTTCCTTTAACCTGGTAAATATTTTCTTTATCGAAATAATATGTTCCTCGAGACTTGTTAAAAATATTATAATGTCGTCTAAGTAGACAAGACATATTTTCCCGATGAATTCTTGTAGGACAGAAGTCATTAACCGTTGGAAAGTCGCGGGGGAATTTTTTAACCCGAATGGCATTCGGAGAAATTCGTATTTTTTTTTTTTTTTTTTTTTATAACTAACGCGCGCACAAGGGACTACTTGTTTCCCTTTTAATGAAACACACTGCGCGGGCATTAGGAAGATAAGGAGGGGAGAGATAAGAGGTGTCGATTAATGGTTTTGAATGTTTGCAAATTGAAATGCCAAGGGAAAATCTCGCCGGGTAAACCATTCCAAAGTCGTATTGTACGGCTAAAAAAAGAATCTCTATATTTCACGGTACGTCAAAAATTGGGCTCAAGGGTGAACTGATGGGCATTCCTAGCAAGACGAGTATTACGGGCGAAACTTTTAAGGCAAGGAATGCAGCTGGCTACCTCGAGTGAACATTGTTTATAAAAGAAACGATAAAATAAGGAAAGACATGAAACATTGCGTCGGTGTTCGAGAGGGGCAATTGTTTCAGCGGCAGTTCTATTTCCTATCAATCTTTACGCTCTATTTTGTATTCTATCAAGCAAGTGAAGCGATGTTTGTGAAGCACCTGCCCAGAGGTGGGAGTTATACTTGAGTTTAGGGCGTATAAACGCTTTATAAATTGTAGCCAGATCAGATGGAGAAAAATACTTCTTACACCGATACAGAAAACCTAAGCACTTAGCAGCATTCTTAGCGATTTCAAATATATGGTCGTTCCAACGGAGGTCGTCGTTGACACACATACCGAGTACTGAGAGCTTTTCGGTTTCTTCGATGTAAGTGCCATTCATGGACAATAGCATTAGGGGTATGTTTAGCTTTAACGACAGAAGACAGCAATGAGTTTTCGAAGCATTAAACTCCACACGATTCCTATTACCCCCTTTGACAATGCTGTATAAATCGGAGTTTAATGAGTTTGACATACGGTACCGTTGCAATTGTACGTCCGAAGGCGAAGGACGTGTATTATGGAACGAATATGAAAAGCTGAGGGTAGAGTCGTCAGCAAAACAGTTAAGTGGATTAGAAGTAACAGACAGAAGATCATTTATAAAAATGAGGAAAAGAGTCGGAGACAGAACAGATCCCTGGGGCACACCAGCATTTATTTTATGGGAATCAGACTTGAATCCGTCCAATACAACTTGTATTGAACGGTCCAGAAGATAGCTTCTAATCCAACGAACAAGAGTATTATCGATCCCAAAAGCACGCATTTTCGATAAGAGAGCTTCATGCCAAACTCTATCAAATGCCTTGGAGATATCAAGAGCAATAATCTTATTTTCACCAAAGCCATGTAAAGATTTGTTCCACTGTTCGGTGAGATATGATCAGATCACCAGTGGAACGGTTGCTGCGGAAGCCATACTGACGGTCATGGAGAAGCTTATGATCTTCGAGATATTCCTTAAGCTGACGGTTAATCAGTGTTTCCATGACCTTAGAAAGAAGGGATGTCAGTGCTATGGGTCGGTAGGAGGAGGGGGAGGATGGGTCACCTTTCTTAGGGACAGGCTGGACAAATGCTGTTTTCCATCTTCTAGGAAAGATTCCAGAAGAGTAGGACCGATGGAAAAGCTTACGCAGTGGCTTTGCCAGTGTGGAAGAACACCTCTTCAGAAGAATCGGGGGTATACCATCCGGGCCAGCGGATTTGTGTATATCGAGATCTTTGAGAACTCTTGCTATTGTACGAGTGTGGAAAAAAAACTGTCCCATGGAAAAAATTACATTCTCAAGTACAGGAGGGGCAACGTTGCTATGCGGCAGCGTGGAGCTGGCAGCGAAATGGGCGGAGAGCAAGTTTGCCTTCTCTGAAGAGTAAACAATTGGTTTGTTATTGTCGATGAGCGTTGGAACCGAAGATGTTGAGGAGTTTTTAATATTTTTACAAATGTCCAAAATTTTTTACTGCCTTTGGGACACTGCAGAATTTTTTGCCGTAATTTTTGGTCATGCAAAAATTTGGTTCTTTCAATAACGGAGTTGCATGAGTTTCTTGCTTGTTTGTGCTTTTTCCGATTTTCCTCTGTAGGGTTGGCTTTGTGAGAACGGAAACTTACTTCTTTGAGCCTGATAGCTTCTTTACACTCAGAATTAAACCAAGACTTTTCTTTAGGTTTGATGCTTTTTACTCTGTTAAGAATAAAAGCACGCATTCCTAGAAAAATCATATTTGTGATCATTTCGGCACTGGCATCAATGTCACTATCGAGGAAGCATAGTGACCAGTTAAAGTTTCGGAAAAAAATATTCAGGCCGTCCCAGTTGGCTTTCTCGTATTGCCAAACGGTCCTGGTGGAAAGTTTTTCTTTAACTCAATGGGTGGAAGATGAGAAATTAGCTGAAATGACACAATGGTCTGACGTGCCCAAATGAAGAAGTTACACTAATAGTATATTTATCAGGGTGAGAAGTAAGAAACAAGTCAAGAGTATTGGCGGCTTGCCCAACAACATCCGGTATACGCGTTGGCGCATCGATCAGTTGGGTAAGGTGATGTAACCCGGCAAAGAGCTCAACATACCTTCCTTCGGGTGTTGTCTGACCAGAATAGCGGAGCCAATTGGAATTGTGTACATTGAAATCGCCCGCCATAACGATTTCAGTGCGAGGACAAAGGGAAACAATTTTCGAGATAGAATCAGACAGCGCATCAAACTCGTTACAAGTCGAGTTACTGTCGAGATTTGGACTCCTGTAAATAAAACAATAATGAATGACATGCTTGCGGACAGTGAATTTGAGAAATAAGAAGTTAAAGTCCGTGTTGGAACATTGCCCATATTGGGGAAGGCTCTGGCAAGCAATATCATTCCTAACATAGACCACGAGACCATGATGGGAAAAGAGTAATGGCACCAAGCTATACCCATGTAGAGCAAACTCTGATAAATCAGTATTAACTCCAACCTGGGTTTCACTTAATGCCAAAACAGCTGGCCTGTATTGAACAGTGTACACGTACAGGTGAAAGAAATTCTTTCTTATACCACGAACATTGGAATACACGACACAAAAATCACCTACCATTTAAAAATACTTACACACAAAACACAATTCTGACTAAGTTGAACCATGCAGTGAAAATCCAAATTAATCTTTGTCATAAACAAACTGTCTTAGATGTTATGCTCATAAGACAGCTTGCATACATAAAGTCAATTTAAATATTCCGCACAATAGGACAAACTCAGATGCCCTTATCCATTTACCGCATACGATGCCTACAGTAGATAAGAAAGAGGCAGTTAAGCTAAGCACAAAGGGTTGGGACAGATAAGAGGATAATTTGATTTGTTATGCAAGTGTGTATTATTTTTTTTTCTTCCACAGCGCGAATGGACATCTTATCCAACGACGCGAGTGAATATTGTTATTTTCTTTACAGCACACGCGAGGGGGTTTTGCCAATTTCTCAAACGAGTGTGTAATATTATTTTTTTTAACACTCGCGATAACAATCCGCAATAATTTTTTTTTTTTTTTTTTTGACTTTTGTTTAATTATTTGTGCGCGCACCTCGACCCGACGTCCGGCCTCTATGAGCTTAAGATCGACACTCAAATTTTTTGACTTTCTCGGTGACGCAACGGTTCAATAATGTTGTGCCCGTTAGAAAAAGCAGTTTTTTTGATATCCTGTTCTGCTATTTCGATCTGGTGAAAGCCTTTGACTAGATCGAGACTTGCGAAATGTAGAGAACTTCCTAATTTACTAAATATATCGTCTATATTTGGGATAAGAAATTTGTCGTCAATTGAGATGTCATTTAATTTCCTATAATCAATAACCATTCTCCATTTCTTTATCATCATCGTCCTTTTTCGTAACTATCCATATTGGTGCGGAATAAGGTGAACTGCTCGGCCGTATAATGCCTTGACCATAGAATAAATATATTATATAGAGGAAAATCTTTCGTCCGTTCCACGCCTCAACACCCTCAATTTTCGTTGTTGCTTTGGTATATCATTCATTGTGTTTCGTGTTCTCTTTTGTATATCATTCATTATCCGCGTAAAAAAATGATGTGGTGAGTTTTGTTCATTTTGACATTTCATTTTGTTCTTGTTGACAACAACTGTAAGTAAATTGCTTTTGTTTACATAAGAAAAAATGAAAATATTAAAGAATTCTTCAGGCTCTCCATCGATACATTCTTTATGAACAACCAGATATGCTGGGTCATCTTTCTGAAAAGGTTTCACGTCGCTCTCGTAGTTCGGAAGGAAGTATCTGAGGATCATGAAAACAGATTTGAAGCATGCTGCCATATAAATCCATAATAAGCGGCACATCATTTCGACAAAAAAAACTAGTGCAAAGAAGACATTTCGTTTTCAAATTCTGGTTTTTGAATAAAAAAACAGCAAATAAATTTATACATATTATTATATTACTTGATATATGTATGTACATATTACATATGTATCTATCAACAACAAATTTGGGGCTGATAGAATGATCGATTTGTATCGATATTTTTAATAGCCGTAACACCAAGTCTATAAAAAACAAAAAAAAAAACAAATTTGCAGATTTACTAACGCAATGGGACATCAACAAGGCGGTCTTAATCTCAGTCTGCATAGGTTCGCGCACAAATACAATTGGAATGACAATGCTGTATAAATCGGAGTTTAATGAGTTTGACATACGGTACCGTTGCAATTGTACGTCCGAAGGCGAAGGACGTGTATTATGGAACGAATATGAAAAGCTGAGGGTAGAGTCGTCAGCAAAACAGTTAAGTGGATTAGAAGTAACAGACAGAAGATCATTTATAAAAATGAGGAAAAGAGTCGGAGACAGAACAGATCCCTGGGGCACACCAGCATTTATTTTATGGGAATCAGACTTGAATCCGTTCAATACAACTTGTATTGAACGGTCCAGAAGATAGCTTCTAATCCAACGAACAAGAGTATTATCGATCCCAAAAGCACGCATTTTCGATAAGAGAGCTTCATGCCAAACTCTATCAAATGCCTTGGAGATATCAAGAGCAATAATCTTATTTTCACCAAAGCCATGTAAAGATTTGTTCCACTGTTCGGTGAGATATGATCAGATCACCAGTGGAACGGTTGCTGCGGAAGCCATACTGACGGTCATGGAGAAGCTTATGATCTTCGAGATATTCCTTAAGCTGACGGTTAATCAGTGTTTCCATGACCTTAGAAAGAAGGGATGTCAGTGCTATGGGTCGGTAGGAGGAGGGGGAGGATGGGTCACCTTTCTTAGGGACAGGCTGGACAAATGCTGTTTTCCATCTTCTAGGAAAGATTCCAGAAGAGTAGGACCGATGGAAAAGCTTACGCAGTGGCTTTGCCAGTGTGGAAGAACACCTCTTCAGAAGAATCGGGGGTATACCATCCGGGCCAGCGGATTTGTGTATATCGAGATCTTTGAGAACTCTTGCTATTGTACGAGTGTGGAAAAAAAACTGTCCCATGGAAAAAATTACATTCTCAAGTACAGGAGGGGCAACGTTGCTATGCGGCAGCGTGGAGCTGGCAGCGAAATGGGCGGAGAGCAAGTTTGCCTTCTCTGAAGAGTAAACAATTGGTTTGTTATTGTCGATGAGCGTTGGAACCGAAGATGTTGAGGAGTTTTTAATATTTTTACAAATGTCCAAAATTTTTTACTGCCTTTGGGACACTGCAGAATTTTTTGCCGTAATTTTTGGTCATGCAAAAATTTGGTTCTTTCAATAACGGAGTTGCATGAGTTTCTTGCTTGTTTGTGCTTTTTCCGATTTTCCTCTGTAGGGTTGGCTTTGTGAGAACGGAAACTTACTTCTTTGAGCCTGATAGCTTCTTTACACTCAGAATTAAACCAAGACTTTTCTTTAGGTTTGATGCTTTTTACTCTGTTAAGAATAAAAGCACGCATTCCTAGAAAAATCATATTTGTGATCATTTCGGCACTGGCATCAATGTCACTATCGAGGAAGCATAGTGACCAGTTAAAGTTTCGGAAAAAAATATTCAGGCCGTCCCAGTTGGCTTTCTCGTATTGCCAAACGGTCCTGGTGGAAAGTTTTTCTTTAACTCAATGGGTGGAAGATGAGAAATTAGCTGAAATGACACAATGGTCTGACGTGCCCAAATGAAGAAGTTACACTAATAGTATATTTATCAGGGTGAGAAGTAAGAAACAAGTCAAGAGTATTGGCGGCTTGCCCAACAACATCCGGTATACGCGTTGGCGCATCGATCAGTTGGGTAAGGTGATGTAACCCGGCAAAGAGCTCAACATACCTTCCTTCGGGTGTTGTCTGACCAGAATAGCGGAGCCAATTGGAATTGTGTACATTGAAATCGCCCGCCATAACGATTTCAGTGCGAGGACAAAGGGAAACAATTTTCGAGATAGAATCAGACAGCGCATCAAACTCGTTACAAGTCGAGTTACTGTCGAGATTTGGACTCCTGTAAATAAAACAATAATGAATGACATGCTTGCGGACAGTGAATTTGAGAAATAAGAAGTTAAAGTCCGTGTTGGAACATTGCCCATATTGGGGAAGGCTCTGGCAAGCAATATCATTCCTAACATAGACCACGAGACCATGATGGGAAAAGAGTAATGGCACCAAGCTATACCCATGTAGAGCAAACTCTGATAAATCAGTATTAACTCCAACCTGGGTTTCACTTAATGCCAAAACAGCTGGCCTGTATTGAACAGTGTACACGTACAGGTGAAAGAAATTCTTTCTTATACCACGAACATTGGAATACACGACACAAAAATCACCTACCATTTAAAAATACTTACACACAAAACACAATTCTGACTAAGTTGAACCATGCAGTGAAAATCCAAATTAATCTTTGTCATAAACAAACTGTCTTAGATGTTATGCTCATAAGACAGCTTGCATACATAAAGTCAATTTAAATATTCCGCATAATAGGACAAACTCAGATGCCCTTATCCATTTACCGCATACGATGCCTACAGTAGATAAGAAAGAGGCAGTTAAGCTAAGCACAAAGGGTTGGGACAGATAAGAGGATAATTTGATTTGTTATGCAAGTGTGTATTATTTTTTTTTCTTCCACAGCGCGAATGGACATCTTATCCAACGACGCGAGTGAATATTGTTATTTTCTTTACAGCACACGCGAGGGGGTTTTGCCAATTTCTCAAACGAGTGTGTAATATTATTTTTTTTAACACTCGCGATAACAATCCGCAATAATTTTTTTTTTTTTTTTTTGACTTTTGTTTAATTATTTGTGCGCGCACCTCGACCCGACGTCCGGCCTCTATGAGCTTAAGATCGACACTCAAATTTTTTGACTTTCTCGGTGACGCAACGGTTCAATAATGTTGTGCCCGTTAGAAAAAGCAGTTTTTTTGATATCCTGTTCTGCTATTTCGATCTGGTGAAAGCCTTTGACTAGATCGAGACTTGCGAAATGTAGAGAACTTCCTAATTTACTAAATATATCGTCTATATTTGGGATAAGAAATTTGTCGTCAATTGAGATGTCATTTAATTTCCTATAATCAATAACCATTCTCCATTTCTTTATCATCATCGTCCTTTTTCGTAACTATCCATATTGGTGCGGAATAAGGTGAACTGCTCGGCCGTATAATGCCTTGACCATAGAATAAATATATTATATAGAGGAAAATCTTTCGTCCGTTCCACGCCTCAACACCCTCAATTTTCGTTGTTGCTTTGGTATATCATTCATTGTGTTTCGTGTTCTCTTTTGTATATCATTCATTATCCGCGTAAAAAAATGATGTGGTGAGTTTTGTTCATTTTGACATTTCATTTTGTTCTTGTTGACAACAACTGTAAGTAAATTGCTTTTGTTTACATAAGAAAAAATGAAAATATTAAAGAATTCTTCAGGCTCTCCATCGATACATTCTTTATGAACAACCAGATATGCTGGGTCATCTTTCTGAAAAGGTTTCACGTCGCTCTCGTAGTTCGGAAGGAAGTATCTGAGGATCATGAAAACAGATTTGAAGCATGCTGCCATATAAATCCATAATAAGCGGCACATCATTTCGACAAAAAAAACTAGTGCAAAGAAGACATTTCGTTTTCAAATTCTGGTTTTTGAATAAAAAAACAGCAAATAAATTTATACATATTATTATATTACTTGATATATGTATGTACATATTACATATGTATCTATCAACAACAAATTTGGGGCTGATAGAATGATCGATTTGTATCGATATTTTTAATAGCCGTAACACCAAGTCTATAAAAAACAAAAAAAAAAACAAATTTGCAGATTTACTAACGCAATGGGACATCAACAAGGCGGTCTTAATCTCAGTCTGCATAGGTTCGCGCACAAATACAATTGGAATGATACCGGGTGCCTTGAATCCGACACGGAAACGACCTTTAGTATTGATCGCTCACTTGCCATCGAAATCATTGTCCAAAGCATCAACGACACGGCCCAAAAACTCATCACCGACTGGAACATCCACAATAGCACCGGTATGCTTGACAATATCTTCTTGTTTGATCAGCTTGTCACTACTAAATATGACAACACCGACATTGTCGGGTTCCAAATACAAGGCCATACCCTGTGGAATAAAAAAAGTCAAATAAATGCTGTAAAGATGTATCAAGAATAATGTTTACCTTCAATCGGCCTTTGTAAGCAGCCTGTGTAGCAGCCTTGGGAAGAGTGCGAGCCACAGAAGAGGCCAAACGTGCAATGCAATTGGGATCATTCTTGGTAGGGGAGAAATAACACACATAATTGTTGACTGATACACAGGTTGGGAATGCTGTGTTCAAAGCTAAGCAAACGCTACTGACAATACCAGAAACAACTACAAAACTACAACGGACAAGGACAAAGACAAAGCCAAAATCAGACGACGCTAAATTGCCTGAGATGGGAAAGGAAGCCGACAGATCTCGATCCCAATATCGGCTAGACTGAGAAGACCCGACTTGACTGGCATCGGACCTATTGCGAGCACGTCCAAAAGAGCAATGCACAACATCACTAGCTCGACAATTTTGCCCCGCAATAATAATAAAGCCAGAGTTGACCATTGTAGGACCATAAGTAGCCGTGGTTGATTACGGCAATCCTACACGGAGACTCACAGAAAGTCAATGGCAATTAATACAACTGCGAATCCTTGACGCTGTGAATGAGGCTATCTTAAAGAACGGACACCTCCCACTTTTTCGTACCCTCAAAACTGTTCAGGGTTTCAAAGTGATGACATGCGAAGATGGACACACTCTCACATGGCTTCAAGATTTCATCGTCAAGGCCTCAGCTCCCTGACCATAAAGTAAGGAAGAGGCAGCTAACACTAATAAATGTTGAAGTTAATACAAATCAATCTCCATCATAGTAAGGCTGCCAGCGCCAACTTAATCTACCTCATGGAGGCCAGACAAGTGGACCTAGCCCTTATACAAGAACCCTGGATAGCAGGGTAAATTAACGGTAGTATCCTGTGATTCCAAGAAAAGCACGTATTTGTTTAATGGTTTTAGGTAAAGTATAGTTTTGAAACGCGGCAATTTTGTTCGGGTTAGATTTGATTTCGTTAGTAGTCACAATGTGTCCCAAGAACTCGGTTTCTTTTTTCAGAAACTCGCTTTTGTCTAACTGAACCTTGAGATTTACTTCCTTTAACCTGGTAAATATTTTCTTTATTGAAATAATATGTTCCTCGAGACTTGTTAAAAATATTATAATGTCGTCTTAGTAGACAAGACATATTTTCCCGATGAATTCTTGTAGGACAGAAGTCATTAACCGTTGGAAAGTCGCGGGGGAATTTTTTAACCCGAATGGCATTCGGAGAAATTCGTAGTTTTTTTTTTTTTTTTTTATAACTAGAGGAGGGATAAGAGGTGTCGATTAATGGTTTTGAATGTTTGCAAATTGAAATGCCAAGGGAAAATCTCGCCGGGTAAACCATTCCAAAGTCGTATTGTACGGCTAAAAAAAGAATCTCTATATTTCACGGTACGTCAAAAATTGGGCTCAAGGGTGAACTGATGGGCATTCCTAGCAAGACAAGTATTACGGGCGAAACTTTTAAGGCAAGGAATGCAGCTGGCTACCTCGAGTGAACATTGTTTATAAAAGAAACGATAAAATAAGGAAAGACATGAAACATTGCGTCGGTGTTCGAGAGGGGCAATTGTTTCAGCGGCAGTTCTATTTCCTATCAATCTTTACGCTCTATTTTGTATTCTATCAAGCAAGTGAAGCGATGTTTGTGAAGCACCTGCCCAGAGGTGGGAGTTATACTTGAGTTTAGGGCGTATAAACGCTTTATAAATTGTAGCCAGATCAGATGGAGAAAAATACTTCTTACACCGATACAGAAAACCTAAGCACTTAGCAGCATTCTTAGCGATTTCAAATATATGGTCGTTCCAACGGAGGTCGTCGTTGACACACATACCGAGTACTGAGAGCTTTTCGGTTTCTTCGATGTAAGTGCCATTCATGGATAATGGCATTAGGGGTATGTTTAGCTTTAACGACAGAAGACAGCATTGAGTTTTCGAAGCATTAAACTCCACACGATTCCTATTACCCCATTTGACAATGCTGTATAAATCGGAGTTTAATGAGTTTGACATACGGTACCGTTGCAATTGTACGGTTGAAGGCGAAGGACGTGTATTATGGAACGAATAAGAAAAGCTGAGGGTACAGTCGTCAGCAAAACAGTTAAGTGAATTAGAAGTAACAGACAGAAGATCATTTATAAAAATGAGGAAAAGAGTCGGAGACAGAACAGAGCCCTGGGGCACAACAGCATTTATTTTATGGGAATCAGACTTGAATCCGTCCAATACAACTTGTATTGAATGGTCCAGAAGATAGCTTCTAATCCAACGAACAAGAGTATTATCGATCCCAAAAGCACGCATTTTCGATAAGAGAGCTTCATGCCAAACTCTATCAAATGCCTTGGAGATATCAAGAGCAATAATCTTATTTTCACCAAAGCGATGTAAAGATTTGTTCCACTGTTCGGTGAGATATGCCATCAGATCACCAGTGGAACGGTTGCTGCGGAAGCCATACTGACGGTCATGGAGAAGCTTATGATCTTCGAGATATTCCTTAAGCTGACGGTTAATCAGTGTTTCCATGACCTTAGAAAGAAGGGATGTCAGTGCTATGGGTCGGTAGGAGGAGGGGAAGGATGGGTCACCTTTCTTAGGGACAGGCTGGACAAATGCTGTTTTCCATCTTCTAGGAAAGATTCCAGAAGAGTAGGACCGATGAAAAAGCTTACGCAGTGGCTTTGCCAGTGTGGAAGAACACCTCTTCAGAAGAATCGGGGGTATACCATCCCGGCCAGCGGATTTGTGTATATCGAGATCTTTGAGAACTCTTGCTATTGTACGAGTGCGGAAAAAAATCTGTCCCATGGAAAAATTTACATTCTCAAGTACAGGAGAGGCAACGTTGCTATGCGGCAGCGTTGAGCTGGCAGCGGAATGGGCGGAGAGCAAGTTTGCCTTCTCTGAAGAGTAAACAATTGGTTTGTTTTATTCGATGAGCGTTGGAACCGAAGATGTTGAGGAGTTTTTAATATATTTTACAAATGTCCAAAAATTTTTACTGCCTTTGGGACACTGCAGAATTTTTTGCCGTAATTTTTGGTCATGCAAAAATTTGGTTCTTTCAATAACGGAGTTGCATGAGTTTCTTGCTTGTTTGTGCTTTTTCCGATTTTCCTCTGTAGGGTTGGCTTTGTGAGAACGGAAACTTACTTCTTTGAGCCTGATAGCTTCTTTACACTCAGAATTAAACCAAGACTTTTCTTTAGGTTTGATGCTTTTTACTCTGTTAAGAATAAAAGCACGCATTCCTAGAAAAATCACATTTGTGATCATTTCGGCACTGTCATCAATGTCACTATCGAGGAAGCATAGTGACCAGTTAAAGTTTCGGAAAAAAATATTCAGGCCGTCCCAGTTGGCTTTCTCGTATTGCCAAACGGTCCTGGTGGGAAGTTTTTCTTTAACTCAATGGGTGGAAGATGAGAAATTAGCTGAAATGACACAATGGTCTGACGTGCCCAAATGAAGAAGTTACACTAATAGTATATTTATCAGGGTGAGAAGTAAGAAACAAGTCAAGAGTATTGGCGGCTTGCCCAACAACATCCGGTATACGCGTTGGCGCATCGATCAGTTGGGTAAGGTGATGTAACCCGGCAAAGGGCTCAACATACCTTCCTTCGGGTGTTGTCTGACCAGAATAGCGGAGCCAATTGGAATTGTGTACATTGAAATCGCCCGCCATAACGATTTCAGTGCGAGGACAAAGGGAAACAATTTTCGAGATAGAATCAGACAGCGCATCAAACTCGTTACAAGTCGAGTTACTGTCGAGATTTGGACTCCTGTAAATAAAAAAATAATGAATGACATGCTTGCGGACAGTGAATTTGAGCCACAAGAATTTAAAGTCCGTGCTGGAACATTGCCCATATTGGGGAAGGCTCTGGCAAGCAATATCATTCCTAACATAGACCACGAGACCATGATGGGAAAAGAGTAATGGCACCAAGCTATACCCATGTAGAGCAAACTCTGATAAATCAGTATTAACTCCAACCTGGGTTTCACTTAATGCCAAAACAGCTGGCCTGTATTGAACAGTGTACACGTACAGGTGAAAGAAATTCTTTCTTATACCACGAACATTGGAATACACGACACAAAAATCCCTTACCATTTAAAAATACTTACACACAAAACACAATTCTGACTAAGTTGAACCAGTCAGACGAAAAGAAATTTGTCGGCAATTGAGATGTCATTTAATTTCCTATAATCAATAACCATTCTCCATTTCTTTATCATCATCGTCCTTTTTCGTAACTATCCATATTGGTGCGGAATAAGGTGAACTGCTCGGCCGTATAATGCCTTGACCATAGAGTAAATATATTATATAGAGGAAAATCTTTCGTCCGTTCCACGCCTCAACACCCTCAATTTTCGTTGTTGCTTTGGTATATCATTCATTGTGTTTCGTGTTCTCTTTTGTATATCATTCATTATCCGCGTAAAAAAATGATGTGGTGAGTTTTGTTCATTTTGACATTTCATTTTGTTCTTGTTGACAACAACTGTAAGTAAATTGCTTTTGTTTACACAAGAAAAAATGAAAACATTAAAGAATTCTTCAGGCTCTCCATCGATACATTCTTTATGAACAACCAGATATGCTGGGTCATCTTTCTGAAAAGGTTTCACGTCGCTCTCGTAGTTCGGAAGGAAGTATCTGAGGATCATGAAAACAGATTTGAAGCATGTTGCCATATAAATCCATAATAAGCGGCACATCATTTCGACAAAAAAAAACTAGTGCAAAGTAGACATTTCGTTTTCAAATTCTGGTTTATGAATAAAAAAACAGCAAATAAATTTATACATATTATTATATTACTTGATATATGTATGTACATATTACATATGTATCTATCAACAACAAATTTGTGGCTGATAGAATGATCGATTTGTATCGATATTTTTAATAGCCGTAACACCAAGTCTATAAAAAAACAAAAAAAAAACAAATTTGCAGATTTACTAACGCAATGGGACATCAACAAGGCGGTCTTAATCTCATTCTGCATAGGTTCGCGCACAAATACAATTGGAATGATACCGGGTGCCTTGAATCTGACACGGAAACGACCTTTAGCATTGATCGCTCACTTGCCATCGAAATCATTGTCCAAAGCATCAACGACACGGCCCAAAAGCTCATCACCGACTGGAACATCCACAATAGCACCGGTATGCTTGACAATATCTTCTTGTTTGATCAGCTTGTCACTACTAAATATGACAACACCGACATTGTCGGGTTCCAAATACAAGGCCATACCCTGTGGAATAAAAAAAGTCAAATAAATGCTGTAAAGATGTATCAAGAATAATGTTTACCTTCAATCGGCCTTTGTAAGCAGCCTGTGTAGCAGCCTTGGGAAGAGTGCGAGCCACAGAAGAGGCCAAACGTGCAATGCAATTGGGATCATTCTTGGTAGGGGAGAAATAACACACATAATTGTTGACTGATACACAGGTTGGGAATGCTGTGTTCAAAGCTAAGCAAACGCTACTGACAATACCAGAAACAACTACAAAACTACAACGGACAAGGACAAAGACAAAGCCAAAATCAGACGACGCTAAATTGCCTGAGATGGGAAAGGAAGCCGACAGATCTCGATCCCAATATCGGCTAGACTGAGAAGACCCGACTTGACTGGCATCGGACCTATTGCGAGCACGTCCAAAAGAGCAATGCACAACATCACTAGCTCGACAATTTTGCCCCGCAATAATAATAAAGCCAGAGTTGACCATTGTAGGACCATAAGTAGCCGTGGTTGATTACGGCAATCCTACACGGAGACTCACAGAAAGTCAATGGCAATTAATACAACTGCGAATCCTTGACGCTGTGAATGAGGCTATCTTAAAGAACGGACACCTCCCACTTTTTCGTACCCTCAAAACTGTTCAGGGTTTCAAAGTGATGACATGCGAAGATGGACACACTCTCACATGGCTTCAAGATTTCATCGTCAAGACCTCAGCTCCCTGACCATAAAGTAAGGAAGAGGCAGCTAACACTAATAAATGTTGAAGTTAATACAAATCAATCTCCATCATAGTAAGGCTGCCAGCGCCAACTTAATCTACCTCATGGAGGCCAGACAAGTGGACCTAGCCCTTATACAAGAACCCTGGATAGCAGGGTAAATTAACGGTAGTATCCTGTGATTCCAAGAAAAGCACGTATTTGTTTAATGGTTTTAGGTAAAGTATAGTTTTGAAACGCGGCAATTTTGTTCGGGTTAGATTTGATTTCGTTAGTAGTCACAATGTGTCCCAAGAACTCGGTTTCTTTTTTCAGAAACTCGCTTTTGTCTAACTGAACCTTGAGATTTACTTCCTTTAACCTGGTAAATATTTTCTTTATTGAAATAATATGTTCCTCGAGACTTGTTAAAAATATTATAATGTCGTCTTAGTAGACAAGACATATTTTCCCGATGAATTCTTGTAGGACAGAAGTCATTAACCGTTGGAAAGTCGCGGGGGAATTTTTTAACCCGAATGGCATTCGGAGAAATTCGTAGTTTTTTTTTTTTTTTTTTTATAACTAGAGGAGGGATAAGAGGTGTCGATTAATGGTTTTGAATGTTTGCAAATTGAAATGCCAAGGGAAAATCTCGCCGGGTAAACCATTCCAAAGTCGTATTGTACGGCTAAAAAAAGAATCTCTATATTTCACGGTACGTCAAAAATTGGGCTCAAGGGTGAACTGATGGGCATTCCTAGCAAGACGAGTATTACGGGCGAAACTTTTAAGGCAAGGAATGCAGCTGGCTACCTCGAGTGAACATTGTTTATAAAAGAAACGATAAAATAAGGAAAGACATGAAACATTGCGTCGGTGTTCGAGAGGGGCAATTGTTTCAGCGGCAGTTCTATTTCCTATCAATCTTTACGCTCTATTTTGTATTCTATCAAGCAAGTGAAGCGATGTTTGTGAAGCACCTGCCCAGAGGTGGGAGTTATACTCGAGTTTAGGGCGTATAAACGCTTTATAAATTGTAGCCAGATCAGATGGAGAAAAATACTTCTTACACCGATACAGAAAACCTAAGCACTTAGCAGCTTTCTTAGCGATTTCAAATATATGGTCGTTCCAAAGGAGGTCGTCGTTGACACACATACCGAGTACTGAGAGCTTTTCGGTTTCTTCGATGTAAGTGCCATTCATGGATAATGGCATTAGGGGTATGTTTAGCTTTAACGACAGAAGACAGCATTGAGTTTTCGAAGCATTAAACTCCACACGATTCCTATTACCCCATTTGACAATGCTGTATAAATCGGAGTTTAATGAGTTTGACATACGGTACCGTTGCAATTGTACGGTTGAAGGCGAAGGACGTGTATTATGGAACGAATAAGAAAAGCTGAGGGTAGAGTCGTCAGCAAAACAGTTAAGTGAATTAGAAGTAACAGACAGAAGATCATTTATAAAAATGAGGAAAAGAGTCGGAGACAGAACAGAGCCCTGGGGCACAACAGCATTTATTTTATGGGAATCAGACTTGAATCCGTCCAATACAACTTGTATTGAATGGTCCAGAAGATAGCTTCTAATCCAACGAACAAGAGTATTATCGATCCCAAAAGCACGCATTTTCGATAAGAGAGCTTCATGCCAAACTCTATCAAATGCCTTGGAGATATCAAGAGCAATAATCTTATTTTCACCAAAGCGATGTAAAGATTTGTTCCACTGTCCGGTGAGATATGCCATCAGATCACCAGTGGAACGGTTGCTGCGGAAGCCATACTGACGGTCATGGAGAAGCTTATGATCTTCGAGATATTCCTTAAGCTGACGGTTAATCAGTGTTTCCATGACCTTAGAAAGAAGGGATGTCAGTGCTATGGGTCGGTAGGAGGAGGGGAAGGATGGGTCACCTTTCTTAGGGACAGGCTGGACAAATGCTGTTTTCCATCTTCTAGGAAAGATTCCAGAAGAGTAGGACCGATGAAAAAGCTTACGCAGTGGCTTTGCCAGTGTGGAAGAACACCTCTTCAGAAGAATCGGGGGTATACCATCCGGGCCAGCGGATTTGTGTATATCGAGATCTTTGAGAACTCTTGCTATTGTACGAGTGCGGAAAAAAATCTGTCCCATGGAAAAATTTACATTCTCAAGTACAGGAGAGGCAACGTTGCTATGCGGCAGCGTGGAGCTGGCAGCGGAATGGGCGGAGAGCAAGTTTGCCTTCTCTGAAGAGTAAACAATTGGTTTGTTACTGTCGATGAGCGTTGGAACCGAAGATATTGAGGAGTTTTTAATATTTTTTACAAATGTCCAAAAATTTTTACTGCCTTTGGGACACTGCAGAATTTTTTGCCGTAATTTTTGGTCATGCAAAAATTTGGTTCTTTCAATAACGGAGTTGCATGAGTTTCTTGCTTGTTTGTGCTTTTTCCGATTTTCCTCTGTAGGGTTGGCTTTGTAAGAACGGAAACTTACTTCTTTGAGCCTGATAGCTTCTTTACACTCAGAATTAAACCAAGACTTTTCTTTAGGTTTGATCCTTTTTACTCTGTTAAGAATAAAAGCAAGCATTCCTAGAAGAATCACATTTGTGATCATTTCGGCACTGGCATCAATGTCACTATCGAGGAAGCATAGTGACCAGTTAAAGTTTCGGAAAAAAATATTCAGGCCGTCCCAGTTGGCTTTCTCGTATTGCCAAACGGTCCTGGTGGGAAGCTTTTCTTTAACTGGATGGGTGGAGGATGAGAAATTAGCTGAAATGACACAATGGTCTGAAGTGCCAAATGAAGAAGTTACACTAATAGTATATTTATCAGGGTGAGAAGTAAGAAACAAGTCAAGAGTATTGGCGGCTTGCCCAGCAACATCCGGTACACGCGTTGGCACATCGATCAGTTGGGTAAGGAAACAATTTTCGAGATAGAATCAGACAGCGCATCAAACTCGTTACAAGTCAAATTGCTGTCGAGATTTGGACTCCTGTAAATAAAAAAATAATGAATGACATGCTTGCGGACAGTGAATTTGAGCCACAAGAAGTTAAAGTCCGTGCTGGAACATTGCCCATATTGGGGAAGGCTCTGGCAAGCAATATCATTCCTAACATAGACCACGAGACCATGATGGGAAAAGAGTAATGGCACCAAGCTATACCCATGTAGAGCAAACTCTGATAAATCAGTATTAACTCCAACCTGGGTTTCACTTATTGCCAAAACAGCTGGCCTGTATTGAACAGTGTAGACGTACAGGTGAAAGAAATTCTTTCTTATACCACGAACATTGGAATACACGACACAAAAATCCCTTACCATTTAAAAATACTTACACACAAAACACAATTCTGACTAAGTTGAACCATGCAGTGAAAATCCAAATTAATCTCTGTCATAAACAAACTATCTTAGGTGTTATGCTCATAAGACAGCTTGCATACATAAAGTCAATTTAAATATTCCGCACAATAGGACAAACTCAGATGCCCTTATCCATTTACCGCATACGATGCCTACAGTAGATAAGAAAGAAGTAATTAAGCTAAGCACAAAGGGTTGGGACAGATAAGAGGATAATTTGATTTGTTATGCAAGTGTGTATTATTTTTTTTTCTTCCACAGCGCGAATGGACATCTTATCCAACGACGCGAGTGGATATTGTTATTTTCTTTACAGCACACGCGAGAGGGTTTTGCCAATTTCTCAAACGAGTGTGTAATATTATTTTTTTTAACACTCGCAATAACAATGCGCAATAATTTTTTTTTTTTTTTGACTTTTGTGACGCAACGGTTCAATAATGTAGTGCCCGTTAGAAAAAGCAGTTTTTTGATATCCTGTTCTGCTATTTCGATCTGGTGAAAGCCTTTGGCTAGATCGAGAGTTGCGAAATGTAGAGAACTTCCTAATTTACTAAATATATCGTCTATATTTGGGATAAGAAATTTGTCGTCAATTGAGATGTCATTTAATTTCCTATAATCAATAACAATTCTCCATTTCTTTATCATCATCGTCCTTTTTCGTAACTATCCATATCGGTGCGGAATAAGGTGAACTGCTCGGCCGTATAATGCCTTGACCATAGAGTAAATATATTATATAGAGGAAAATATTCGTCCGTTCCACGCCTCAACACCCTCAATTTTCGTTTTTGCTTTGGTATATCATTCATTGTGTTTCGTGTTCTCTTTTGTATATCATTCATTATCCGCGTAAAAAAATGATGTGGTGAGTTTTGTTCATTTTGACATTTAATTTTGTTCTTGTTGACAACAACTGTAAGTAAATTGCTTTTGTTTACACAAGAAAAAATGAAAATATTAAAGAATTCTTCAGGCTCTCCATCGATACATTCTTTATGAACAACCAGATATGCTGGGTCATCTTTCTGAAAAGGTTTCACGTCGCTCTCGTAGTTCGGAAGGAAGTATCTGAGGATCATGAAAACAGATTTGAAGCATGTTGCCATATAAATCCATAATAAGCGGCACATCATTTCGACAAAAAAAAACTAGTGCAAAGAAGACATTTCGTTTTCAAATTCTGATTTTTCAATAAAAAAAACAGCAAATAAATGTATACATATTATTATATTACTTGATATATGTATGTACATATTACATATGTATCTATCAACAACAAATTTGTGGCTGATAGAATGATCGATTTGTATCGATATTTTAATAGCCGTAACACCAAGTCTATAAAAAACAAAAAAAAAAAAACAAATTTGCAGATTTACTAACGCAATGGGACATCAACAAGACGGTCTTAATCTCAGTCTGCATAGGTTCGCGCACAAATACAATTGGAATGATACCAGGTGCCTTGAATCCGACACGGAAACGACTTTTAGTATTGATCGCTCACTTGCCATCGAAATCATTGTCCAAAGAATCAACGACACGGCCCAAAAGCTCATCACCGACTGGAATATCCACCATCCACATCACCGGTACGCTTGACAATATCTTCTTGTTTGATCAGCTTGTCGTTACTAAATATGACAACACCAACATTGTCGGGTTCCAAATACAAGGCAATACCCTGTGGAATAAAAAAAACTCAAATAAATGCTGTAAAGATGTATCAAGAATAATGTTTACCTTCAATCGGCCTTTGTAAGCAGCCTGTGTAGCAGCCTTGGGAAGAGTGCGAGCCACAGAAGAGGCCAAACGTGCAATGCAATTGGGATCATTCTTGGTAGGGGAGAAATAACACACATAATTGTTGACTGATACACAGGTTGGGAATGCTGTGTTCAAAGCTAAGCAAACGCTACTGACAATACCAGAAACAACTACAAAACTACAACGGACAAGGACAAAGACAAAGCCAAAATCAGACGACGCTAAATTGCCTGAGATGGGAAAGGAAGCCGACAGATCTCGATCCCAATATCGGCTAGACTGAAAAGACCCGACTTGACTGGCATCGGACCTATTGCGAGCACGTCCAAAAGAGCAATGCACAACATCACTAGCTCGACAATTTTGCCCCGCAATAATAATAAAGCCAGAGTTGACCATTGTAGGACCATAAGTAGCCGTGGTTGATTACGGCAATCCTCAAAACTGTTCAGGGTTTCAAAGTGATGACATGCGAAGATGGACACACTCTCACATGGCTTCAAGATTTCATCGTCAAGACCTCAGCTCCCTGACCATAAAGTAAGGAAGAGGCAGCTAACACTAATAAATGTTGAAGTTAATACAAATCAATCTCCATCATAGTAAGGCTGCCAGCGCCAACTTAATCTACCTCATGGAGGCCAGACAAGTGGACCTAGCCCTTATACAAGAACCCTGGATAGCAGGGTAAATTAACGGTAGTATCCTGTGATTCCAAGAAAAGCACGTATTTGTTTAATGGTTTTAGGTAAAGTATAGTTTTGAAACGCGGCAATTTTTTTCGGTTTAGATTTGATTTCGTTAGTAGTCACAATGTGTCCCAAAAACTCGATTTCTTTTTTCAGAAACTCGCTTTTGTCTAACTGAACCTTGAGATTTACTTCCTTTAACCTGGTAAATATTTTCTTTATCGAAATAATATGTTCCTCGAGACTTGTTAAAAATATTATAATGTCGTCTAAGTAGACAAGACATATTTTCCCGATGAATTCTTGTAGGACAGAAGTCATTAACCGTTGGAAAGTCGCGGGGGAATTTTTTAACCCGAATGGCATTCGGAGAAATTCGTATTTTTTTTTTTTTTTTTTTTTATAACTAACGCGCGCACAAGGGACTATTTGTTTCCCTTTTAATGAAACACACTGCGCGGGCATTAGGAAGATAAGGAGGGGAGAGATAAGAGGTGTCGATTAATGGTTTTGAATGTTTGCAAATTGAAATGCTAAGGGAAAATCTCGCCGGGTAAACCATTCCAAAGTCGTATTGTACGGCTAAAAAAAGAATCTCTATATTTCACGGTACGTCAAAAATTGGGCTCAAGGGTGAACTGATGGGCATTCCTAGCAAGACGAGTATTACGGGCGAAACTTTTAAGGCAAGGAATGCAGCTGGCTACCTCGAGTGAACATTGTTTATAAAAGAAACGATAAAATAAGGAAAGACATGAAACATTGCGTCGGTGTTCGAGAGGGGCAATTGTTTCAGCGGCAGTTCTATTTCCTATCAATCTTTACGCTCTATTTTGTATTCTATCAAGCAAGTGAAGCGATGTTTGTGAAGCACCTGCCCAGAGGTGGGAGTTATACTTGAGTTTAGGGCGTATAAACGCTTTATAAATTGTAGCCAGATCAGATGGAGAAAAATACTTCTTACACCGATACAGAAAACCTAAGCACTTAGCAGCATTCTTAGCGATTTCAAATATATGGTCGTTCCAACGGAGGTCGTCGTTTACACACATACCGAGTACTGAGAGCTTTTCGGTTTCTTCGATGTAAGTGCCATTCATGGACAATGGCATTAGGGGTATGTTTAGCTTTAACGACAGAAGACAGCAATGAGTTTTCGAAGCATTAAACTCCACACGATTCCTATTACCCCCTTTGACAATGCTGTATAAATCGGAGTTTAATGAGTTTGACATACGGTACCGTTGCAATTGTACGTCCGAAGGCGAAGGACGTGTATTATGGAACGAATATGAAAAGCTGAGGGTAGAGTCGTCAGCAAAACAGTTAAGTGGATTAGAAGTAACAGACAGAAGATCATTTATAAAAATGAGGAAAAGAGTCGGAGACAGAACAGATCCCTGGGGCACACCAGCATTTATTTTATGGGAATCAGACTTGAATCCGTCCAATACAACTTGTATTGAACGGTCCAGAAGATAGCTTCTAATCCAACGAACAAGAGTATTATCGATCCCAAAAGCACGCATTTTCGATAAGAGAGCTTCATGCCAAACTCTATCAAATGCCTTGGAGATATCAAGAGCAATAATCTTATTTTCACCAAAGCCATGTAAAGATTTGTTCCACTGTTCGGTGAGATATGATCAGATCACCAGTGGAACGGTTGCTGCGGAAGCCATACTGACGGTCATGGAGAAGCTTATGATCTTCGAGATATTCCTTAAGCTGACGGTTAATCAGTGTTTCCATGACCTTAGAAAGAAGGGATGTCAGTGCTATGGGTCGGTAGGAGGAGGGGGAGGATGGGTCACCTTTCTTAGGGACAGGCTGGACAAATGCTGTTTTCCATCTTCTAGGAAAGATTCCAGAAGAGTAGGACCGATGGAAAAGCTTACGCAGTGGCTTTGCCAGTGTGGAAAAACACCTCTTCAGAAGAATCGGGGGTATACCATCCGGGCCAGCGGATTTGTGTATATCGAGATCTTTGAGAACTCTTGCTATTGTACGAGTGTGGAAAAAAAACTGTCCCATGGAAAAAATTACATTCTCAAGTACAGGAGGGGCAACGTTGCTATGCGGCAGCGTGGAGCTGGCAGCGAAATGGGCGGAGAGCAAGTTTGCCTTCTCTGAAGAGTAAACAATTGGTTTGTTATTGTCGATGAGCGTTGGAACCGAAGATGTTGAGGAGTTTTTAATATTTTTACAAATGTCCAAAATTTTTTACTGCCTTTGGGACACTGCAGAATTTTTTGCCGTAATTTTTGGTCATGCAAAAATTTGGTTCTTTCAATAACGGAGTTGCATGAGTTTCTTGCTTGTTTGTGCTTTTTCCGATTTTCCTCTGTAGGGTTGGCTTTGTGAGAACGGAAACTTACTTCTTTGAGCCTGATAGCTTCTTTACACTCAGAATTAAACCAAGACTTTTCTTTAGGTTTGATGCTTTTTACTCTGTTAAGAATAAAAGCACGCATTCCTAGAAAAATTATATTTGTGATCATTTCGGCACTGCCATCAATGTCACTATCGAGGAAGCATAGTGACCAGTTAAAGTTTCGGAAAAAAATATTCAGGCCGTCCCAGTTGGCTTTCTCGTATTGCCAAACGGTCCTGGTGGAAAGTTTTTCTTTAACTCAATGGGTGGAAGATGAGAAATTAGCTGAAATGACACAATGGTCTGACGTGCCCAAATGAAGAAGTTACACTAATAGTATATTTATCAGGGTGAGAAGTAAGAAACAAGTCAAGAGTATTGGCGGCTTGCCCAACAACATCCGGTATACGCGTTGGCGCATCGATCAGTTGGGTAAGGTGATGTAACCCGGCAAAGAGCTCAACATACCTTCCTTCGGGTGTTGTCTGACCAGAATAGCGGAGCCAATTGGAATTGTGTACATTGAAATCGCCCGCCATAACGATTTCAGTGCGAGGACAAAGGGAAACAATTTTCGAGATAGAATCAGACAGCGCATCAAACTCGTTACAAGTCGAGTTACTGTCGAGATTTAGACTCCTGTAAATAAAACAATAATGAATGACATGCTTGCGGACAGTGAATTTGAGAAATAAGAAGTTAAAGTCCGTGTTGGAACATTGCCCATATTGGGGAAGGCTCTGGCAAGCAATATCATTCCTAACATAGACCACGAGACCATGATGGGAAAAGAGTAATGGCACCAAGCTATACCCATGTAGAGCAAACTCTGATAAATCAGTATTAACTCCAACCTGGGTTTCACTTAATGCCAAAACAGCTGGCCTGTATTGAACAGTGTACACGTACAGGTGAAAGAAATTCTTTCTTATACCACGAACATTGGAATACACGACACAAAAATCACCTACCATTTAAAAATACTTACACACAAAACACAATTCTGACTAAGTTGAACCATGCAGTGAAAATCCAAATTAATCTTTGTCATAAACAAACTGTCTTAGGTGTTATGCTCATAAGACAGCTTGCATACATAAAGTCAATTTAAATATTCCGCACAATAGGACAAACTCAGATGCCCTTATCCATTTACCGCATACGATGCCTACAGTAGATAAGAAAGAGGCAGTTAAGCTAAGCACAAAGGGTTGGGACAGATAAGAGGATAATTTGATTTGTTATGCAAGTGTGTATTATTTTTTTTTCTTCCACAGCGCGAATGGACATCTTATCCAACGACGCGAGTGAATATTGTTATTTTCTTTACAGCACACGCGAGGGGGTTTTGCCAATTTCTCAAACGAGTGTGTAATATTATTTTTTTTTACACTCGCGATAACAATCCGCAATAATTTTTTTTTTTTTTTTTTTGACTTTTGTCACCTCGACCCGACGTCCGGCCTCTATGAGCTTAAGATCGACACTCAAATTTTTTGACTTTCTCGGTGACGCAACGGTTCAATAATGTTGTGCCCGTTAGAAAAAGCAGTTTTTTTGATATCCTGTTCTGCTATTTCGATCTGGTGAAAGCCTTTGGCTAGATCGAGACTTGCGAAATGTAGAGAACTTTCTAATTTACTAAATATATCGTCTATATTTGGGATAAGAAATTTGTCGTCAATTGAGATGTCATTTAATTTCCTATAATCAATAACCATTCTCCATTTCTTTATCATCATCGTCCTTTTTCGTAACTATCCATATTGGTGCGGAATAAGGTGAACTGCTCGGCCGTATAATGCCTTGACCATAGAATAAATATATTATATAGAGGAAAATCTTTCGTCCGTTCCACGCCTCAACACCCTCAATTTTCGTTGTTGCTTTGGTATATCATTCATTGTGTTTCGTGTTCTCTTTTGTATATCAATTATTATCCGCGTAAAAAAATGATGTGGTGAGTTTTGTTCATTTTGACATTTCATTTTGTTCTTGTTGACAACAACTGTAAGTAAATTGCTTTTGTTTACATAAGAAAAAATGAAAATATTAAAGAATTCTTCAGGCTCTCCATCGATACATTCTTTATGAACAACCAGATATGCTGGGTCATCTTTCTGAAAAGGTTTCACGTCGCTCTCGTAGTTCGGAAGGAAGTATCTGAGGATCATGAAAACAGATTTGAAGCATGCTGCCATATAAATCCATAATAAGCGGCACATCATTTCGACAAAAAAAACTAGTGCAAAGAAGACATTGAAATAGGCAACTGGTGAGGGGTCTGGAGAGGATAGGATAGGTTGGAGGAGAGGTATTGGTTCGGACAGGATAAGGGAGTAGTGGAGGAGGTAGGGTGTAGTAGTGGGATCATGTAGTATGGAGGGATATCAAGAAAAAAAACAGTGAACTAGGCGGAAGATAAATCAGGGAGGAGGTAGGGATGCAAAAGGTAGGATATTAGAAGAGGGGGGCGAGGGGGAGGAAGAACGTTAGGAACGGACAGAGTAGATTCGTAGGAACTGGGATGTAGATAGTTAGGACGGCCATGGTACTGGCACTTGGGAGAAGAAAAAGGCCAAGGTTAGTGTTATGGGAGGGACAGGAAGCGGAGAGGGGGTAGAGAAGGGGGAAGAATGTCTGCTGTGGAGGCGATGGCATGCTGGCGCAGCGCGGCTAAGCTCGCCGGATACGGGGGGGATCTTGCCCCCACAGACAGACCTCACTTATTCCAAAACACATAGATCATGCCATTCTTCGTTCCACCAATGGTAGGACCACATCCGGGACGCCCTGCGGGTGTTGGTGCAGGGGGGACCTTTTCCCACCCTCCTGGAATTCATCGGTCCGATCGGTCTCGAATTCCCCAATTTAGTGTATCTTACCGCTGTCAAGCAACACCTTACCTTTCTAACATGCTTACCTTACCGCTCCCCCTTATGCTTTAAGCTCAGGTCTCCATGAAGAATCCTTAGAATCCTTCTAACATACAACTACATCAGAAAAATAACCACTAGCGATTTCGCTAACGCTTGGCGAGATCTCGCATGCCTTGTTTTTTTATTCGACGCAGTTTTTAACATAGGTATGTACATTGAAATTAAGATACAAAATCTACGCGCTGCAATTAATTACCTCAATTTACAAACATATAAAAAAAAATCAAAATCTTTAAGTCGTCAAAGCCTAGGTATACTTTTGGTCTGACCAACGCGTGAATAAAGACCGAAACACAAAAAAACAAACTTAAAATAAAAATCGGTGCCTCTCCATTAAGAGCGAGTCGCTTGGGGAGCCTTAGCTAACTGATCCCGTTTATTTATCAATCGTAGCTCGATCTTTATCCAGCCTAATGAAACCAATGTTCTTTACCAATTACAAAGAAATCTCATAAAAAAAAAATCTCGCCGACACAAAAGAAATGAAACTTAGGTCTCGAAAATAAATATAAAATAAAATTGACTATTAAAACAAAAACGATAATGATTAAGAAAAAAATGATAAAAATCAAATTTAAATTGAATAAATAAAGATAATAAATTTGTGACGCGGGCAATGCTCCATTGAGGAAAATTTTTCTCCACCTTCCAAGGTCTCCTACGGCTTGCCGAGTTAAATTTTCCCTGCGGCTATGCGTAGGTATCATAAATATATAGGGGTGGATTCCACCTTTTCACGTACAGACTTAATCGGTCAAAATATATTTCGGATTCAAAATAATTTTAATCCCTCCCGTTACTTGTGAACCCGGGTTGGTCACGGGTTTTTGCCTTTGTCTGAAGGGCTTTCTCACTTTTACCGCCTTCGCCCTCAATGTGGTTTAAAATTTTAATCGGCTGCAGGAGGTGCTCTTGTGGAATCCACCTATTAATTAGGACCTATACTATTGCCTAATCTGCCAAGGATTTGTTCACTTACCCCTTTTTTCTTTTGTTTTATTATAAAAAAAAAACGCAAAATCATTTCCTTTGTCAACAAATTTCGCAATCGTTTTTTTTTCCTTAGTCACAAAAAAAAAGGAATATCAAAATTAACTTTATATTATAAATATGTATATTTACTCGCACTTTCTTTTTTTTTTCTTTTGAATACACAAAAAAAACTACTTATTACTTTCAATTTCAAAATTTAACCAAAACTGCACTACAATCGCGCTAATGCCACTCTTGCGGCGGTGGTTGAAGTTTTAAAAATCACTTTCCAACGGGCAAATCGTTGAACCACCAAAAAGTTGATTTTCCGTTTTTCCTATCATGCCGCTTTTTTTCCTATTTACCTGTGGCCTACAATCCTTGGGTTCAACGGCCCGACCTATATACAATTTTCAATCAGCTGTTCGACACATTGATTTGTTCCCTTTCCGAAAATCCAAATTTCGGCCTGTGAGCACTTTTTCGGAAAGGAGACTACTTAGCCGATACAAGGTGCCAAATGTCAAACTGCAAAAAAAAAATGGCTTCTTATTTGTATTTAACATTCGCCTTTTTACTAGGATAAATAACTTTTCTCGCGTTTCATTTTAAATTTCTGAAAAATCGTTCGGGTCCGCGAATAAAACTAAGTCTGTCGAGGTCGTCGCGTTCCCCAGCTATCCGCTCCTAGCTTTAATTCGTCCATAATATTTAAAACGCGCAAACCAAATCTTTCTCTTATTCGGACGCAATTGTGTTTCGTGTTTTTATTTGTTATTTATTCAACAAAAATTAAAATAAATGTGAATATATAAAAAAAAAATGTTTATTTTTGGTGTTTGTTTGTGTTTACATCTGTCTACCTTTGTGCCCCTTGCCCTTCTTTTGCATTGCCTAGCACGTCCTAGACTGCGCACTGGCATTGTCCTATGGCGCTTGTCGGAGCCGCATGTATCGCGTGCCCGACTGGCTTAATTAAATGTAAAAGGTCTCGTTTTTGTTCGTGTTAGCAGTGGGCCGCAACAAAACACCGGGCCTGGAGAATCGGATTACGCATCTACAGACACGGTGAACCGGACGACGATACGATCACTCATTAGCATGTAACTGAAAGGAGACGATAAGTATCTTTTCATATTTGCAGTATCAAAGCCAAGGGCGGGTTCGCACATAATGATTTTTCTTTCAGGCCAACAACAGAGAAGGGTTTCAGTCATCAGAGCTCCGACTAAGTTGAAGGAGGTACCTAGGCCAGTAGGTAAGCCGATTAAAGGGATTCATTCGTCTTTGCCAAGGTAGGTGAGCCATATTGTCAACGCAATCTCTATTAAGTGCTTCTATTTCTTAGACTCTAATTAAACTCACACGAAACATACGAGCCAGAGAAGCGAACCTCCCATTACTGTGCCCTCAAGGGTCTCGTCCGAATTATACCGATGAGTCATGCAACAGGGACCAATCTTCTAGGTAAAATCCAACCCGGTTTACCTCAAATGTGGGGAGAACCCTCATTCACATAGCCGGGTATAAACTTAGCCATCGAGTCCGCCAGTACCATGTCCGGTGTAATATAATATTTTGAGTCTGTAAAGGTATGTGCTTCTTTGTTCCTTTTTTTTTCTTTTTTAAGTGCAAATATAGCCTTATAATTAGAACCTGAAAAGGGTTAAATCAATTTGTTTTCAACTCTACGAATATACGAGCATCTGTATAAGTCTTCCTCATCATTCTCTAGACTTCTCAGTCTCCTAATCGAACAGGTTGCTGGATTCCTTTCTGTAGGGCAGTGCAAACGTTAATATCCTTGTTTAGGCTAGTAATTCTTACTTAACTACTATCACAGGTGTAGGGGTTACGGTTTCTTGGAATGCGGTTTCATCGCGGTTTATACTGAGTCGTCCATATGAACAAAATGAATACTAAGCTCTAATCATTGCTAAATAACGTATCAAAAAGTAAAATCTATATCATAGTTGACCGACCTCCTATCTTGAGACATTGTATATATGTCGATATGAACATTTAAAGAGTTATATCACAGATGATGGTAGTGTTTTCTAAATTCAGGTACTTTGCGGATGGATTGTCGCTTTCTGGATATAATGTCGATGGTGTAGAAAACTCGAAATCAGGTACCCGAACTTTCATGAGTCATGTTGCACTGGTTGGATACTAACCAATTAACTCAGTGTTTGAATAGGACATAGGAGGAAGTCTCTCAGGTAGGGGTTGTTCGTTCCTATGGAAGTCGTTATAATAACATCACCGCTAGGTTAACTTATACAAATAACAACAAGGGGTCGTACCAAGTGGTTAAAGAAAAACACTGCACATTGCCTAAAACTATATCACGGTCGGTCGGTCAAATTGTAACAAAAAAAATAAAAAATCAGGTACCAAGTGGTTAAAGAAAAACACTGCACATTGCTTAAAACTATATCACAGTCGGTCGGGCAAAGTGCCTATCAGGTACATATAGTTCTTTCAAAACGGAACAAAAAAAAAAACCGATTTTCGACGGGCTAGGTGCGGAGTAGACATGTGTAACTCATATGAACAGTTTTCATTGGGAATTATTGTTTCAGGTCTTTCGCATGAAAAATTCCAATTCTTTTCCCTGAAAGGTTTTCTAATTCATACATATTTTTACCAATCGCTTTGACAATACGACATTTAGAGTATTTGGAACACAGTTTTGAAGCAAGGCGTTTTGAAGAGTCACTAAGGACAAAATTTCTTTTATAAACCTCTTGTCCTGGTACGTATTTTACATTTCGTGCTCGCGTGTTATATTTTCGTGCACTCTTGTCATTTGCTTCAAGGATGTTGTCTTTGATTTTGCTTCGTATCAAGTGCAGCCTATCTTTTCTTGGGAGGGTCAACAGTTCGCCGTCCCCAATTACGTTCAGCCTTTCTGCCAACGCGTAGCTGCTTCCATGCGCCATCATGTTGCACCCGAACAGGGCAAAGTATGGAGACACGCCAATAGCCGAATGAATGGAACTCCTTAGAGCGGCTGCAATCTCGCTCAGGTGCACGTCCCACTCGCGTTGGTCTTCCTTGAGGTAAGAACGGATTGCGGCAAGCAGCGTTCTGTTGACCCTTTCGGAAGCATTTGACTGAGGCGAATAGTTCGCGGTCCTAAAATGTCTTATCCCATAACCTTGTAGGAAGCTTTGAAATTCTTTAGCAAGGAATTGTTTCCCATTGTCCGAGTGTATTATTTGAGGTACACCAAAGGTATTGAATATGTCCTCTCGTAAATATTTGATTATGCTGCTCGAGTTTGCAGCAAACAACGGTTTGAGGAAAACAAATTTTGAAAGGTGATCTAGCACAACAAAAACGTAGGCGTTCCCTGTTTTTGATCTTGGGTATGGGCCTACAAAATCAACATAAAGTTTCTGAAAAGGACGATCGGTACAATAATTAGTTTCTATAGTGGGACGCAGAACTAGGTTAGAAGACTTAGACTGTTTACATATATCACAATTAGCGACAAATTGCCTCACTTGGACGGTCATGTTTGGCCAGTAAAAGTACTGCCGAATAAGATGGAGTGTCTTCGCTATTCCTCCATGGGCGGTTTGGGGTTGATTATGTACCTTAGCAATTATACTTTCTGTTAACCCAGATGGAATCCACAAACACCAACTATGCTCGACCATTGATTCATCCACGCTTGACGGCAGAGTTCGTTTGTAAACGAAGTTGTCTTCTATTTTCAGGTCGGGTAATTCATCCTTGTGATCAAGAACAATACCCAGGAGGGACTTATATTCTTCCGAACTAAACTCCTGTCTGGTACGACGTTAAGTGAGCCTTTCCGATGCTCTATATCGAAGGCATAGGACTGCAGCTCCAGGCTCCATCTAGCTAATCGGCCACTCAGGTCTTTTATCGTCATCAACCATTTCAGACAAGAGTGGTCGGTTATGACTGTAAAGTCCATACCCTCGACATAGGGCCGGAATTTTTTCACCGCCATTACAGCTGCCATGCACTCCTTCTCGGTCACGCTGTAGTTTCGTTGGCAAGCGTTAAGCTTCTGAGAGAAGTAGGCGATCGGAAGTTCTTCTTCATCACCGTGCTTCTGAAATAACACCGCACCGATTCCGGAGTCTGATGCATCGCATTGAATATAAAACCGTTTGGAGAAGTCGGGATGGGAAAGAACGGGGGCCGTAGTTAATGCGGTTTTTAACTCCTCGAAAGCTTTCTTTGCATCTTCCGTCATAGTGAATTTAGGGTTCTTCTTTTTTAAAGTATCTGTTAAGGGAGCGGTCAAGTTAGAAAAATCTTTTATAAATCTCCTATACCACCCTGCTAGACCAAGAAACCTCCTGACTTGTCGGGCGTTTTTCGGTAAGGGAAAGTCAACGACCGCTTCGACTTTCGCCGGATCGGTCTTCAACTTGCCTCCACCTACTATGAAACCAAGGTATTTTAGTTCCCTAAAGCAGAACTGGGATTTTTTTACGTTAATAGTTAAATTTGCCTTTCTAAGACAGTCGGCCACTTCATCTAGCAAGGCGATATGGGTCTCAAAATCAGGCGCAATGATTAGCAGATCGTCTAAATACACAAAGACGCGATCCCGTAGTCGTGCAGGGATCACCTTGTCCATCAAGCGACACAGCCTTTGAGCGGCATTACACAACCCAAAGGGCATGACGGTAAATTGGTACAAGGGTCTCCCCGGTACCGCAAATGCAGTTTTTTCCCTACTCTCTTTTTCCAGTGGTATTTGCCAGAATGCTTCCTTTAAGTCTACACTACTAATATAGTAGGTATCGGGTAGCCGACTGATAAGCCCTTCGATATGGGGAAGAGGGTTAGCGTCCTTTTTAGTCAACGCGTTGACCTTACGAGAGTCCAGGCAAAAACGATACTTGGTAGTATTGTTCGGACCTGGCTTCTTAATAAGGACAACGGGCGAACACCACGGGCTTTCCTCTCCTCGATAACGCCGAGCTTAAGCATTCGGTCTATTTCCTGGTACAAAAGAGCTTGTACCGCTGGAGAAACAGGGTAGTGTCTCTGCTTCACCGGGGTCGAATCTCCGGTATCGATAACGTGCTCCATAAGCGCCGTTTTTCCGAGCCCGTTTCGGACAAAATCAAGAAATTTCCACTTGACCGCTTCCAATGCAGATCTCTGACCCAATGTCAAATTGTGTGCATTTACCGTTTCAGCGTTTTCCTCTGGAATCGATATGGAGCTAACAATATTAGGTGCTATCTGGAACCTCTGCCAAAAATCAACTCCTAGGTAGAGTTCTTGATCCAAGTTGGGGACTAAATATAGGGTCATCGCCTTTTCGCACTGTTTATACCCTACCCGGACCTGAACCTTGCCCACTATAGCTTGGCTTTTGCCATCGGCGGTTTTCACTCCTGAACTATATTTTAGAATCGGGAGATTTGCCTTTTCAACAAAGGACATGCAGTTTTTGCCTAGGATGCTAACACTGGCCCCACTATCCAGTAAGCCAAGCAACTCGTTGCCTGCTATGGCGACTTTAGCATAAGGCCTGGGGTCGGTGCTAGTATCTATTACAGTAGAAGCTATAGAATTTCTCAAGTTCTTCCTTGATTTAAACCGGTCACGAGTCTTATGGATGCGTTTAGAAATCTTAGAAATCGCGTTAACGTTTGCACTAAATATCCTATCTCTAGCTTTGTAATAATTTTGTATCCTAACATGCAGGGGTTTTATTTGTTTAAAATTCTGTGTTTGTTCGGTGACAGGGTGGTGGCTTGGATCTCTATTTAATATGGTAATCTTGTTGTCGGAAGTTTGGGTGGCTATTGAGGTTGACGGAATTCCGGGGTCGTTTGGGTGGAACGCGATTCCCCCGCTGACCTCGCGTTCCGGATCGGGTTTCCCGGATTACAATGTGGACACTTGGGGGTAATTACCCCCTCGAGACCACACCTATAGCAGAAAATGTTTCTAGTCGCCGACGGGCAATCCATGAAAGAGTGGCCTACCACCCGACAATTCCAGCATGCAGTTGGTCGTACCTCCCCTTGGCCCCGGGTGCTCTTTGGGCGAGCTCCCATGCGCTGAAATGCCTCAACGTATTCCTCTTGGTTGAAGTCCGTCACTGCATCCATTTCTAATTCATTCGCCAAATACCGTGCCGGTGGGCGTTGATGCTTTGGGGCATCTCGTTCCGCAGTAGGGAAGGCGTACTCGGCGTCCTTGCACGCCATCCTCAGCTGGTCCAAGGTAAAGATCGGCTGCGGGTACACCAGTCTTTTTATACGTTCCACCAAATTTTTCTTCAAAATTTTAACGAGTTCCACCTCAGGAATGGGTACTCTGAGCTGAGATCTTAATTTGTTGATAGCGGAGAAGAACTGGTCGCCGGACTCCCAGGAGCCCTGCCGCCTGTCCATGATATCGCGCATAATCTCGTAATCAGATTTAGAATTACGGAATTGGCGCATCAGTGCTTCCCTTAGCGCTAGCCAGTCCGGGCGATAGTTGGATCTTTGGTACTGCCAGTACCATTCGCTGGCTACTCCTGCGAGCAGCAAATGGAAGTCGCGCAAGATCTCAGCCCAGGAGCACTCGTACTGGAACTGCAAGGTTTCCACGCGAAAAATAAAGTCTTCCACCGTAAGCACATCGGGTTTTCCCTCGAAAACTACCCCCCACTTATCAATGCGTATCGGTGGTCTTCCCCGGCTCGGATAAGCATGTAGCGAGAAGTGTGAGGGTGTTGGTTGATGTCTGTCATGTGGGTTCCGGGAATATGGATCAGGAAGTTGTCCCGACTGGTGTACCCCCTGTTCTCTGACTGACCCTAGGGTTTGAGCTGAGGCAGGATTCGGATCCTCGTGCCGAAAGCTTACTGGAACGAAAGGTCTGGTCTGCGGGTCCAGCTGGGATGGCCTTGTAGGAACTAAGGGGGGGCGGTGGATAGGTGTCGGTGTCGGTAATGGATTGCTCGCCGGTGGCTGCGTCCTCTCTAGAATCGGTGGTGGTGGACAGGTCGCATTATTCATTTCCTTTAAGAAATCGGTCAATCCTCTCTGCACCTCGGCTCGTACAGACTCTGAGATATTCTCCCTTAGTGTTTCGTGGTACGAATCGTAGGCATTTACCACGGCCTGGTTGATGGCGGCTCTCAATTCCGCGGATATGGAACCGGATGCTTCTCCCTCTCTGTTGTTGCTTCTGTGCCTGGTAGTGGATCCATCTTCCACGACAGCCGGATTGTTTGCTTCCCTGTGTCCGCTGGTCGCTGCGGCCCCGCTTATGTTGCTGTAAAGCGGTGCCATTAGTGAATCTGTTGATACTTCGAAAGAGCTGCTGCGACCCGACTCAGGTTGATTGACGAAGGTACGCGACTGGATATCTACCTGTGTCCCTCCCGGAGCTGCTAATGGAGGTGAAATGTACTCTGAAGCAATTTCTTCTGGAGCGGTGGTCTTCGCTATGGGCGAACGTCCAATAGGCATCTCTCGGGAATGGATATCAAAATTCCTTAGCAAGGAGCGGGTAACCGAACGATTCTCCAACTTACTTTTTAAAATAATTGCTTTTTCCTCTTCTTCACAGGTCAAACGCTGTGCCATCCGATTGCTATTATATGGTCAAAACCAATGAACCCAAGGTGACAAAAAAAAATTTCAAGTAAAGCGGACCGAAACAGATAAAACAAAAAGAAAACGGAAAAAGTATTTAAGGGATCTAATCTACGTATGTCGATTTTAAGAATAAGTAACAATAGCTCAGTACATGCCAACAAAAATATAACCATAAGCATACAATAATTAAATTAGGATAAAAAAATGGCTTAACTAATTAGTAACAAATAAATAACTACTAGTAAATAAATAAATAAATAGTTAACAAATACATAAATAATTACTTATCTGACAAAAAAATAAATAATTACTTACTAAAAAAACAAATAATTAAGTAACAAACTAGTAAATAAATAAATTAATAATTAATAAAATAATAAATAATTAACAAATAAATAAATAATTAACTAATAAATAAGCAAATAATCAAGTAACAAACTAGTAAATAAATAAATGATTAATAAAATAACTAAAGATCAACAAATAAATAAATAATTACCTAATAAATAAACACATAATTAAAACCTAATTAAATAAATAAATGATAACCAAATAGATAATCAGTAACCCATAAATGTCACGTGAATGAATAATTTATGACTTATAAGTACAAAAAAAAACTTAATCTGTGTTAAATAACAAATTAATCGAAAGAAACAAAAAAATTATAAAAGCATAAAAAAAATTTGTAAAAAAAAATAAATAAATAACGATCAACAAAAAAAAATGAAATAAATAATCCTTAAACCTAAAACCATAAAATTAAATATCGACAAGCACACAAGACTTACCCTAAATTAATAAACAAGTATGTATGACTAACTAGAAAATGACACTAGCCTTTTAATAAATAACGAAATCTTGATAAATAATCTAAAAATTAAATAATAAGTATATAAATAATGAAGTTAACAAATGAAATTCAACAAGTAAACTTGCCTACCATAAATAAATTAACTATATATAACTATAATCGACGTAATACTTAGGTATATGCCGTTAAAAAAAATTTAAACTCCTGTCTCTTATGCTAAATGCAAAGATATTGCTAAAAAATTCGAATCTTATTTCTATACTTTATTATATCTTATTTCACTACGAATATCTGTATTAACTATATTAAGAATCCACTTATTTATCTAAACTTATCCTCCTAAAAACTACTCTTTATTAAATTGGTAAATCTATAATATATATGTTTTTTTTTCTTTTTTTTTTTTTTTTCAATTCTATGCACTATATATAAGTACCTAATTTTTTTAATTTTTTTTTTTTTTTTATACTTTTTTTTTTCTAAACCAACAAATAATATCTTATTACTAATTATTATACCCAACACCAATCAATAAAAAAATAAAAAAAAATAATAACTTAAAAATCAAAAAAAAAATTTGTACTTCACTTATTTGATTCCTCTATGTTTCCAATTAAATGTGGCTAAGTAATTATTGATATAACCACGTTAATTATAGAACAAAAAAAACTAACTAGTCGAAATAATAAGGTATTAACAAAAAAAACGATCAATAGTGAGTTTCCGAGTTTCATTTATCTCGCTTCTCAACTTCTTAAAATGTTGTAAAACGTAGTTTATATTAATGTGTATTTCTTTTGTAGTTCGGAGGAGTTTCAGGCAGCATGTAGGTAAGGGGTTTTTCTTTTTCTCTAGGCGTATGCTTGACGGCGTAACTTAGAAACAGATTTGTTTTATATTTGTTTATATGCACTATCCCGAATGTGGTGCTACTTAATTAACAAACAAAAACTAACAAAACGAAACAATTTCCAATTGCTGTTGCTACCAGGCTGGAAACGCATCGTCGCAATTGACCAGGCATTCTAAAGAGCTATCCTGGTCAAGACTTACGATTTGCTCCTGAACTGGCGGCAACCGCAATGGGAACAGGATACACAATGATTACTCTCGCTGTCAGACCTTTAGAATTTCGGCGCGGTTCAAGCGTTATGCTTAAGAGCTTTACGGGTGAAGACATCCGGTTCCTCCGGCTAGCCAGCGACAGCAATCTAGGACATCACAACGAATGAAGTCGTTGTCTCTGTTGATGACTTTAATGCACCTCGTCGCAATTAACTAGGCGTTCTAAAGAGCTATCCTAGTTAAGACATACGAGTTGCCTCATCTTCATCAACGAAGACAAACCCTTCATTCAGGATAAACAAGGATACAAACACAGACGTTGGGCGCCATTTGAAATAGGCAACTGGTGAGGGGTCTGGAGAGGATAGGATAGGTTGGAGGAGAGGTATTGGTTCGGACAGGATAAGGGAGTAGTGGAGGAGGTAGGGTGTAGTAGTGGGATCATGTAGTATGGAGGGATATCAAGAAAAAAAACAGTGAACTAGGCGGAAGATAAATCAGGGAGGAGGTAGGGATGCAAAAGGTAGGATATTAGAAGAGGGGGGCGAGGGGGAGGAAGAACGTTAGGAACGGACAGAGTAGATTCGTAGGAACTGGGATGTAGATAGTTAGGACGGCCATGGTACTGGCACTTGGGAGAAGAAAAAGGCCAAGGTTAGTGTTATGGGAGGGACAGGAAGCGGAGAGGGGGTAGAGAAGGGGGAAGAATGTCTGCTGTGGAGGCGATGGCATGCTGGCGCAGCGCGGCTAAGCTCGCCGGATACGGGGGGGATCTTGCCCCCACAAACAGACCTCACTTATTCCAAAACACATAGATCATGCCATTCTTCGTTCCACCAATGGTAGGACCACATCCGGGACGCTCTGCGGGTGTTGGTGCAGGGGGGACCTTTTCCCACCCTCCTGGAATTCATCGGTCCGATCGGTCTCGAATTCCCCAATTTAGTGTATCTTACCGCTGTCAAGCAACACCTTACCTTTCTAACATGCTTACCTTACCGCTCCCCCTTATGCTTTAAGCTCAGGTCTCCATGAAGAATCCTTAGAATCCTTCTAACATACAACTACATCAGAAAAATAACCACTAGCGATTTCGCTAACGCTTGGCGAGATCTCGCATGCCTTGTTTTTTTATTCGACGCAGTTTTTAACATAGGTATGTACATTGAAATTAAGATACAAAATCTACGCGCTGCAATTAATTACCTCAATTTACAAACATATAAAAAAAAATCAAAATCTTTAAGTCGTCAAAGCCTAGGTATACTTTTGGTCTGACCAACGCGTGAATAAAGACCGAAACACAAAAAAACAAACTTAAAATAAAAATCGGTGCCTCTCCATTAAGAGAGATGAATTATTTCTCCTAAGAGCGTCCCCCAAATACCCGCACCGAACAATTAAAGGAACGGGAACCTTTCTTCCGCCCTAATACCTTTCCACCCCGGGTTGCCTACCGCCAGAGAGCTCTATGAGGGTATACCTAAGGGGGGGGCAAAATTTCGCCAACTGGCAGCGAGTCGCTTGGGGAGCCTTAGCTAACTGATCCCGTTTATTTATCAATCGTAGCTCGATCTTTATCCAGCCTAATGAAACCAATGTTCTTTACCAATTACAAAGAAATCTCATAAAAAAAAAATCTCGCCGACACAAAAGAAATGAAACTTAGGTCTCGAAAATAAATATAAAATAAAATTGACTAATAAAACAAAAACGATAATTATTAAGAAAAAAAATGATAAAAATCAAATTAAAATTGAATAAATAAAGATAATAAATTTGTGACGCGGGCAATGCTCCATTGAGGAAAATTTTTCTCCACCTTCCAAGGTCTCCTACGGCTTGCCGAGTTAAATTTTCCCTGCGGCTATGCGTAGGTATCATAAATATATAGGGGTGGATTCCACCTTTTCACATACAGACTTAATCGGTCAAAATATATTTCGGATTCAAAATAATTTTAATCCCTCCCGTTACTTGTGAACCCGGGTTGGTCACGGGTTTTTGCCTTTGTCTGAAGGGCTTTCTCACTTTTACCGCCTTCGCCCTCAATGTGGTTTAAAATTTTAATCGGCTGCAGGAGGTGCTCTTGTGGAATCCACCTATTAATTAGGACCTATACTATTGCCTAATCTGCCAAGGATTTGTTCACTTACCCCTTTTTTCTTTTGTTTTATTATAAAAAAAAAACGCAAAATCATTTCCTTTGTCAACAAATTTCGCAATCGTTTTTTTTTCCTTAGTCACAAAAAAAAAGGAATATCAAAATTAACTTTATATTATAAATATGTATATTTACTCGCACTTTCTTTTTTTTTCTTTTGAATACACAAAAAAAACTACTTATTACTTTCAATTTCAAAATTTAACCAAAACTGCACTACAATCGCGCTAATGCCACTCTTGCGGCGGTGGTTGAAGTTTTAAAAATCACTTTCCAACGGGCAAATCGTTGAACCACCAAAAAGTTGATTTTCCGTTTTTCCTATCATGCCGCTTTTTTTCCTATTTACCTGTGGCCTACAATCCTTGGGTTCAACGGCCCGACCTATATACAATTTTCAATCAGCTGTTCGACACATTGATTTGTTCCCTTTCCGAAAATCCAAATTTCGGCCTGTGAGCACTTTTTCGGAAAGGAGACTACTTAGCCGATACAAGGTGCCAAATGTCAAACTGCAAAAAAAAAATGGCTTCTTATTTGTATTTAACATTCGCGTTTTTACTAGGATAAATAACTTTTCTCGCGTTTCATTTTAAATTTCTGAAAAATCGTTCGGGTCCGCGAATAAAACTAAGTCTGTCGAGGTCGTCGCGTTCCCCAGCTATCCGCTCCTAGCTTTAATTCGTCCATAATATTTAAAACGCGCAAACCAAATCTTTCTCTTATTCGGACGCAATTGTGTTTCGTGTTTTTATTTGTTATTTATTCAACAAAAATTAAAATAAATGTGAATATATAAAAAAAAAATGTTTATTTTTGGTGTTTGTTTGTGTTTACATCTGTCTACCTTTGTGCCCCTTGCCCTTCTTTTGCATTGCCTAGCACGTCCTAGACTGCGCACTGGCATTGTCCTATAGCGCTTGTCGGAGCCGCATTATCGCGTGCCCGACTGGCTTAATTAAATGTAAAAGGTCTCGTTTTTGTTCGTGTTAGCAGTGGGCCGCAACAACATTTCGTTTTCAAATTCTGGTTTTTGAATAAAAAAACAGCAAATAAATTTATACATATTATTATATTACTTGATATATGTATGTACATATTACATATGTATCTATCAACAACAAATTTGTGGCTGATAGAATGATCGATTTGTATCGATATTTTTAATAGCCGTAACACCAAGTCTATAAAAAACAAAAAAAAAACAAATTTGCAGATTTACTAACGCAATGGGACATCAACAAGGCGGTCTTAATCTCAGTCTGCATAGGTTCGCGCACAAATACAATTGGAATGATACCGGGTGCCTTGAATCCGACACGGAAACGACCTTTAGTATTGATCGCTCACTTGCCATCGAAATCATTGTCCAAAGCATCAACGACACGGCCCAAAAACTCATCACCGACTGGAACATCCACAATAGCACCGGTATGCTTGACAATATCTTCTTGTTTGATCAGCTTGTCACTACTAAATATGACAACACCGACATTGTCGGGTTCCAAATACAAGGTCATACCCTGTGGAATAAAAAAAGTCAAATAAATGCTGTAAAGATGTATCAAGAATAATGTTTACCTTCAATCGGCCTTTGTAAGCAGCCTGTGTAGCAGCCTTGGGAAGAGTGCGAGCCACAGAAGAGGCCAAACGTGCAATGCAATTGGGATCATTCTTGGTAGGGGAGAAATAACACACATAATTGTTGACTGATACACAGGTTGGGAATGCTGTGTTCAAAGCTAAGCAAACGCTACTGACAATACCAGAAACAACTACAAAACTACAACGGACAAGGACAAAGACAAAGCCAAAATCAGACGACGCTAAATTGCCTGAGATGGGAAAGGAAGCCGACAGATCTCGATCCCAATATCGGCTAGACTGAGAAGACCCGACTTGACTGGCATCGGACCTATTGCGAGCACGTCCAAAAGAGCAATGCACAACATCACTAGCTCGACAATTTTGCCCCGCAATAATAATAAAGCCAGAGTTGACCATTGTAGGACCATAAGTAGCCGTGGTTGATTACGGCAATCCTACACGGAGACTCACAGAAAGTCAATGGCAATTAATACAACTGCGAATCCTTGACGCTGTGAATGAGGCTATCTTAAAGAACGGACACCTCCCACTTTTTCGTACCCTCAAAACTGTTCAGGGTTTCAAAGTGATGACATGCGAAGATGGACACACTCTCACATGGCTTCAAGATTTCATCGTCAAGACCTCAGCTCCCTGACCATAAAGTAAGGAAGAGGCAGCTAACACTAATAAATGTTGAAGTTAATACAAATCAATCTCCATCATAGTAAGGCTGCCAGCGCCAACTTAATCTACCTCATGGAGGCCAGACAAGTGGACCTAGCCCTTATACAAGAACCCTGGATAGCAGGGTAAATTAACGGTAGTATCCTGTGATTCCAAGAAAAGCACGTATTTGTTTAATGGTTTTAGGTAAAGTATAGTTTTGAAACGCGGCAATTTTTTTCGGTTTAGATTTGATTTCGTTAGTAGTCACAATGTGTCCCAAAAACTCGGTTTCTTTTTTCAGAAACTCGCTTTTGTCTAACTGAACCTTGAGATTTACTTCCTTTAACCTGGTAAATATTTTCTTTATCGAAATAATATGTTCCTCGAGACTCGTTAAAAATATTATAATGTCGTCTAAGTAGACAAGACATATTTTCCCGATGAATTCTTGTAGGACAGAAGTCATTAACCGTTGGAAAGTCGCGGGGGAATTTTTTAACCCGAATGGCATTCGGAGAAATTCGTATTTTTTTATTTTTTTTTTTATAACTAACGCGCGCACAAGGGACTATTTGTTTCCCTTTTAATGAAACACACTGCGCGGGCATTAGGAAGATAAGGAGGGGAGAGATAAGAGGTGTCGATTAATGGTTTTGAATGTTTGCAAATTGAAATGCTAAGGGAAAATCTCGCCGGGTAAACCATTCCAAAGTCGTATTGTACGGCTAAAAAAAGAATCTCTATATTTCACGGTACGTCAAAAATTGGGCTCAAGGGTGAACTGATGGGCATTCCTAGCAAGACGAGTATTACGGGCGAAACTTTTAAGGCAAGGAATGCAGCTGGCTACCTCGAGTGAACATTGTTTATAAAAGAAACGATAAAATAAGGAAAGACATGAAACGTTGCGTCGGTGTTCGAGAGGGGCAATTGTTTCAGCGGCAGTTCTATTTCCTATCAATCTTTACGCTCTATTTTGTATTCTATCAAGCAAGTGAAGCGATGTTTGTGAAGCACCTGCCCAGAGGTGGGAGTTATACTCGAGTTTAGGGCGTATAAACGCTTTATAAATTGTAGCCAGATCAGATGGAGAAAAATACTTCTTACACCGATACAGAAAACCTAAGCACTTAGCAGCATTCTTAGCGATTTCAAATATATGGTCGTTCCAACGGAGGTCGTCGTTGACACACATACCGAGTACTGAGAGCTTTTCGGTTTCTTCGATGTAAGTGCCATTCATGCACAATGGCATTTGGGGTATGTTTAGCTTTAACGACAGAAGACAGCATTGAGTTTTCGAAGCATTAAACTCCACACGATTCCTATTACCCCATTTGACAATGCTGTATAAATCGGAGTTTAATGAGTTTGACATACGGTACCGTTGCAATTGTACGTCCGAAGGCGAAGGACGTGTATTATGGAACGAATATGAAAAGCTGAGGGTAGAGTCGTCAGCAAAACAGTTAAGTGGATTAGAAGTAACAGACAGAAGATCATTTATAAAAATGAGGAAAAGAGTCGGAGACAGAACAGAACCCTGGGGCACACCAGCATTTATTTTATGGGAATCAGACTTGAATCCGTCCAATACAACTTGTATTGAACGGTCCAGAAGATAGCTTCTAATCCAACGAACAAGAGTATTATCGATCCCAAAAGCACGCATTTTCGATAAGAGAGCTTCATGCCAAACTCTATCAAATGCCTTGGAGATATCAAGAGCAATAATCTTATTTTCACCAAAGCGATGTAAAGATTTGTTCCACTGTTCAGTGAGATATGCCATCAGATCACCAGTGGAACGGTTGCTGCGGAAGCCATACTGACGGTCATGGAGAAGCTTATGATCTTCGAGATATTCCTTAAGCTGACGGTTAATCAGTGTTTCCATGACCTTAGAAAGAAGGGATGTCAGTGCTATGGGTCGGTAGGAGGAGGGGAAGGATGGGTCACCTTTCTTAGGGACAGGCTGGACAAATGCTGTTTTCCATCTTCTAGGAAAGATTCCAGAAGAGTAGGACCGATGAAAAAGCTTACGCAGTGGCTTTGCCAGTGTGGAAGAACACCTCTTCAGAAGAATCGGGGGTATACCATCCGGGCCAGCGGATTTGTGTATATCGAGATCTTTGAGAACTCTTGCTATTGTACGAGTGTGGAAAAAAAACTGTCCCATGGAAAAAATTACATTCTCAAGTACAGGAGGGGCAACGTTGCTATGCGGCAGCGTGGAGCTGGCAGCGAAATGGGCGGAGAGCAAGTTTGCCTTCTCTGAAGAGTAAACAATTGGTTTGTTTTATTCGATGAGCGTTGGAACCGAAGATGTTGAGGAGTTTTTAAAATATTTTACAAATGTCCAAAATTTTTTACTGTCTTTGGGACACTGCAGAATTTTTTGCCGTAATTTTTGGTCATGCAAAAATTTGGTTCTTTCAATAACGGAGTTGCATGAGTTTCTTGCTTGTTTGTGCTTTTTCCGATTTTCCTCTGTAGGGTTGGCTTTGTGAGAACGGAAACTTACTTCTTTGAGCCTGATAGCTTCTTTACACTCAGAATTAAACCAAGACTTTTCTTTAGGTTTGATGCTTTTTACTCTGTTAAGAATAAAAGCACGCATTCCTAGAAAAATTATATTTGTGATCATTTCGGCACTGCCATCAATGTCACTATCGAGGAAGCATAGTGACCAGTTAAAGTTTCGGAAAAAAATATTCAGGCCGTCCCAGTTGGCTTTCTCGTAGTGCCAAACGTTCCTGGTGGAAAGTTTTTCTTTAACTCAATGGGTGGAAGATGAGAAATTAGCTGAAATGACACCATGGTCTGACGTGCCCAAATGAAGAAGTTACACTAATAGTATATTTATCAGGGTGAGAAGTAAGAAACAAGTCAAGAGTATTGGCGGCTTGCCCAACAACATCCGGTATACGCGTTGGCGCATCGATCAGTTGGGTAAGGTGATGTAACCCGGCAAAGAGCTCAACATACCTTCCTTCGGGTGTTGTCTGACCAGAATAGCGGAGCCAATTGGAATTGTGTACATTGAAATCGCCCGCCATAACGATTTCAGTGCGAGGACAAAGGGAAACAATTTTCGAGATAGAATCAGACAGCGCATCAAACTCGTTACAAGTCGAGTTACTGTCGAGATTTAGACTCCTGTAAATAAAACAATAATGAATGACATGCTTGCGGACAGTGAATTTGAGAAATAAGAAGTTAAAGTCCGTGTTGGAACATTGCCCATATTGGGGAAGGCTCTGGCAAGCAATATCATTCCTAACATAGACCACGAGACCATGATGGGAAAAGAGTAATGGCACCAAGCTATACCCATGTAGAGCAAACTCTGATAAATCAGTATTAACTCCAACCTGGGTTTCACTTAATGCCAAAACAGCTGGCCTGTATTGAACAGTGTACACGTACAGGTGAAAGAAATTCTTTCTTATACCACGAACATTGGAATACACGACACAAAAATCACCTACCATTTAAAAATACTTACACACAAAACACAATTCTGACTAAGTTGAACCATGCAGTGAAAATCCAAATTAATCTTTGTCATAAACAAACTGTCTTAGGTGTTATGCTCATAAGACAGCTTGCATACATAAAGTCAATTTAAATATTCCGCACAATAGGACAAACTCAGATGCCCTTATCCATTTACCGCATACGATGCCTACAGTAGATAAGAAAGAGGCAGTTAAGCTAAGCACAAAGGGTTGGGACAGATAAGAGGATAATTTGATTTGTTATGTAAGTGTGTATTATTTTTTTTTCTTCCACAGCGCGAATGGACATCTTATCCAACGACGCGAGTGAATATTGTTATTTTCTTTACAGCACACGCGAGGGGGTTTTGCCAATTTCTCAAACGAGTGTGTAATATTATTTTTTTTAACACTCGCGATAACAATCCGCAATAATTTTTTTTTTTTTTTTTTTTGACTTTTGTTTAATTATTTGTGCGCGCACCTCGACCCGACGTCCGGCCTCTATGAGCTTAAGATCGACACTCAAATTTTTTGACTTTCTCGGTGACGCAACGGTTCAATAATGTTGTGCCCGTTAGAAAAAGCAGTTTTTTTGATATCCTGTTCTGCTATTTCGATCTGGTGAAAGCCTTTGGCTAGATCGAGACTTGCGAAATGTAGAGAACTTTCTAATTTACTAAATATATCGTCTATATTTGGGATAAGAAATTTGTCGTCAATTGAGATGTCATTTAATTTCCTATAATCAATAACCATTCTCCATTTCTTTATCATCATCGTCCTTTTTCGTAACTATCCATATTGGTGCGGAATAAGGTGAACTGCTCGGCCGTATAATGCCTTGACCATAGAATAAATATATTATATAGAGGAAAATCTTTCGTCCGTTCCACGCCTCAACACCCTCAATTTTCGTTGTTGCTTTGGTATATCATTCATTGTGTTTCGTGTTCTCTTTTGTATATCATTCATTATCCGCGTAAAAAAATGATGTGGTGAGTTTTGTTCATTTTGACATTTCATTTTGTTCTTGTTGACAACAACTGTAAGTAAATTGCTTTTGTTTACATAAGAAAAAATGAAAATATTAAAGAATTCTTCAGGCTCTCCATCGATACATTCTTTATGAACAACCAGATATGCTGGGTCATCTTTCTGAAAAGGTTTCACGTCGCTCTCGTAGTTCGGAAGGAAGTATCTGAGGATCATGAAAACAGATTTGAAGCATGCTGCCATATAAATCCATAATAAGCGGCACATCATTTCGACAAAAAAAACTAGTGCAAAGAAGACATTTCGTTTTCAAATTCTGGTTTTTGAATAAAAAAACAGCAAATAAATGTATACATATTATTATATTACTTGATATATGTATGTACATATTACATATGTATCTATCAACAACAAATTTGTGGCTGATAGAATGATCGATTTGTATCGATATTTTTAATAGCCGTAACACCAAGTCTATAAAAAACAAAAAAAAAACAAATTTGCAGATTTACTAACGCAATGGGACATCAACAAGGCGGTCTTAATCTCAGTCTGCATAGGTTCGCGCACAAATACAATTGGAATGATACCGGGTGCCTTGAATCCGACACGGAAACGACCTTTAGTATTGATCGCTCACTTGCCATCGAAATCATTGTCCAAAGCATCAACGACACGGCCCAAAAACTCATCACCGACTGGAACATCCACAATAGCACCGGTATGCTTGACAATATCTTCTTGTTTGATCAGCTTGTCACTACTAAATATGACAACACCGACATTGTCGGGTTCCAAATACAAGGTCATACCCTGTGGAATAAAAAAAGTCAAATAAATGCTGTAAAGATGTATCAAGAATAATGTTTACCTTCAATCGGCCTTTGTAAGCAGCCTGTGTAGCAGCCTTGGGAAGAGTGCGAGCCACAGAAGAGGCCAAACGTGCAATGCAATTGGGATCATTCTTGGTAGGGGAGAAATAACACACATAATTGTTGACTGATACACAGGTTGGGAATGCTGTGTTCAAAGCTAAGCAAACGCTACTGACAATACCAGAAACAACTACAAAACTACAACGGACAAGGACAAAGACAAAGCCAAAATCAGACGACGCTAAATTGCCTGAGATGGGAAAGGAAGCCGACAGATCTCGATCCCAATATCGGCTAGACTGAGAAGACCCGACTTGACTGGCATCGGACCTATTGCGAGCACGTCCAAAAGAGCAATGCACAACATCACTAGCTCGACAATTTTGCCCCGCAATAATAATAAAGCCAGAGTTGACCATTGTAGGACCATAAGTAGCCGTGGTTGATTACGGCAATCCTACACGGAGACTCACAGAAAGTCAATGGCAATTAATACAACTGCGAATCCTTGACGCTGTGAATGAGGCTATCTTAAAGAACGGACACCTCCCACTTTTTCGTACCCTCAAAACTGTTCAGGGTTTCAAAGTGATGACATGCGAAGATGGACACACTCTCACATGGCTTCAAGATTTCATCGTCAAGACCTCAGCTCCCTGACCATAAAGTAAGGAAGAGGCAGCTAACACTAATAAATGTTGAAGTTAATACAAATCAATCTCCATCATAGTAAGGCTGCCAGCGCCAACTTAATCTACCTCATGGAGGCCAGACAAGTGGACCTAGCCCTTATACAAGAACCCTGGATAGCAGGGTAAATTAACGGTAGTATCCTGTGATTCCAAGAAAAGCACGTATTTGTTTAATGGTTTTAGGTAAAGTATAGTTTTGAAACGCGGCAATTTTTTTCGGTTTAGATTTGATTTCGTTAGTAGTCACAATGTGTCCCAAAAACTCGGTTTCTTTTTTCAGAAACTCGCTTTTGTCTAACTGAACCTTGAGATTTACTTCCTTTAACCTGGTAAATATTTTCTTTATCGAAATAATATGTTCCTCGAGACTCGTTAAAAATATTATAATGTCGTCTAAGTAGACAAGACATATTTTCCCGATGAATTCTTGTAGGACAGAAGTCATTAACCGTTGGAAAGTCGCGGGGGAATTTTTTAACCCGAATGGCATTCGGAGAAATTCGAATTTTTTTATTTTTTTTTTTTATAACTAACGCGCGCACAAGGGACTATTTGTTTCCCTTTTAATGAAACACACTGCGCGGGCATTAGGAAGATAAGGAGGGGAGAGATAAGAGGTGTCGATTAATGGTTTTGAATGTTTGCAAATTGAAATGCTAAGGGAAAATCTCGCCGGGTAAACCATTCCAAAGTCGTATTGTACGGCTAAAAAAAGAATCTCTATATTTCACGGTACGTCAAAAATTGGGCTCAAGGGTGAACTGATGGGCATTCCTAGCAAGACGAGTATTACGGGCGAAACTTTTAAGGCAAGGAATGCAGCTGGCTACCTCGAGTGAACATTGTTTATAAAAGAAACGATAAAATAAGGAAAGACATGAAACGTTGCGTCGGTGTTCGAGAGGGGCAATTGTTTCAGCGGCAGTTCTATTTCCTATCAATCTTTACGCTCTATTTTGTATTCTATCAAGCAAGTGAAGCGATGTTTGTGAAGCACCTGCCCAGAGGTGGGAGTTATACTCGAGTTTAGGGCGTATAAACGCTTTATAAATTGTAGCCAGATCAGATGGAGAAAAATACTTCTTACACCGATACAGAAAACCTAAGCACTTAGCAGCATTCTTAGCGATTTCAAATATATGGTCGTTCCAACGGAGGTCGTCGTTGACACACATACCGAGTACTGAGAGCTTTTCGGTTTCTTCGATGTAAGTGCCATTCATGGACAATGGCATTAGGGGTATGTTTAGCTTTAACGACAGAAGACAGCATTGAGTTTTCGAAGCATTAAACTCCACACGATTCCTATTACCCCATTTGACAATGCTGTATAAATCGGAGTTTAATGAGTTTGACATACGGTACCGTTGCAATTGTACGTCCGAAGGCGAAGGACGTGTATTATGGAACGAATATGAAAAGCTGAGGGTAGAGTCGTCAGCAAAACAGTTAAGTGGATTAGAAGTAACAGACAGAAGATCATTTATAAAAATGAGGAAAAGAGTCGGAGACAGAACAGAGCCCTGGGGCACACCAGCATTTATTTTATGGGAATCAGACTTGAATCCGTCCAATACAACTTGTATTGAACGGTCCAGAAGATAGCTTCTAATCCAACGAACAAGAGTATTATCGATCCCAAAAGCACGCATTTTCGATAAGAGAGCTTCATGCCAAACTCTATCAAATGCCTTGGAGATATCAAGAGCAATAATCTTATTTTCACCAAAGCGATGTAAAGATTTGTTCCACTGTTCAGTGAGATATGCCATCAGATCACCAGTGGAACGGTTGCTGCGGAAGCCATACTGACGGTCATGGAGAAGCTTATGATCTTCGAGATATTCCTTAAGCTGACGGTTAATCAGTGTTTCCATGACCTTAGAAAGAAGGGATGTCAGTGCAATGGGTCGGTAGGAGGAGGGGGAGGATGGGTCACCTTTCTTAGGGACAGGCTGGACAAATGCTGTTTTCCATCTTCTAGGAAAGATTCCAGAAGAGTAGGACCGATGGAAAAGCTTACGCAGTGGCTTTGCCAGTGTGGAAGAACACCTCTTCAGAAGAATCGGGGGTATACCATCCGGGCCAGCGGATTTGTGTATATCGAGATCTTTGAGAACTCTTGCTATTGTACGAGTGTGGAAAAAAAAACTGTCCCATGGAAAAAATTACATTCTCAAGTACAGGAGGGGCAACGTTGCTATGCGGCAGCGTGGAGCTGGCAGCGAAATGGGCGGAGAGCAAGTTTGCCTTCTCTGAAGAGTAAACAATTGGTTTGTTTTATTCGATGAGCGTTGGAACCGAAGATGTTGAGGAGTTTTTAATATATTTTACAAATGTCCAAAAATTTTTACGGAGTTGCATGAGTTTCTTGCTTGTTTGTGCTTTTTCCGATTTTCCTCTGTAGGGTTGGCTTTGTGAGAACGGAAACTTACTTCTTTGAGCCTGATAGCTTCTTTACACTCAGAATTAAACCAAGACTTTTCTTTAGGTTTGATGCTTTTTACTCTGTTAAGAATAAAAGCACGCATTCCTAGAAAAATCACATTTGTGATTATTTCGGCACTGTCATCAATGTCACTATCGAGGAAGCATAGTGACCAGTTAAAGTTTCGGAAAAAAATATTCAGGCCGTCCCAGTTGGCTTTCTCGTATTGCCAAACGGTCCTGGTGGGAAGTTTTTCTTTAACTCAATGGGTGGAAGATGAGAAATTAGCTGAAATGACACAATGGTCTGACGTGCCCAAATGAAGAAGTTACACTAATAGTATATTTATCAGGGTGAGAAGTAAGAAACAAGTCAAGAGTATTGGCGGCTTGCCCAACAACATCCGGTATACGCGTTGGCGCATCGATCAGTTGGGTAAGGTGATGTAACCCGGCAAAGGGCTCAACATACCTTCCTTCGGGTGTTGTCTGACCAGAATAGCGGAGCCAATTGGAATTGTGTACATTGAAATCGCCCGCCATAACGATTTCAGTGCGAGGACAAAGGGAAACAATTTTCGAGATAGAATCAGACAGCGCATCAAACTCGTTACAAGTCGAGTTACTGTCGAGATTTGGACTCCTGTAAATAAAAAAATAATGAATGACATGCTTGCGGACAGTGAATTTGAGCCACAAGAATTTAAAGTCCGTGCTGGAACATTGCCCATATTGGGGAAGGCTCTGGCAAGCAATATCATTCCTAACATAGACCACGAGACCATGATGGGAAAAGAGTAATGGCACCAAGCTATACCCATGTAGAGCAAACTCTGATAAATCAGTATTAACTCCAACCTGGGTTTCACTTAATGCCAAAACAGCTGGTCTGTATTGAACAGTGTACACGTACAGGTGAAAGAAATTCTTTCTTATACCACGAACATTGGAATACACGACACAAAAATCCCTTACCATTTAAAAATACTTACACACAAAACACAATTCTGACTAAGTTGAACCATGCAGTAAAAATCCAAATTAATCTCTGTCATAAACAAACTGTCTTAGGTGTTATGCTCATAAGACAGCTTGCATACATAAAGTCAATTTAAATATTCCGCACAATAGGACAAACTCAGATGCCCTTATCCATTTACCGCATACGATGCCTACAGTAGATAAGAAAGAGGCAGTTAAGCTAAGCACAAAGGGTTGGGACAGATAAGAGGATAATTTGATTTGTTATGCAAGTGTGTATTATTTTTTTTTCTTCCACAGCGTGAATGGACATCTTATCCAACGACGCGAGTGAATATTGTTATTTTCTTTACAGCACACGCGAGGGGGTTTTGCCAATTTCTCAAACGAGTGTGTAATATTATTTTTTTTAACACTCGCGATAACAATCCGCAATAATTTTTTTTTTTTTTTTTTTTTTGACTTTTGTTTAATTATTTGTGCGCGCACCTCAACCCGACGTCCGGCCTCTATGAGCTTAAGATCGACACTCAAATTTTTTGACTTTCTCGGTGACGCAACGGTTCAATAATGTTGTGCCCGTTCGAAAAAGCAGTTTTTTTGATATCCTGTTCTGCTATTTCGATCTGGTGAAAGCCTTTGGCTAGATCGAGAGTTGCGAAATGTAGAGAACTTCCTAATTTACTAAATATATCGTCTATACTTGGGATAAGAAATTTGTCGTCAATTGAGATGTCATTTAATTTCCTATAATCAATAACCATTCTCCATTTCTTTATCATCATCGTCCTTTTTCGTAACTATCCATATTGGTGCGGAATAAGGTGAACTGCTCGGCCGTATAATGCCTTGACCATAGAGTAAATATATTATATAGAGGAAAATCTTTCGTCCGTTCCACGCCTCAACACCCTCAATTTTCGTTGTTGCTTTGGTATATCATTCATTGTGTTTCGTGTTCTCTTTTGTATATCATTCATTATCCGCGTAAAAAAATGATGTGGTGAGTTTTGTTCATTTTGACATTTCATTTTGTTCTTGTTGACAACAGCTGTAAGTAAATTGCTTTTGTTTACACAAGAAAAAATGAAAATATTAAAGAATTCTTCAGGCTCTCCATCGATACATTCTTTATGAACAACCAGATATGCTGGGTCATCTTTCTGAAAAGGTTTCACGTCGCTCTCGTAGTTCGGAAGGAAGTATCTGAGGATCATGGAAACAGATTTGAAGCATGTTGCCATATAAATCCATAATAAGCGGCACATCATTTCGACAAAAAAAAACTAGTGCAAAGTAGACATTTCGTTTTCAAATTCTGGTTTTTGAATAAAAAAACAGCAAATAAATTTATACATATTATTATATTACTTGATATATGTATGTACATATTACATATGTATCTATCAACAACAAATTTGTGGCTGATAGAATGATCGATTTGTATCGATATTTTTAATAGCCGTAACACCAAGTCTATAAAAAAACAAAAAAAAAAACAAATTTGCAGATTTACTAACGCAATGGGACATCAACAAGGCGGTCTTAATCTCATTCTGCATAGGTTCGCGCACAAATACAATTGGAATGATACCGGGTGCCTTGAATCTGACACGGAAACGACCTTTAGCATTGATCGCTCACTTGCCATCGAAATCATTGTCCAAAGCATCAACGACACGGCCCAAAAGCTCATCACCGACTGGAACATCCACAATAGCACCGGTATGCTTGACAATATCTTCTTGTTTGATCAGCTTGTCACTACTAAATATGACAACACCGACATTGTCGGGTTCCAAATACAAGGCCATACCCTGTGGAATAAAAAAAGTCAAATAAATGCTGTAAAGATGTATCAAGAATAATGTTTACCTTCAATCGGCCTTTGTAAGCAGCCTGTGTAGCAGCCTTGGGAAGAGTGCGAGCCACAGAAGAGGCCAAACGTGCAATGCAATTGGGATCATTCTTGGTAGGGGAGAAATAACACACATAATTGTTGACTGATACACAGGTTGGGAATGCTGTGTTTAAAGCTAAGCAAACGCTACTGACAATACCAGAAACAACTACAAAACTACAACGGACAAGGACAAAGACAAAGCCAAAATCAGACGACGCTAAATTGCCTGAGATGGGAAAGGAAGCCGACAGATCTCGATCCCAATATCGGCTCAACATACCTACCTTCGGGTGTTGTCTGACCAGAATAGCGGAGCCAATTGGAATTGTGTACATTGAAATCGCCCGCCATAACCATTTCAGTGCGAGGACAAAGGGAAACAATTTTCGAGATAGAATCAGACAGCGCATCAAACTCGTTACAAGTCGAGTTACTGTCGAGATTTGGACTCCTGTAAATAAAAAAATAATGAATGACATACTTGCGGACAGTGAATTTGAGCCACAAGAATTTAAAGTCCGTGCTGGAACATTGCCCATATTGGGGAAGGCTCTGGCAAGCAATATCATTCCTAACATAGACCACGAGACCATGATGGGAAAAGAGTAATGGCACCAAGCTATACCCATGTAGAGCAAACTCTGATAAATCAGTATTAACTCCAACCTGGGTTTCACTTAATGCCAAAACAGCTGGTCTGTATTGAACAGTGTACACGTACAGGTGAAAGAAATTCTTTCTTATACCACGAACATTGGAATACACGACACAAAAATCCCTTACCATTTAAAAATACTTACACACAAAACACAATTCTGACTAAGTTGAACCATGCAGTAAAAATCCAAATTAATCTCTGTCATAAACAAACTGTCTTAGGTGTTATGCTCATAAGACAGCTTGCATACATAAAGTCAATTTAAATATTCCGCACAATAGGACAAACTCAGATGCCCTTATCCATTTACCGCATACGATGCCTACAGTAGATAAGAAAGAGGCAGTTAAGCTAAGCACAAAGGGTTGGGACAGATAAGAGGATAATTTGATTTGTTATGCAAGTGTGTATTATTTTTTTTTCTTCCACAGCGTGAATGGACATCTTATCCAACGACGCGAGTGAATATTGTTATTTTCTTTACAGCACACGCGAGGGGGTTTTGCCAATTTCTCAAACGAGTGTGTAATATTATTTTTTTTAACACTCGCGATAACAATCCGCAATAATTTTTTTTTTTTTTTTTTTTTGACTTTTGTTTAATTATTTGTGCGCGCACCTCAACCCGACGTCCGGCCTCTATGAGCTTAAGATCGACACTCAAATTTTTTGACTTTCTCGGTGACGCAACGGTTCAATAATGTTGTGCCCGTTCGAAAAAGCAGTTTTTTTGATATCCTGTTCTGCTATTTCGATCTGGTGAAAGCCTTTGGCTAGATCGAGAGTTGCGAAATGTAGAGAACTTCCTAATTTACTAAATATATCGTCTATACTTGGGATAAGAAATTTGTCGTCAATTGAGATGTCATTTAATTTCCTATAATCAATAACCATTCTCCATTTCTTTATCATCATCGTCCTTTTTCGTAACTATCCATATTGGTGCGGAATAAGGTGAACTGCTCGGCCGTATAATGCCTTGACCATAGAGTAAATATATTATATAGAGGAAAATCTTTCGTCCGTTCCACGCCTCAACACCCTCAATTTTCGTTGTTGCTTTGGTATATCATTCATTGTGTTTCGTGTTCTCTTTTGTATATCATTCATTATCCGCGTAAAAAAATGATGTGGTGAGTTTTGTTCATTTTGACATTTCATTTTGTTCTTGTTGACAACAACTGTAAGTAAATTGCTTTTGTTTACACAAGAAAAAATGAAAATATTAAAGAATTCTTCAGGCTCTCCATCGATACATTCTTTATGAACAACCAGATATGCTGGGTCATCTTTCTGAAAAGGTTTCACGTCGCTCTCGTAGTTCGGAAGGAAGTATCTGAGGATCATGAAAACAGATTTGAAGCATGTTGCCATATAAATCCATAATAAGCGGCACATCATTTCGACAAAAAAAAACTAGTGCAAAGTAGACATTTCGTTTTCAAATTCTGGTTTTTGAATAAAAAAACAGCAAATAAATTTATACATATTATTATATTACTTGATATATGTATGTACATATTACATATGTATCTATCAACAACAAATTTGTGGCTGATAGAATGATCGATTTGTATCGATATTTTTAATAGCCGTAACACCAAGTCTATAAAAAAACAAAAAAAAAACAAATTTGCAGATTTACTAACGCAATGGGACATCAACAAGGCGGTCTTAATCTCATTCTGCATAGGTTCGCGCACAAATACAATTGGAATGATACCGGGTGCCTTGAATCTGACACGGAAACGACCTTTAGCATTGATCGCTCACTTGCCATCGAAATCATTGTCCAAAGCATCAACGACACGGCCCAAAAGCTCATCACCGACTGGAACATCCACAATAGCACCGGTATGCTTGACAATATCTTCTTGTTTGATCAGCTTGTCACTACTAAATATGACAACACCGACATTGTCGGGTTCCAAATACAAGGCCATACCCTGTGGAATAAAAAAAGTCAAATAAATGCTGTAAAGATGTATCAAGAATAATGTTTACCTTCAATCGGCCTTTGTAAGCAGCCTGTGTAGCAGCCTTGGGAAGAGTGCGAGCCACAGAAGAGGCCAAACGTGCAATGCAATTGGGATCATTCTTGGTAGGGGAGAAATAACACACATAATTGTTGACTGATACACAGGTTGGGAATGCTGTGTTCAAAGCTAAGCAAACGCTACTGACAATACCAGAAACAACTACAAAACTACAACGGACAAGGACAAAGACAAAGCCAAAATCAGACGACGCTAAATTGCCTGAGATGGGAAAGGAAGCCGACAGATCTCGATCCCAATATCGGCGAGACTGAGAAGACCCGACTTGACTGGCATCGGACCTATTGCGAGCACGTCCAAAAGAGCAATGCACAACATCACTAGCTCGACAATTTTGCCCCGCAATAATAATAAAGCCAGAGTTGACCATTGTAGGACCATAAGTAGCCGTGGTTGATTACGGCAATCATACACGGAGACTCACAGAAAGTCAATGGCAATTAATACAACTGCGAATCCTTGACGCTGTGAATGAGGCTATCTTAAAGAACGGACACCTCCCACTTTTTCGTACCCTCAAAACTGTTCAGGGTTTCAAAGTGATGACATGCGAAGATGGACACACTCTCACATGGCTTCAAGATTTCATCGTCAAGACCTCAGCTCCCTGACCATAAAGTAAGGAAGAGGCAGCTAACACTAATAAATGTTGAAGTTAATACAAATCAATCTCCATCATAGTAAGGCTGCCAGCGCCAACTTAATCTACCTCATGGAGGCCAGACAAGTGGACCTAGCCCTTATACAAGAACCCTGGATAGCAGGGTAAATTAACGGTAGTATCCTGTGATTCCAAGAAAAGCACGTATTTGTTTAATGGTTTTAGGTAAAGTATAGTTTTGAAACGCGGCAATTTTGTTCGGGTTAGATTTGATTTCGTTAGTAGTCACAATGTGTCCCAAGAACTCGGTTTCTTTTTTCAGAAACTCGCTTTTGTCTAACTGAACCTTGAGATTTACTTCCTTTAACCTGGTAAATATTTTCTTTATTGAAATAATATGTTCCTCGAGACTTGTTAAACATATTATAATGTCGTCTTAGTAGACAAGACATATTTTCCCGATGAATTCTTGTAGGACAGAAGTCATTAACCGTTGGAAAGTCGCGGGGGAATTTTTTAACCCGAATGGCATTCGGAGAAATTCGTAGTTTTTTTTTTTTTTTTTTTATAACTAGAGGAGGGATAAGAGGTGTCGATTAATGGTTTTGAATGTTTGCAAATTGAAATGCCAAGGGAAAATCTCGCCAGGTAAACCATTCCAAAGTCGTATTGTACGGCTAAAAAAAGAATCTCTATATTTCACGGTACGTCAAAAATTGGGCTCAAGGGTGAACTGATGGGCATTCCTAGCAAGACGAGTATTACGGGCGAAACTTTTAAGGCAAGGAATGCAGTTGGCTACCTCGAGTGAACATTGTTTATAAAAGAAACGATAAAATAAGGAAAGACATGAAACATTGCGTCGGTGTTCGAGAGGGGCAATTGTTTCAGCGGCAGTTCTATTTCCTATCAATCTTTACGCTCTATTTTGTATTCTATCAAGCAAGTGAAGCGATGTTTGTGAAGCACCTGCTCAGAGGTGGGAGTTATACTCGAGTTTAGGGCGTATAAACGCTTTATAAATTGTAGCCAGATCAGATGGAGAAAAATACTTCTTACACCGATACAGAAAACCTAAGCACTTAGCAGCTTTCTTAGCGATTTCAAATATATGGTCGTTCCAAAGGAGGTCGTCGTTGACACACATACCGAGTACTGAGAGCTTTTCGGTTTCTTCGATGTAAGTGCCATTCATGGATAATGGCATTAGGGGTATGTTTAGCTTTAACGACAGAAGACAGCATTGAGTTTTCGAAGCATTAAACTCCACACGATTCCTATTACCCCATTTGACAATGCTGTATAAATCGGAGTTTAATGAGTTTGACATACGGTACCGTTGCAATTGTACGGTTGAAGGCGAAGGACGTGTATTATGGAACGAATAAGAAAAGCTGAGGGTAGAGTCGTCAGCAAAACAGTTAAGTGAATTAGAAGTAACAGACAGAAGATCATTTATAAAAATGAGGAAAAGAGTCGGAGACAGAACAGAGCCCTGGGGCACAACAGCATTTATTTTATGGGAATCAGACTTGAATCCGTCCAATACAACTTGTATTGAATGGTCCAGAAGATAGCTTCTAATCCAACGAACAAGAGTATTATCGATCCCAAAAGCACGCATTTTCGATAAGAGAGCTTCATGCCAAACTCTATCAAATGCCTTGGAGATATCAAGAGCAATAATCTTATTTTCACCAAAGCGATGTAAAGATTTGTTCCACTGTTCGGTGAGATATGCCATCAGATCACCAGTGGAACGGTTGTTGCGGAAGCCATACTGACGGTCATGGAGAAGCTTATGATCTTCGAGATATTCCTTAAGCTGACGGTTAATCAGTGTTTCCATGACCTTAGAAAGAAGGGATGTCAGTGCTATGGGTCGGTAGGAGGAGGGGGAGGATGGGTCACCTTTCTTAGGGACAGGCTGGACAAATGCTGTTTTCCATCTTCTAGGAAAGATTCCAGAAGAGTAGGACCGATGGAAAAGCTTACGCAGTGGCTTTGCCAGTGTGGAAGAACACCTCTTCAGAAGAATCGGGGGTATACCATCCGGGCCAGCGGATTTGTGTATATCGAGATCTTTGAGAACTCTTGCTATTGTACGAGTGTGGAAAAAAAACTGTCCCATGGAAAAAATTACATTCTCAAGTACAGGAGGGGCAACGTTGCTATGCGGCAGCGTGGAGCTGGCAGCGAAATGGGCGGAGAGCAAGTTTGCCTTCTCTGAAGAGTAAACAATTGGTTTGTTTTATTCGATGAGCGTTGGAACCGAAGATGTTGAGGAGTTTTTAATATATTTTACAAATGTCCAAAAATTTTTACGGAGTTGCATGAGTTTCTTGCTTGTTTGTGCTTTTTCCGATTTTCCTCTGTAGGGTTGGCTTTGTGAGAACGGAAACTTACTTCTTTGAGCCTGATAGCTTCTTTACACTCAGAATTAAACCAAGACTTTTCTTTAGGTTTGATGCTTTTTACTCTGTTAAGAATAAAAGCACGCATTCCTAGAAAAATCACATTTGTGATCATTTCGGCACTGTCATCAATGTCACTATCGAGGAAGCATAGTGACCAGTTAAAGTTTCGGAAAAAAATATTCAGGCCGTCCCAGTTGGCTTTCTCGTATTGCCAAACGGTCCTGGTGGGAAGTTTTTCTTTAACTCAATGGGTGGAAGATGAGAAATTAGCTGAAATGACACAATGGTCTGACGTGCCCAAATGAAGAAGTTACACTAATAGTATATTTATCAGGGTGAGAAGTAAGAAACAAGTCAAGAGTATTGGCGGCTTGCCCAACAACATCCGGTATACGCGTTGGCGCATCGATCAGTTGGGTAAGGTGATGTAACCCGGCAAAGGGCTCAACATACCTTCCTTCGGGTGTTGTCTGACCAGAATAGCGCAGCCAATTGGAATTGTGTACATTGAAATCGCCCGCCATAACGATTTCAGTGCGAGGACAAAGGGAAACAATTTTCGAGATAGAATCAGACAGCGCATCAAACTCGTTACAAGTCGAGTTACTGTCGAGATTTGGACTCCTGTAAATAAAAAAATAATGAATGACATGCTTGCGGACAGTGAATTTGAGCCACAAGAATTTAAAGTCCGTGCTGGAACATTGCCCATATTGGGGAAGGCTCTGGCAAGCAATATCATTCCTAACATAGACCACGAGACCATGATGGGAAAAGAGTAATGGCACCAAGCTATACCCATGTAGAGCAAACTCTGATAAATCAGTATTAACTCCAACCTGGGTTTCACTTAATGCCAAAACAGCTGGTCTGTATTGAACAGTGTACACGTACAGGTGAAAGAAATTCTTTCTTATACCACGAACATTGGAATACACGACACAAAAATCCCTTACCATTTAAAAATACTTACACACAAAACACAATTCTGACTAAGTTGAACCATGCAGTAAAAATCCAAATTAATCTCTGTCATAAACAAACTGTCTTAGGTGTTATGCTCATAAGACAGCTTGCATACATAAAGTCAATTTAAATATTCCGCACAATAGGACAAACTCAGATGCCCTTATCCATTTACCGCATACGATGCCTACAGTAGATAAGAAAGAGGCAGTTAAGCTAAGCACAAAGGGTTGGGACAGATAAGAGGATAATTTGATTTGTTATGCAAGTGTGTATTATTTTTTTTTCTTCCACAGCGCGAATGGACATCTTATCCAACGACGCGAGTGAATATTGTTATTTTCTTTACAGCACACGCGAGGGGGTTTTGCCAATTTCTCAAACGAGTGTGTAATATTATTTTTTTTAACACTCGCGATAACAATCCGCAATAATTTTTTTTTTTTTTTTTTTACTTTTGTTTAATTATTTGTGCGCGCACCAAGACCCGACGTCCGGCCTCTATGAGCTTAAGATCGACACTCAAATTTTTTGACTTTCTCGGTGACGCAACGGTTCAATAATGTTGTGCCCGTTAGAAAAAGCAGTTTTTTTGATATCCTGTTCTGCTATTTCGATCTGGTGAAAGCCTTTGACTAGATCGAGACTTGCGAAATGTAGAGAACTTCCTAATTTACTAAATATATCGTCTATATTTGGGATAAGAAATTTGTCGTCAATTGAGATGTCATTTAATTTCCTATAATCAATAACCATTCTCCATTTCTTTATCATCATCGTCCTTTTTCGTAACTATCCATATTGGTGCGGAATAAGGTGAACTGCTCGGCCGTATAATGCCTTGACCATAGAATAAATATATTATATAGAGGAAAATCTTTCGTCCGTTCCACGCCTCAACACCCTCAATTTTCGTTGTTGCTTTGGTATATCATTCATTGTGTTTCGTGTTCTCTTTTGTATATCATTCATTATCCGCGTAAAAAAATGATGTGGTGAGTTTTGTTCATTTTGACATTTCATTTTGTTCTTGTTGACAACAACTGTAAGTAAATTGCTTTTGTTTACATAAGAAAAAATGAAAATATTAAAGAATTCTTCAGGCTCTCCATCGATACATTCTTTATGAACAACCAGATATGCTGGGTCATCTTTCTGAAAAGGTTTCACGTCGCTCTCGTAGTTCGGAAGGAAGTATCTGAGGATCATGAAAACAGATTTGAAGCATGCTGCCATATAAATCCATAATAAGCGGCACATCATTTCGACAAAAAAAACTAGTGCAAAGAAGACATTTCGTTTTCAAATTCTGGTTTTTGAATAAAAAAACAGCAAATAAATTTATACATATTATTATATTACTTGATATATGTATGTACATATTACATATGTATCTATCAACAACAAATTTGTGGCTGATAGAATGATCGATTTGTATCGATATTTTTAATAGCCGTAACACCAAGTCTATAAAAAACAAAAAAAAAACAAATTTGCAGATTTACTAACGCAATGGGACATCAACAAGGCGGTCTTAATCTCAGTCTGCATAGGTTCGCGCACAAATACAATTGGAATGATACCGGGTGCCTTGAATCCGACACGGAAACGACCTTTAGTATTGATCGCTCACTTGCCATCGAAATCATTGTCCAAAGCATCAACGACACGGCCCAAAAACTCATCACCGACTGGAACATCCACAATAGCACCGGTATGCTTGACAATATCTTCTTGTTTGATCAGCTTGTCACTACTAAATATGACAACACCGACATTGTCGGGTTCCAAATACAAGGCCATACCCTGTGGAATAAAAAAAGTCAAATAAATGCTGTAAAGATGTATCAAGAATAATGTTTACCTTCAATCGGCCTTTGTAAGCAGCCTGTGTAGCAGCCTTGGGAAGAGTGCGAGCCACAGAAGAGGCCAAACGTGCAATGCAATTGGGATCATTCTTGGTAGGGGAGAAATAACACACATAATTGTTGACTGATACACAGGTTGGGAATGCTGTGTTCAAAGCTAAGCAAACGCTACTGACAATACCAGAAACAACTACAAAACTACAACGGACAAGGACAAAGACAAAGCCAAAATCAGACGACGCTAAATTGCCTGAGATGGGAAAGGAAGCCGACAGATCTCGATCCCAATATCGGCTAGACTGAGAAGACCCGACTTGACTGGCATCGGACCTATTGCGAGCACGTCCAAAAGAGCAATGCACAACATCACTAGCTCGACAATTTTGCCCCGCAATAATAATAAAGCCAGAGTTGACCATTGTAGGACCATAAGTAGCCGTGGTTGATTACGGCAATCCTACACGGAGACTCACAGAAAGTCAATGGCAATTAATACAACTGCGAATCCTTGACGCTGTGAATGAGGCTATCTTAAAGAACGGACACCTCCCACTTTTTCGTACCCTCAAAACTGTTCAGGGTTTCAAAGTGATGACATGCGAAGATGGACACACTCTCACATGGCTTCAAGATTTCATCGTCAAGACCTCAGCTCCCTGACCATAAAGTAAGGAAGAGGCAGCTAACACTAATAAATGTTGAAGTTAATACAAATCAATCTCCATCATAGTAAGGCTGCCAGCGCCAACTTAATCTACCTCATGGAGGCCAGACAAGTGGACCTAGCCCTTATACAAGAACCCTGGATAGCAGGGTAAATTAACGGTAGTATCCTGTGATTCCAAGAAAAGCACGTATTTGTTTAATGGTTTTAGGTAAAGTATAGTTTTGAAACGCGGCAATTTTTTTCGGTTTAGATTTGATTTCGTTAGTAGTCACAATGTGTCCCAAAAACTCGGTTTCTTTTTTCAGAAACTCGCTTTTGTCTAACTGAACCTTGAGATTTACTTCCTTTAACCTGGTAAATATTTTCTTTATCGAAATAATATGTTCCTCGAGACTTGTTAAAAATATTATAATGTCGTCTAAGTAGACAAGACATATTTTCCCGATGAATTCTTGTAGGACAGAAGTCATTAACCGTTGGAAAGTCGCGGGGGAATTTTTTAACCCGAATGGCATTCGGAGAAATTCGTAGTTTTTTTTTTTTTTATAACTAACGCGCGCACAAGGGACTATTTGTTTCCCTTTTAATGAAACACACTGCGCGGGCATTAGGAAGATAAGGAGGGGAAAGATAAGGGGTGTCGATTAATGGTTTTGAATGTTTGCAAATTGAAATGCCAAGGGAAAATCTCGCCGGGTAAACCATTCCAAAGTCGTTTTGTACGGCTAAAAAAAGAATCTCTATATTTCACGGTACGTCAAAAATTGGGCTCAAGGGTGAACTGATGGGCATTCCTAGCAAGACGAGTATTACGGGCGAAACTTTTAAGGCAAGGAATGCAGCTGGCTACCTCGAGTGAACATTGTTTATAAAAGAAACGATAAAATAAGGAAAGACATGAAACATTGCGTCGGTGTTCGAGAGGGGCAATTGTTTCAGCGGCAGTTCTATTTCCTATCAATCTTTACGCTCTATTTGGTATTCTATCAAGCAAGTGAAGCGATGTTTGTGAAGCACCTGCCCAGAGGTGGGAGTTATACTCGAGTTTAGGGCGTATAAACGCTTTATAAATTGTAGCCAGATCAGATGGAGAAAAATACTTCTTACACCGATACAGAAAACCTAAGCACTTAGCAGCATACTTAGCGATTTCAAATATATGGTCGTTCCAACGGAGGTCGTCGTTGACACACATACCGAGTACTGAGAGCTTTTCGGTTTCTTCGATGTAAGTGCCATTCATGGACAATGGCATTAGGGGTATGTTTAGCTTTAACGACAGAAGACAGCATTGAGTTTTCGAAGCATTAAACTCCACACGATTCCTATTACCCCATTTGACAATGCTGTATAAATCGGAGTTTAATGAGTTTGACATACGGTACCGTTGCAATTGTACGTCCGAAGGCGAAGGACGTGTATTATGGAACGAATAAGAAAAGCTGAGGGTAGAGTCGTCAGCAAAACAGTTAAGTGGATTAGAAGTAACAGACAGAAGATCATTTATAAAAATGAGGAAAAGAGTCGGAGACAGAACAGATCCCTGGGGCACACCAGCATTTATTTTATGGGAATCAGACTTGAATCCGTCCAATACAACTTGTATTGAACGGTCCAGAAGATAGCTTCTAATCCAACGAACAAGAGTATTATCGATCCCAAAAGCACGCATTTTCGATAAGAGAGCTTCATGCCAAACTCTATCAAATGCCTTGGAGATATCAAGAGCAATAATCTTATTTTCACCAAAGCGATGTAAAGATTTGTTCCACTGTTCGGTGAGATATGATCAGATCACCAGTGGAACGGTTGCTGCGGAAGCCATACTGACGGTCATGGAGAAGCTTATGATCTTCGAGATATTCCTTAAGCTGACGGTTAATCAGTGTTTCCATGACCTTAGAAAGAAGGGATGTCAGTGCTATGGGTCGGTAGGAGGAGGGGGAGGATGGGTCACCTTTCTTAGGGATAGGCTGGACAAATGCTGTTTTCCATCTTCTAGGAAAGATTCCAGAAGAGAAGGACCGATGGAAAAGCTTACGCAGTGGCTTTGCCAGTGTGGAAGAACACCTCTTCAGAAGAATCGGGGGTATACCATCCGAGCCAGCGGATTTGTGTATATCGAGATCTTTGAGAACTCTTGCTATTGTACGAGTGCGGAAAAAAATCTGTCCCATGGAAAAATTAACATTCTCAAGTACAGGAGAGGCAATGGTGCTATGCGGCAGCGTGGAGCTGGCAGCGGAATGGGCGGAGAGCAAGTTTGCCTTCTCTGAAGAGTAAACAATTGGTTTGTTACTGTCGATGAGCGTTGGAACAGAAGATGTTGAGGAGTTTTTAATATTTTTTACAAATGTCCCAAAATTTTTACTGCCTTTGGGACACTGCAGAATTTTTTGCCGTAATTTTTGGTCATGCAAAAATTTGGTTCTTTCAATAACGGAGTTGCATGAGTTTCTTGCTTGTTTGTGCTTTTTCCGATTTTCCTCTGTAGGGTTGGCTTTGTAAGAACGGAAACTTACTTCTTTGAGCCTGATAGCTTCTTTACACTCAGAATTAAACCAAGACTTTTCTTTAGGTTTGATCCTTTTTACTCTGTTAAGAATAAAAGCAAGCATTCCTAGAAGAATCACATTTGTGATCATTTCGGCACTGGCATCCAAATGAAGAAGTTACACTAATAGTATATTTATCAGGGTGAGAAGTAAGAAACAAGTCAAGAGTATTGGCGGCTTGCCCAGCAACATCCGGTACACGCGTTGGCACATCGATCAGTTGGGTAAGGAAACAATTTTCGAGATAGAATCAGACAGCGCATCAAACTCGTTACAAGTCGAGTTACTGTCGAGATTTGGACTCCTGTAAATAAAAAAATAATGAATGACATGCTTGCGGACAGTGAATTTGAGCCACAAGAAGTTAAAGTCCGTGCTGGAACATTGCCCATATTGGGGAAGGCTCTGGCAAGCAATATCATTCCTAACATAGACCACGAGACCATGATGGGAAAAGAGTAATGGCACCAAGCTATACCCATGTAGAGCAAACTCTGATAAATCAGTATTAACTCCAACCTGGGTTTCACTTATTGCCAAAACAGCTGGCCTGTATTGAACAGTGTAGACGTACAGGTGAAAGAAATTCTTTCTTATACCACGAACATTGGAATACACGACACAAAAATCCCTTACCATTTAAAAATACTTACACACAAAACACAATTCTGACTAAGTTGAACCATGCAGTGAAAATCCAAATTAATCTCTGTCATAAACAAACTGTCTTAGGTGTTATGCTCATAAGACAGCTTGCATACATAAAGTCAATTTAAATATTCCGCACAATAGGACAAACTCAGATGCCCTTATCCATTTACCGCATACGATGCCTACAGTAGATAAGAAAGAAGCAATTAAGCTAAGCACAAAGGGTTGGGACAGATAAGAGGATAATTTGATTTGTTATGCAAGTGTGTATTATTTTTTTTTCTTCCACAGCGCGAATGGACATCTTATCCAACGACGCGAGTGGATATTGTTATTTTCTTTACAGCACACGCGAGAGGGTTTTGCCAATTTCTCAAACGAGTGTGTAATATTATTTTTTTTAACACTCGCAATAACAATGCGCAATAATTTTTTTTTTTTTTTGACTTTTGTGACGCAACGGTTCAATAATGTAGTGCCCGTTAGAAAAAGCAGTTTTTTGATATCCTGTTCTGCTATTTCGATCTGGTGAAAGCCTTTGGCTAGATCGAGAGTTGCGAAATGTAGAGAACTTCCTAATTTACTAAATATATCGTCTATATTTGGGATAAGAAATTTGTCGTCAATTGAGATGTCATTTAATTTCCTATAATCAATAACAATTCTCCATTTCTTTATCATCATCGTCCTTTTTCGTAACTATCCATATCGGTGCGGAATAAGGTGAACTGCTCGGCCGTATAATGCCTTGACCATAGAGTAAATATATTATATAGAGGAAAATATTCGTCCGTTCCACGCCTCAACACCCTCAATTTTCGTTTTTGCTTTGGTATATCATTCATTGTGTTTCGTGTTCTCTTTTGTATATCATTCATTATCCGCGTAAAAAAATGATGTGGTGAGTTTTGTTCATTTTGACATTTAATTTTGTTCTTGTTGACAACAACTGTAAGTAAATTGCTTTTGTTTACACAAGAAAAATGAAAATATTAAAGAATTCTTCAGGCTCTCCATCGATACATTCTTTATGAACAACCAGATATGCTGGGTCATCTTTCTGAAAAGGTTTCACGTCGCTCTCGTAGTTCGGAAGGAAGTATCTGAGGATCATGAAAACAGATTTGAAGCATGTTGCCATATAAATCCATAATAAGCGGCACATCATTTCGACAAAAAAAAACTAGTGCAAAGAAGACATTTCGTTTTCAAATTCTGGTTTTTCAATAAAAAAAACAGCAAATAAATGTATACATATTATTATATTACTTGATATATGTATGTACATATTACATATGTATCTATCAACAACAAATTTGTGGCTGATAGAATGATCGATTTGTATCGATATTTTAATAGCCGTAACACCAAGTCTATAAAAAAAAAAAAAAAAAAAAACAAATTTGCAGATTTACTAACGCAATGGGACATCAACAAGACGGTCTTAATCTCAGTCTGCATAGGTTCGCGCACAAATACAATTGGAATGATACCAGGTGCCTTGAATCCGACACGGAAACGACCTTTAGTATTGATCGCTCACTTGCCATCGAAATCATTGTCCAAAGAATCAACGACACGGCCCAAAAGCTCATCACCGACTGGAATATCCACCATCCACATCACCGGTACGCTTGACAATATCTTCTTGTTTGATCAGCTTGTCGTTACTAAATATGACAACACCGACATTGTCGGGTTCCAAATACAAGGCCATAACCTGTGGAATAAAAAACTCAAATAAATGCTGTAAAGATGTATCAAGAATAATGTTTACCTTCAATCGGCCTTTGCAAGCAGCCTGTGTGGCAGCCTTGGGAAGAGTGCGAGCCACAGAAGAGGCCAAACGTGCAATGCAATTGGGATCATTCTTGGTAGGGGAGAAATAACACACACAATTGTTGACTGATACACAGGTTGGGAATGAATTTCCTTTTTTCAAGTCTTCTTTTTTTAACTAATGTCGAATTCGTTTTTAATTTCCAGATTTGATCTTATTATCATTAATAAAACGGATAAGTGGTTTAATTTTCTAAAAAGGACACAATAATTTACGGAGTTCCTTCATTTCAAGCAATTTGTAAGAATTTCACAAAATACCATCAACGACGACGACGCGACGTGCCTGATGAGAATACTTGATACAAGATACAATTCTCATCCGGCACGTCGTCGTCGTCTTTCGATGGTGGTATTTTGTGAAATTCTCACAAATTGTTCGAAGTGAAGCAACTCCGTGAATTATTGTGTCCTTTTAACTAATTTAAACTGCTTATTCGTTTAGCAGTTCTAATTATCACTATCACTACACTACACAATATTCACTAAACAATTTGTTGTTGACGTTTTAGAAATTCACCTCCACCATACTTCTACATATCGAGAAGGATGTGTTCGAAATGTATTCCTTAAGGGTTAAGGTGATTTTCTTAGGTCTTAGAGCTTGTTTACATGATTCCTTTTTTCGGATGTGCTGTGTTTTATCGAATTATCAACAACTCAGATTTATTATTATCTTAATTTTATTCTTAAATTAGGTAAAAAGTGGAAAATTGGAGGACCTCGTCTTTATTGCTTTTGAGGCGGGAATTAGAATGAATGTAATGCGGGAAAAAAGAAAGGTGGTATGATCTTGACAACAGGTGTCAATTTGACAAGTCATGTTTGCCAAATTTGTAGAGCTTTAAAAATATAACACCAGTGTTGCCAGAAAATAACAGCTTCCTCCCACTTAATTAGGATAAAATACGACCATTTTTCGTGGCCGCTCGGACCTTCTAAGTTCTGGTGTAGAATCCGCTAGCTCGGACATAATAAATTCTTCTGCCTAGGTTTTTTTCTACGACTGCAGCAATCCATTTATTTTTACGATGATATTGACGTATAAAAACTGGTTGACCGATTTTGAACTTAGTTTTGAATTTTATAGTTGTTTCGTTTGTAGTTGCTTTATTTGCTTCTGGTACCATCGCGGAAAGAATCGTGCGATGTTCTTTTCCATGCAGTTTTTCAGCTAGTGAAGTTCCAAAATCATCTGGTGTACAGCGATATGTGGAGAGAAAAATCAGGAGTGCTTCTTCCCATTTAGGTGTATCCAGCAAAATTTTCCAAAGAGCGGTCTTAAATGTCCGCACCATCCCTTCAGCGGCTCCATTGGATTCGGGGTTGAAAGGTGCTGATGTTATGTGCTTGATATTGTGGCTTCGGCAAAATTCCTGGAACTCATTTGAAGTGAACTGGGTGCCATTATCAGACACTAACGTCTTGGGGAGTCCTTCTAAAGCGAAAATTGATCTTAACGCTTTTATAGTTGCTTCTGATGTGGTAGATGCCATCCGAATTACAAATGGAAACTTTGACTTGGAGTCAACAACAATTAACCACATCTGATTCTGAAATGGTCCAGCGAAGTCAATGTGTATACGTTCCCACACTGCTTCAGTTGTCGGCCAACTGGTGTACTGTCGTGGTGAGCTGCTTGCATTGCCTTGACACGCAACGCACCTGGAAACAGTCTTGGTGATGTCATTATCAATGCTGGGCCACCAGCAATACCTACGAGATATCTGCTTCATGCGGGTAAGTCCCCAGTGTCCTTGATGTAGAAACGCCAACACTTTTGGCTGTAGTTGTTTGGGTACAACTACTCTTGGACTTCCACTGTGGAAAAGAAGTACATTATTTAGTATTTCAAAAGAAGATCTTCTACGAAAATAGGGTAAAAAGGAATTATTTGATTTTAGCTTTTCGTTTGGCCATCCCCTTTGAATATAATGAATGACTTTTGTAAGCTCACGGTCGCTATTTGTAGTCTTGGCTATCGTATAAGAATCTACAGGAAAATCGTCAATTAATGCGGAGCTCATTTCATCCACATGGTGACAAGATTCATCAGCACGGTCAAATGTTTAATCCGATATTGCTGGCAGACGCGACAAGCCATCTGCATTCCCGTGCTGTTTTGTGGGACGGTAACGTATGCTATATGTGTATCCTATCAGAAAGAGTGCCCATCGTTGGAGATGCTGAATCGTCATTTGTGGCAGTTTTTTGGATGGATTGAAAATTGTGACCAATCGTTGGTGATCAGTAACCAAATCAAATTGACGTCCAAAAAAGTATTGATGGAATTTCTTAACTCCATAAATGATGGAAAGAGCCTTCTTCTCAATCTGGCCGTATTTTTTTTGTGATTCGTCAATGCAAACGTAATCGGTCTTTCCGTCTTGTGTGGATATACATGCGAAATCACTGCACCAATTCCGTGTGAAGAGTCGTCCGTGGCTAATGTGATTGGATAATCATCACGAAAATGCACCAATTGTGTTACATTCAATATGTCGTTTTTGAATTGATTGAAAGCCCTTTTTTGATCTTCTCCCCAAATAAAAGGCTGATCTAACTCACGTAGTTTATTAAGTGGAGCGGCTACTTGAGCAAAATGTTTGATAAACTGATTATATTAATTCAGTTTTCCGATAAACGCCTCTAAATCTTTTAAATTCCTTGGTTCAGGTAAATTACGAATCGTTGCTACCCGTGCCTCCGATGTGCGTATCACTGATGCATCGATGATATGTCCTAAATAATTAATTTCAGTTTTAGCAAATTGACATTTTCAAGCCGACATTTCAATCCATGTCGTTCCAAACGCTCAAGTAGAGATGTAAGGTTATGCAAATGCTCAGTATCAGTTCGACCAGAAACAATGATATCGTCTTAATAAGATGTGCAAAAATCTATGTCAGAGGTTAATTGCTCGATGTAACTTTGGAAAATTCCAGTGGAACTTCACGTTCTAAAAGGTTAGCGTTGGTATTCAAAAATACCAAATTCTGTGCCAATAACGCAAAGTTTCCTTGACTCTTCGTCTAAAGGAATTTGGAGGTAGGCGTCAGATAAATCAACTTTTGTGAAGTATGACACCCTTGAAGTTTGTAGAAAAGTTCCTGTATTCTGGGAATAGGATAACGATCGATCTCTAACTGTGGGTTGATTGTTATGCGAAAATCCCCACAAATACGTAAGCTGCCATTAGCTTCCTTCACCACTACAATGGGTGCTGCCCATTAATTAGTTTCGACAGGAAGAAGGATGCCTAACTCTTGCAAACGTGTTACCTCAGCTCGGACGGCCTCTTTTAAACAAAAAGGTACGGGACGATGCTGAGAATACTTAGGTTTTTAAAGTCAAATGAGCCAAAAATAATTTACTGCAACCTAGCTCTCGATTAAAAACAGCTTTGTACTTCTCACAGATGAACCTTGTATTGGTTGCCAAACTATCTCCGGTTGCTAATTGTAAAAGTGATTCTCCCTTTGAATAATTAATTGAAAAATTAAATGCCTCAAACCAATCTAAACCAATAATATTTGCACCATTTCGACACTCGCTTACCAAAAAATACAGATTGTGTATTTTGTTTTCATATTGTATTGATGCATTAACAACTCCCTTGATAGGTACGTTTACGCCCCCATAAGCCTTTAATGAAGGACTAGAAGGTTCACAAGGGGGATTACCAAGTGCCTGATACCCTTCGAGGCCTACGACTGAACATGTTGCTCCAGTGTCTAACGAAAAAAGCATTGGTTGCTGATTAACGTGAAGCGACACAAAAATTTTTCGGCCTTTTTGTCCAGCCTCCCAATGAGCTGACGAAAGCTGATCAAATAAACTATCTTCGTTTATCTCATTAATTGAATGATTTGTTTCCGTGTGATTGGAGCGACTTTTGAGGTTTGAACGATTCTCATGTTCATGCATAGCAACGGAATGTGACGATGACTTACGCATGCGATTTTTGCAGCGCTGTAGTGACTTACTACGAAAACCTGATGTATTATTTTTTGTTCACAAACAAACTGTACTGATGTGCCCTCTCCGGTGACAATTATTGCAAACTGAATTCAAATGTTTGCACTGGTCTCGGTTGTGGTGGATTATACATCCAGGGCAAGATTTTCTAGCGAGATAATTTACATTGGACTTACTTGACTGTTGTTGCTCACGCATATGGCTGAGTTGGTTAATATCAACTGTTGTTGGTACTGACGAAGCAACATTTCCTTTTAAAATTTCAGCGGCAGTTTGGGTTGACTCAAATGCTGTCACCAGCTCTTCAATCTCTCCTAAGGTTGGGTCTTTCTTTTGGGTAGCAGTCATGCGGACGGATTCATGTGGGGTGTAGTAGACGATCATATCTCTTTTCATGCAGTCAGCGTATGATGTACCACAGCCTTCCTTTGCACATACGAACTTGCAGTCTCTGGCTAGCCCCTTAAATCGGCAATCCACTCGGCGTACGTTTGGCCTGGGGCCATTTTCTGTCGCAGAAATTTGCATCTCGATGCGAGTACATGTAATTTTGTTTGGAAATGCTTTGTCAGTTTTGTAGTCAAATCTTTATACGTGTGTATACTCACATCTGTGGTTTCGAACAGTTTTTGGAGTACCTCATTGATGTAGTTTCCACAGGTTGACAAAAAATGTGCCTTTTTCAGATTGTCGTCCTCTACTGCGTTGGCTTTGAAATGTTGTTGAAGCTGGAAAAAGCAGTTTTCCCAAGATTCTTTTTCTACAGAAAAAGACCGAAATTGTGATGATGATGATGTTGAACTCTGGAAAAGTTTCTCCATGCGGTCTGCGTTGGATTTTAGCACGTTCTCCATCCACTCCATCTGCTGCTGTAGTAACTTTTCCACCAGTTTTACGTCCATGGTATTCGATTGTGTACGTCGCCAATAATGTTGTGTTTTATCTCGAATTAAAAACAACTCAGATTTATTATTATCTTAATTTTATTGTTAAATTAGGTAAAAAGTGGAAAATTGGAGGAGCTCGTCTTTATTGCTTTTGAGGCGGGAATTAGAATGAATGTTAGGCGGGAAAAAAGAAAGGTGGTATGATCTTGACAACAGGTGTCAATTTGACAAGTCAGGTTTGCCAAATTTGTAGAGCTTTAAAAGTATAACACCAGTGTTGCCAGAATATATCAGGATGTTTCTGCATTCTTTCTTTTTGCAATTGGGTAAGGGGTGTAAAAAGTAGGGGGAATGAACTAATGAATGGAAGAATGGAAATTTTAAGATTTTTTGTGATTGAGCTTTAAAGTTTCTCGTTTGAGAAAGAAAATGCTATGCACGGACTAAAAATAAGAATTTTTGAAATTGAAAACAATTCCCAATTATGTTTTTTAGTGGTAATGGTTTTAATTGTTTTTTTTTTTAATTTGCAAATTTCTTTAGAATAAAACAGTACATTTTGCAGGAAAGCATTGGATATATTCGGGGTAATCTAAATCATTGTACACACCAACGTACTTGCCTTTCCAAAATAAGAAATGAAAAAACATCCGAAAAAAGGAATTATGTACACAAGGTCTAATTACTACGGAAAAATATAATGTCTACAATTTTCTAATATAAACCAATATAATGCAATGTTTTCTTTTTAAGTTTGTAGGGTTAATAATTTGTGGAGTTTATTTTATCTTGTGTTGAGATTATTTTAACACGGCATTCTAAACACGGCGTTAGAGAACGTCAGACAGAGTGCGATCCGCAGCGCGTTTAATATTTGAATCTTGATTTTCATTTTCTCACTAAATGCCAATTAGGTTATTTTTTCCATTTAAACAATACAATATTAAATGACACAAAATAAGTCAAAAAAAATATTTTAATAAAAGAAATTTCTACAACAAATTCAGAATGACTTAATTACAAACTCAAAATATTGAAAACTATTTTTTTTTTTGGAACGCCGCGTCAAAGTTATCTCAACGCAGCGTAAAATAATCAATACGCCGCGTAAAAAATGCGTTCTGTTTAACGAAAACTTAAAAAAAAAACAATTTGTAAATTATCACAATGCGATGTTTTGACGCCGTGTGGAACTTGACGCGGCGTTGAAAACGCGCTCTATGTGACTTGGGATATGTTTGTTTTACTGTATATTACAATGCGGTGTCAGAACGCGCTATGTTTGACTAGGTTTCTACTCCTGTGTAAACGAATATAATAGGTGTGAAGAAAGATAATATAACTTTAAAAAAGTACACCTTTATCGCTACTTTGTATAATACAATCTTGCAAATATACATAGTTGGTGATCTTCTGACCGAATGCTTGTTTAAAATCATTCTTAGAACAATCAGTACACTATCATCAGTATCAGGTAAAATGGTTGAAACTCTTGAATATTGTTTAACCAGTTTTAAACGTTTATATAGAGTTTTCAAGCACACAATATGAATTCTTGCATTCGAGTAACTTGCTAGTGTCTCCTCATGATACAAGAAAACAAGATAGCGATTTTCGTATTTTTACGTCATCAGTGACCCTTGTCGAAAAAATTAATTTCCGTTTTAGAAAAAAAAACGGAAAAGTAAGTTTTAATTGATGCAGGTTGGTCCAATGTCTTATTTGATTGATTAAATATACATTTTAAGTCCACTAACACTTCGGATTCTTTCCAAAAATGGTAATTTAATATAGTCAGTTTGAGTCACTGATGACGTCAAATTTCGGGATGGCGCTTTTTGTTATCAAGCATCTTCCAACACGCCCAATTTCGTGGTGAAAAAGAAAAGGAAACTGAAAAGAAGAGGTCAATTATTTGACTACTACACTCTCAATTGGCGTCAATTATTTGACAGTTTAGCACTACTACACTCTCAATTGGCGTCAATTTTTTGACACTTCAACACTACTACATTCTCAATCGGCGTCAATTTTTTGACAGTTCTACACCAATACTTATTTGACCAGCTTGTAGGCCTTGTCAAAAGAAGGCAGTAAATTTCCCTCTTTATAGTATAGTTACTCTATGGCCTTGCAGCATCTCATCAATTTGAGTGTTGACCTCATTCCTATGTACCTCAGGATATCGATAGCTCTTTTTTTCTTGGATTGTACTGACCCGAATTTGTATTTTTTTCTTGAGGATTAATACTTGAATACTGTCTCGAGTTGTTATAATTATGTCTCTGTTGGTTATTCTGTCTGTCTGGCTGTCTATAAAAACTGTCGGAACCAAAAGAATTTATTGTTTTTAGATTACCCTGATCTTGCCCAATAAATTTACTAATTATGTCTCTTACTTCAGTTAGTTCGTGTTTCTCTGTGAGTGCGTACGGTAGTGCGCCGGAAGATATTGATTTAATTTACATTGTTAACACACCGTAAGGAATATCTGTCACCTTTTGGCTATTGTCGCTAAAGGCGGCATATTCTGTTATATCTTCTACAAAATGCTTTATCTTCTAATCTAACTCACATATAGATCTAACCCTTAATAATCCTATTTGCTTGGTGATGGTTAACTCGTCTTCTGATGGTCGGAAATGCTTCTTAAGTCTCGCTAGGCAATCGGCCCAGTTTGCTGGTGGGTTGACTTGTAGATAGTTCCTTGCCGTTCCAATGATTTTGGTGTTAAAAATATTTTCGTGTACTTGTAACTTGTCTTCTGGTCTAGTATAATTATCCAAGATCTTGTTCACTGATGATGTGAACGATGGCAGTGTTCCTGGTTTTCCTTCAAACTGGATCAGATATCGAATATCCTTTTCGATTTTTGCTCTAATGCTGATTGGTTGGTTATTGGCCACCATCACTTGTGTGAACATTGTCAGACATTGCTCAACTGTGTTTTGAGCAATTCTGCTTGTCCTTTGTAAATCAAAGTGGTTATTCCGTTTTTTATTAATGATTGTATTTTTTTGTTAATTTTATCGATTGAATATGTAATAATAAGTGTACTTATTATTACAATTTACTCAGACTTTGATTTAATGCAATGGTAGGCCGCTGTGTAAACCAAGGACTGTACCTAGTCAATTTGCTTGTCGGATTAGAACTGACTTTAATTGAACAATTCTACGGGTAAGTAAGCTTAAGAAATGCATGAAGTGCCTCCTGGGGGAATGGAATGCACTTGTTGACAAAATATTCATATTTCATTTGGTTCAATGAAATATTAGTATTTAATTATAATTTTGTCTACGTTGTTGGGGCATGAGGAATGGTTTTGCAACGTCGGCAAAAATGGTGGGAAACCGTTATGGCTTTAATATCGATACCGTTAGGCGATGGAAAATGTTCGGGGAAACGGGATTGTGGTATGTGGCGAAGTATCTGACGTAACTACTTCTTAATGAGAAACAAATCCTGCGGAGACAACAAAGAAACGCAGTCAGAACTGTAAGGCGACTCAGTGCTAAAGACTCGAATTCCCTCACGGAAAAAGAAAAACAAGCGGTGTACAAAGCTAAGCAAACGCTACTGACGATACCAGAAACAACTACAAAACCACAACGGACAAGGACAAAGACAAAGCCAAAATCAGACGACGCTAAATTGCCTGAGATGGGAAAGGAAGCCGACAGCTCTCGATCCCAATATCGGCTAGACTGAGAAGACTCGACTTGACTGACATCGGACCTATTGCGAGCACGTCCAAAAGAGCAAGGCACAACATCACTAGCTTGACAATTTCGCCCCGGTAGTATCCTATGATTTCAAGAAAAGCACGTATTTTTAATAATAAAAAAGCCAGACTCTCACAGTTGACCATTGTAGGACAACAAGTAGCCGTGGTTGATTACGGCAATCCTACACGGAGACTCACAGAAAGTTAATGGCAATTAATAGAACTGCGAATCCTTGACGCAGTCAATGAGGCTATCTTAAACAACGGACCCCTCCCACTTTTTGGTACCCTCAAAACTGTTCAGGGTTTCAAAGTGATGACATGCGAAGATGGACACACTCTCACATGGCTTCAAGATTTTATCGCCAAGACCTCAGCTCCCTGGCCCAATGCCGACCTTCGCCTAATTGAAAGGAAAGGGATCGTGCAACTCACCAGGCCTAAAGCTAGGCTCATTGTGCGTGGACCTCCAATCCCATAAGATCGTATCGAAAGATACCTCAGATCTCTTAACACTGAACAACTCAGTAAAAACTGGGAAGTTGTTCAGATGGGAACTCATGAACCAGAAGGTACAGAAGTGTTACTGCTGCTCAGTCACAAATCAATACCACTTCTGAAAAAGATCGGCTACAAAGTCCGCATCGGTACAAACTGATGCAAACTAAGACTTCTTAGCCAGAAAAGTAATGAAGAGGCAGCTAACACTAAAAAATTTTGAAGTTAATACAAATTAATCTCCATCATAGTAAGGCTGCCAGCGCCAACTTAATCTACCTCATGGAGGCCAGACAAGTGGACCTAGCCCTTATTTAAGAACACTGGATAGCAGGGTAAATTAACGGTAGTATCCTATGACTCCAAGAAAAGCACGTATTTGTTTAATGGTTTTAGGTAAAGTATAGTTTTGAATCGCGGCAATTTTGTTCGGGTTAGGTTTGATTCCGTTAGTAGTCACAATGTGTCCCAAAAACTCGGTTTCTTTTTTCACAAACTCGCTTTTGTCTAACTGAACCTTGAGATTTACTTCCTTTAACCTGGTAAATATTTTCTTTATCAAAATAATATGTTCCTCGAGACTTGTTGAAAATATTATAATGTCGTCTTAGTAGACAAGACATATTTTCCCGATGAATTCTTGTAGGACAGAATTCATTAACCGTTGGAAAGTCGCGGGGCCATTTTTTAACCGGAATGGCATTCGGAGAAATTCGTAGTGCCCGTTATCGGTTCGAAAAGCAGTTTTTTTGATATCCTGTTCTGCTATTTCGATCTGGTGAAAGCCTTTGGCTAGATCGAGAGCTGTGAAATGTAGAGAACTTCCTAATTTACTAAATATATCGTCTATATTTGGGATAAGAAGTTTGTCGTCAATTAGATGTAATTTAATTCCTATAATCAATAACCATTCTCCATTTATTTATATTCGAAGCATCGTCCTTTTCGGAACTATCCATATTAGTGCGGAATAAGGTGAATTGCTCGGCCGTATAATGCCTTGACGCAGCATCTCATCAAATTGAGTGTTGACCTCATTCCTATGTACCTCAGGATATCGATAGCTCTTGTTTTCTTGGATTGTACTGACCCGAATTTGTATTGTTTTGTTGAAGATGAATACTTGAATACTATCTCGAGTTGTTATAGTTATGTCTCTGTTGGTAGTTCTGTCTGTCTGGCTGTCTATAAAAACTGTCGGAACCAAAAGAATTTATTGTTTTTAGATTACCCTGATCTTGCCCAATGAATTTACTAATTATATCTCATACTTCAGTTAGTTCGTGTTTCTCTGTGTGTGCGCCGGAAGATATTGATTTAATTTTCATTGTTAACACACCGTTAAGAATATCCGTCACCTTTTGGCTATTATCGCTGAAGGCGGCATATTCTGTTATATCTTCTACAAAACGCTTTATCTTATAATCTAACTCACATTTTGATCTTACCCTTAATAATCCTATTTGCTTGGTGATGGTTAACTCGTCCTTTGATGGTCGGAAATGCTTCTTAAAACTCGCTAGACAATCGGCCCAGTTTGCTGGTGGGTTGACTTGAAGATAGTTCCTTGCGTTCCAATGATTTTGGTGTTGAAAATAACTTCGTATACTTGTATCTTGTTCACTGATGATGTGAACGATAGCAGTGTTCCTAGTTTTCCTTCAAATTGGTTCAGATATCGAATCTCCTTTTCGATTTTTGCTCTAATGCTGATTGGTTGGTTATTGGCCACCATCAGTTGTGTGAGCATTATCAGACATTGCTCAACTGTGTTTTAAGCCATTCTGCTTGTCCTTTGTACATCAAAGTGGTTATTCCGTTTTTTATTAATGATTGTGTTTTTTTGTTAATTTTATCGATTGAATTGGTCTTTTTTTTGTACTTTTTAAGTCTAGAGTTGCACACTTTTTTTTTTTTTATGTTCTAATAATTTGTATAGGTATCCGCACTTGTTCGCACTTTTTGAACGTTTTTATATCCTTATACAGATTTAAATATATTCCTCCTTAATCGGAGTGTTTAAGTTCACTTCGAGTTAAAGAATTGAAATTCACCCCGAGTTCTTTTATTTTTTTAGCAAGTAATAATCGCGTACCTGAAGACTGCCGACTGCGCCATTTACGTTCTTAAACCGAGTGTTTGATTTAAAAAAAACTTAAATGGTTTTTTTTATTTTTTTATTTATTTTATTTTTCTTTAAATTACAATTTACTCAGACTTCAATTAAATCCAAAACGGGAAGGCCGCTGTGTAAACCAGAAGCTGTACCTAGTCAATTTGCTTGACATAACTACCTCTTAATGAGAAACAAATCCTGCGGAGACAACAACGACACACAGTCAGAACTGTACGGCGAATCAGTGCTAAAGACTCGAATTCCCTCACGGAAAAAGAAAAACAATCGATGTACAAAGCTAAGCCAACGCTACTGACGATACCAGAAACAACTACAAAACCACAACGGACAAGGACAAAGACAAAGCCAAAATCAGACGACGCTTAATTGCCTGAGATGGGAAAGGAAGCCGACAGCTCTCGATCCCAATAACGGCTAGACTGAGAAGACCCGACTTGACTGACATCGGACCTATTGCGAGCACGTCCAAAAGAGCAAGGCACAATATCACTAGCTCGACAATTTCGCCCCGCAATAATAAAAAAGCCAGACTCTCACAGTTGACCATTGTAGGACAACAAGTAGCCGTGGTTGATTACGGCAATCCTACACGGAGACTCACAGAAAGTTAATGGCAATTAATAGAACTGCGAATCCTTGACGCAGTCAATGAGGCTATCTTAAAGAACGGACCCCTCCCACTTTTTGGTACCCTCAAAACTGTTCAGGGTTTCAAAGTGATGACATGCGAAGATTGACACACTCTCACATGGCTTCAAGATTTTATCGCCAAGACCTTAGCTCCTTGGCCCAATACCGACACTCGCCTAATTGACAGGAAAGAGATCGTGCAACTCACCAGGCCTAAAGCTAGGCTCATTGTGCGTGGACCTCCAATCCCAAAAGATCGTATCGAAAGATACCTCAGATCTCTCAACACGGAACAACTCAGTAAAAACTGGGAAGTTGTTCAGATGGGAAATCATGAACCAGAAGGTACAGAAGTGGTAGTGCTGCTCAGTCACAAATCAATACCACTTCTGAAAAAAACCGGCTACAAAGTCCGCAGCGGTACAAACCGATGCAAACTAAGACTTCTTAGCCAGAAAAGTAATGAAGAGGCAGCTAACAGTAAAAATTTTTGAAGTTAATACAAATCAATCTCCATTATAGTAGGGCTGCCAGCGCCAACTTAATCTACCTCATGGAGGCCAGACAAGTGGACCTAAGTAGACCTAGCTCCTATACAAGAACCCTGGATAGCAGGGTAAATTAACGGTAGTATCCTATGACTCCAAGAAAAGCACGTATTTGTTTAATGGTTTTAGGTAAAGTATAGTTTTGAATCGCGGCAATTTCTTTCGGTTTAGGTTTGATTCCGTTAGTAGTCACAATGTGTCCCAAAAACTCGCTTTCTTTTTTCAGAAACTCGCTTTTGTCTAACTAAACCTTGAGATTTACTTCATTTAACCTGGTAAATATTTTCTTTACGAAATAATATGTTCTTCGAGACTTGTTGAAAATATTATAATGTCGTCTAAGTAGACAAGACATATTTTCCCGATGAATTCTTGTAGGACAGAATTCATTAACCGTTGGAAAGTCGCGGGGGCATTTTTTAACCGGAATGGTATTCGGAGAAATTCGTAGTGCCCGTTATCGGTCGAAAAAGCAGGTTTTTTGATATCCTGTCCTGCTATTTCGATCTGGTGAAAGCCTTTGGCTAGATCGACAGTTGTGAAATGTAGAGAACTTCCTATTTTACTAAATATATCGTCTATATTTGGGATAAGAAATTTTTCGTCAATTGAGATGTAATTTAATTTATATAATCAATAACCATTCTCCATTTTTTTATATTTGAAGCATCGTCCTTTTTCGGAACTATCCATATTAGTGCGGAATAGGGTGAATTGCTCGGCCGTATAATGCCTTGACGCAGCATCTCATCAAATTGAGTGTTGACCTCATTCCTATGTACCTCAGGATATCGATAGCTCTTGTTTTCTGTGATTGTACTGACCCGAATTTGTATTGTTTTGTTGAGGATGAATACTTGAATACTATCTCGAGTTGTTATAGTTATGTCTCTGTTGGTAGTTCTGTCTGTCTGGCTGTCTATAAAAACTGTCGGAACCAAAAGAATTAATTGTTTTAAGATTACCCTGATCTTGCCCAATGAATTTACTAATTATATCTCTTACTTCAGTAAGTTCGTGTTTCTCTGTGTGTGCGTACGCTAGTGCGCCGGAAGATATTGATTCAATTTTCATTGTTAACATACCGTAAAGAATATCCGTCACCTTTTGGCTATTGTCGCTGAAGGCGGCATATTCTGTTATATCTTCTACAAAATGCTTTATCTTATAATCTAACTCACATATAGATCTTACCCTTAATAATCCTATTTGCTTGGTGATGGTTAACTCGTCCTTTGATGGTCGGAAATGCTTCTTAAGTCTCGCTAGGCAATCGGCCCAGTTTGCTGGTGGGTTGATTTGTAGATAGTTCCTTGCCGTTCCAATGATTTGGGTGTTAAAAATATTTTCGTGTACTTGTAACTTGTCTTCTGGTCTAGTATAATTCGCCAAGATCTTGTTCACTGATGATGTGAACGATGGCAGTGTTCCTGCTTTTCCTTCAAACTGGTTCAGATATCGAATCTCGTTTTGGATTTTTGCTCTAATGCTGATTGGTTGGTTATTGGCCACCATCAGTTGTGTGAGCATTGTCAGACATTGCTCAACTGTGTTTTAAACAATTCTGCTTGTCCTTTCTAAATCAAAGTGGTTATTCCGTTTTTTATTAATGATTGTGTTTTTTTGTTAATTTTATATCGATTGAATATGGTCTTTTTTTTGTACTTTTTGTTTCTAGAGTTGCACACTTTTTTTTTTTAATGTTCTAATAATTTGTATAGGTATATTTATGTGGCTTTTGCACTATTACGTACTTAATGTTTTTAGGGTTGCACTTTTTCGAGCTTTTTAACTGTTTGACTCGCACTTGTTCGCACTTTTCGAACGTTTTTATATCCTTATACAGATTTAAATATATTCTTCCTTAATCGGAGTGTTTAGTTTTACTTCGAGTTAAAGAATTGAAATTCACCGCGAGTTCTTTTATTTTCTTAGCAAATAATAATCGCGTACCTGAAGGGTGCCGACTGCACCATTTACGTTATTAAACCGAGTGTTTGATTCAAAAAAAACTTAAATGGTTTTTTTTAATTTTTTTCTATTTATTTTATTTTTCTTTAAAGTGTACTTATTATTACAATTTACTCAGACTTAGATTTAATGCAAAATGGGTAGGCCGCTGTGTAAACTAAGAGATGTACCTAGTCAATTTGCTTGTCGGTTTAGAACTGACTTAAATTGAACTATTCTACGGGTAAGTAAGCTTAAGAAATGCATGAAGTGCCTCCTGTGGGAATGGAATGCACTTGTTGACAAAATATTCATATTTCATTTGGTTCAATGAAATATTAGTATTTAATTATAATTTTGTCTACGTTGTTGGGGCATGAGGAAAGGTTTTGCAACGTCGGCAAAAATGGTGGGAAACCGTTATGGCCTTAATATCGATAAAGTTAGGCGAAGGGAAATGTTCGGGGAAACAGGATTGTGGTATGTGGTGAAGTATCTGACGTAACTACCTCTTAATGAGAAACAAATCCTGCGGAGACAACAAAGAAACGCAGTCAGAACTGTAAGGCGACTCAGTGCTAAAGACTCGAATTCCCTCACGGAAAAAGAAAAACAAGCGGTGTACAAAGCTAAGCAAACGCTACTGACGATACCAGAAACAACTACAAAACCACATCGGACAAGGACAAAGACAAAGCCAAAATCAGACGACGCTAAGTTGCCTTAGATGGGAAAGTAGGGCCGACAGCTCTCGACCCCAATATCGGCTACACTGAGAAGACCCGACTTGACTGACATCGGACCTATTGCGAGCACGCCAAAAAGAGCAAGGCACAACATCATTAGCTCGACAATTTCGCCCCGCAATAATAAAAGAGACAGACTCTCACATTTGACCATTGTAGGACAACAAGTAGCCGTGGTTGATTACGGCAATCCTACACGGAGACTCACAGAAAGTTAATGGCAATTCATAGAACTGCGAATCCTTGACGCAGTCAATGAGGCTTTCTTAAAGAACGGACCCCTCCCACTTTTTGGTACCCTCAAAACTGTTTAGGGTTTCAAAGTGATGACATGCGAAGATGGACACACTCTCACATGGCTTCAAGATTTTATCGCCAAGACCTCAGCTCCCTGGCCGAATGCCGACCTTCGCCTAATTGACAGGAAAGAGATCGTGCAACTCACCAGGCCTAAAGCTAGGCTCATTGTGCGTGGACCTCCAATCCCAAAAGATCGTATCGAAAGATACCTCAGATCTCTCAACACGGAACAACTCAGTAAAAACTGGGAAGTTGTTCAGTTGGGAAATCATGAACCAGAAGGTACAGAAGTGGTAGTGCTGCTCAGTCACAAATCAATACCACTTCTGAAAAAAAACTGGCTACAAAGTCCGCAGCGGTACAAACCGATGCAAACTAAGACTTCTTAGCCAGAAAAATAATGAAGAGGCAGCTAACACTAAAAAAATTTGAAGTTAATACAAATTAATCTCCATCATAGTAAGGCTGCCAGCGCCAACTTAATCTACCTCATGGAGGCCAGACAAGTGGACCTAGCCCTAATACAAGAACCCTGGATAGCAGGGTAAATTAACGGTAGTATCCTATGACTCCAAGAAAAGCACGTATTTGTTTAATGGTTTTAGGTAAAGTATAGTTTTGAATCGCGGCAATTTCTTTCGGTTTAGGTTTGATTCCGTTAGTAGTCACAATGTGTCCCAAAAACTCGGTTTCTTTTTTCAGAAACTCGCTTTTGTCTAACTGAACCTTGAGATTTACTTCATTTAACCTGGTAAATATTTTCTTTACGAAATAATATGTTCTTCGAGACTTGTTGAAAATATTATAATGTCGTCTAAGTAGACAAGACATATTTTCCCGATGAATTCTTGTAGGACAGAATTCATTAACCGTTGGAAAGTCGCGGGGGCATTTTTTAACCGGAATGGTATTCGGAGAAATTCGTAGTGCCCGTTATCGGTCGAAAAAGCAGTTTTTTTGATATCCTGTCCTGCTATTTCGATCTGGTGTAAAACTTTGGCTAGATCGAGAGTTGTGAAATGTAGAGAACTTCCTAATTTACTAAATATATCGTCTTTATTTGGGATACGAAATTTGTCGTCAATTGAGATGTAATGTAATTCCTATAATCAATACCCATTCTCCATTTATTTATATTCGAAGCATCGTCTTTTTGCGGAACTATCCATAATAGTGCGGAATAAGGTGAATTGCTCGGCCGTATAATGCCTTGACGCAGCATCTCATCAAATTGAGTGTTGACCTCACTCCTATGTACATCAGGATATCGATAGCTCTTGTTTTCTTAGATTGTACTGACCCCAATTTGTATTGTTTTGTTGAGGAATACTTGAATACTATCTCGAGTTGTTATAGTTATGTCTCAGTTGGTAGTTCTGTCTGTCTGGCTGTCTATAAAAACTGTCGGAACCAAAAGAATTTATTGTTTTTAGATTACCCTGATCTTGCCCAATAAATTTACTAATTATGTCTCTTACTTCAGTTGGTTCGTGTTTCTCTGTGAGTGCGTACGGTAGTGCGCCGGAAGATATTGATTTAATTTGCATTGTTAACACACTGTAAGGAATATCTGTCACCTTTTGGCTATTGTCGCTGAAGGCGGCATATTCTGTTATATCTTCTACAAAATGCTTTATCTTCTAATCTAACTCACATATAGATCTAACCCTTAATAATCCTATTTGCTTGGTGATGGTTAACTCGTCCTTTGATGGTCGGAAATGCTTCTTAAGTCTCGCTAGGCAATCGGCCCAGTTTGCTGGTGGGTTGACTTGTAGATAGCTCCTTGCCGTTCCAATGATTTTGGTGTTAAAAATATTTTCGGGTACTTGTAACTTGTCTTCTGGTCTAGTATAAATCGCCAAGATCTTGTTCACTGATGATGTGAACGATGGCAGTGTTCCTGGTTTTCTTTCAAACTGGTTCAGATATCGAATATCCTTTTCGATTTTTGCTCTAATGCTGATTGGTTGGTTATTGGCCACCATCAGTTGTGTGAGTATTGTCAGGCATTGCTCAACTGTGTTTTAAGCCATTCTGCTTGTCCTTTGTAAATCAAAGTGGTTATTCCGTTTTTTATTAATGATTGTGTTTTTTTGTTAATTTTATCGATTGAATTGGTCTTTTTTTGTACTTTTTGTGTCTAGAGTTGCACACTTTTTTTTTTTAATGTTCTAATAATTTGTATAGTTATCCGCACTTGTTCGCACTTTTTGAACGTTTTTATATCCTTATACAGATTAAAATATATTCCTCCTTAATCGGAGTGTTTAGGTTCACTTCGAGTTAAAGAATTGAAATTCACCGCGAGTTCTTTTATTTTTTTAGCAAGTAATAATCGCGTACCTGAAGACTGCCGACTGCGCCATTTATTATTATTACAATTTACTCAGACTTAGATTTAATGCAAAATGGGTAGGCCGCTTTGTAAACCAAGGGCTGTACCTAGTCAATTTGCTTGTCGGATTAGAACTGACTTTAATTGAACTATTCTACGGGTAAGTAAGCTTAAGAAATGCATGAAGTGCCTCCTGTGAGAATGGAATGCACTTGTTGACAAAATATTCATATTTCATTTGGTTCAATGAAATATGAGTATATAATTATAATTTTGTCTACGTTGTTGGAGCATAAGGAAAGGTTTTGCAACGTCGGCAAAAATGGTGGGAAACCATTATGGCTTTAATATCGATACCGTTAGGCGAAGGGAAAGGTTCCGGGAAACGGGATCGTGGTATGTGGTGAGGTATCTGATGTAACTACCACTTAATGGGAAACAAATCCTGCGGAGACAACAACGAAACGCAGTTAGAACTGTACGGCGACTCAGTGCTAAGGACTCGAATTCCCTCACGGAAAAAGAAAAGATGTACACAGCTAAGCAAACGCTACTGACGATACCAGAAACAAACTAGAAAACCACAACGGACAAGGACAAAGACAAAGCCAAAATAAGACGACGCTAAATTGCCTGAGCTGGGAAAGGAAGCCGACAGCTCTCGATCCCAATATCGGCTAGACTGAGAAGACCCGACTTGACTGACATCGGACCTATTGCGAGCACGTCCAAAAGAGCAAGGCACAACATCACTAGCTCGACAATTTCGCCCCGCAATAATAAAAAAGCCAGACTCTCACAGTTGACCATTGTAGGACAACAAGTTGCCGTGGTTGATTACGACAATCCTACACGGAGACTCACAGAAAGTTAATGGCAATTAATAGAACTGCGAATCCTTGACGCAGTCAATGAGGCTATCTTAAAGAATGGACCCCTCCCACTTTTTGGTACCCTCAAAACTGTTCAGGGTTTCAAAGTGATAACATGCGAAGATGGACACACTCTCACATGGCTTCAAGATTTTATAGCCAAGACCTCATCTCCCTGGCCGAATGCCGACCTTCGCCTAATTGACAGGAAAGAGATCGTGCAACTCACCAGGCCTAAAGCTAGGCTCATTGTGCGTGGACCTCCGATCCCAAAAGATCGTATCGAAAGATACCTCAGATCTCTCAACACGGAACAACTCAGTAAAATCTGGGAAGTTGTTCAGATGGGAAATCATGAACCAGAAGGTACAGAAGTGGTAGTGCTGCTCAGTCACAAATCAATACCACTTCTGAAAAAAACCGGCTACAAAGTCCGCAGCGGTACAAACCGATGCAAACTAAGACTTCTTAGCCAGAAAAGTAATGAAGAGGCAGCTAACACTAAAAAAATTTTAAGTTAATACAAATCAATCTCCATTATAGTAAGGCTGCCAGCGCCAACTTAATCTACCTCATGGAGGCCAGACAAGTGGACCTAAGAAGACCTAGCCCCTATACAAGAACCCTGGATAGCAGGGTAAATTAACAGTAGTATCCTATGATTCCAAGAAAAGCACGTATTTGTTTAATGGTTTTAGGTAAAGTATAGTTTTGAATCGCGGCAATTTCGTTCGGGTTAGGTTTGTTTCCGTTAGTAGTCACAATGTGTCCCAAAAACTTGGTTTCTTTTTTCAGAAACTCGCTTTTGTCTAACTGAACCTTGAGATTTACTTCCTTTAACCTGGTAAATATTTTCTTTACGAAATAATATGTTCCTTGAGACTTGTTGAAAATATTATAATGTCGTCTAAGTAGACAAGACATATTTTCCCGACGAATACTTGTAGGACAGATTTCATTAACCGTTGGAAAGTCGCGGGGGCAATTTTTAACCCGAATGGCATTCGGAGAAATTCGTAGTGCCCATTATCGGTCGAAAAAGCAGTTTTTTTGATATCCTGTTCTGCTATTTCGATCTGGTGAAAGCCTTTGGCTAGATCGAGAATTGTGAAATGTAGAGAACTTCCTAATTTACTAAATATATCATCTATATTTGGGATAAGAAATTTGTCGTCAATTGAGATGTCATTTAATTTCCTATAATCTGATAAGTCCAAGTAAAGTGAAAATAAGATGACAAACCTTTATGCTTAAATAATATTATTCATTTATTTTTTCTATTCAGTTAAATTATAGTAGGAGAGTTATGACCTGACGGTTGAAGGTGCAGCAACAACAAGAAAAATAAACATGAGCTATTTTTGACATCAGGAAATGCCTCCAACTTGACATGACAAAAATACTGACAGGTAGCGCTGATGTTGTTAGGTGGCATAGGTCAATGTTCGTAAATACACAACAGTCCTCTTCCCTAAATCGCTTAGTAGCACATCCTTTCCACGGTTTTCCTGATGCGGTTGCTTCTTCGAACTATTGGTGCTTCAGTGGTGTCTTCGTTTTCAATTTGAAGGTCATTAGATTTGACCGGCTGAAGTACATCTTCCTTCGGTGAAGCTTCGTTGGTTAAATAAGTCAAGGGTGGTATGGGTCCTTCCTCCGAAGATGGTTTCACCGTATTAACAGTAGAATCATCACATTTGTGACGAGTTTCCGGAACTAGCGAAGTAAAAGTAGGCCCATTGTCACTGACCAATGTCAAAGGCAACCCATAACGAGCAAACAGGTCTCGAAGTATCTCGATGGTCCTCCCGGCCTTCATACTACTTATTTGAAAGATTTCGGGCCATTTATAATATGTGTCCACCACAATAAAAAAATATTTTTCAAAGAATGGCCCCGCAAAGTCAAAGTCAATGTGTACCCTATTCCATGGGAATATTGGGTACTCTCACGGGTGTTGTACTTTTTTCGAAGATTGGTTTTGAACGCTCCTACAAGCCAAACACTTCAAAGCTAGTTCTTCGATGTCAGAGTCAATATGGGGCCACCACACATAACTCCGGGCTGAAAATAGCAACTAAAGGTATGTGATCAGTAATTAGAGTGAACTAACGACCATAGCAATAACGAAAAAATCTTTTTAGTGCCCAAAAAATTGAAGTTGCGTCTTTGTCAATTTGACTGTAATTTATTTCCGATATTGCTATGGTCGTAAAATCACTCTTATAACTGATTGTCAGTGTTCGTAAATACACAACATAATCAATAACCATTCTCCATTTCTTTATATTCGAAGCATCATCCTTTTTCGGAACTATCCATATTGGTGCGGAATAAGGTGAACTGCTCGGCCGTATAATGCCTTGACGCAGCATCTCATCAATTTGAGTGTTGACCTCATTCCTATGTACCTCAGGATATCGATAGCTCTGTTTTCTTGAATTGTACTGACCAGAATTTGTATTGTTTTGTTGAGGATGAATACTTGAATATTGTCTTGAGTTGTTATAGTTATGTCTCTGTTGGTAGTTCTGTCTGTCTGGTTGTCTATAAAAACTGTCGGAACCAAAAGAATTTATTGCTTTTAGATTACCCTGATCTTCCCCAATGAATTAACTAATTATATCTCTTACTTCAGTTAGTTCGTGTTTCTCTGTGTGTGCGTACGCTAGTGCGCCGAAAGATATTGATTTAATTTGCATTGTTAACACACCGTAAAGAATATCTGTCACATTTTGGCTATTGTCGCTGAAAGCGGCATATTCTGTCATATCTTCTACAAAATGTTTTACCTTAACTCGTCCTTTGATGGTGGGAAATGCTTCTTAAGTCTCGCTAGACAATCGGCCCAGTTTGCTGGTGGGTTCATTTGAAGATAGTTCCTTGCCATTCCAATGATTTTGGTGTTGAAAATAACTTCGTATACTTGTAGCTTGTCTTCTGGTCTAGTATAATTCTCCAAGATCTTGTTCACTGATAATGTGAACGATAGCAGAGTTCCTAGATTTCCTTCAAACTGGTTCAGATATCGAATCTCCTCTCCGATTTTTGCTCGAATGCTGATTGGTTGGTTATTGGCCACCATCAGTTGTGTGAGCATTGTCAGACATTGCTCAACTGTGTTTTGAGCCATTCTGGTTGTCCTTTAAAAATCAAAGTGGTTATTCCGTTTTTTATTAATGATTGTGTTTTTTTGTTAATTTTATCGATTGAATATGGTCTTTTTCAGAGCGTTTAGGTTCACTTCGAGTTAAAGAATTGAAATTCCCCGCGAGTTTTTTTTATTTTTTTAGCAAATAATAATCGCGTACCTGAAGACTGCCGGCTGCGCCATTTACGTTCTGAAACCGAGTGTTTGATTAAAAAAAAAAAACTTAAATGTTTTTTTTCTTGTTTTTTTATTTATTTTATTTTTCTTTAAAGTGTACTTATAATTACAATTTACTCAGACTTAGATTTAATGCAATGGTAGGCCGCTGTGTAAACCAGGGGCTGTACCTAGTCAATTTGCTTGTTGGATTAGAACTGACTTTAATTGAACTATTCTACGGGTAAGTAAGCTAAAGAAATACATGAAGTGCCTCCTGTGGGAATGGAATGCACTTGTTGACAAAATATTCATATTTATAGGGAAAGCCAGACTCTCACAGTTGACCATTGTAGGACAACAAGTAGCCGTGGTTGATTACGGCAATCTTACACGGAGACTCAAAGAAAGTCACTGGCAATTAATAGAACTGTGAATCCTTGACGCAGTCAATGAGGCTATCTTAAAGAACGGACCCCTCCCACTTTTAAGAACCCTCAAAACTGTTCAGGGTTTCAAAGTGATGACATGCGAAGATGGACACACTCTCACATGGCTTCAAGATCTTATCGCCAAGACCTCAGCTCCCTGGCCGAATGCCGACCTTCACCTAATTGACAGGAAAGAGATCGTGCAACTCAACAGGCCTAAAGCTAGGCTCATTGTGCGTGGACCTCCAATCCCAAAAGATCGTATCGAAAGATACCTCAGATCTCTCAACACTGAACAACTCAGTAAAAACTGGGAAGTTGTTCAGATGGGAAATCATGAACCAGAAGGTACAGAACTGGTACTGCTGCTCAGTCAGAAATCAATACCACTTCTGAAAAAGATCGGCTACAAAGTCCGCATCGGTACAAACTGATGCAAACTAAGACTTCTTAGCCAGAAAAGTAATGAAGAGGCAGCTAACACTAAAAAATTTTGAAGTTAATACAAATTATTCTCCATCACAGTAAGGCTGCCAGCGCCAACTTAATCTACCTCATGGAGGCCAGACAAGTGGACCTAGCCCTTATACAAGAACCCTGGATAGCAGGGTAAATTAACGGTAGTATCCTATGACTCCAAGAAAAGCACGTATTTGTTTATTGGTTTTAGGGAAAGTATAGTTTTGAATCGCGGCAATTTCGTTTGGGTTAGGTTTGATTCCGTTAGTAGTCACAATGTGTACCAAAAACTAGCTTTATTTTTTCAGAAACTCGCTTTTGTCTAACTGAACCTTGAGACTTACTTCCTTTAACCTGGTAAATATTTTCTTTATCAAAATAATATGTTCCTCGAGACTTGTTGAAAATAGTATAATGTCGTCTAAGTAGACAAGACATATTTTCCCGATGATTTCTTGTAGGACAGAATTCATTAAAAATAAATAAATAAATTTATTGGCGCGACAGCTCCTTAAGTAGCCAAGGCCTAGTGACTTATACTCTCAACCATTCCTATGTGTGTGTTGTTACTCTACAAGAATGGAAGGGACCTACAGTTTACCGCCGAGTCCGAACGGCTACATGAGATGCACTTTTTCGAGACAAATTTTACTCTTGGAGGTTTTGTCAGTTCCTCGCAAGAGGTAGTACCCCAGAAAAAAAGGTGGCTATGAGCTGGATTTGAACCCAGGTTCTTTCGCTTAGCACTCCAACGCACTAACCACTAAGCCACGGGGCACTACAGGACAGAATTCATTAACCGTTGGAAAGTCGCGGGGGCATTTCTTAACCCGAATGGCATTCGGAGAAATTCGTAGTGCCCGTTATCGGTCGAAAAAGCAGTTTTTTTGATATCCTGTTCTGCTATTTCGATCTGGTGAAGGCCTTTGGCTAGATCGAGAGTTGTTAAATGTAAAGAACTTCCTAATTTACTAAATATATCATATATATTTGGGATAAGAAATTTGTCGTCAATTGAGATGTAATTTAATTCCTATAATCAATAACCATTCTCCATTTATTTATATTCGAAGCATCGTCCTTTTTCGGAACTATCCATATTAGTGCGAAATAAGGTGAATTGCTCGGCCGTATATTGCCTTGACGCAGCATCTCATCAAATTGAGTGTTGACCTCATTCCTATGTACCTCAGGATATCGATAGCTCTTGTTTTCTTGGATTGTACTGACCCGAATTTGTATTGTTTTGTTGAGGATGAATACTTGAATACTATCTCGAGTTGTTATAGTTATGTCTCTGTTGGTAGTTCTGTCTGTCTGGCTGTCTATAAAAAGCTGTCGGAACCAAAAGAATTTATTGTTTTTAGATAACCCTGATTTTGCCCAATGAATTTTCTAATTATGTGTCTTACTTCAGTTAGTTAGTGTTTCTCTGTGAGTGCGTACGCTAGTGCGCCGGAAGATATTGATTTAATTTGCATTGTTAACACACCGTAAAGAATATCTGTCACTTTTTGGCTATTGTCGCTGAAGGCGGCTTATTCTGTTATATCTTCTACAAAATGCTTTACCTTAACTCGTCCTTTGATGGTCGGAAATGCTTCTTAAGTCTCGCTAGACAATCGGCCCAGTTTGCTGGTGGGTTGACTTGAAGATAGTTCCTTGCCATTCCAATAATTTTGGTATTGAAAATAACTTCGTATACTTGCAGCTTGTCTTCTGGTCTAGTATAATTCTCCAAGATCTTTTTCACTGATGATGTGAACGATAGCAGTGTTCTTAGATTTCCTTCAAACTGGTTCAGTAGTACGTTGTACTTTTTTGAGCTTTTTAACTGTTTGACTCGCACTTGTTCGCACTTTTCAAACGTTTTTATATCCTTATACAGATTTAAATATATTCCTCCTTAATCGGAGCGCTTAGATTCACTTCGAGTTAAAGAATTGAAATTCACCGCGAGTTCTTTAATTTTTTTAGCAAATAATAATCGCGTACCTGAAGACTGCCGACTGCGCCATTTACGTTCTTAAACCGAGTGTTTGATTAAAAAAAAAAACTTAAATGTTTTTTTTTCTTGTTTTTTTATTTATTTTATTTTTCTTTAAAGTGTACTTATAATTACAATTTACTCAGACTTAGATTTAATGCAATGGTAGGCCGCTGTGTAAACCAAGGGCTGTACCTAGTCAATTTGCTTGTCAGATTAGAACTGACTTTAATTGAACTATTTTACGGGTAAGTAAGCTAAAGAAATGCATGAAGTGCCTCCTGTGGGAATGGAATGCACTTGTTGACAAAATATTCATATTTCATTTGGTTTAATGAAATATGAGTATTTAATTATAATTTTGTCTACGTTATTGGGGCATGAGAAAAGGTTTTGCAATGTCGGCAAAACTGGTGGAAAACCGTTATGGCTTTAATGTCGATACCGTTAGGCGAAGGGAAAGCCAGACTCTCACAGTTGACCATTGTAGGACAACAAGAAGCCGTGGTTGATTACGGCAATCTTACACGGAGACTCACAGAAAGTCAATGGCAATTAATAGAACTGTGAATCCTTGACGCAGTCAATGAGGCTATCTTAAAGAACGGACCCCTCCCACTTTTTAGAACCCTCAAAACTGTTCAGGGTTTCAAAGTGATGACATGCGAAGATGGACACACTCTCACATGGCTTCAAGATTTTATCGCCAAGACCTCAGCTCCCTGGCCGAGTGCCGACCTTCACCTAATTGACAGGAAAGAGATCGTGCAAATTCAACAGGCCTAAAGCTAGGCTCATTGTGCGTGGACCTCCAATCCCAAGAGATCGTATCAAAAGATACTTCAGATCTCTCAACACTGAACAACTCAGTAAAAACTGGGAAGTTGTTCAGATGGGAAATCATGAACAAGAAGGTACAGAAGTGGTACTGCTGCTCAGTCACAAATCAATACCACTTCTGAAAAAGATCGGCTACAAAGTCCGCATCGGTACAAACTGATGCAAATTAAGACTTCTTAGCCAGAAACGTAAGGAAGAGGCAGCTAACACTAAAAATTTTGGAAAGTTAATACAAATCCATCTCCATCATAGTAAGGCTGCCAGCGCCAACTTAATCTACCTCATGGAGGCCAGACAAGTGGACCTAGCCCTTATACAAGAACCGTGGATAGCAGGGTAAATTAACGGTAGTATCCTATGACTCCAAGAAAAGTACGTATTTGTTTAATGGTTTTAGGTAAAGTATAGTTTTGAATCGCGGCAATTACGTTCGGGTTAGGTTTGATTCCGTTAGTAGTCACAATGTGTCCCAAAAACTCGGTTTCTTTTTTCAGAAACTCGCTTTTGTCTAACTGAACCTTGAGATTTACTTCCTTTAACCTGGTAAATATTGTCCTTATCAAAATAATATGTTCCTCGAGACTTGTTGAAAATATTATAATGTCGTCTAAGTAGACAAGACATATTTTCCCGATGAATTCTTGTAGGACAGAATTCATTAAAAATAAATAAATAAATTTATTGGCGCGACAGCTCCTTAAGGAGCCAGGGCATAGTGACTTATACTCTCAACCATTCCTGTGTGTGTGTTGTTACTCTACAAGAATGGAAGGGACCTACAGTTTACCGCCGAGTCCGAACGGCTACATGAGATGCACTTTTTCGAGACAAATTTTACTCTTGGAGGTTTTGTCAGTTCCTCGCAAGAGGCAGTACCCCAGAAAAAAAGGTCTCTATGAGCTGGATTTGAACCCAGGTTCTTTCGATTAGCACTCCAACGCACTAACCACTAAGCCACGGGGCACTACAGGACAGAATTCATTAACCGTTGGAAAGTCGCGGGGGCAATTTTTAACCCGAATGGCATTCGGAGAAATTTTTAGTGCCCGTTATCAGTCGAAAAAGCAGTTTTTTTGATATCCTGTTCTGCTGTTTCGATCTGGTGAAAGCCTTTGGCTAGATCGAGAGTTGTGAAATGTAGAGAACTTCCTAATTTACTAAATATATCGTATATATTTGGGATAAGAAATTTGTCGTCAATTGAGATGTAATTTAATTCCTATAATCAATAACCATTCTCCATTTATTTATATTCGAAGCATCGTCCTTTTTCGGAACTATCCATATTAGTGCGAAATAAGGTGAATTGCTCGGCCGTATATTGCCTTGACGCAGCATCTCATCAAATTGAGTGTTGACCTCATTCCTATGTACCTCAGGATATCGATAGCTCTTGTTTTCTTGGATTGTACTGACCCGAATTTGTATTGTTTTGTTGAGGATGAATACTTGAATACTATCTCGAGTTGTTATAGTTATGTCTCTGTTGGTAGTTCTGTCTGTCTGGCTGTCTATAAAAAGCTGTCGGAACCAAAAGAATTTATTGTTTTTAGATAACCCTGATTTTGCCCAATGAATTTTCTAATTATGTGTCTTACTTCAGTTAGTTAGTGTTTCTCTGTGAGTGCGTACGCTAGTGCGCCGGAAGATATTGATTTAATTTGCATTGTTAACACACCGTAAAGAATATATGTCACTTTTTGGCTATTGTCGCTGAAGGCGGCTTATTCTGTTATATCTTCTACAAAATGCTTTACCTTAACTCGTCCTTTGATGGTCGGAAATGCTTCTTAAGTCTCGCTAGACAATCGGCCCAGTTTGCTGGTGGGTTGACTTGAAGATAGTTCCTTGCCATTCCAATAATTTTGGTATTGAAAATAACTTCGTATACTTGCAGCTTGTCTTCTGGTCTAGTATAATTCTCCAAGATCTTTTTCACTGATGATGTGAACGATAGCAGTGTTCTTAGATTTCCTTCAAACTGGTTCAGTAGTACGTTGTACTTTTTTGAGCTTTTTAACTGTTTGACTCGCACTTGTTCGCACTTTTCAAACGTTTTTATATCCTTATACAGATTTAAATATATTCCTCCTTAATCGGAGCGCTTAGATTCACTTCGAGTTAAAGAATTGAAATTCACCGCGAGTTCTTTAATTTTTTTAGCAAATAATAATCGCGTACCTGAAGACTGCCGACTGCGCCATTTACGTTCTTAAACCGAGTGTTTGATTAAAAAAAAAAACTTAAATGTTTTTTTTTCTTGTTTTTTTATTTATTTTATTTTTCTTTAAAGTGTACTTATAATTACAATTTACTCAGACTTAGATTTAATGCAATGGTAGGCCGCTGTGTAAACCAAGGGCTGTACCTAGTCAATTTGCTTGTCAGATTAGAACTGACTTTAATTGAACTATTTTACGGGTAAGTAAGCTAAAGAAATGCATGAAGTGCCTCCTGTGGGAATGGAATGCACTTGTTGACAAAATATTCATATTTCATTTGGTTTAATGAAATATGAGTATTTAATTATAATTTTGTCTACGTTATTGGGGCATGAGAAAAGGTTTTGCAATGTCGGCAAAACTGGTGGAAAACCGTTATGGCTTTAATGTCGATACCGTTAGGCGAAGGGAAAGCCAGACTCTCACAGTTGACCATTGTAGGACAACAAGAAGCCGTGGTTGATTACGGCAATCTTACACGGAGACTCACAGAAAGTCAATGGCAATTAATAGAACTGTGAATCCTTGACGCAGTCAATGAGGCTATCTTAAAGAACGGACCCCTCCCACTTTTTAGAACCCTCAAAACTGTTCAGGGTTTCAAAGTGATGACATGCGAAGATGGACACACTCTCACATGGCTTCAAGATTTTATCGCCAAGACCTCAGCTCCCTGGCCGAGTGCCGACCTTCACCTAATTGACAGGAAAGAGATCGTGCAAATTCAACAGGCCTAAAGCTAGGCTCATTGTGCGTGGACCTCCAATCCCAAGAGATCGTATCAAAAGATACTTCAGATCTCTCAACACTGAACAACTCAGTAAAAACTGGGAAGTTGTTCAGATGGGAAATCATGAACAAGAAGGTACAGAAGTGGTACTGCTGCTCAGTCACAAATCAATACCACTTCTGAAAAAGATCGGCTACAAAGTCCGCATCGGTACAAACTGATGCAAATTAAGACTTCTTAGCCAGAAACGTAAGGAAGAGGCAGCTAACACTAAAAATTTTGGAAAGTTAATACAAATCCATCTCCATCATAGTAAGGCTGCCAGCGCCAACTTAATCTACCTCATGGAGGCCAGACAAGTGGACCTAGCCCTTATACAAGAACCGTGGATAGCAGGGTAAATTAACGGTAGTATCCTATGACTCCAAGAAAAGTACGTATTTGTTTAATGGTTTTAGGTAAAGTATAGTTTTGAATCGCGGCAATTACGTTCGGGTTAGGTTTGATTCCGTTAGTAGTCACAATGTGTCCCAAAAACTCGGTTTCTTTTTTCAGAAACTCGCTTTTGTCTAACTGAACCTTGAGATTTACTTCCTTTAACCTGGTAAATATTGTCCTTATCAAAATAATATGTTCCTCGAGACTTGTTGAAAATATTATAATGTCGTCTAAGTAGACAAGACATATTTTCCCGATGAATTCTTGTAGGACAGAATTCATTAAAAATAAATAAATAAATTTATAGGCGCGACAGCTCCTTAAGGAGCCAGGGCATAGTGACTTATACTCTCAACCATTCCTGTGTGTGTGTTGTTACTCTACAAGAATGGAAGGGACCTACAGTTTACCGCCGAGTCCGAACGGCTACATGAGATGCACTTTTTCGAGACAAATTTTACTCTTGGAGGTTTTGTCAGTTCCTCGCAAGAGGCAGTACCCCAGAAAAAAAGGTCTCTATGAGCTGGATTTGAACCCAGGTTCTTTCGATTAGCACTCCAACGCACTAACCACTAAGCCACGGGGCACTACAGGACAGAATTCATTAACCGTTGGAAAGTCGCGGGGGCAATTTTTAACCCGAATGGCATTCGGAGAAATTTTTAGTGCCCGTTATCAGTCGAAAAAGCAGTTTTTTTGATATCCTGTTCTGCTGTTTCGATCTGGTGAAAGCCTTTGGCTAGATCGAGAGTTGTGAAATGTAGAGAACTTCCTAATTTACTAAATATATCGTATATATTTGGGATAAGAAATTTGTCGTCAATTGAGATGTAATTTAATTCCTATAATCAATAACCATTCTCCATTTATTTATATTCGAAGCATCGTCCGTTTTCGGAACTATCCATATTAGTGCGAAATAAGGTGAATTGCTCGGCCGTATAATGCTTTGATGCAGCATCTCATCAAATTGAGTGTTGACCTCATTCCTATGTACCTCAGGATATCGATAGCTCTTGTTTTCTTGGATTGTACTGACCCGAATTTGTATAGTTTTTTTGAGGATGAATACTTGAATACTATCTCGAGTTGTTATAGTTATGTCTCTGTTGGTAGTTCTGTCTGTCTGGCTGTCTATAAAAACTGTCGGAACCAAAAGAATTTATTGTTTTTAGATAACCCTGATTTTGCCCAATGATTTTTCTAATTATGTCTCTTACTTCAGTTAGTTAATGTTTCTCTGTGAGTGCGTACGCTAGTGCGCCGGAAGATATTGATTTAATTTGCATTGTTAACACACCGTAAAGAAAATCTGTCACTTTTTGGCTATTGTCGCTGAAGGCGGCTTATTCTGTTATATCTTCTACAAAATGCTTTACCTTAACTCGTCCTTTGATGGTCGGAAATGCTTCTTAAGTCTCGCTAGACGATCGGCCCAGTTTGCTGGTGGGTTGACTTGACTAACTTCGTATACTTGTAGCTTGTCTTCTGGTCTAGTATAATTCTCCAAGATCTTTTTCACTGATGATGTGAACGATAGCAGTGTTCTTAGATTTCCTTCAAACTGGTTCAGTAGTACGTTGCACTTTTTCGAGCTTTTTAACTGTTTGACTCGCACTTGTTCGCACTTTTCAAACGTTTTTATATCCTTATACAGATTTAAATATATTCCTCCTTAATCGGAGCGCTTAGATTCACTTCGAGTTAAAGAATTGAAATTCACCGCGAGTTCTTTTATTTTTTTAGCAAATAATAATCGCGTACCTGAAGACTGCCGACTGCGCCATTTACGTTTTTAAACCGAGTGTTTGATTAAAAAAAAAACTTAAATGTTTTTTTTCTTGTTTTTTTATTTATTTTATTTTTCTTTAAAGTGTACTTATAATTACAATTTACTCAGACTTAGATTTAATGCAATGGTAGGCCGCTGTGTAAACCAAGGGCTGTACCTAGTCAATTTGCTTGTCGGATTAGAAATGACTTTAATTGAACTATTCTACGGGTAAGTAAGCTAAAGAAATGCATGAAGTGCCTCCTGTGGGAATGGAATGCACTTGTTGACAAAATATTCATATTTCATTTGGTTTAATGAAATATGAGTATTTAATTATAATTTTTTCTACGTTGTTGGGGCATGAGGAAAGGTTTTTCAATGTCGGCAAAACTGGTGGAAAACCGTTATTGCTTTAATATCGATACCGTTAGGCGAAGGGAAAGCCAGACTCTCACAGTTGACCATTGTAGGACAACAAGAAGCCGTGGTTGATTACGGCAATCTTACACGGAGACTCACAGAAAGTCAATGGCAATTAATAGAACTGTGAATCCTTGACGCAGTCAATGAGGCTATCTTAAAGAACGGACCCCTCCCACTTTTTAGAACCCTCAAAACTGTTCAGGGTTTCAAAGTGATGACATGCGAAGATGGACACACTCTCACATGGCTTCAAGATTTTATCGCCAAGACCTCAGCTCCCTGGCCGAGTGCCGACCTTCACCTAATTGACAGGAAAGAGATCGTGCAACTCAACAGGCCTAAAGCTAGGCTCATTGTGTGTGGACCTTCAATCCCAAGAGATCGTATCAAAACATACTTCAGATCTCTCAACACTGAACAGCTCAGTAAAAACTGGGAAGTTGTTCAGATGGGAAATCATGAACCAGAGGGTACAGAAGTGGTACTGCTGCTCAGTCACAAACCAATACCACTTCTGAAAAAGATCGGCTACAAAGTCCGCATCGGTACAAACTGATGCAAACTAAGACTTCTTGGTCAGAAAAGTAATGAAGAGGCAGCTAACACTAAAAAAATTTGAAGTTAATACAATTCAATCTCCATCATTGTAAGGCTGCCAGCGCCAACTTACTCTACCTCATGGAGGCCAGAAAAGTGGACCTAGCCCTTATACAAGAACCCTGGAAAGCAGGCTAAATTAACGGTAGTATCCTATGACTCCAAGAAAAGCACGTATTTGTTTAATGGTTTTAGGTAAAGTATAGTTTTGAATCGCGGCAATTTCGTTCGGGTTAGGTTTGATTCCGTTAGTAGTCACAATGTGTCCCAAAAACTCGGTTTCTTTTTTCAGAAACTCGCTTTTGTCTAACTGAACCTTGAGATTTACTTCCTTTAACCTGGTAAATATTTTCTTTAATAAAATAATATGTTCCTCGAGACTTGTTGAAAATATTATAATGTCGACTAAGTAGACAAGACATATTTTCCCGATGAATTTTTGTAGGACAGAATTCATTAAAAATAAATAAATTTATTGGCGCGACAGCTCCTTATAGGCATAGTGACTTATACTCTCAACCATTCCTGTGTGTGTGTTGTTACTCTACAAGAATGGAAGAGACCTACAGTTTACCGCCGAGTCCGAACGGCTACATGAGATGCACTTTTTCGAGACAAATTTTACTCTTGGAGGTTTTGTCAGTTCCTCGCAAGAGGCAGTACCCCAGAAAAAAAGGTCTCTATGAGCTGGATTTGAACCCAGGTTCTTTCGCCTAGCACTTCAACGCACTAACCACTAAGCCACGGGGCACTACAGGACAGAATTCATTAACCGTTGGAAAGTCGCGGGGGCAATTTTTAACCCGAATGGCATTCGGAGAAATTTTTAGTGCCCGTTATCAGTCGAAAAAGCAGTTTTTTGATATCCTTTTCTGCTATTTCGATCTGGTGAAAGCCTTTGGCTAGATCGAGAGTTGTGAAATGTAGAGAACTTCCTAATTTACTAAATATATCGTATGTATTTGGGATAAGAAATTTGTCGTCAATTGAGATGTAATTTAGTTCCTATAATCAATAACCATTCTCCATTTATTTATATTCGAAGCATCGTCCTTTTTCGGAACTATCCATATTTGTGCGAAATAAGGTGAATTGCTCGGCCGTATAATGCTTTGACGCAGCATCTTATCAAATTGAGTGTTGACCCCATTCCTATGTACCTCCGGATATCGATAGCTCTTGTTTTCTTGGATTGTGCTGACCCGAATTTTTTATTGTTTTGTTGAGGATGAATACTTGAATACTATCTCGAGTTGTTATAGTTATGTCTCTGTTGGTAGTTCTGTCTGTCTGGCTGTCTATAAAAACTGTCGGAACCAAAAGAATTTATTGTTTTTAGATAACCCTGATTTTGCCCAATGAATTTTCTAATTATGTCTCTTACTTCAGGGTGTTAGTGTTTCTCTGTGAGTGCGTACGCTAGTGCGCCGGAAGATATTGATTTAATTTGCATTGTTAACACACCGTAAAGAATATCTGTCACTTTTTGGCTATTGTCGCTGAAGGCGGCATATTCTGTTATATCTTCTACAAAATGCTTTACCTTAACTCGTCTTTTGATGGTCGGAAATGCTTCTTAAGTCTCGCTAGACGATCGGCCCAGTTTGCTGGTGGGTTGACTTGAAGATAGTTCCTTGCCATTCCAATGATTTTGGTGTTGAAAATAACTTCGTATACTTGTAGCTTGTCTTCTGGTCTAGTATAATTCTACAAGATCTTTTACACTGATGATGTGAACGATAGCAGTGTTCTTAGATTTCCTTCAAACTGGTTCAGTAGTACGTTGCACTTTTTCGAGCTTTTTAACTGTTTGACTCGCACTTGTTCGCACTTTTCAAACGTTTTTATATCCTTATACAGATTTAAATATATTCCTCCTTAATCGGAGCGCTTAGATTCACTTCGAGTTAAAGAATTGAAATTCAGCGCGAGTTCTTTTATTTTTTTAGCAAATAATAATCGCGTACCTGAAGACTGCCGACTGCGCCATTTACGTTCTTAAACCGAGTGTTTGATTTAAAAAAAAAAACTTAAATGTTTTTTTTTTCTTGTTTTTTTATTTATTTTATTTTTCTTTAAAGTGTAATTATAATTACAATTTACTCAGACTTAGATTTAATGCAATGGTAGGCCGCTGTGCAAACCAAGGGCTGTACCTAGTCAATTTGCTTGTCGGATTAGAACTGACTTTAATTGAACTATTCTACGGGTAAGTAAGCTAAAGAAATGCATGAAGTGCCTCCTGTGGGAATGGAATGCACTTGTTGACAAAATATTCATATTTCATTTGGTTTAATGAAATATGAGTATTTAATTATAATTTTGTCTACGTTGTTGGGGCATGAGGAAAGGTTTTGCAATGTCGGCAAAACTGGTGGGAAACCGTTATGGCTTTAATATCGATACCGTTAGGCGAAGGGAAAGCCAAAATCTCACAGTTGACCATTGTAGGACAACAAGAAGCCGTGGTTGATTACGGCAATCTTACACGGAGACTCACAGAAAGTCAATGGCAATTAATAGAACTGTGAATCCTTGACGCAGTCAATGAGGCTATCTTAAAGAACGGACCCCTCCCACTTTTTAGAACCCTCAAAACTGTTCAGGGTTTTAAAGTGATGACATGCGAAGATGGACACACTCTCACATGGCTTCAAGATTTTATCGCCAAGACCACAGCTCCCTGGCCGAGTGCCGACCTTCACCTAATTGACAGGAAAGAGATCGTGCAAGTCAACGGGCCTAAAGCTAGGCTCATTGTGCGTGGACCTCCAATCCCAAAAGATCGTATCGAAAGATACCTCAGATCTCTCAAAACTGAACAGCTAAGTAAAAACTGGGAAGTTGTTCAGATGGGAAATCATGAACCAGAAGGTACAGATGTGGTACTGCTGCTCAGTCACAAATCAATACCACTTCTGAAAAAGATCGGCTATTATATTCGATGCATCGTCCTTTTTCGGAACTATCCATATTGGTGCGGAATAAGGTGAACTGCCCAGCCGTATGCCTTGACGCAGCATCTCATCAATTTAAGTGTTGATTTCATTCCTATGTACCTCAGGATATCGATAGCTCTTGTTTTCTTGGATTGTACTGACCAGAATTTGTATTGTTTTGTTGAGGATGAATACTTGAATATTGTCTCGAGTTGTTATTTTTATGTCTCTGTTGGTAGTTCTGTCTGTCTGGCTGTCTATAAAAACTGCCGGAACCAAAAGAATTTATTGTTTTTAGATTACCCTGATCTTGCCCAATGAATTTACTAATTATGTCTCTTACTTCAGTTAGTTCGTGTTTCTCTGTGTGTGCGTACGCTAGTGCGCCGGAAGATATTGATTCAATTTTTATTGTTAACACACCGTAAAGAATATCCGTCACCTTTTGGCTATTGTCGCTGAAAGCGGCATATTCTGTTATATCTTCTACAAAATGCTTTATCTTATAATCTAACTCACATTTTGATCTTATCCTTAATAATCCTATTTGCTTGGTGATGGTTAACTCGTCCTTTGATGGTCGGAAATGCTTCTTAAAACTCGCTAGACAATCGGCCCAGTTTGCTGGTGGGTTGACTTGAAGATAGTTCCTTGCCATTCCAATGATTTTGGTGTTGAAAATAACTTCGTATACTTGTAGCTTGTCTTCTGGTCTAGTATAATTCTCCAAGATCTTGTTCACTAATGATGTGAACGATAGCAGTGTTCCAAGTTTTCCTTCAAACTGGTTCAGATATCGAATCTCCTTTCCGATTTTTGCTCTAGTGCTGATTGGTTGGTTATTGACCACCATCAGTTGTGTGAGCATTGTCAGACATTGCTCAACTGTGTTTTGAGCCATTCTGCTTGTCCTTTGTAAATCAAAGTGGTTATTCCGTTTTTTATTCATGGTTGTGTTTTTTTTTGTTAATTTTATGGATTGAATATGGTCTTTCTTTTTATACTCTTGTTTCTAGAGTTGCACACTTTTTTTTTTTTTTTAATTTTCTAATAATTTGTATAGGTATCCTTATGTGGATTTTGCACTCTCACGTACTTTTTTTTGTTAGGGTTGCACTTTTTCGAGCTTTTTAACTGTTTGACTCGCAATTGTTCGCACTTTTCAAACGTTTTTATATCCTTATACAGATTTAAATATATTCCTCCTTAATCGGAGCGCTTAGATTCACTTCGAGTTAAAGAATTGAAATTCACCGCGAGTTTTTTTAATTTTTTTAGTAAATAATAATCGCGTACCTGACGACTGCCGACTGCGCCATTTACGTTCTTAAACCGAGTGTTTGATTTAAAAAAAAACTTAAATGTTTTTTTCTTGTTTTTTTATTTATTTTATTTTTCTTTAAAGTGTACTTATAATTACAATTTACTCAGACTTAGATTTAATGCAATGGTAGGCCGCTGTGTAAACCAAGGGCTGTATCTAGTCAATTTGCTTGTCGGATTAGAACTGACTTTAATTGAACTATTCTACGGGAAAGTAAGCTAAAGAAATGCATGAAGTGCCTCCTGTGGGAATGGAATGAACTTGTTGACAAAATATTCATATTTCATTTGGTTCAATGATAATTTTGTCTACGTTGTTATGGCATGAGGAAAGGTTTTGAAACTTCAGCAAAAATGGTGGGAAACCGTTATGGCTTTAATATCGATACATTTAGGCGAAGTGAAAGGGTCGGGGAAACGGGATTGTGGTATGTGGTGAAGTATCTGATGTAACTACCTCTTAATGGGAAACAAATCCAATTTTTCGAGACAAATTTTACTCTTGGTGGTTTTGTCAGTTCCTCGCAAGAGGCAGTTCCCCAGAAAAAAAGGTGGCTATGAGCTGGATTTGAACCCAGGTTCTTTCGCTTAGCACTCCGACGCACTAACCACTAAGCCACGGGGCACTACAGGACAGAATTCATTAACCGTTGGAAAGTCGCGGGGGCATTTTTTACCCCGAATGGCATTCGGAGAAATTTGTAGTGCCCGTTACCGGTCGAAAAAGCAGTTTTTTTGATATCCTGTTCTGCTATTTCGATATGGTGAAAGCCTTTGGCTAGATCGAGAGTTGTGAAATGTTAAGAACTTCCTAATTTACTAAATGTATCATATATATTAGGGATAAGAAATTTGTCGTCAATTGAGATGTAATATAATTCCTATAATCAATAACCATTCTCCATTTATTTATATTCGAAGCATCGTCCTTTTTCGGAACTATCCATATTAGTGCGAAATAAGGTGAATTGCTCGGCCGTATAATGCTTTGACGCAGCATCTCATCAAATTGAGTGTTGACCTCATTCCTATGTACCTCAGGATATCGATAGCTCTTGTTTTCTTGGATTGTACTGACCCGAATTTGTATTGTTTTGTTGAGGATGAATACTTGAATACTATCTCGAGTTGTTATAGTTATGTCTCTGTTGGTAGTTCTGTCTGTCTGGCTGTCTATAAAAACTGTCGGAACCAAAAGAATTTATTGTTTTAAGATAACCCTGATTTTGCCCAATGAATTTTCTAATTATGTCTCTTACTTCAGTTAGTTAGTGTTTCTCTGTGAGTGCGTACGCTAGTGCGCCGGAAGATATTGATTTAATTTGCATTGTTAACACACCGTAAAGAATATATGTCACTTTTTGGCTATTGTCGCTGAAGGCGGCTTATTCTGTTATATCTTCTACAAAATGCTTTACCTTAACTCGTCCTTTGATGGTCGGAAATGCTTCTTAAGTCTCGCTAGACAATCGGCCCAGTTTGCTGTTGGGTTGACTTGAAGATAGTTCCTTGCCATTCCAATGATTTTGGTATTGAAAATAACTTCGTATACTTGTAGCTTGTCTTCTGGTCTAGTATAATTCTCCAAGATCTTTTTCACTGATGATGTGAACGATAGCAGTGTTCTTAGATTTCCTTCAAACTGGTTCAGTAGTACGTTGCACTTTTTCGAGCTTTTTAACTGTTCGCACTTTTCAAACGTTTTTATATCCTTATACAGATTTAAATATATTCCTCCTTAATCGGAGCGCTTAGATTCACTTCGAGTTAAAGAATTGAAATTCAGCGCGAGTTCTTTTATTTTTTTAGCAAATAATAATCGCGTACCTGAAGACTGCCGACTGCGCCATTTACGTTCTTAAGCCGAGTGTTTGATATAAAAAAAAAAACTTAAATGTTTTTTTTCTTGTTTTTTATTTATTTTATTTTTCTTTCAAGGGCTGTACCTAGTCAATTTGCTTGTCGGATTAGAACTGACTTTAATTGAACTATTCTACGGGTAAGTAAACTAAAGAAATGCATGAAGTGCCTCCTGTGGGAATGGAATGCACTTGTTGACAAAATATTCATATTTCATTTGGTTCAATGAAATATGAGTATTTAATTAAAATTTTGTCTACGTTGTTGGGGCATGAGGAAAGGTTTGCAACGTCGGCAAAAATGGTGGGAAACCGTTATGGCTTTAATATCGATACCGTTAGGCGAAGGGAAAGTGTCGGGGAAACGGGATTGTGGTATGTGGTGAAGTATCTGATGTAACTACATCTTAATGAGAAACAAATCCAATTTTACGAGACAAATTTTACTCTTGGAGGTTTTGTCAGTTCCTCGCAAGAGGTAGTACCCCAGAAAAAAAGGTGGCTATGAGCTGGATTTGAACCCAGGTTCTTTCGCTTAGCACTCCGACGCACTAACCACTAAGCCACGGGGCACTACAGGACAGAATTCATGAACCGTTGGAAAGTCGCGGGGGCATTTTTTAACCCGAATGGCATTCGGAGAAATTTGTAGTGCCCGTTATCGGTCGAAAAAGCAGTTTTTTTGATATCCTGTTCTGCTGTTTCGATCTGGTGAAAGCCTTTGGCTAGATCGAGAGTTGTGAAATGTAGAGAACTTCTTAATTTACTAAATATATCGTATATATTTGGGATAAGATATTTGTCGTCAATTGAGATGTAATTTAATTCCTATAATCAATAACCATTCTCCATTTATTTATATTCGATGCATCGTCCTTTTTCGGAACTATCCATATTGGTGCGGAAAAAGGTGAACTGCCCGGCCGTATGCCTTGACGCAGCATCTCATCAATTTAAGTGTTGACCTCATTCCTATGTACCTCAGGATATCGATAGCTCTTGTTTTCTTGGATTGTACTGACCAGAATTTGTATTGTTTTGTTGAGGATGAATACTTGAATTTTGTCTCGAGTTGTTATTTTTATGTCTCTGTTGGTAGTTCTGTCTGTCTGGCTGTCTATAAAAATTGTCGGAACCAAAAGAATTTATTGTTTTTAGATTACCCTGATCTTGCCCAATGAATTTACTAATTATGTCTCTTACTTCAGTTAGTTCATGTTTCTCTGTGAGTGCGTACGCTAGTGCGCCGGAAGATATTGATTTTATTTGCATTTTCAACACATCGTAAAGAATATCTGTCACCTTTTGGCTATTGTCGCTGAAGGCGGCATATTCTGTTATATCTTCTACAAAATTCTTTACATTAACTCGTCCTTTGAAGGTCGGAAATGCTTCTTAAGTCTCGCTAGACAATCGGCCCAGTTTGCTGGTGGGTTGACTTGAAGATAGTTCCTTGCCATTCCAATGATTTTGGTGCTGAAAATAACTTCGTATACTTGTAGCTTGTCTTCTGGTCTAGTATAATTCTCCAAGATCTTGTTCACTAATGATGTGAACAATAGCAGTGTTCCAAGTTTTCCTTCAAACTGGTTCAAATATCGAATCTCCTTTCCGATTTTTGCTCTAGTGCTGATTGGTTGGTTATTGACCACCATCATTTGTGTGAGCATTGTCAGACATTGCTCAACTGTGTTTTGAGCCATTCTGCTTGTCCTTTGTAAATCAAAGTGGTTATTCCGTTTTTTATTAATGGTTGTGTTTTTTTTTGTTAATTTTATGGATTGAATATGGTCTTTCTTTTTATACTTTTTGTTTCTAGAGTTGCACACTTTTTTTTTTTTTTAATTTTCTAATAATTTGTATAGGTATCCTTATGTAGATTTTGCACTTTTACGTACTTTTTGTTTTAGGATTGCACTTTTTCGAGCTTTTTAACTGCTTGACTCGCAATTGTTCGCACTTTTCAAACGTTTTTATATCCTTATACAGATTTAAATATATTCCTCCTTAATCGGAGCGCTTAGATTCACTTCGAGTTAAAGAATTGAAATTCACCGTGAGTTCTTTTATTTTTTTTAGCAAATAATAATCGCGTACCTGACGACTGCCGACTGCGCCATTTACGTTCTTAAACCGAGTGTTTGATTTAAAAAAAAAACTTAAATGTTTTTTTTTCTTGTTTTTTTATTTATTTTATTTTTCTTTAAAGTGTACTTATAATTACAATTTACTCAGACTTAGATTTAATGCAATGGTAGGCCGCTGTGTAAACCAAGGGCTGTACCTAGTCAATTTGCTTGTCAGATTAGAACTGACTTTAATTGAACTATTCTACGGGTAAGTAAGCTAAAGAAATGCATGAAGTGCCTCCTGTTGGAATGGAATGAACTTGTTGACAAAATATTCATATTTCATTTGGTTTAATGAAATATGAGTATTTAATTATAATTTTGTCTACGTTGTTGGGGCATGAGGAAAGGTTTTGCAATGTCGACAAAACTGGTGGGAAACCGTTATGGCTTTAATATCAATACCGTTAGGAGAAGGGAAAGCCAGACTCTCACAGTTTACCATTGTAGGACAACAAGTAGCCGTGGTTGATTACGGCAATCTTACACGGAGACTCACAGAAAGTCAATGGCAATTAATAGAGCTGTTAATCCTTGACGCAGTCAATGAGGCTTTCTTAAAGAACGGACCCCTTCCACTTTTAAGAACCCTCAAAACTGTTCAGGGTTTCAAAGTGATGACATGCGAAGATGGACACACTCTCACATGGCTTCAAGATTTTATCGCCAAGACCTCAGCTCCCTGGCCGAGTGCCGACCTTCGCTTAATTGACAGGAAAGAGATCGTGCAACTCAACAGGCCTAAAGCTAGGTCATTGTGCGTGACCTCCAATCCCAAAAGATCGTATCGAAAGATACCTCAGATCTCTCAACACTGAACAACTCATTAAAAACTGGGAAGTTGTTCAGATGGGAAATCATTAACCAGAAGGTACAGATGTGGTACTGCTGCTCAGTCACAAATCAATCTTACAAATCTTACAAAGCCAACCCTACAGAGGAAAATCGGAAAAAGCATAAACAAGCAAGGAACTCATGCAACTCCGTTATAGAAAGAACCAAATTTTTGCATGACCAAAAATTACGGCAACAAATTCTGCAGTTTCCCAAAGGCAGTACAAATTTTTGGTCATTTGTAAAAAATATAAAAAACTCCTCGACATCTTCGGTTCCAACGCTCATCGACAATAACAAACCAATTGTTTACTCTTCAGAGAAGGCAAACTTGCTCGCCGCCCATTTCGCTGCCAGCTCCACGCTGCCTCAAAGCAACGTTGCCCCTCCTGTACTTGAGAATGTAAATTTTTCCATGGGACACATTTTTTTCCGCACTCGTACAGTAGCAAGAGTTCTCAAAGATCTCGATATACACAAATCCGCTGGCCCGGATGGTATACCCCCGATTCTTCTGAAGAGGTGTTCTTCCACACTGGCAAAGCCACTGCGTAAGCTTTTCCATCGCTCCTATTCTTCTGGAATCTTTCCTAGAAGATGGAAAACAGCATTTGTCCAGCCTGTCCCTAAGAAAGGTGACCCATCCTCCCCCTCCTCCTACCGACCCATAGCACTGACATCCCTTCTTTCTAAGGTCATGGAAACACTGATTAACCGTCAGCTTAAGGAATATCTCGAAGATCGTAAGCTTCTCCATGACCGTCAGTATGGCTTCCGCAGCAACCGTTCCACTGGTGATCTGATGGCATATCTCACCGAACAGTGGAACAAATCTTTACATCGCTTTGGTGAAAGTAAGATTATTGCTCTTGATATCTCCAAGGCATTTGATAGAGTTTGGCATGAAGCTCTCTTATCGAAAATGCGTGCTTTTGTGATCGATAATACTCTTATTCGTTGGATTAGAAGCTATCTTCTGGACCGTTCAATACAAGTTGTATTGGACGGATTCAAGTCTGATTCCCATAAAATAAATGCTGGTGTGCCCCAGGGCTCTGTTCTGTCTCCGACTCTTTTCCTCATTTTTATAAATGATCTTCTGTCTGTTACTTCTAATCCACTTAACTGTTTTGCTGACGACTCTACCCTCAGCTTTTCATATTCGTTCGATAATTCACGTCCTTCGCCTTCGGACGTACAATTGCAACGGTGCCGTATGTCAAGCTCATTAAACTCCGATTTATACAGCATTGTCAAATGGGGTAATAGAAATCGTGTGGAGTTTAATGCTTCGAAAACTCAATGCGGTCTTCTGTCGTTAAAGCTAAACATTCCCCCAATGCCATTGTCCATGAATGGCACTTACATCGAAGAAACCGAAAAGCTCTCAGTACTCGGTATGTGTGTCAACCACGATCTCCGTTGGAACGACCATATATTTGAGATCGCTAAGAATGCTGCAAAGTGCTTAGGTTTTCTGTATCGGTGTAAGAAGTATTTTTCCCCATCTGATCTGGCTACAATTTATAAAGCGTTTATACGCCCTAAACTCGAGTATAACTCCCACCTCTGGGCAGGTGCTTCGCAAACATCGCTTCACCTGCTTGATAGAATACAAAATCGAGCGTTAAGATTGATAGGAAATAGAACTGCCGCTGAAACAATTGCCCCACTCGTACACCGACGCAATGTTTCATGTCTTTCCTTATTTTATCGTTTCTTTTACAAAAAATGTTCACTCGAAGTAGCCAGTTGCATTCCTTCCCTTAAAAGTTTCTCCCGTAATACTCGTCTCGCAAGGAATGCCCATCAGTTCACCCTTGAGCCCAATTTCGGACGTACCGTGAAATATAGGTATTCTTTTTTTAGCCGAACGACACGAATTTGGAATAGTTTACCCGGCGGGATTTTCCCTTGCCATTTTGATCTGCAAACATTCAAAACCACTGTTAATCGGCACCTCCTATCTCTCCCCTCCCTTTCTTCGTAATGCCCGCGCAGTGTGTTCTACATTAAAAGGGAAACACATAATCCCTTGTGCGCGCGTTAATTATAAAAAAAAAAAAATACCACTTCTGAAAAAGATCGGCTACAAAGTCCGCATCGGTACAAACTGATGCAAACTAAGACTTCTTAGCCAGAAAAAGAATGAAGAGGCAGCTAACACTAAAAAATTTTGAAGTTAATACAAAATAATCTCCATCATAGTAAGGCTGCCAGCGCCAACTTAATCTACCTCATGGAGGCCAGACAAGTGGACCTAGACCTTATACAAGAACCCTGGATAGCAGGGTAAATTAACGGTAGTATCCTATGACTCCAAGAAAAGCACGTATTTGTTTAATGGTTTTAGGTAAAGTATAGTTTTGAATCGTGGCAATTTCGTTCGGGTTAGGTTTGATTCCGTTAGTAGTCACAATGTGTCCCAAAAACTCGGTTTCTTTTTTCAGAAACTCGCTTTTGTCTAACTGAACCTTGAGATTTACTTCCTTTAACCTGGTAAATATTTTCTTTATCAAAATAATATGTTCCTCGAGACTTGTTGAAAATATTATAATGTCGTCTAAGTAGACAAGACATATTTTCCCGATGAATTTTTGTAGGACAGAATTCATTAAAAATAAATAAATTTATTGGCGCGACAGCTCCTTATAGGCATAGTGACTTATACTCTCAACCATTCCTGTGTGTGTGTTGTTACTCTACAAGAATGGAAGAGACCTACAGTTTACCGCCGAGTCCGAACGGCTACATGAGATGCACTTTTTCGAGACAAATTTTACTCTTGGAGGTTTTGTCAGTTCCTCGCAAGAGGCAGTACCCCAGAAAAAAAGGTCTCTATGAGCTGGATTTGAACCCAGGTTCTTTCGCCTAGCACTCCAACGCACTAACCACTAAGCCACGGGGCACTACAGGACAGAATTCATTAACCGTTGGAAAGTCGCGGGGGCAATTTTTAACCCGAATGGCATTCGGAGAAATTTTTAGTGCCCGTTATCAGTCGAAAAAGCAGTTTTTTGATATCCTTTTCTACTATTTCGATCTGGTGAAAGCCTTTGGCTAGATCGAGAGTTGTGAAATGTAGAGAACTTCCTAATTTACTAAATATATCGTATGTATTTGGGATAAGAAATTTGTCGTCAATTGAGATGTAATTTAATTCCTATAATCAATAACCATTCTCCATTTATTTATATTCGAAGCATCGTCCTTTTTCGGAACTATCCATATTTGTGCGAAATAAGGTGAATTGCTCGGCCGTATAATGCTTTGACGCAGCATCTTATCAAATTGAGTGTTGACCCCATTCCTATGTACCTCCGGATATCGATAGCTCTTGTTTTCTTGGATTGTGCTGACCCGAATTTTTTATTGTTTTGTTGAGGATGAATACTTGAATACTATCTCGAGTTGTTATAGTTATGTCTCTGTTGGTAGTTCTGTCTGTCTGGCTGTCTATAAAAACTGTCGGAACCAAAAGAATTTATTGTTTTTAGATAACCCTGATTTTGCCCAATGAATTTTCTAATTATGTCTCTTACTTCAGGGTGTTAGTGTTTCTCTGTGAGTGCGTACGCTAGTGCGCCGGAAGATATTGATTTAATTTGCATTGTTAACACACCGTAAAGAATATCTGTCACTTTTTGGCTATTGTCGCTGAAGGCGGCATATTCTGTTATATCTTCTACAAAATGCTTTACCTTAACTCGTCTTTTGATGGTCGGAAATGCTTCTTAAGTCTCGCTAGACGATCGGCCCAGTTTGCTGGTGGGTTGACTTGAAGATAGTTCCTTGCCATTCCAATGATTTTGGTGTTGAAAATAACTTCGTATACTTGTAGCTTGTCTTCTGGTCTAGTATAATTCTACAAGATCTTTTACACTGATGATGTGAACGATAGCAGTGTTCTTAGATTTCCTTCAAACTGGTTCAGTAGTACGTTGCACTTTTTCGAGCTTTTTAACTGTTTGACTCGCACTTGTTCGCACTTTTCAAACGTTTTTATATCCTTATACAGATTTAAATATATTCCTCCTTAATCGGAGCGCTTAGATTCACTTCGAGTTAAAGAATTGAAATTCAGCGCGAGTTCTTTTATTTTTTTAGCAAATAATAATCGCGTACCTGAAGACTGCCGACTGCGCCATTTACGTTCTTAAACCGAGTGTTTGATTTAAAAAAAAAACTTAAATGTTTTTTTTTTCTTGTTTTTTTATTTATTTTATTTTTCTTTAAAGTGTACTTATAATTACAATTTACTCAGACTTAGATTTAATGCAATGGTAGGCCGCTGTGCAAACCAAGGGCTGTACCTAGTCAATTTGCTTGTCGGATTAGAACTGACTTTAATTGAACTATTCTACGGGTAAGTAAGCTAAAGAAATGCATGAAGTGCCTCCTGTGGGAATGGAATGCACTTGTTGACAAAATATTCATATTTCATTTGGTTTAATGAAATATGAGTATTTAATTATAATTTTGTCTACGTTGTTGGGGCATGAGGAAAGGTTTTGCAATGTCGACAAAACTGGTGGGAAACCGTTATGGCTTTAATATCAATACCGTTAGGAGAAGGGAAAGCCAGACTCTCACAGTTTACCATTGTAGGACAACAAGTAGCCGTGGTTGATTACGGCAATCTTACACGGAGACTCACAGAAAGTCAATGGCAATTAATAGAGCTGTTAATCCTTGACGCAGTCAATGAGGCTTTCTTAAAGAACGGACCCCTTCCACTTTTAAGAACCCTCAAAACTGTTCAGGGTTTCAAAGTGATGACATGCGAAGATGGACACACTCTCACATGGCTTCAAGATTTTATCGCCAAGACCTCAGCTCCCTGGCCGAGTGCCGACCTTCGCTTAATTGACAGGAAAGAGATCGTGCAACTCAACAGGCCTAAAGCTAGGTCATTGTGCGTGACCTCCAATCCCAAAAGATCGTATCGAAAGATACCTCAGATCTCTCAACACTGAACAACTCATTAAAAACTGGGAAGTTGTTCAGATGGGAAATCATTAACCAGAAGGTACAGATGTGGTACTGCTGCTCAGTCACAAATCAATCTTACAAATCTTACAAAGCCAACCCTACAGAGGAAAATCGGAAAAAGCATAAACAAGCAAGGAACTCATGCAACTCCGTTATAGAAAGAACCAAATTTTTGCATGACCAAAAATTACGGCAACAAATTCTGCAGTTTCCCAAAGGCAGTACAAATTTTTGGTCATTTGTAAAAAATATAAAAAACTCCTAGACATCTTCGGTTCCAACGCTCATCGACAATAACAAACCAATTGTTTACTCTTCAGAGAAGGCAAACTTGCTCGCCGCCCATTTCGCTGCCAGCTCCACGCTGCCTCAAAGCAACGTTGCCCCTCCTGTACTTGAAAATGTAAATTTTTCCATGGGACACATTTTTTTCCGCACTCGTACAGTAGCAAGAGTTCTCAAAGATCTCGATATACACAAATCCGCTGGCCCGGATGGTATACCCCCGATTCTTCTGAAGAGGTGTTCTTCCACACTGGCAAAGCCACTGCGTAAGCTTTTCCATCGCTCCTATTCTTCTGGAATCTTTCCTAGAAGATGGAAAACAGCATTTGTCCAGCCTGTCCCTAAGAAAGGTGACCCATCCTCCCCCTCCTCCTACCGACCCATAGCACTGACATCCCTTCTTTCTAAGGTCATGGAAACACTGATTAACCGTCAGCTTAAGGAATATCTCGAACATCGTAAGCTTCTCCATGACCGTCAGTATGGCTTCCGCAGCAACCGTTCCACTGGTGATCTGATGGCATATCTCACCGAACAGTGGAACAAATCTTTACATCGCTTTGGTGAAAGTAAGATTATTGCTCTTGATATCTCCAAGGCATTTGATAGAGTTTGGCATGAAGCTCTCTTATCGAAAATGCGTGCTTTTGTGATCGATAATACTCTTATTCGTTGGATTAGAAGCTATCTTCTGGACCGTTCAATACAAGTTGTATTGGACGGATTCAAGTCTGATTCCCATAAAATAAATGCTGGTGTGCCCCAGGGCTCTGTTCTGTCTCCGGCTCTTTTCCTCATTTTTATAAATGATCTTCTGTCTGTTACTTCTAATCCACTTAACTGTTTTGCTGACGACTCTACCCTCAGCTTTTCATATTCGTTCGATAATTCACGTCCTTCGCCTTCGGACGTACAATTGCAACGGTGCCGTATGTCAAGCTCATTAAACTCCGATTTATACAGCATTGTCAAATGGGGTAATAGAAATCGTGTGGAGTTTAATGCTTCGAAAACTCAATGCGGTCTTCTGTCGTTAAAGCTAAACATTCCCCCAATGCCATTGTCCATGAATGGCACTTACATCGAAGAAACCGAAAAGCTCTCAGTACTCGGTATGTGTGTCAACGACGATCTCCGTTGGAACGACCATATATTTGAGATCGCTAAGAATGCTGCAAAGTGCTTAGGTTTTCTGTATCGGTGTAAGAAGTATTTTTCCCCATCTGATCTGGCTACAATTTATAAAGCGTTTATACGCCCTAAACTCGAGTATAACTCCCACCTCTGGGCAGGTGCTTCGCAAACATCGCTTCACCTGCTTGATAGAATACAAAATCGAGCGTTAAGATTGATAGGAAATAGAACTGCCGCTGAAACAATTGCCCCACTCGTACACCGACGCAATGTTTCATGTCTTTCCTTATTTTATCGTTTCTTTTACATAAAATGTTCACTCGAAGTAGCCAGTTGCATTCCTTCCCTTAAAAGTTTCTCCCGTAATACTCGTCTCGCAAGGAATGCCCATCAGTTCACCCTTGAGCCCAATTTCGGACGTACCGTGAAATATAGGTATTCTTTTTTTAGCCGAACGACACGAATTTGGAATAGTTTACCCGGCGGGATTTTCCCTTGCCATTTTGATCTGCAAACATTCAAAACCACTGTTAATCGGCACCTCCTATCTCTCCCCTCCCTTTCTTCGTAATGCCCGCGCAGTGTGTTCTACATTAAAAGGGAAACACATAATCCCTTGTGCGCGCGTTAATTATAAAAAAAAAAAATACCACTTCTGAAAAAGATCGGCTACAAAGTCCGCATCGGTACAAACTGATGCAAACTAAGACTTCTTAGCCAGAAAAAGAATGAAGAGGCAGCTAACACTAAAAAATTTTGAAGTTAATACAAAATAATCTCCATCATAGTAAGGCTGCCAGCGCCAACTTAATCTACCTCATGGAGGCCAGACAAGTGGACCTAGACCTTATACAAGAACCCTGGATAGCAGGGTAAATTAACGGTAGTATCCTATGACTCCAAGAAAAGCACGTATTTGTTTAATGGTTTTAGGTAAAGTATAGTTTTGAATCGCGGCAATTTCGTTCGGGTTAGGTTTGATTCCGTTAGTAGTCACAATGTGTCCCAAAAACTCGGTTTCTTTTTTCAGAAACTCGCTTTTGTCTAACTGAACCTTGAGATTTACTTCCTTTAACCTGGTAAATATTTTCTTTATCAAAATAATATGTTCCTCGAGACTTGTTGAAAATATTATAATGTCGTCTAAGTAGACAAGACATATTTTCCCGATGAATTTTTGTAGGACAGAATTCATTAAAAATAAATAAATTTATTGGCGCGACAGCTCCTTATAGGCATAGTGACTTATACTCTCAACCATTCCTGTGTGTGTGTTGTTACTCTACAAGAATGGAAGAGACCTACAGTTTACCGCCGAGTCCGAACGGCTACATGAGATGCACTTTTTCGAGACAAATTTTACTCTTGGAGGTTTTGTCAGTTCCTCGCAAGAGGCAGTACCCCAGAAAAAAAGGTCTCTATGAGCTGGATTTGAACCCAGGTTCTTTCGCCTAGCACTCCAACGCACTAACCACTAAGCCACGGGGCACTACAGGACAGAATTCATTAACCGTTGGAAAGTCGCGGGGGCAATTTTTAACCCGAATGGCATTCGGAGAAATTTTTAGTGCCCGTTATCAGTCGAAAAAGCAGTTTTTTTGATATCCTGTTCTGCTGTTTCGATCTGGTGAAAGCCTTTGGCTAGATCGAGAGTTGTGAAATGTAGAGAACTTCCTAATTTACTAAATATATCGTATATATTTGGGATAAGAAATTTGTCGTCAATTGAGATGTAATTTAATTCCTATAATCAATAACCATTCTCCATTTATTTATATTCGAAGCATCGTCCTTTTTCGGAACTATCCATATTAGTGCGAAATAAGGTGAATTGCTCGGCCGTATAATGCTTTGACGCAGCATCTTATCAAATTGAGTGTTGACCCGATTCCTATGTACCTCCGGATATCGATAGCTCTTGTTTTCTTGGATTGTACTGACCCGAATTTTTTATTGTTTTGTTGAGGATGAATACTTGAATACTATCTCGAGTTGTTTTAGTTATGTCTCTGTTGGTAGTTCTGTCTGTCTGGCTGTCTATAAAAACTGTCGGAACCAAAAGAATTTATTGTTTTTAGATAACCCTGATTTTGCCCAATGAATTTTCTAATTATGTCTCTTACTTCAGTTAGTTAGTGTTTCTCTGTGAGTGCGTACGCTAGTGCGCCGGAAGATATTGATTTAATTTGCATTGTTAACACACCGTAAAGAATATCTGTCACTTTTTGGCTATTGTCGCTGAAAGCGGCATATTCTGTTATATCTTCTACAAAATGCTTTACCTTAACTCGTCTTTTGATGGTCGGAAATGCTTCTTAAGTCTCGCTAGACGATCGGCCCAGTTTGCTGGTGGGTTGACTTGAAGATAGTTCCTTGCCATTCCAATGATTTTGGTGTTGAAAATAACTTCGTATACTTGTAGCTTGTCTTCTGGTCTAGTATAATTCTACAAGATCTTTTACACTGATGATGTGAACGATAGCAGTGTTCTTAGATTTCCTTCAAACTGGTTCAGTAGTACGTTGCACTTTTTCGAGCTTTTTAACTGTTTGACTCGCACTTGTTCGCACTTTTCAAACGTTTTTATATCCTTATACAGATTTAAATATATTCCTCCTTAATCGGAGCGCTTAGATTCACTTCGAGTTAAAGAATTGAAATTCAGCGCGAGTTCTTTTATTTTTTTAGCAAATAATAATCGCGTACCTGAAGACTGCCGACTGCGCCATTTACGTTCTTAAACCGAGTGTTTGATTTAAAAAAAAACTTAAATGTTTTTTTTTTCTTGTTTTTTTATTTATTTTATTTTTCTTTAAAGTGTACTTATAATTACAATTTACTCAGACTTAGATTTAATGCAATGGTAGGCCGCTGTGCAAACCAAGGGCTGTACCTAGTCAATTTGCTTGTCGGATTAGAACTGACTTTAATTGAACTATTCTACGGGTAAGTAAGCTAAAGAAATGCATGAAGTGCCTCCTGTGGGAATGGAATGCACTTGTTGACAAAATATTCATATTTCATTTGGTTTAATGAAATATGAGTATTTAATTATAATTTTGTCTACGTTGTTGGGGCATGAGGAAAGGTTTTGCAATGTCGGCAAAACTGGTGGGAAACTGTTATGGCTTTAATATCGATACCGTTAGGCGAAGGGAAAGCCAAAATCTCACAGTTGACCATTGTAGGACAACAAGAAGCCGTGGTTGATTACGGCAATCTTACACGGAGACTCACAGAAAGTCAATGGCAATTAATAGAACTGTGAATCCTTGACGCAGTCAATGAGGCTTTCTTAAAGAACGGACCCCTCCCACTTTTTAGAACCCTCAAAACTGTTCAGGGTTTTAAAGTGATGACATGCGAAGATGGACACACTCTCACATGGCTTCAAGATTTTATCGCCAAGACCACAGCTCCCTGACCGAGTGCCGACCTTCACCTAATTGACAGGAAAGAGATCGTGCAAGTCAACGGGCCTAAAGCTAGGCTGATTGTGCGTGGACCTCCAATCCCAAAAGATCGTATCGAAAGATACCTCAGATCTCTCAAAACTGAACAGCTAAGTAAAAACTGGGAAGTTGTTCAGATGGGAAATCATGAACCAGAAGGTACAGATGTGGTACTGCTGCTCAGTCACAAATCAATACCACTTCTGAAAAAGATCGGCTATTATATTCGATGCATCGTCCTTTTTCGGAACTATCCATATTGGTGCGGAATAAGGTGAACTGCCCAGCCGTATGCCTTGACGCAGCATCTCATCAATTTAAGTGTTGATTTCATTCCTATGTACCTCAGGATATCGATAGCTCTTGTTTTCTTGGATTGTACTGACCAGAATTTGTATTGTTTTGTTGAGGATGAATACTTGAATATTGTCTCGAGTTGTTATTTTTATGTCTCTGTTGGTAGTTCTGTCTGTCTGGCTGTCTATAAAAACTGCCGGAACCAAAAGAATTTATTGTTTTTAGATTACCCTGATCTTGCCCAATGAATTTACTAATTATGTCTCTTACTTCAGTTAGTTCGTGTTTCTCTGTGTGTGCGTACGCTAGTGCGCCGGAAGATATTGATTCAATTTTTATTGTTAACACACCGTAAAGAATATCCGTTACCTTTTGGCTATTGTCGCTGAAGGCGGCATATTCTGTTATATCTTCTACAAAATGCTTTATCTTATAATCTAACTCACATTTTGATCTTATCCTTAATAATCCTATTTGCTTGGTGATGGTTAACTCGTCCTTTGATGGTCGGAAATGCTTCTTAAAACTCGCTAGACAATCGGGCCAGTTTGCTGGTGGGTTGACTTGAAGAAAGTTCCTTGCCATTCCAATGATTTTGGTGTTGAAAATAACTTCGTATACTTGTAGCTTGTCTTCTGGTCTAGTATAATTCTCCAAGATCTTGTTCACTAATGATGTGAACGATAGCAGTGTTCCAAGTTTTCCTTCAAACTGGTTCAGATATCGAATCTCCTTTCCGATTTTTGCTCTAGTGCTGATTGGTTGGTTATTGACCACCATCAGTTGTGTGAGCATTGTCAGACATTGCTCAACTGTGTTTTGAGCCATTCTGCTTGTCCTTTGTAAATCAAAGTGGTTATTCCGTTTTTTATTCATGGTTGTGTTTTTTTTGTTAATTTTATGGATTGAATATGGTCTTTCTTTTTATACTCTTGTTTCTAGAGTTGCACACTTTTTTTTTTTGTTTTAATTTTCTAATAATTTGTATAGGTATCCTTATGTGGATTTTGCACTCTCACGTACTTTTTTTTGTTAGGGTTGCACTTTTTCGAGCTTTTTAACTGTTTGACTCGCAATTGTTCGCACTTTTCAAACGTTTTTATATCCTTATACAGATTTAAATATATTCCTCCTTAATGAAGACTGCCGACTGCGCCATTTACGTTCTTAAACCGAGTGTTTGATTTAAAAAAAAACTTAAATGTTTTTTTTCTTGTTTTTTATTTATTTTATTTTTCTTTCAAGGGCTGTACCTAGTCAATTTGCTTGTCGGATTAGAACTGAATTTAATTGAACTATTCTACGGGTAAGTAAACTAAAGAAATGCATGAAGTGCCTCCTGTGGGAATGGAATGCACTTGTTGACAAAATATTCATATTTCATGTGGTTCAATGAAATATGAGTATTTAATTAAAATTTTGTCTACGTTGTTGGGGCATGAGGAAAGGTTTGCAACGTCGGCAAAAATGGTGGGAAACCGTTATGGCTTTAATATCGATACCGTTAGGCGAAGGGAAAGGGTCGGGGAAACGGGATTGTGGTATGTGGTGAAGTATCTGATGTAACTACATCTTAATGAGAAACAAATCCAATTTTACGAGACAAATTTTACTCTTGGAGGTTTTGTCAGTTCCTCGCAAGAGGTAGTACCCCAGAAAAAAAGGTGGCTATGAGCTGGATTTGAACCCAGGTTCTTTCGCTTAGCACTCCGACGCACTAACCACTAAGCCACGGGGCACTACAGGACAGAATTCATGAACCGTTGGAAAGTCGCGGGGGCATTTTTTAACCCGAATGGCATTCGGAGAAATTTGTAGTGCCCGTTATCGGTCGAAAAAGCAGTTTTTTTGATATCCTGTTCTGCTGTTTCGATCTGGTGAAAGCCTTTGGCTAGATCGAGAGTTGTGAAATGTAGAGAACTTCTTAATTTACTAAATATATCGTATATATTTGGGATAAGATATTTGTCGTCAATTGAGATGTAATTTAATTCCTATAATCAATAACCATTCTCCATTTATTTATATTCGATGCATCGTCCTTTTTCGGAACTATCCATATTGGTGCGGAAAAAGGTGAACTGCCCGGCCGTATGCCTTGACGCAGCATCTCATCAATTGAAGTGTTGACCTCATTCCTATGTACCTCAGGATATCGATAGCTCTTGTTTTCTTGGATTGTACTGACCAGAATTTGTATTGTTTTGTTGAGGATGAATACTTGAATATTGTCTCGAGTTGTTATTTTTATGTCTCTGTTGGTAGTTCTGTCTGTCTGGCTGTCTATAAAAACTGTCGGAACCAAAAGAATTTATTGTTTTTAGATTACCCTGATCTTGCCCAATGAATTTACTAATTATGTCTCTTACTTCAGTTAGTTCGTGTTTCTCTGTGAGTGCGTACGCTAGTGCGCCGGAAGATATTGATTTTATTTGCATTTTCAACACATCGTAAAGAATATCTGTCACCTTTTGGCTATTGTCGCTGAAGGCGGCATATTCTGTTATATCTTCTACAAAATGCTTTACATTAACTCGTCCTTTGAAGGTCGGAAATGCTTCTTAAGTCTCGCTAGACAATCGGCCCAGTTTGCTGGTGGGTTGACTTGAAGATAGTTCCTTGCCATTCCAATGATTTTGGTGCTGAAAATAACTTCGTATACTTGTAGCTTGTCTTCTGGTCTAGTATAATTCTCCAAGATCTTGTTCACTAATGATGTGAACAATAGCAGTGTTCCAAGTTTTCCTTCAAACTGGTTCAAATATCGAATCTCCTTTCCGATTTTTGCTCTAGTGCTGATTGGTTGGTTATTGACCACCATCATTTGTGTGAGCATTGTCAGACATTGCTCAACTGTGTTTTGAGCCATTCTGCTTGTCCTTTGTAAATCAAAGTGGTTATTCCGTTTTTTATTAATGGTTGTGTTTTTTTTTGTTAATTTTATGGATTGAATATGGTCTTTCTTTTTATACTTTTTGTTTCTAGAGTTGCACACTTTTTTTTTTTTAATTTTCTAATAATTTGTATAGGTATCCTTATGTAGATTTTGCACTTTTACGTACTTTTTGTTTTAGGGTTGAACTTTTTCGAGCTTTTTAACTGCTTGACTCGCAATTGTTCGCACTTTTCAAACGTTTTTATATCCTTATACAGATTTAAATATATTCCTCCTTAATCGGAGCGCTTAGATTCACTTCGAGTTAAAGAATTGAAATTCACCGTGAGTTCTTTTATTTTTTTAGCCAATAATAATCGCGTACCTGACGACTGCCGACTGCGCCATTTACGTTCTTAAACCGAGTGTTTGATTTAAAAAAAAAACTTAAATGTTTTTTTTTCTTGTTTTTTTATTTATTTTATTTTTCTTTAAAGTGTACTTATAATTACAATTTACTCAGACTTAGATTTAATGCAATGGTAGGCCGCTGTGTAAACCAAGGGCTGTACCTAGTCAATTTGCTTGTCAGATTAGAACTGACTTTAATTGAACTATTCTACGGGTAAGTAAGCTAAAGAAATGCATGAAGTGCCTCCTGTGGGAATGGAATGAACTTGTTGACAAAATATTCATATTTCATTTGGTTTAATGAAATATGAGTATTTAATTATAATTTTGTCTACGTTGTTGGGGCATGAGGAAAGGTTTTGCAATGTCGACAAAACTGGTGGGAAACCGTTATGGCTTTAATATCGATACCGTTAGGAGAAGGGAAAGCCAGACTCTCACAGTTTACCATTGTAGGACAACAAGTAGCCGTGGTTGATTACGGCAATCTTACACGGAGACTCACAGAAAGTCAATGGCAATTAATAGAGCTGTTAATCCTTGACGCAGTCAATGAGGCTTTCTTAAAGAACGGACCCCTTCCACTTTTAAGAACCCTCAAAACTGTTCAGAGTTTCAAAGTGATGACATGCGAAAATGGACACACTCTCACATGGCTTCAAGATTTTATCGCCAAGACCTCAGCTCCCTGGCCGAGTGCCGACCTTCGCTTAATTGACAGGAAAGAGATCGTGCAACTCAACAGGCCTAAAGCTAGGCTCATTGTGAGTGACCTCCAATCCCAAAAGATCGTATCGAAAGATACCTCAGATCTCTCAACACTGAACAACTCATTAAAAACTGGGAAGTTGTTCAGATGGGAAATCATTAACCAGAAGGTACAGATGTGGTACTGCTGCTCAGTCACAAATCAATCTTACAAATCTTACAAAGCCAACCCTACAGAGGAAAATCGGAAAAAGCATAAACAAGCAAGGAACTCATGCAACTCCGTTATAGAAAGAACCAAATTTTTGCATGACCAAAAATTACGGCAACAAATTCTGCAGTTTCCCAAAGGCAGTACAAATGTTTGGTCATTTGTAAAAAATATAAAAAACTCCTCGACATCTTCGGTTCCAACGCTCATCGACAATAACAAACCAATTGTTTACTCTTCAGAGAAGGCAAACTTGCTCGCCGCCCATTTCGCTGCCAGCTCCACGCTGCCTCAAAGCAACGTTGCCCCTCCTGTACTTGAGAATGTAAATTTTTCCATGGGACACATTTTTTTCCGCACTCGTACAGTAGCAAGAGTTCTCAAAGATCTCGATATACACAAATCCGCTGGCCCGGATGGTATACCCCCGATTCTTCTGAAGAGGTGTTCTTCCACACTGGCAAAGCCACTGCGTAAGCTTTTCCATCGCTCCTATTCTTCTGGAATCTTTCCTAGAAGATGGAAAACAGCATTTGTCCAGCCTGTCCCTAAGAAAGGTGACCCATCCTCCCCCTCCTCCTACCGACCCATAGCACTGACATCCCTTCTTTCTAAGGTCATGGAAACACTGATTAACCGTCAGCTTAAGGAATATCTCGAAGATCGTAAGCTTCTCCATGACCGTCAGTATGGCTTCCGCAGCAACCGTTCCACTGGTGATCTGATGGCATATCTCACCGAACAGTGGAACAAATCTTTACATCGCTTTGGTGAAAGTAAGATTATTGCTCTTGATATCTCCAAGGCATTTGATAGAGTTTGGCATGAAGCTCTCTTATCGAAAATGCGTGCTTTTGGGATCGATAATACTCTTATTCGTTGGATTAGAAGCTATCTTCTGGACCGTTCAATACAAGTTGTATTGGACGGATTCAAGTCTGATTCCCATAAAATAAATGCTGGTGTGCCCCAGGGCTCTGTTCTGTCTCCGACTCTTTTCCTCATTTTTATAAATGATCTTCTGTCTGTTACTTCTAATCCACTTAACTGTTTTGCTGACGACTCTACCCTCAGCTTTTCATATTCGTTCGATAATTCACGTCCTTCGCCTTCGGACGTACAATTGCAACGGTGCCGTATGTCAAGCTCATTAAACTCCGATTTATACAGCATTGTCAAATGGGGTAATAGAAATCGTGTGGAGTTTAATGCTTCGAAAACTCAATGCGGTCTTCTGTCGTTAAAGCTAAACATTCCCCCAATGCCATTGTCCATGAATGGCACTTACATCGAAGAAACCGAAAAGCTCTCAGTACTCGGTATGTGTGTCAACGACGATCTCCGTTGGAACGACCATATATTTGAGATCGCTAAGAATGCTGCAAAGTGCTTAGGTTTTCTGTATCGGTGTAAGAAGTATTTTTCCCCATCTGATCTGGCTACAATTTATAAAGCGTTTATACGCCCTAAACTCGAGTATAACTCCCACCTCTGGGCAGGTGCTTCGCAAACATCGCTTCACCTGCTTGATAGAATACAAAATCGAGCGTTAAGATTGATAGGAAATAGAACTGCCGCTGAAACAATTGCCCCACTCGTACACCGACGCAATGTTTCATGTCTTTCCTTATTTTATCGTTTCTTTTACAAAAAATGTTCACTCGAAGTAGCCAGTTGCATTCCTTCCCTTAAAAGTTTCTCCCGTAATACTCGTCTCGCAAGGAATGCCCATCAGTTCACCCTTGAGCCCAATTTCGGACGTACCGTGAAATATAGGTATTCTTTTTTTAGCCGAACGACACGAATTTGGAATAGTTTACCCGGCGGGATTTTCCCTTGCCATTTTGATCTGCAAACATTCAAAACCACTGTTAATCGGCACCTCCTATCTCTCCCCTCCCTTTCTTCGTAATGCCCGCGCAGTGTGTTCTACATTAAAAGGGAAACACATAATCCCTTGTGCGCGCGTTAATTATAAAAAAAAAAAAATACCACTTCTGAAAAAGATCGGCTACAAAGTCCGCATCGGTACAAACTGATGCAAACTAAGACTTCTTAGCCAGAAAAAGAATGAAGAGGCAGCTAACACTAAAAATTTTTGAAGTTAATACAAAATAATCTCCATCATAGTAAGGCTGCCAGCGCCAACTTAATCTACCTCATGGAGGCCAGACAAGTGGACCTAGATCTTATACAAGAACCCTGGATAGCAGGGTAAATTAACGGTAGTATCCTATGACTCCAAGAAAAGCACGTATTTGTTTAATGGTTTTAGGTAAAGTATAGTTTTGAATCGCGGCAATTTCGTTCGGGTTAGGTTTGATTCCGTTAGTAGTCACAATGTGTCCCAAAAACTCGGTTTCTTTTTTCAGAAACTCGCTTTTGTCTAACTGAACCTTGAGATTTACTTCCTTTAACCTGGTAAATATTTTCTTTATCAAAATAATATGTTCCTCGAGACTTGTTGAAAATATTATAATGTCGACTAAGTAGACAAGACATATTTTCCCGATGAATTTTTGTAGGACAGAATTCATTAAAAATAAATAAATTTATTGGCGCGACAGCTCCTTATAGGCATAGTGACTTATACTCTCAACCATTCCTGTGTGTGTGTTGTTACTCTACAAGAATGGAAGAGACCTACAGTTTACCGCCGAGTCCGAACGGCTACATGAGATGCACTTTTTCGAGACAAATTTTACTCTTGGAGGTTTTGTCAGTTCCTCGCAAGAGGCAGTACCCCAGAAAAAAAGGTCTCTATGAGCTGGATTTGAACCCAGGTTCTTTCGCCTAGCACTTCAACGCACTAACCACTAAGCCACGGGGCACTACAGGACAGAATTCATTAACCGTTGGAAAGTCGCGGGGGCAATTTTTAACCCGAATGGCATTCGGAGAAATTTTTAGTGCCCGTTATCAGTCGAAAAAGCAGTTTTTTTGATATCCTGTTCTGCTGTTTCGATCTGGTGAAAGCCTTTGGCTAGATCGAGAGTTGTGAAATGTAGAGAACTTCCTAATTTACTAAATATATCGTATATATTTGGGATAAGAAATTTGTCGTCAATTGAGATGTAATTTAATTCCTATAATCAATAACCATTCTCCATTTATTTATATTCGAAGCATCGTCCTTTTTCGGAACTATCCATATTAGTGCGAAATAAGGTGAATTGCTCGGCCGTATAATGCTTTGACGCAGCATCTTATCAAATTGAGTGTTGACCCCATTCCTATGTACCTCCGGATATCGATAGCTCTTGTTTTCTTGGATTGTACTGACCCGAATTTTTTATTGTTTTGTTGAGGATGAATACTTGAATACTATCTCGAGTTGTTATAGTTATGTCTCTGTTGGTAGTTCTGTCTGTCTGGCTGTCTATAAAAACTGTCGGAACCAAAAGAATTTATTGTTTTTAGATAACCCTGATTTTGCCCAATGAATTTTCTAATTATGTCTCTTACTTCAGTTAGTTAGTGTTTCTCTGTGAGTGCGTACGCTAGTGCGCCGGAAGATATTGATTTAATTTGCATTGTTAACACACCGTAAAGAATATCTGTCACTTTTTGGCTATTGTCGCTGAAGGCGGCATATTCTGTTATATCTTCTACAAAATGCTTTACCTTAACTCGTCTTTTGATGGTCGGAAATGCTTCTTAAGTCTCGCTAGACGATCGGCCCAGTTTGCTGGTGGGTTGACTTGAAGATAGTTCCTTGCCATTCCAATGATTTTGGTGTTGAAAATAACTTCGTATACTTGTAGCTTGTCTTCTGGTCTAGTATAATTCTACAAGATCTTTTACACTGATGATGTGAACGATAGCAGTGTTCTTAGATTTCCTTCAAACTGGTTCAGTAGTACGTTGCACTTTTTCGAGCTTTTTAACTGTTCGCACTTTTCAAACGTTTTTATATCCTTATACAGATTTAAATATATTCCTCCTTAATCGGAGCGCTTAGATTCACTTCGAGTTAAAGAATTGAAATTCAGCGCGAGTTCTTTTATTTTTTTAGCAAATAATAATCGCGTACCTGAAGACTGCTGACTGCGCCATTTACGTTCTTAAACCGAGTGTTTGATTTAAAAAAAAAAACTTAAATGTTTTTTTTTCTTGTTTTTTTATTTATTTTATTTTTCTTTAAAGTGTACTTATAATTACAATTTACTCAGACTTAGATTTAATGCAATGGTAGGCCGCTGTGCAAACCAAGGGCTGTACCTAGTCAATTTGCTTGTCGGATTAGAACTGACTTTAATTGAACTATTCTACGGGTAAGTAAGCTAAAGAAATGCATGAAGTGCCTCCTGTGGGAATGGAATGCACTTGTTGACAAAATATTCATATTTCATTTGGTTTAATGAAATATGAGTATTTAATTATAATTTTGTCTACGTTGTTGGGGCATGAGGAAAGGTTTTGCAATGTCGGCAAAACTGGTGGGAAACCGTTATGGCTTTAATATCGATACTGTTAGGCGAAGGGAAAGCCAAAATCTCACAGTTGACCATTGTAGGACAACAAGAAGCCGTGGTTGATTACGGCAATCTTACACGGAGACTCACAGAAAGTCAATGGCAATTAATAGAACTGTGAATCCTTGCCGCAGTCAATGAGGCTATCTTAAAGAACGGACCCCTCCCACTTTTTAGAACCCTCAAAACTGTTCAGGGTTTTAAAGTGATGACATGCGAAGATGGACACACTCTCACATGGCTTCAAGATTTTATCGCCAAGACCACAGCTCCCTGGCCGAGTGCCGACCTTCACCTAATTGACAGGAAAGAGATCGTGCAAGTCAACGGGCCTAAAGCTAGGCTCATTGTGCGTGGACCTCCAATCCCAAAAGATCGTATCGAAAGATACCTCAGATCTCTCAAAACTGAACAGCTAAGTAAAAACTGGGAAGTTGTTCAGATGGGAAATCATGAACCAGAAGGTACAGATGTGGTACTGCTGCTCAGTCACAAATCAATACCACTCCTGAAAAAGATCGGCTACAAAGTCCGCATCGGTACAAACTGATGCAAACTAAGACTTCTTAGCCAGAAAAAGAATGAAGAGGCAGCTAACACTAAAAAATTTTGAAGTTAATACAAAATAATCTCCATCATAGTATCTCATGCATAGTATTGTAGGACAACAAGAAGCCGTGGTTGATTACGGCAATCTTACACGGAGACTCACAGAAAGTCAATGGCAATTAATAGAACTGTGAATCCTTGACGCAGTCAATGAGGCTATCTTAAAGAACGGACCCCTCCCACTTTTTAGAACCCTCAAAACTGTTCAGGGTTTTAAAGTGATGACATGCGAAGATGGACACACTCTCACATGGCTTCAAGATTTTATCGCCAAGACCACAGCTCCCTGGCCGAGTGCCGACCTTCACCTAATTGACAGGAAAGAGATCGTGCAACTCAACGGGCCTAAAGCTAGGCTCATTGTGCGTGGACCTCCAATCCCAAAAGATCGTATCGAAAGATACCTCAGATCTCTCAACACTGAACAGCTCAGTAAAAACTGGGAAGTTGTTCAGATGGGAAATCATGAACCAGAAGGTACAGATGTGGTACTGCTGCTCAGTCACAAATCAATACCACTTCTGAAAAAGATCGGCTATTATATTCGATGCATCGTCCTTTTTCGGAACTATCCATATTGGTGCGGAATAAGGTGAACTGCCCAGCCGTATGCCTTGACGCAGCATCTCATCAATTTAAGTGTTGATTTCATTCCTATGTACCTCAGGATATCGATAGCTCTTGTTTTCTTGGATTGTACTGACCAGAATTTGTATTGTTTTGTTGAGGATGAATACTTGAATATTGTCTCGAGTTGTTATTTTTATGTCTCTGTTGGTAGTTCTGTCTGTCTGGCTGTCTATAAAAACTGTCGGAACCAAAAGAATTTATTGTTTTAAGATTACCCTGATCTTGCCCAATGAATTTACTAATTATGTCTCTTACTTCAGTTAGTTCGTGTTTCTCTGTGTGTGCGTAAGCTAGTGCGCCGGAAGATATTGATTCAATTTTTATTGTTCACACACCGTAAAGAATATCCGTCACCTTTTGGCTATTGTCGCTGAAGGCGGCATATTCTGTTATATCTTCTACAAAATGCTTTATCTTATAATCTAACTCACATTTTGATCTTATCCTTAATAATCCTATTTGCTTGGTGATGGTTAACTCGTCCTTTGATGGTCGGAAATGCTTCTTAAAACTCGCTAGACAATCGGCCCAGTTTGCTGGTGGGTTGACTTGAAGATAGTTCCTTGCCATTCCAATGATTTTGGTGTTGAAAATAGCTTCGTATACTTGTAGCTTGTCTTCTGGTCTAGTATAATTCTCCAAGATCTTGTTCACTAATGATGTGAACGATAGCAGTGTTCCAAGTTTTCCTTCAAACTGGTTCAGATATCGAATCTCCTTTCCGATTTTTGCTCTAGTGCTGATTGGTTGGTTATTGACCACCATCAGTTGTGTGAGCATTGTCAGACATTGCTCAACTGTGTTTTGAGCCATTCTGCTTGTCCTTTGTAAATCAAAGTGGTTATTCCGTTTTTTATTCATGGTTGTGTTTTTTTTGTTAATTTTATGGATTGAATATGGTCTTTCTTTTTATACTCTTGTTTCTAGAGTTGCACACTTTTTTTTTTTTTTAATTTTCTAATAATTTGTATAGGTATCCTTATGTGGATTTTGCACTCTCACGTACTTTTTTTTTGTTAGGGTTGCACTTTTTCGAGCTTTTTAACTGTTTGACTCGCACTTGTTCGCACTTTTCAAACGTTTTTATATCCTTATACAGATTTAAATATATTCCTCCTTAATCGGAGCGCTTAGATTCACCTCGAGTTAAAGAATTGAAATTCACCGCGAGTTTTTTAAATTTTTTTAGTAAATAATAATCGCGTACCTGACGACTGCCGGCTGCGCCATTTACGTTCTTAAACCGAGTGTTTGATTTAAAAAAAACTTAAATGTTTTTTTCTTGTTTTTTTATTTATTTTATTTTTCTTTAAAGTGTACTTATAATTACAATTTACTCAGACTTAGATTTAATGCAATGGTAGGCCGCTGTGTAAACCAAGGGCTGTATCTAGTCAATTTGCTTGTCAGATTAGAACTGACTTTAATTGAACTATTCTACGGGTAAGTAAGCTAAAGAAATGCATGAAGTGCCTCCTGTGGGAATGGAATGAACTTGTTGACAAAATATTCATATTTCATTTGGTTCAATGATAATTTTGTCTACGTTGTTGGGGCATGAGGAAAGGTTTTGAAACTTCAGCAAAAATGGTGGGAAACCGTTATGGCTTTAATATCGATACATTTAGGCGAAGGGAAAGGGTCGGGGAAACGGGATTGTGGTATGTGGTGAAGTATCTGATGTAACTACCTCTTAATGGGAAACAAATCCAATTTTTCGAGACAAATTTTACTCTTGGTGGTTTTGTCAGTTCCTCGCAAGAGGCAGTACCCCAGAAAAAAAGGTGGCTATGAGCTGGATTTGAACCCAGGTTCTTTCGCTTAGCACTCCAACGCACTAACCACTAAGCCACGGGGCACTACAGGACACAATTCATTAACCGTTGGAAAGTCGCGGGGGCATTTCTTAACCCGAATGGCATTCGGAGAAATTCGTAGTGCCCGTTATCGGTCGAAAAAGCAGTTTTTTTGATATCCTGTTCTGCTATTTCGATATGGTGAAAGCCTTTGGCTAGATCGAGAGTTGTGAAATGTAAAGAACTTCCTAATTTACTAAATGTATCATATATATTAGGGATAAGAAATTTGTCGTCAATTGAGATGTAATATAATTCCTATAATCAATAACCATTCTCCATTTATTTATTTTCGAAGCATCGTCCTTTTTCGGAACTATCCATATTAGTGCGAAATAAGGTGAATTGCTCGGACGTATAATGCTTTGACGCAGCATCTCATCAAATTGAGTGTTGACCTCATTCCTATGTACCTTAGGATATCGATAGCTCTTGTTTTCTTGGATTGTACTGACCCGAATTTGTATTGTTTTGTTGAGGATGAATACTTGAATACTATCTCGAGTTGTTATAGTTATGTCTCTGTTGGTAGTTCTGTCTGTCTGGCTGTCTATAAAAACAGTCGGAACCAAAAGAATTTATTGTTTTAAGATAACCCTGATTTTGCCCAATGAATTTTCTAATTATGTCTCTTACTTCAGTTAGTTAGTGTTTCTCTGTGAGTGCGTACGCTAGTGCGCCGGAAGATATTGATTTAATTTGCATTGTTAACACACCGTAAAGAATATCTGTCACTTTTTGGCTATTGTCGCTGAAGGTGGCTTATTCTGTTATATCTTCTACAAAATGCTTTACCTTAACTCGTCCTTTGATGGTCGGAAATGCTTCTTAAGTCTCGCTAGACAATCGGCCCAGTTTGCTGTTGGGTTGACTTGAAGATAGTTCCTTGCCATTCCAATGATTTTGGTATTGAAAATAACTTCGTATACTTGTAGCTTGTCTTCTGGTCTAGTATAATTCTCCAAGATCTTTTTCACTGATGATGTGAACGATAGCAGTGTTCTTAGATTTCCTTCAAACTGGTTCAGTAGTACGTTGCTAGAGCTGTGTCAATCGTTCATTTTCAAAGATTCAATCGTTCATGATTCGGTCATTTTAAAGATTCGGTCTTTTCAATCAATCATTTTACCAATCAACCATATATCTATTCTCTTTCTCACGTTTCAATTTCTACCCATACCGGTCACTGAAATGTGAATGTGATTGTGAATAAAGCATTTTGCATGGTTTCTATATATGTATCTCTTCATTTAGATTGGATCTATCTGACACCGACATCGATCTTCCACCAGTATATCATTTGGTTGAGTGTATGTATATGTATCTGTTTATGTCTTTCTCTCTAGTCTCACTCTCTGTGTAAAAAAATATATTTAAATTTCAGTTCAGTTTCACTTTAGTTTCGTTCATTTATTTCAATCATTCTTTATCTCTTGTCTGGTTCTGTGTGTATTGTGTATTCTGTATTGCATTCATTGAATTTCAGTTTCGTTTTCCGCATCGTATCGTTCTCGTTCATTTGAAAAATATTGAGATTGTGATCGACCGACTTATGGAAGTATGATTGCAATTATCAATACTTTTCAATGAACGGGTCGTAAAGACCGAATCAATCACGATTGACACAGCTCTATACGTTGCACTTTTTCGAGCTTTTTAACTGTTTGACTCGCACTTGTTCGCACTTTTCAAACGTTTTTATATCCTTATACAGATTTAAATATATTCCTCCTTAATCGGAGCGCTTAGATTCACTTCGAGTTAAAGAATTGAAATTCAGCGCGAGTTCTTTTATTTTTTTAGCAAATAATAATCGCGTACCTGAAGACTGCCGACTGCGCCATTTACGTTCTTAAACCGAGTGTTTGATTTAAAAAAAAACTTAAATGTTTTTTTTCTTGTTTTTTATTTATTTTATTTTTCTTTCAAGGGCTGTACCTAGTCAATTTGCTTGTCGGATTAGAACTGACTTTAATTGAACTATTCTACGGGTAAGTAAACTAAAGAAATGCATGAAGTGCCTCCTGTGGGAATGGAATGCACTTGTTGACAAAATATTCATATTTCATTTGGTTCAATGAAATATGAGTATTTAATTAAAATTTTGTCTACGTTGTTGGGGCATGAGGAAAGGTTTGCAACGTCGGCAAAAATGGTGGGAAACCGTTATGGCTTTAATATCGATACCGTTAGGCGAAGGGAAATGGTCGGGGAAACGGGATTGTGGTATGTGGTGAAGTATCTGATGTAACTACCTCTTAATGAGAAACACATCCTGCGGAGACAAGAACGAAACGCAGTCAGAACTGTACGGCGACTCAGTGCTAAGGACTCGAATTCCCTCAAGGAAAAAGAAAAACAAGCGATGTACAAAGCTAAGCAAACGCTACTGACGAAACCAGAAACAACTACAAAACCATAACAGACAAGGAGAAAGGCAAAGCCAAAATCAGACGACGCTAAATTGCCTGAGAGAGTCTAGTCGATCCCAATATCGGCTAGACTGAGAAGACCCGACTTGAATAACATCGGACTTATTGCGAGCACGTCCAAAAGAGCAAGGCACAACATCACTAGCTCGACAATTTCGCCCCGCAATAATAAAAAGGCAGACTCTCACAGTTGACCATTGTAGGACAACAAGAAGCCGTGGTTGATTACGGCAATCCTACACGGAGACTCACAGAAAGTCAATGGCAATTAATAGAACTGCGAATCCTTGACGCAGTCAATGAGGCTATCTTAAAGAACGGACCCCCCCCCCCCCCCCACTTTTTGGAACCCTAAAAACTGTTCAGGGTTTCAAAGTGGCTTCAAGATTTTATTACCAAGACCACAGCTCCCTGGCCGAATGCCCACCTTCGCCTAATTGACAGGAAAGAGATCGTGCAACTCACCAGGCCTAAAGCTAGGCTCATTGTGCGTGGACTTCCAATCCCGAAAGATCGTATCGAAAAATACCTCAGATCTCTCAACACTGAACAACTCAGTAAAAACTGGGAAGTTGTTCAGATGTGAAATCATGAACAAGAAGGTACAGAAGTGGTACTGCTGCTCAGTCACAAATCAATACCATTTCTGAAAAAGATCGGCTACAAAGTCCGCATCGGTACAAACCGATGCAAACTAAGACTTCTTAGCCAGAAAATTAAGGAAGAGGCAGCTAACACTAAAAAATGTTGAAGTTAATACAAATCAATGTCCAACATAGTAAGGCTGCCAACGCCAACTTAATCTACCTCATGGAGGCCAGACAAGCGGACCTAGCCTTTATACAAGAACCCAGGATAGCAGGGTAAATTAACGGTAGTATCCTGTGATTCCAAGAAAAGCACGTATTTGTTTAATGGTTTTAGGTAAAGTATAGTTTTGAATCGCGGCAAGCGTTTGATTTAAAAAAAAAAACTTAAATGTTTTTTTTTCTTGTTTTTTATTTATTTTATTTTTCTTTCAAGTATACTTATAATTACAATTCACTCAGACTTAGATTAAATGCAATGGTAGGCCGCTATGTAAACCAAGGGCTGTACCTAGTCAATTTGCTTGCCGGATTAGAACTGATTCTAATTGAACTATTCTACGGATAAGTAAACTAAAGAAATGCATGAAGTGCCTCCTGTGGAAATGGAATGCACTTGTTGACAAAATATTCATATTTCATGTGGTTCAATGAAATATGAGTATTTAATTATAATTTTGTCTACGTTGTTGGGGCATGAGGAAAGGTTTTGCAACGTCGGCAAAAATGGTGGGAAACCGTTATGGCTTTAATATCGATACCGTTAGGCGAAGGGAAAGGGTCGGGGAAACGGGATTGTGGTATGTGGTGAAGTATCTGATGTAACTACATCTTAATGAGAAACAAATCCAATTTTTCGAGACAAATTTTACTCTTGGAGGTTTTGTCAGTTCCTCGCAAGAGGTAGTACCCCAGAAAAAAAGGTGGCTATGAGCTGGATTTGAACCCAGGTTCTTTCGCTTAGCACTCCGACGCACTAACCACTAAGCCACGGGGCACTACAGGACAGAATTCCTGAACCGTTGGAAAGTCGCGGGGGCATTTTTTAACCCGAATGGCATTCGGAGAAATTTGTAGTGCCCGTTATCGGTCGAAAAAGCAGTTTTTTTGATATCCTGTTCTGCTGTTTCGATCTGGTGAAAGCCTTTGGCTAGATCGAGAGTTGTGAAATGTAGAGAACTTCTTAATTTACTAAATATATCGTATATATTTGGGATAAGATATTTGTCGTCAATTGAGATGTAATTTAATTCCTATAATCAATAACCATTCTCCATTTATTTATATTCGATGCATCGTCCTTTTTCGGAACTATCCATATTAGTGCGGAAAAAGGTGAACTGCCCGGCCGTATGCCTTGACGCAGCATCTCATCAATTTAAGTGTTGACCTCATTCCTATGTACCTCAGGATATCGATAGCTCTTGTTTTCTTGGATTGTACTGACCAGAATTTGTATTGTTTTGTTCAGGATGAATACTTGAATTTTGTCTCGAGTTGTTATTTTTATGTCTCTGTTGGTAGTTCTGTCTGTCTGGCTGTCTATAAAAACTGTCGGAACCAAAAGAATTTATTGTTTTTAGATTACCCTGATCTTGCCCAATGAATTTACTAATTATGTCTCTTACTTCAGTTAGTTCGTGTTTCTCTGTGAGTGCGTACGCTAGTGCGTCGGAAGATATTGATTTTATTTGCATTTTCAACACATCGTAAAGAATATCTGTCACCTTTTGGCTATTGTCGCTGAAGGCGGCATATTCTGTTATATCTTCTACAAAATGCTTTACATTAACTCGTCCTTTGAAGGTCGGAAATGCTTCTTAAAACTCGCTAGACAATCGGCCCAGTTTGCTGGTGGGTTGACTTGAAGATAGTTCCTTGCCATTCCAATGATTTTGGTGCTGAAAATAACTTCGTATACTTGTAGCTTGTCTTCTGGTCTAGTATAATTCTCCAAGATCTTGTTCACTAATGATGTGAACAATAGCAGTGTTCCAAGTTTTCCTTCAAACTGGTTCAAATATCGAATCTCCTTTCCGATTTTTGTTCTAGTGCTGATTGGTTGGTTATTGACCACCATCATTTGTGTGAGCATTGTCAGACATTGCTCAACTGTGTTTTGAGCCATTCTGCTTGTCCTTTGTAAATCAAAGTGGTTATTCCGTTTTTTATTAATGGTTGTGTTTTTTTTGTTAATTTTATGGATTGAATATGGTCTTTCTTTTTATACTTTTTGTTTCTAGAGTTGCACACTTTTTTTTTTTTAATTTTCTAATAATTTGTATAGGTATCCTTATGTAGATTTTGCACTTTTACGTACTTTTTGTTTTAGGGTTGCACTTTTTCGAGCTTTTTAACTGTTTGACTCGCAATTGTTCGCACTTTTCAAACGTTTTTATATCCTTATACAGATTTAAATATATTCCTCCTTAATCGGAGCGCTTAGATTCACTTCGAGTTAAAGAATTGAAATTCACCGTGAGTTCTTTTATTTTTTTAGCAAATAATAATCGCGTACCTGACGACTGCCGACTGCGCCATTTACGTTCTTAAACCGAGTGTTTGATTTAAAAAAAAAACTTAAATGTTTTTTTTTCTTGTTTTTTTTATTTATTTTATTTTTCTTTAAAGTGTACTTATAATTACAATTTACTCAGACTTAGATTTAATGCAATGGTAGGCCGCTGTGTAAACCAAGGGCTGTACCTAGTCAATTTGCTTGTCAGATTAGAACTGACTTTAATTGAACTATTCTACGGGTAAGTAAGCTAAAGAAATGCATGAAGTGCCTCCTGTGGGAATGGAATGAACTTGTTGACAAAATATTCATATTTCATTTGGTTTAATGAAATATGAGTATTTAATTATAATTTTGTCTACGTTGTTGGGGCATGAGGAAAGGTTTTGCAATGTCGACAAAACTGGTGGGAAACCGTTATGGCTTTAATATCGATACCGTTAGGCGAAGGGAAAGCCAGACTCTGACAGTTTACCATTGTAGGACAACAAGTAGCCGTGGTTGATTACGGCAATCTTACACGGAGACTCACAGAAAGTCAATGGCAATTAATAGAGCTGTTAATCCTTGACGCAGTCAATGAGGCTTTCTTAAAGAACGGACCCCTCCCACTTTTAAGAACCCTCAAAACTGTTCAGGGTTTCAAAGTGATGACATGCGAAGATGGACACACTCTCACATGGCTTCAAGATTTTATCGCCAAGACCTCAGCTCCCTGGCCGAGTGCCGACCTTCGCTTAATTGACAGGAAAGAGATCGTGCAACTCAACAGGCCTAAAGCTAGGCTCATTGTGCGTGACCTCCAATCCCAAAAGATCGTATCGAAAGATACCTCAGATCTCTCAACACTGAACAACTCATTAAAAACTGGGAAGTTGTTCAGATGGGAAATCTGAAAGTACAGATGTGGTACTGCTGCTCAGTCACAAATCAATCTTACAAATCTTACAAAGCCAACCCTACAGAGGAAAATCGGAAAAAGCACAAACAAGCAAGGAACTCATGCAACTCCGTTATAGAAAGAACCAAATTTTTGCATGACCAAAAATTACGGCAACAAATTCTGCAGTGTCCCAAAGGCAGTACAAATTTTTGGTCATTTGTAAAAAATATAAAAAACTCCTCGACATCTTCGGTTCCAACGCTCATCGACAATAACAAACCAATTGTTTATTCTTCAGAGAAGGCAAACTTGCTCGCCGCCCATTTCGCTGCCAGCTCCACGCTGCCTCAAAGCAACGTTGCCCCTCCTGTACTTGAGAATGTAAATTTTTCCATGGGACACATTTTTTTCCGCACTCGTACAGTAGCAAGAGTTCTCAAAGATCTCGATATACACAAATCCGCTGGCCCGGATGGTATACCCCCGATTCTTCTGAAGAGGTGTTCTTCCACACTGGCAAAGCCACTGCGTAAGCTTTTCCATCGCTCCTATTCTTCTGGAATTTTTCCTAGAAGATGGAAAACAGCATTTGTCCAGCCTGTCCCTAAGAAAGGTGACCCATCCTCCCCCTCCTCCTACCGACCCATAGCACTGACATCCCTTCTTTCTAAGGTCATGGAAACACTGATTAACCGTCAGCTTAAGGAATATCTCGAAGATCGTAAGCTTCTCCATGACCGTCAGTATGGCTTCCGCAGCAACCGTTCCACTGGTGATCTGATGGCATATCTCACCGAACAGTGGAACAAATCTTTACATCGCTTTGGTGAAAGTAAGATTATTGCTCTTGATATTTTCAAGGCATTTGATAGAGTTTGGCATGAAGCTCTCTTATCGAAAATGCGTGCTTTTGGGATCGATAATACTCTTATTCGTTGGATTAGAAGCTATCTTCTGGACCGTTCAATACAAGTTGTATTGGACGGATTCAAGTCTGATTCCCATAAAATAAATGCTGGTGTGCCCCAGGGCTCTGTTCTGTCTCCGACTCTTTTCCTCATTTTTATAAATGATCTTCTGTCTGTTACTTCTAATCCACTTAACTGTTTTGCTGACGACTCTACCCTCAGCTTTTCATATTCGTTCGATAATTCACGTCCTTCGCCTTCGGACGTACAATTGCAACGGTGCCGTATGTCAAGCTCATTAAACTCCGATTTATACAGCATTGTCAAATGGGGTAATAGAAATCGTGTGGAGTTTAATGCTTCGAAAACTCAATGCGGTCTTCTGTCGTTAAAGCTAAACATTCCCCCAATGCCATTGTCCATGAATGGCACTTACATCGAAGAAACCGAAAAGCTCTCAGTACTCGGTATGTGTGTCAACGACGATCTCCGTTGGAACGACCATATATTTGAGATCGCTAGGAATGCTGCAAAGTGCTTAGGTTTTCTGTATCGGTGTAAGAAGTATTTTTCCCCATCTGATCTGGCTACAATTTATAAAGCGTTTATACGCCCTAAACTCGAGTATAACTCCCACCTCTGGGCAGGTGCTTCGCAAACATCGCTTCACCTGCTTGATAGAATACAAAATCGAGCGTTAAGATTGATAGGAAATAGAACTGCCGCTGAAACAATTGCCCCACTCGTACACCGACGCAATGTTTCATGTCTTTCCTTATTTTATCGTTTCTTTTACAAAAAATGTTCACTCGAAGTAGCCAGTTGCATGCCTTCCCTTAAAAGTTTCTCCCGTAATACTCGTCTCGCAAGGAATGCCCATCAGTTCACCCTTGAGCCCAATTTCGGACGTACCGTGAAATATAGGGATTCTTTTTTTAGCCGAACGACACGAATTTGGAATAGTTTACCCGGCGGGATTTTCCCTTGCCATTTTGATCTGCAAACATTCAAAACCACTGTTAATCGGCACCTCCTATCTCTCCCCTCCCTTTCTTCGTAATGCCCGCGCAGTGTGTTCTACATTAAAAGGGAAACACATAATCCCTTGTGCGCGCGTTAATTATAAAAAAAAAAAATACCACTTCTGAAAAAGATCGGCTACAAAGTCCACATCGGTACAAACTGATGCAAACTAAGACTTCTTAGCCAGAAAAAGAATGAAGAGGCAGCTAACACTAAAAATTTTTGAAAGTTAATACAAATCCATCTCCATCATAGTAAGGCTGCCAGCGCCAACTTAATCTACCTCATGGAGGCCAGACAAGTGGACCTAGACCTTATACAAGAACCCTGGATAGCAGGGTAAATTAACGGTAGTATCCTATGACTCCAAGAAAAGCACGTATTTGTTTAATGGTTTTAGGTAAAGTATAGTTTTGAATCGCGGCAATTTCGTTCGGGTTAGGTTTGATTCCGTTAGTAGTCACAATGTGTCCCAAAAACTCAGTTTCTTTTTTCAGAAACTCGCTTTTGTCTAACTGAACCTTGAGATTTACTTCCTTTAACCTGGTAAATATTTTCTTTATCAAAATAATATGTTCCTCGAGACTTGTTGAAAATATTATAATGTCGTCTAAGTAGACAAGACATATTTTCCCGATGAATTCTTGTAGGACAGAATTCATTAAAAATAAATAAATAAATTCATTGGCGCGACAGCTCCTTAAGAAGCCAAGGCCTATTGACTTATACTCTCCACCATTCCTATGTGTGTGTTGTTACTCTACAAGAATGGAAGGGACCTACAGTTTACCGCCGAGTCCGAACGGCTACATGAGATGCTCTTTTTCGAGACAAATTTTACTCTTGGAGGTTTTGTCAGTTTTTCGCAAGAGGCAGTACCCCAGAATAAAAGGTCTCTATGAGCTGGATTTGAACCCAGGTTCTTTCGCTTAGCACTCCGACGCACTAACCACTAAGCCACGGGGCACTACAGGACAGAATTCATTAACCGTTGGAAAGTCGCGGGGGCATTTTTTACCCCGAATGGCATTCGGAGAAATTTGTGGTGCCCGTTATCGGTCGAAAAAGCAGTTTTTTTGATATCCTGTTTTGTTATTTCGATCTGGTGAAAGCCTTTGGCTAGATCGAGAGTTGTGAAATGTAGAGAACTTGCTAATTTACTAAATATATCGTATATATTTGGGATAAGAAATTTGTCGTCAATTGAGATGTAATTTAATTCCTACAATCAATAACCATTCTCCATTTATTTATATTCGAAGCATCGTCCTTTTTCGGAATTATCCATATTAGTGCGGAATAAGGTGAATTGCTCGGCCGTATAATGCCTTGACGCAGCATCTCATCAAATTGAGTGTTGACCTCATTCCTATGTACCTCAGGATATCGATAGCTCTTGTTTTCTTGGATTGTACTGACCCGAATTTGTATTGTTTTGTTGAGGATGAATACTTGAATACTATCTCGAGTTGTTATAGTTATGTCTCTGTTGGTAGTTCTGTCTGTCTGGCTGTCTATAAAAACTGTCGGAACCAAAAGAATTTATTGTTTTTAGATAACCCTGATTTTGCCCAATGAATTTTCTAATTATGTCTCTTACTTCAGTTAGTTAGTGTTTCTCTGTGAGTGCGTACGCTAGTGCGCCGGAAGATATTGATTTAATTTGCATTGTTAACACACCGTAAAGAATATCTGTCACTTTTTGGCTATTGTCGCTGAAGGCGGCATATTCTGTTATATCTTCTACAAAATGCTTTACCTTAACTCGTCTTTTGATGGTCGGAAATGCTTCTTAAGTCTTGCTAGACGATCGGCCCAGTTTGCTGGTGGGTTGACTTGAAGATAGTTCCTTGCCATTCCAATTATTTTGGTGTTGAAAATAACTTCGTATACTTGTAGCTTGTCTTCTGGTCTAGTATAATTCTACAAGATCTTTTACACTGATGATGTGAACGATAGCAGTGTTCTTAGATTTCCTTCAAACTGGTTCAGTAGTACGTTGCACTTTTTCGAGCTTTTTAACTGTTCGCACTTTTCAAACGTTTTTATATCCTTATACAGATTTAAATATATTCCTCCTTAATCGGAGCGTTAAGGTTCACTTCGAGTTAAAGAATTAAAATTCACCGCGAGTTCTTTTATTTTTTTGTCAAATAATAATCGCGTACCTGAAGACTGCCGACTGCGCCATTCACGTTCTTAAACCGAGTGTTTGATTTAAAAAAAAAACTTAAATGTTTTTTTTTCTTGTTTTTTTATTTATTTTATTTTTCTTTAAAGTGTACTTATAATTATTATATTTCATTTGGTTCAATGAAATATGAGTATTTAATTATAATTTTGTCTATGTTGTTGGGGCATGAGGAAAGGTTTTGTAATGTTGGCAAAAATGGTGGGAAACCGTTATGGCTTTAATATCGATACCGTTAGGCGAAGGGAAATAGTCGGGGAAACGGGATTGTGGTATGTGGTGAAGTATCTGACGTAACTACCTCTTAATGAGAAACAAATCCTGCAGAGACAGCAACGAAACGCAGTCAGAAATGTACGGCGACTCAGTGCTAAGGACTCGAATTCCCTCACGGAAAAAGAAAACAAGCGATGTACAAAGCTAAGCAAACGCTACTGACGATACCAGAAACAACTACAAAACCAGAACAGACAAGGACAAAGACAAAGCCAAAATCAGACGACGCTTAATTGCCTGAGATGGGAAAGGAAGCCGACAGCTCTCGATCCCAATATCGGCTAGACTGAGATGACCCGACTTGACTGACATCGGACCTATTGCGAGCACGTCCAAAAGAGGCACAACATCACTAGCTCGACAATTTTGCTCCGCAATAATAAAAAAGCCAGACTCTCACATCAATACCACTTCTGAAAAAGACCTACTACAAAGTCCGCATCGGTACAAACCGATGCAAACTAAGACTTCTTAGCCAGAGAAGTAAGGAAAAGGCAACTAACACTAAAACATGTTGAAGTTAATACAAATCAATCTCCATCATAGTAAGGCTGCCAGCGCCAACTTAATCTACCTCATGGAGGCCAGACAAGTGGACCTAGCTCTTATACAAGAACCCTGGATAGCAGGGTAAATTAACGGTAGTATCCTATGATTCCAAGAAAAGCACGTATTTGTTTAATGGTTTTAGGTAAAGTATAGTTTTGAATTGCGGCAATTTAGTTCGGGTTAGATTTGATTCCGTTAGTAGTCACAATGTGTCCCAAAAACTCGGTTTCTTTTTTCAGAAACTCGCTTTTGTCTAACTGAACCTTGAGATTCACTTCCTTTAACCTGGTAAATATTCTCTTTATCGAAATAATTATGTTCCTCGAGACTTGTTGAAAATATTATAATGTCGTCTAAGTAGACAAGACATATTTTCCCGATGAATTCTTGTAGGACAGAATTCAGTAACCGTTGAAAAGTCGCATGGGCATTTTTTAACCCGAATGGCATTCGGAGAAATTCGTAGTGCCCTTTATCGGTCGAAAAAGCAGTTTTTTTTTTATATCCTGTTCTGCTATTTCGATCTGGTGAAAGCCTTTGGCTAGATCGAGAGTTGTAAAATATAGAGAATTTCCTAATTTACTAAATATATCGTCTATATTTGGGATAAAAAATTTGTCGTCAATTGATATGTCATTTAATTTCCTATAATCAATAACCATTCTCCGTTTCTTTATATTCGAAGCATCGTCCTTTTTCGGAACTATCCATATTGGTGCGGAATAAGGTGAACTGCTCGGGCGTATAATGCCTTGAGGCAGCATCTCATCAATTTGAATGTTGACCTCATTCCTATGTACCTCAGGATATCGATAGCTCTTGTTTTCTTGGATTGTACTGACCCGAATTTGTATTGTTTTGTTGAGGATGAATACTTGAATACTGTCTCGAGTTGTTATAGTTATGTCTCTGTTGGTAGTTCTGTCTGTCTGACTCTCTATAAAAATTGTCGGAACCAAAATAATATATTGTTTTTAGATTACCCTGATCTTGCCCAATGAATTTACTAATTATGTCTCTTACTTCAGTAAATTCGTGTTTCTCTGTGAGTGCGTACGCAAGTATGCCGGAAGATTTTAATTTAATTTTCATTGTTAACACACCGTAAAGAATATCTGTTACCTTTTGGCTATTGTCGCTGAAGGCGGCATATTCTGTTATAAATATCTTCTACAAAATGCTTTATCTTATAATCTAACTTACATATAGATCTTACTCTTAATAATCTTATTTGCTTGGTGATGGTCGGAAATGCTTCTTAAGTCTCGCTAGACAATCGGCCCAGTTTGCTGCTGGCCTCACTTGAAGATAGTTCCTTGCCGTTCCAATGATTTTGGTGCTGAAAATAACTTCGTATACTTTTAGCTTGTCTTCTGGTCTTGTATAATTCGCCAAGATCTTGTTCACTGATGACGTGAACGATAGCAGTGTTCCTAGTTTTCCTTCAAACTGGTTCAGATATCGAATTTCCCTTTCGATTTTTGCTCTAATGCTGATTGGTTGGTTATTGGCCACCATCAGTTGTGTGAGCTATGTCAGACATTGCTCAACTGTGTTTTGAGCAATTCTGCTTGTCCTTTGTAAATCAAAGTGGTTATTCCGTTTTTTAATAATGATTGTGTTTTTTGTTAATTTTATCGATTGAATATGGTCTTTTTTTTGTACTTTTTGTTTCTAGAGTTGCACACTTTTTATTTTTTTTTTTTAATTTTCTAATAATATGTGTATGTGGATTTTGCACTTTTACGTACTTTTTGTTTTTAGGGTTGCACTTTTTCGAGCTTTTTAACTGTTTGACTTGCACTTGTTCGCACTTTTCAAACGTTCTTATATCTTTGTACAGATTTAAATATATTCCTCCTTAATCGGAGTGCTTGGGTTCACTTCGAGTTAAAAAATTGAAATTCACCGCGAGTTCTTTTATTTTTTTGGCAAATAATAATCGCGTACCTGAAGACTGCCGACTGCGCCATTTACGTTCTTAAACCGAGTGTTTGATATAAAAAAAAAATTAAATGTTTTATGTAGGCCGCTATGTAAACCAAGGGCTGTACCTAGTCAATTTGCTTTTCGGATTAGAACTGACTTTAACTGAACTATTCTACGGGTAAGTAAGCTAAAGAGATGCATGAAGTGCCTCCTGTGGGAATGGAATGAACTTGTTGACAAAATATTCACATTTCATTTGGTTCAATGAAATATGAGTATTTAATTATAATTTTGGCTACGTTGTTGGAGCATGAGGAAAGGTTTTGCAACGTCGGCAAAAATGGTGGGAAACCGTTATGGCTTTAATATCGATACCGTTAGGCGAAGGGAAAGGGTCGGGGAAACGGGATTGTAGTATGTGGTGAGGTATCTGATGTAACTACCTCTTAATGGGAAACAAATCCTGCGGAGACAACAACGAAACGCAGTTAGAACTGTACGGCGACTCAGTGCTAAAGACTCGAATTCCCTCACGGAAAAAAAACAAGCGATGTACAAAGCTAAGCAAACGCTAATGACAATACCAGAAACAACTACAAAACCACAACGGACAAAGCCAAAATCAGACGACGCTTAATTGCCTGAAATGGGAAAGGAAGCCGACAGCTCTCGATCCCGCAGGAAAGAGATCGTGCAAGTCACCAGGCCTAAGGCTAGGCTCATTGTGCGTGGACCTCCAATCCCAAAAGATCGTATCGAAAGATACCTCAGATCTCTGAACACAGAACAACTCAGTAAAAACTGGGAAGTTGTTCACATGTTCGGGTTAGGTTTGATTCCGTTAGTAGTCACAATGTGTCCCAAAAACTCGGTTTCTTTTTTCAGAAACTCGCTTTTGTCTAACTGAACCTTGAGATTTACTTCCTTTAACCTGGTAAATATTTTCTTTATCGAAATAATATGTTCCTCGAGACTTGTTGAAAATATTATAATGTCGTCTAAGAAGACAAGATATATTTTCCCGATGAATTCTAGTAGGGCAGAATTCATTAACCGTTGGAAAGTCGCGGGGGCATTTTTTTAAACGAATGGCATTCGGAGAAATTCGTAGTGCCCATTATCGGTCGAAAAAGCAGTTTTTGAAGATAGTTCCTTGCCGTTCCAATGATTTTGGTGTTGAATATAACTTCGCATACTTATACCTTGTCTTCTGGTCTAGTATAATTCTCCAAAATCTTGTTCACTGATGATGTGAACGATGGCAGTGTTCCTGCTTTTTCTTCAAACTGGTTCAGATATCGAATCTACTTTTCGATTTTTACTCTAATGCTGATTGGTTGGTTATTGGCCACCATCAGTTGTATGAGCATTGTCAGACATTGCTCAACTGTGTTTTGAGCCTTTTTGATTGTCCTTTGTAAATCAAAGTGGTTATTCCGTTTTGTATTAATGATTGTGTTTTTTTTTGTTAATTTTATCGATTGAATATGGTCTTTTTTTTGTACTTTTTGTTTCTAGAGCTGCACACTTTTTATTTTTTTTTTTTAATTTTCTAATAATTTGCATAGGTATCCTTATGTGGATTTTGCACTTTAAAGTACTTTTTGTTTTGAGCGTTGCACTTTTTCGAGCTTTTTAACTGTTTGACTCGCACTTGTTCGCATTTTCAAACGTTTTTATATCTTTATACAGATTTAAATATATTCCTCCTTAATCGGAGTGTTTAGGTTCACTTCAAGTTAAAGAATTGAAATTCACCGCGAGTTCTTTTATTTTTTTAGCAAATAATAATCGCGTACCTGAAGACTGCCGACTGCACCATTTTCGTTCTTAAACCGAGTGTTTGATTTAAAAAAAAAACTTAAATGTTTTTTTTTCTTGTTTTTTATTTATTTTATTTTTCTTTCAAGTGAACTTATAATTACAATTTACTCAGACTTAGATTTAATGCAATGGTAGGCCGCTGTGTAAACCAAGGGCTGTACCTAGTCAATTTGCTTGTCGGATTAGAACTGACTGTAATTGAACAATTCTACGGGTAAGTAAGCTAAAGAAATGCATGAATTGCCTCCTGTGGGAATGGACAAAATATTCATATTTCATTTGGTTCAATGAAATATGAGTATTTAATTATAATTTTGTCTACAACTACAAAACCACAACGGACAAGGACAAAGAAAAAGCCAAAATCAGACGACGCTAAATTGCCTGAGATGGGAAAGGAAGCCGACAGCGCTCGATCCCAATATCGGCTAGACTGAGAAGACCCGACTTGACTGACATCGGACCTATTGCGAGCATGTCCAAAAGAGCAAGGCACAACATCACTAGCACGTCAATTTCACCCCGCAATAATAAAAAAGCCAAACTCTCACAGTTAACCATTGTAGGACAACAAGTTGCCGTGGTGGATTACGGCAATCCTACACGGAGACTGACAGAAAGTCAATGGCAATTAAAGAACTGCGAACCCTTGGCTATCTTAAAGAACGGACTCCCACTTTTTGGTAACCTCAAAACTGTTCAGGGTTTCAAAATGATGACATGCGAAGATGGACACACCCTCGCATGGCTTCAAGATTTTATCGCCAAGACCACAGCTCCCTGGCCGAATGCCCACCTTCGCCTAATTGACAGGAAAAAGATCGTGCAACTCACCTGGCCTAAAGCTAGGCTCATTGTGCGTGGACCTCAAATTCCAAATGATCATATCGAAAGATACCTCAGATCTCTCAACACTGAACAACTCAGAAAAAACTGGGAAGTTGTTCAGATGGGAAATCCTGAACCAGAAGGTACAGAAGTGGTAGTGCTGCTCACTCACAAATCAATACCACTTCTGAAAAAGATCGGCTACAAAGTCCGCATCGGTACAAACTGATGCAAATTAAGACTTCTTAGCCAGAAACGTAAGGAAGAGGCAGCTAACACTAAAAATTTTTGAAAGTTAATACAAATCCATCTCCATCATAGTAAGGCTGCCAGCGCCAACTTAATCTACCTCATGGAGGCCAGACAAGTGGACCTAGCTCTTATACAAGAACCCTGGATAGCAGGGTAAATAAACGGTAGTATCCTATGATTCCAAGAAAAGCACGTATTTGTTTAATGGTTTTAGGTAAAGTATAGTTTTGAATTGCGGCAATTTTGTTCGGGTTAGGTTTGATTCCGTTAGTAGTCACAATGTGTCCCAAAAACTCGGTTTCTTTTTTCAGAAACTCGCTTTTGTCTAACTGAACCTTGAGATTTACTTCATTTAACCTGGTTAATATTTTCTTTATCGAAATAATATGTTCCTCGAGACTTGTTGAAAATATTATAATGTCGTCTAAGTAGACAAGACATATTTTCCCGATGAATTCTTGTAGGACAGAATTCATTAAAAATAAATAAATAAATTTAGTGGCGCGCTCTTTAAGGAGCCAAGGCCTAGTGAGTTATACTCTCAACTATTCTTGTGTGTGTGTTGTTACTCTACAAGAATGGAAGGGACCTACAGTTTACCGCCAAATCCGAACGGCTACATGAGATGCACTGTTTCGAGACAAATTTTACTCTTGGAGGTTTTGTCAGTTCCTCGCAAGAGGTTGTACTCCAGAAAAAAAGGTGGCTATGAGCTGGAATTGAACCCAGGTTCTTTCGCTTAGCAGTCCGACACACTAACCACTAAGCCACGGGGCACTACAGTACAGAATTCATTAACCGTTGGAAAGTCGCGGGGGCATTTTTTAACCATTCGGAGAAATTCGTAGTGCCCGTTATCGGTCGAAAAAGCAATTTTTTTGATATCATGTTCTGCTATTTCAATCTGGTGAAAGCCTTTGGCTAGATCGAGAGTTGTGAAATATAGAGAACTTCCTAATTTACTAAATATATCGTCTATATTTGGGATAGTTATAATAATTGTCGTCAATTGAGATGTCATTTAATTTCCTATAATCAATAACCATTCTCCATTTCTTTATATTCGAAGCATCGTCCTTTTTCGGAACTATCCATATTGGTGCGGAATAAGGTGAACTGCTCGGCCGTATAATGCCTTGACGCAGCATCTCATCAATTTGAGTGTTGACCTCATTCCTATGTAGCTCAGGATATCGATAGCTCTTGTTTTCTTGGATTGTACTGACCCGAATTTTTATTGTTTTGTTGAGGATGAATACTTGAATATTGTCTCGAGGTGTTATAGTTATGTCTCTGTTGGTAGTTCTGTCTGTCTGGGTGTCTATAAAAACTGTCGGAACCAAAAGAATTCATTGTTTTTAGATTACCCTGATCTTGCCCGATAAATTTACTAATTATGTCTCTTACTTCAGTTAGTTCGTGTTTCTCTGTGAGTGCGTACACTAGTGCGCCGGAAGATATTGATTTAATTTTCATTGTTAACACACCGTAAAGAATATCTGTCACCTTTTGGCTATTGTGGCTGAAGGCGGCATATTCTATTATATCTTCTACAAAATGCTTTATCTTATAATCTAACTCACATATAGATCTTACCCTTAATAATCCCATTTGCTTGGTGATGGTTAACTCGTCCTTTGATGGTCGGAAATGCTTCTTAAGTCTCGCTAGACAATCGGCCCATTTTGATGGTGGGTTGATTTGAAGATAGTTCCTTGCCGTTCCAATGATTTTGGTGTTGAATATAACTTCGTATACTTGTAGCTTGGCTTCTGGTCTAGTATAATTCTCCAAGATCTTGTTCACTGATGATGTGAACGATGGCAGTGTTCCTGGTTTTTCTTCAAACTCGTTCAGATATCGAATCTACTTTTCGATTTTTACTCTAATGCTGATTGGTTAATTATTGGCCACCATCAGTTGTGTGAGCATTGTCAGACAGTGCTCAACTGTGTTTTGAGTCATTCTGCTTGTCCTTTGTAAATCAAAGTGGTTATTCCGTTTTTTAATAATGATTGTGTTTTTTGTTAATTTTATCGATTGAATATGGTCTTTTTTTTGTACTTTTTGTTTCTAGAGTTGCACACTTTTTATTTTTTTTTTAAATTTTCTAATAATATGTATAGGTATCCTTATGTGGATTTTGCACTTTTACGTACTTTTTGTTTTTAGGGTTGCACTTTTTCGAGCTTTTTAACTGTTTGACTCGCACTTGTTCGCACTTTTCAAACGTTTTTATATCTTTATACAGATTTAAATATATTCCTCTCTAATCGGAGTGCTTGGGTTCACTTCGAGTTAAAAAATTGAAATTCACCGCGAGTTCTTTTATTTTTTTGGCAAATAATAATCGCGTACCTGAAGACTGCCGACTGCGCCATTTACATTCTTAAACCGAGTGTTTGATATAAAAAAAAATTAAATGTTTTATGTAGGCCGCTATGTAAACCAAGGGCTGTACCTAGTCAATTTGCTTGTCGGATTAAAACTGACTTTAATTGAACTTTTCTACGGGTAAGTAAGCTAAAGAAATGCATGAAGTGCCTTCTGTGGAAATGGAATGAACTTGTTGACAAAATATTCGTATTTCATTTGGTTCAATGAAATATGAGTATTTAATTATAATTTTGGCTACGTTGTTGGAGCATGAGGAAAGGTTTTGCAACGTCGGCAAAAATGGTGGGAAACCGTTATGGCTTTAATATCGATACCGTTAGGCGAAGGGAAAGGGTCGGGGAAACGGGATTGTAGTATGTGGTGAGGTATCTGATGTAACTACCTCTTAATGGGAAACAAATCCTGCGGAGACAACAACGAAACGCAGTTAGAACTGTACGGCGACTCCATGCTAAAGACTCGAATTCCCTCACGGAAAAAAAAACAAGCGATGTACAAAGCTAAGCAAACGCTACTGACAATACCAGAAACAACTACAAAACCACAACGGACAAAGACAAAGCCAAAATCAGACGACGCTAAATTGCCTGAAATGGGAAAGGAAGCCGACAGCTCTCGATCCCGCAGGAAAGAGATCGTGCAACTCACCAGGCCTAAGGCTAGGCTCATTGTGCGTGGACCTCCAATCCCAAAAGATCGTATCAAAAGATACCTCAGATCTCTGAACACAGAACAACTCAGGAAAAACTGGGAAGTTGTTCACATATTCGGTTTAGGTTTGATTCCGTTAGTAGTCACAATGTGTCCCCAAAACTCGGTTTCTTTTTTCAGAAACTCGCTTTTGTCTAACTGAACCTTGAGATTTACTTCCTTTAACCTGGTAAATATTTTCTTTATCGAAATAATATGTTCCTCGAGACTTGTTGAAAATATTATAAATGTCGTCTAAGAAGACAAGACATATTTTCCCGATGAATTCTAGTAGGACAGAATTCATTAACCGTTGGAAAGTCGCGGGGGCATTTTTTAACCCGAATGGCATTCGGAGAAATTCATAGTGCCCGTTATCGGTCGAAAAAGCAGTTTTTGAAGATAGTTCCTTGCCGTTCCAATCATTTTGGTGTTGAATATAACTTCGTATACTTGTACCCTGTCTTCTGGTCTAGTATAATTCTCCAAAATCTTGTTCACTGATGATGTGAACGATGGCAGTGTTCCTGGTTTTTCTTCAAACTGGTTCAGATATCGAATCTACTTTTTGATTTTTACTCTAATGCTGATTGGTTGGTTATTGGCCACCATCAGTTGTGTGAGCATTGTCAGACAGTGCTCAACTGTGTTTTGAGCCATTCTGCTTGTCCTTTGTAAATCAAAGTGGTTATTCCGTTTTTCCGGTCTTTTTTTTGTACTTTTTGTTTCTAGAGCTGCACACTTTTTATTTTTTTTTTAATTTTCTAATAATTTGCATAGGTATCCTTATGTGGATTTTGCACTTTTACGTACTTTTTGTTTTTAGCGTTGCACTTTTTCGAGCTTTTTAACTGTTTGACTCGCACTTGTTCGCATTTTTCAAACGTTTTTATATCTTTATACAGATTTAAATATATTCCTCCTTAATCGGAGTGTTTAGGTTCACTTCAAGTTAAAGAATTGAAATTCACCACGAGTTCTTTTATTTTTTCAGCAAATAATAATCGCGTACCTGAAGACTGCCAACTGCGCAATTTACGTTCTTCAACCCAGTGTTTGATTTAAAAAAAAAAACTTAAATGTGTTTTTTCTTGTTTTTGTATTTATTTTATTTTTCTTTCAAGTGTACTTATAATTACAATTTAATCAGACTTAGATTTAATTAATGACTTTAATTGAACTATTCTACGGGTAAGTAAGCTAAAGAAATGCATAAATTGCCTCCTGTGGGAATGGACAAAATATTCATATTTCATTTGGTTCAATGAAATATGAGTATTTAATTATAATTTTGTCTACAACTACAAAACCACAACGGACAAGGACAAAGAAAAAGCCAAAATCAGACGACGCTAAATTGCCTGAGATGGGAAAGGAAGCCGACAGCGCTCGATCCAAATATCGGCTAGACTGAGAAGACCCGACTTGACTGACATCGGACCTATTGCGAGCACGTCCAAAAGAGCAAGACACAACATCACTAGCACTTTTACTCTAATGCTGATTGGTTGGTTATTGGCCACCATCAGTTGTGTGAGCATTGTCAGACATTGCTCAACTGTGTTTTGAGCCATTCTGGTTGTCCTTTGTAAATCAAAGTGGTTATTCCGTTTTGTATTAATGATTGTGTTATTTTTTGTTAATTTTACCGATTGAATATGGTCTTTTTTTTTGTACTTTTTGTTTCTAGAGTTGCACACTTTTTATTTTTTTTTTTTTTTTAATTTTCTAATAATTTGCATAGGTATCCTTATGTGGATTTTGCACTTTTAAGTACTTTTTGTTTTTAGCGTTGCACCTTTTCGAGCTTTTTAACTGTTTGACTCGCACTTGTTCGCATTTTTCAAACGTTTTTATATCTTTATACAGATTTAAATATATTCCTCCTTAATCGGAGTGTTTAGGTTCACTTCAAGTTAAAGAATTGAAATTCACCACGAGTTCTTTTATTTTTTTAGCAAATAATAATCGCGTACCTGAAGACTGCCGACTGCACCATTTACGTTCTTAAACCGAGTGTTTGATTTAAAAAAAAAAACTTAAATGTAATTTTTTCTTGTTTTTGTATTTATTTTATTTTTCTTTCAAGTGTACTTATAATTACAATTTACTCAGACTTAGATTTAATGCAATGGTAGGCCGCTGTGTAAACCAAGGGCTGTACCTAGTCAATTTGCTTGTCGGATTAGAACTGACTTTAATTGAACTATTCTACGGGTAAGTAAGCTAAAGAAATGCATGAATTGCCTCCTGTGGGAATGGACAAAATATTCATATTTCATTTGGTTCAATGAAATATGAGTATTTAATTATAATTTTGTCTACAACTACAAAACCACAACGGACAAGGACAAAGAAAAAGCCAAAATCAGACGACGCTAAATTGCCTGAGATGGGAAAGGAAGCCGACAGTGCTCGATCCCAATATCGGCTAGACTGAGAAGACCCGACTTGACTGACATCGGACCTATTGCGAGCACGTCCAAAAGAGCAAGACACAACATCACTAGCTCGTCAATTTCGCCCCGCAATAATAAAAAAGCCAAACTCTCACAGTTAACCGTTGTAGGACAACAAGTAGCCGTGGTTGATTACGATAATCCTACACGGAGACTGACAGAAAGTCAATGGCAATTAAAGAACTGTGAACCCTTGACGCAGTAAATGAGGCTATCTTAAAGAACGGACTCCCACTTTATGGTAACCTCAAAACTGTTCAGGGTTTCAAAATGATGACATGCGAAGATGGACACACTCTCGCATGGCTTCAAGATTTTATCGCCAAGACCACAGCTCCCTGGCCGAATGCCCACCTTCGCCTAATTGACAGGAAAAAGATCGTGCAACTCACCAGGCCTAAAGCTAGGCTCATTGTGCGTGGACCTCAAATTCCAAATGATCGTATCGAAAGATACCTCAGATCTCTCAACACTGAACAACTCAGAAAAAACTGGGAAGTTGTTCAGATGGGAAATCATGAACCAGAAGGTACGGAAGTGGTAGTGCTGCTCAGTCACAAATCAATACCACTTCTGAAAAAGATCGGCTACAAAGTCCGCATCGGTACAAACTGATGCAAACTAAGACTTCTGAGCCAGAAACGTAAGGAAGAGGCAGCTAACACTAAAAATTTTTGAAGTTAATACAAATCAATCTCCATCATAGTAAGGCTGCCAGCGCCAACTTAATCTACCTCATGGAGGCCAGACAAGTGGACCTAGCTCTTATACAAGAACCCTGGATAGCAGGGTAAATTAACGGTAGTATCCTATGATTCCAAGAAAAGCACGTATTTGTTTAATGGTTTTAGGTAAAGTATAGTTTTGAATTGCAGCAATTTTGTTCGGGTTAGGTTTGATTCCGTTAGTAGTCACAATGTGTCCCAAAAACTCGGTTTCTTTTTTCAGAAACTCGCTTTTGTCTAACTGAACCTTGAGATTTACTTCATTTAACCTGGTTAATATTTTCTTTATCGAAATAATATGTTCCTCGAGACTTGTTGAAAATATTATAATGTCGTCTAAGTAGACAAGACATATTTTCCCGATGAATTCTTGTAGGACAGAATTCATTAAAAATAAATAAATAAATTTAGTGGCGCGACAGCTCCTTAAGGAGCCAAGGCCTAGTGACTTATACTCTCAACTATTCTTGTGTGTGTGTTGTTACTCTACAAGAATGGAAGGACTTACAGTTTACCGCCGAGTCCGAACGGCTACATGAGATACACTTTTTCGAGACAAATTTTACTCTTGGAGGTTTTGTCAGTTTCTCGCAAGAGGCAGTACCCCAGAATAAAAGGTCTCTATGAGCTGGATTTGAACCCAGGTTCTTTCGCTTAGCACTCCGACGCACTAACCACTAAGCCACGGGGCACTACAGGACAGAATTCATTAGCCGTTGGAAAGTCGCGGGGGCATTTTTTACCCCGAATGGCATTCGGAGAAATTTGTAGTGCCCGTTATCGGTCGAAAAAGCAGTTTTTTTGATATCCTGTTTTGCTATTTCGATCTGGTGAAAGCCTTTGGCTAGATCGAGAGTTGTGAAATGTAGAGAACTTCCTAATTTACTAAATATATCGTATATATTTGGGATAAGAAATTTGTCGTCAATTGAGATGTAATTTAATTCCTAATAACCATTCTCCATTTATTTATATTCGAAGCATCGTCCTTTTTCGGAACTATCCATATTAGTGCGAAATAAGGTGAATTGCTCGGCCGTATATTGCCTTGACGCAGCATCTCAGGTCGATCTTAAGCTCATAGAGGCCGGACGTCAGGTCCAGGTGCGCGCATAAATAATTACACAAAAGCCAAAAAAAAAAAAAATTATTGCGCATTGTTATCGCGAGTGATAAGAAAATAATTTTACACACTCGTTTGAGAAATTGGCAAAAACCCCTCGCGTGTGCTGTAAAGAAAAAAACAATATCCACTCGTGTCGTTGGAAGACGATAAGATGCCCATTCGCGCTGTGGAAGAAAAAAAAAAAAATAATAATACGCACTTGCATAACAAATCAAATTATCCTCCTATCTGTCCCAACCCTTTGTGCTTAGCTTAACTGCCTCTTTCTTATCTACTGTAGGCATCGTATGCTTGCGGTAAATGGATAAGGGCATTTGAGTTTGTCCTATTGTGCTGAATATTTAAATTGATTTTTTGTATGCAAGCTGTCTTATGGGCATAACACCTAAGACAGTTTGTTTATTACAGAGATTAATTTGGATTTTCACTGCATGGTTCGACTTAGTCAGAACTGTGTTTTGTGTGTAAGTATTTTGAAATGGTAAGTGAATTTTCTGTCGTGTATTCCAATGTTCGTGGTATAAGAAAAAATTTCTTTCACCTTTACGTCTACTCTGTTCAATACAGGCCAGCTGTTTTGGCATTAAGTGAAACCCAGGTTGGAGTAAATACTGATTTATCAGAGTTTGCTCTACATGGGTATAGCTTGGTGCCATTACTCTTTTCGCATCATGGTCTCGTGGTCTATGTTAGGAATGATATTGCTTGCCAGAGCCTTCCCCAATATGGGCAATGTTCCAACACGGACTTTAACTTCTTGTGGCTCAAATTCACTGTCCGCAAGCATGTCATTCATTATTGTTTTATTTACAGGAGTCCAAATCTCGACAGCAATTCCACTTGTAACGAGTTTGATGCGCTGTCTGATTCCATCTCGAAAATTGTTTCCCTTTGTCCTCGCACTGAAATCGTTATTGATGGGTGATTTCAATGTACACAATTCCAATTGGCTCCGCTATTCTGGTCAGACAACACCCGAAGGAAGGTATGTCGAGCTCTTTGCCGGGTTACATCACCTTACCCAACTGATCGATGTGCCAACGCGTATTCCGGATGTTGCTGGGCAAGCCGCCCATACTCTTGACTTGTTTCTTACTTCTCACCCTGATAAATATACCATTAGTGTAACTTCTCCTTTTGGCACTTCAGACCATTGTGTTATTTCAGCTAATTTCTCATCCTCCACCCATCCAGTTAAAGAAAAACTTCCCACCAGGACCGTTTGGCAATACGAGAAAGCCAACTGGGACGGCCTGAATATTTTTTTCCGAAACTTTAACTGGTCACTATGCTTCCTCGATAGTGACATTGATGCCAGTGCTGAAATGATCACAAATGTGATTCTTCTAGGGATGCGTGCTTTTATTCTTAACAGAGTAAAAAGCATCAAACCTAAAGAAAAGTCTTGGTTTAATTCTGAGTGTAAAGAAGCTATCAGGCTCAAAGAAGTAAGTTTCCGTTCTTACAAAGCCAACCCTACAGAGGAAAATCGGAAAAAGCACAAACAAGCAAGAAACTCATGCAACTCCGTTATTGAAAGAACCAAATTTTTGCATGACCAAAAATTACGGCAAAAAATTCTGCAGTGTCCCAAAGGCAGTAAAAATTTTTGGTCATTTGTAAAAAATATTAAAAACTCCTCAACATCTTTGGTTCCAACGCTCATCGACAGTAACAAACCAATTGTTTACTCTTCAGAGAAGGCAAACTTGCTCGCCGCCCATTTCGCTGCTAGCTCCACGCTGCCGCATAGCAACGTTGCCCCTCCTGTACTTGAGAATGTAATTTTTTCCATGGGACAGATTTTTTCCGCACTCGTACAGTAGCAAGAGTTCTCAAAGATCTCGATATACACAAATCCGCTGGCCCGGATGGTATACCCCCGATTCTTCTGAAGAGGTGTTCTTCCACACTGGCAAAGCCACTGCGTAAGCTTTTCCATCGGTCCTACTCTTCTGGAATCTTTCCTAGAAGATGGAAAACAGCATTTGTCCAGCCTGTCCCTAAGAAAGGTGACCCATCCTCCCCCTCCTCCTACCGACCCATAGCACTGACATCCCTTCTTTCTAAGGTCATGGAAACACTGATTGACCGTCAGCTTAAGGAATATCTCGAAGATCGTAAGCTTCTCCATGACCGTCAGTATGGCTTCCGCAGCAACCGTTCCACTGGTGATCTGATGGCATATCTCACCGAACAGTGGAACAAATCTTTACATCGCTTTGGTGAAAGTAAGATTATTGCTCTTGATATCTCCAAGGCATTTGATAGAGTTTGGCATGAAGCTCTCTTATCGAAAATGCGTGCTTTTGGGATCGTTAATACTCTTGTTCGTTGGATTAGAAGCTATCTTCTGGACCGTTCAATACAAGTTGTATTGGACGGATTCAAGTCTGATTCCCATAAAATAAATGCTGGTGTGCCCCAGGGTTCTGTTCTATCTCCGACTCTTTTCCTCATTTTTATAAATGATCTTCTGTCTGTTACTTCTAATCCACTTAACTGTTTTGCTGACGACTCTACCCTCAGCTTTTCATATTCGTTCGATAATTCACGTCCTTCGCCTTCGGACGTACAATTGCAACGGTGCCGTATGTCAAGCGCATTAAACCCCGATTTATACAGCATTGTCAAATGGGGTAATAGAAATCGTGTGGAGTTTAATGCTTCGAAAACTCAATGCTGTCTTCTGTCGTTAAAGCTTAACATTCCCCCAATGCCATTGTCCATGAATGGCACTTACATCGAAGAAACCGAAAAGCTCTCAGTACTCGGTATGTGTGTCAACGACGACCTCCGTTGGAACGACCATATATTTGAAATCGCTAAGAATGCTGCTAAGTGCTTAGGTTTTCTGTATCGGTGTAAGAAGTATTTTTCCCCATCTGATCTGGCTACAATTTATAAAGCGTTTATACGCCCTAAACTCGAGTATAACTCCCACCTGTGGGCAGGTGCTTCACAAACATCGCTTCACCTGCTTGATAGAATACAAAATCGAGCGTTAAGATTGATAGGAAATAGAACTGCCGCTGAAACAATTGCCCCTCTCGAACACCGACGCAATGTTTCATGTCTTTCCTTATTTTATCGTTTCTTTTATAAAAAATGTTCACTCGAGGTAGCCAGCTGCATTCCTCCCCTTAAAAGTTTCGCCCGTAATACTCGTCTTGCTAGGAATGCCCATCAGTTCACCCTTGAGCCCAATTTCGGACGTACCGGATTCTTTTTTTAGCCGTACAACACGACTTTGGAATGGTTTACCCGGCGAGATTTTCCCTTGCCATTTCAATTTGCAAACATTCAAAACCAATGTTAATCGACACCTCCTATCTCTCCCCACCCTATCTTCCTAATGCCCGCGCAGTGTGTTACATTAAAAGGGAAACAAATAGTCCCTTGTGCGCGCGTTAATTATAAAAAAAAAAAAAAAAAAAAATCTCATCAAATTGAGTGTTGACCTCATTCCTATGTACCTCAGGATATCGATAGCTCTTGTTTTCTTGCATTGTACTGACCCGAATTTTTATTGTTTTGTTGAGGATGAATACTTGAATACTATCTCGAGTTGTTATAGTTATGTCTCTGTTGGTAGTTCTGTCTGTCTGGCTGTCCATAAAAACTGTCGGAACCAAAAGAATTTATTGTTTTTAGATTACCATGATCTTGCCCAATGAATTTACTAATTATGTCTCTTATTTCAGTTAGTTCGTGTTTCTCTGTGTGTGCGTACGCTAGTGTGCCGGAAGATATTGATTCAATTTTCATTGTTAACACACCGTAAAGAATATCCGTCACCTTTTGGCTATTGTCGCTCAAGGCGGCATATTCTGTTATATCTTCTACAAAATGCTTTATCTTATAATCTAACTCACATTTTGATCTTATCCTCAATAATCCTATTTGCTTGGTGATGGTTAACTCGTCCTTTGATGGTCGGAAATGCTTCTTAAAACTCGCTAGACAATCGGCCCAGTTTGCTGGTGGGTTGACTTGAAGATAGTTCCTTGCCATTCCAATGATTTTGGTGTTGAAAATAACTTCGTATACTTGTAGCTTGTCTTCTGGTCTAGTATAATTCTCCAAGATCTTGCTCACTGATGATGTGAACGATAGCTGTGTTCCTAGTTTTCCTTCAAACTGGTTCAGATTTCGAATCTCCTTTTCGATTTTTGCTCTAATGCTGATTGGTTGGTTATTGGCCACCATCAGTTGTGTGAGCATTGTCAGACATTGCTCAACTGTGTTTTGAGCCATTCTGCTTGTTCTTTGTAAATCAAAGTAGTTATTCCGTTTTTTATTAATGATTGTGTTTTTTTGTTAATTTTATCGATTGAATTGGTCTGTTTTTTGTACTTTTTGTTTCTAGAGTTGCACACTTTTTTTTTTAATGTTCTAATAATTGGCATAGGTATCCTTATGTGGATTTTGCACTTTTACGTACTTTTTGTTTTAGGGTTGCACTTTTTCGAGCTTTTTAACTGTTTGACTCGCACTTGTTCGCACTTTTCAAACGTTTTTATATCCTTATACAGATTTAAATATATTCCTCCTTAATCGGAGCGTTTAGGTTCACTTCGAGTTAAAGAATTGAAATTCACCGCGAGTTCTTTTATTTTTTTAGCAAATAATAATCGCGTACCTGAAGACTGTCGACTGCGCCATTTACGTTCTTAAACCGAGTGTTTGATTAAAAAAAAAAACTTAAATGTTTTTTTTTCTTGTTTTTTAATTTATTTTATTTTTCTTTCAAGTGTACTTATAATTACAATTTACTCAGACTTAGATTTAATGCAATGGTAGGCCGCTGCGTAAACCAAGGGCTGTACCTAGTCAATTTGCTTGTCGGATTAGAACTGACTTTAATTGAACTATTCTACGGGTAAGTAAACTAAAGAAATGCATGAAGTGCCTCCTGTGGGAATGGAATGCACTTGTTGACAAAATATTCATATTTCATTTGGTTCAATGAAATATGAGTATTTAATTAAAATTTTGTCTACGTTGTTGGGGCATGAGGAAAGGTTTTGCAACGTCGGCAAAAATGGTGGGAAACCGTTATGGCTTTAATATCGATACCGTTAGGCGAAGGGAAAGGGTCGGGGAAACGGGATTGTGGTATGTGGTGAAGTATCCGACGTAACTACCTCTTAATGAGAAACAAATCCTGCGGAGACAACAAAGAAACGCAGTCAGAACTGTACAGCGAATCAGTGCTAAAGACTCGAATTCCCTCACGGAAAAAGAAAAACAAGCGATGTACAAAGCTAAGCAAACGCTACTGACGATACCAGAAACAACTACAAAACCACAACGGACAAGGACAAAGACAAACCCAAAATCAGACGACGCTAAATTGCCTGAGATGGGAAAGGAAGGATCGGTACAAACCGATGCAAACTAAGACTTCTTAGCCAGAGAAGTAAGGAAAAGGCAACTAACACTAAAACATGTTGAAGTTAATACAAATCAATCTCCATCATAGTAAGGCTGCCAGCGCCAACTTAATCTACTTCATGAAGGCCAGACAAGTGGACCTAGCCCTTATACAAGAACCCTGGATAGTAGGGTAAATTAACAGTAGTATCCTGTAATTCCAAGAAAAGCACGTATTTGTTTAATGGTTTTAGGTAAAGTATAGTTTTGAATCGCTGCAATTTTGTTCGGGTTAGGTTAATTATGTTAGTAGTCACAATGTGTCCAAAAAACTCGGTTTCTTTTTCAGAAACTTGCTTTTGTCTAACTGAACCTTGAGATTTACTTCCTTTAACCTGGTAAATATTTTCTTTATCGAAATAATTATGTCCCTCGAGACTTGTTGAAAATATTATAATGTCGTCTAAGTAGACAAGACATATTTTCCCGATGAATTCTTGTAGGACAGAATTCAGTAACCGTTGAAAAGTCGCATGGGCATTTTTTAACCCGAATGGCATTCGGAGAAATTCGTAGTGCCCTTTATCGGTCGAAAAAGCAGTTTTTTTTGATATCCTGTTCTGCTATTTCGATCTGGTGAAAGCCTTTGGCTAGATCGAGAGTTGTAAAATATAGAGAATTTCCTAATTTCCTAAATATATCGTCTATATTTGGGATAAAAAATTTGTCGTCAATTGAGATGTCATTTAATTTTCTATAATCAATAACCATTCTCCGTTTCTTTATATTCGAAGCATCGTCCTTTTTCGGAACTATCCATATTGGTGCGGAATAAGGTGAACTGCTCGGGCGTATAATGCCTTGAGGCAGCATCTCATCAATTTGAATGTTGACCTCATTCCTATGTACCTCAGGATATCGATAGCTCTTGTTTTCTTGGATTGTACTGACCCGAATTTGTATTGTTTTGTTGAGGATGAATACTTGGATACTGTCTCGAGTTGTTATAGTTATGTCTCTGTTGGTAGTTCTGTCTGTCTGACTCTCTATAAAAATTGTTGGAACCAAAATAATATATTGTTTTTAGATTACCCTGATCTTGCCCAATGAATTTACTAATTATGTCTCTTACTTCAGTAAATTCGTGTTTCTCTGTGAGTGCGTACGCAAGTATGCCGGAAGATTTTAATTTAATTTTCATTGTTAACACACCGTAAAGAATATCTGTCACCTTTTGGCTATTGTCGCTGAAGGCGGCATATTCTGTTATAAATATCTTCTACAAAATGCTTTATCTTATAATCTAACTTACATATAGATCTTACTCTTAATAATCTTATTTGCTTGGTGATGGTTAACTCGTCCTTTGATGGTCGGAAATGCTTCTTAAGTCTCGCTAGACAATCGGCCCAGTTTGCTGCTGGCTTCAATTGAAGATAGTTCCTTGCCGTTCCAATGATTTTGGTGCTGAAAATAACTTCGTATACTTTTAGCTTGTCTTCTGGTCTAGTATAATTCGCCAAGATCTTGTTCACTGATGACGTGAACGATAGCAGTATTCCTAGTTTTCCTTCAAACTGGTTCAGATATAGAATCTCCCTTTCGATTTTTGCTCTAATGCTGATTGGTTGGTTATTGGCCACCATCAGTTGTGTGAGCTATGTCAGACATTGCTCAACTGTGTTTTGAACAATTCTGCTTGTCCTTTGTTAATCAAAGTGGTTATTCCGTTTTTTAATAATGATTGTGTTTTTTGTTAATTTTATCGATTGAATATGGTCTTTTTTTTTGTACTTTTTGTTTCTAGAGTTGCACACTTTTTATTTTTTTTTTAATTTTCTAATAATATGTATAGGTATCCTTATGTGGATTTTGCACTTTTACGTACTTTTTGTTTTAGGGTTGCACTTTTTCGAGCTTTTTAACTGTTTGACTCGCACTTGTTCGCTTTTTCAAACGTTTTTATATCTTTATACAGATTTAAATATATTCCTCCTTAATCGGAGTGTTTAGGTTCACTTCAAGTTAAAGAATTGAAATTCAGCGCGAGTTCTTTTATTTTTTTAGCAAATAATAATCGCGTACCTGAAGACTGCCGACTGCGCCATTTACGTTCTTCAACCGAGTGTTTGATTTAAAAAAAAACTTAAATGTTTTTTTTTTTCTTGTTTTTGTATTTATTTTATTTTTCTTTCAAGTGTACTTATAATTACAATTTACTCAGACTTAGATTTAATGCAATGGTAGGCCGCTGCGTAAACCAAGGGCTGTACGTAGTCAATTTGCTTGTTGGATTAAAACTGACTTTAATTGAACTATTCTACGGGTAAGTAAACTAAAGAAATGCATGAAGTGCCTCCTGTGGGAATGGAATGCACTTGTTGACAAAATATTCATATTTCATTTGGTTTAATGAAATATGAGTATTTAATTATAATTTTTCTACGTTGTTGGGGCATGAGGAAAGGTTTTGCAATGTCGACAAAACTGGTGGGAAACCGTTATGGCTTTAATATCGATACCGTTAGGCGAAGGGAAAGCCAGACTCTCACAGTTGACCATTGTAGGACAACAAGTAGCCGTGGTTGATTACGGCAATCTTACACGGAGACTCACATAAAGTCAATGGCAATTAATAGAACTGTGAATCCTTGACGCAGTCAATGAGGCTTTCTTAAAGAACGGACCCCTCCCACTTTTTAGAACCCTCAAAACTGTTCAGGGTTTCAAAGTGATGACATGCGAAGATGTATACACTCTCACATGGCTTCAAGATTTTATCGCCAAGACCTCAGCTCCCTGGCCGAGTGCCGACCTTCGTTTAATTGACAGGAAAGAGATCGTGCAACTCAACAAGCCTAAAGCTAGGCTCATTGTGCGTGACCTCCAATCCCAAAAGATCGTATCGAAAGATACCTCAGATCTCTCAACACTGAACAACTCATTAAAAACTGGGAAGTTGTTCAGATGGGAAATCATGAACCAGAAGGTACAGATGTGGTACTGCTGCTCAGTCACAAATCAATACCACTTCTGAAAAAGATCGGCTACAAAGTCCGCATCGGTACAAACTGATGCAAACTAAGACTTCTTAGCCAGAAAAAGAATGAAGAGGCAGCTTACACTAAAAAATTTTGAAGTTAATACAAAATAATCTCCATCATAGTAAGGCTGCCAGCGCCAACTTAATCTACCTCATGGAGGCCAGACAAGTGGACCTAGCCCTTATACATGAACCCTGGATAGCAGGGTAAATTAACGGTAGTATCCTATGACTCCAAGAAAAGCACGTATTTGTTTAATGGTTTTAGGTAAAGTATAGTTTTGAATCGCGGCAATTTCGTTCGGGTTAGGTTTGATTCCGTTAGTAGTCACAATGTGTCCCAAAAACTCAGTTTCTTTTTTCAGAAACTCGCTTTTGTCTAACTGAACCTTGAGATTTACTTCCTTTAACCTGGTAAATATTTTCTTTATCAAAATAATATGTTCCTCGAGACTTGTTGAAAATATTATAATGTCGTCTAAGTAGACAAGACATATTTTCCCGATGAATTCTTGTAGGACAGAATTCATTAAAAATAAATAAATAAATTTATTGGCGCGACAGCTCCTTAAGGAGCCAAGGCCTAGTGACTTATACTCTCAACTATTCCTATGTGTGTGTTTTTACTCTACAAGAATGGAAGGGACCTACAGTTTACCGCCGAGTCCGAACGGCTACATGAGATGCACTTTTTCGAGACAAATTTTACTCTTGGAGGTTTTGTCAGTTCCTCGCAAGAGGTTGTACTCCAGAAAAAAAGGTGGCTATGAGCTGGATTTGAACCCATGATCTTTCGCTTAGCAGTCCGACACACTAACCACTAAGCCACGGGGCACTTCAGGACAGAATTCATTAACCGTTGGAAAGTCGCGGGGGCATTTTTTAACCATTCGGAGAAATTCTTGTGCCCGTTATTGGTCGAAAAAGCAGTTTTTTTGATATCATGTTCTGCTATTTCAATCTGGTGAAAGCCTTTGGCTAGATCGAGAGTTGTGAAATATAGAGAACTTCCTAATTTACTAAATATATCGTCTATATTTGGGATAATTATAATAACTGTCGTCAATTGAGATGTCATTTAATTTCCTATAATCAATAACCATTCTCCATTTCTTTATATTCGAAGCATCGTCCTTTTTCGGAACTATCCATATTGGTGCGGAATAAGGTGAACTGCTCGGCCGTATAATGCCTTGACGCAGCATCTCATCAATTTGAGTGTTGACCTCATTCCTATGTAGCTCAGGATATCGATAGCTCTTGTTTTCTTGGATTGTACTGACCCGAATTTTTATTGTTTTGTTGAGGATGAATACTTGAATATTGTCTCGAGGTGTTATAGTTATGTCTCTGTTGGTAGTTCTGTCTGTCTGGCTGTCTATAAAAACTGTCGGAACCAAAAGAATTCATTGTTTTTAGATTACCCTGATCTTGCCCGATAAATTTACTAATTATGTCTCTTACTTCATTTAGTTCGTGTTTCTCTGTGAGTGCGTACGCTAGTGCGCCGGAAGATATTGATTTAATTTTCTTTGTTAACACACCGTAAAGAATATCTGTCACCTTTTGGCTATTGAGGCTGAAGGCGGCATATTCTATTATATCTTCTACAAAATGCTTTATCTTATAATCTAACTCACATATAGATCTTACCCTTAATAATCCCATTTGCTTGGTGATGGTTAACTCGTCCTTTGATGGTCGGAAATGCTTCTTAAGTCTCGCTAGACAATCGGCCCAGTTTGCTGGTGGGTTGACTTGAAGATAGTTCCTTGCCGTTCCAATGATTTTGGTGTTGAATATAACTTCGTATACTTGTAGCTTGGCTTCTGGTCTAGTATAATTCTCCAAGATCTTGTTCACTGATGATGTGAACGATGGCAGTGTTCCTGTTTTTTCTTCAAACTCGTTCAGATATCGAATCTACTTTTCGATTTTTACTCTAATGCTGATTGGTTGATTATTGGCCACCATCAGTTGTGTGAGCATTGTCAGACAGTGCTCAACTGTGTTTTGAGCCTTTCTGCTTGTCCTTTGTAAATCAAAGTGGTTATTCCGTTTTTTAATAATGATTGTGTTTTTTGTTAATTTTATCGATTGAATTGGTCTTTTTTTTTACTTTTTTGTTTCTAGAGTTGCTCACTTTTTATTTTTTTTTTTAATTTTCTAATAATATGTATAGGTATCCTTATGTGGATTTTGCACTTTTACGTACTTTTTGTTTTTAGGGTTGCACTTTTTCGAGCTTTTTAACTGTTTGACTCGCACTTGTTCGCACTTTTCAAACGTTTTTATATCTTTATACAGATTTAAATATATTCCTCCTTAATCGGAGTGCTTAGGTTCACTTCGAGTTAAAGAATTGAAATTCACCGCGAGTTTTTTTATTTTTTTTAGCAAATAATAATCGCGTACCTGAAGACTGCCGACTGCGCCATTTACGTTCTTAAACCGAGTGTTTGTTATAAAAAAAAACTTAAATGTTTTATGTAGGCCGCTGTGTAAACCAAGGACTGTACCTAGTCAATTTGCTTGTCGGATTAGAACTGACTTTAATTGAACTATTCTACGGGTAAGTAAGCTAAAGAAATGCATGAAGTGCCTCCTGTGGAAATGGAATGAACTTGTTGACAAAATATTCATATTTCATTTGGTTCAATGAAATATGAGTATTTAATTATAATTTTGGCTACGTTGTTGGAGCATGAGGAAAGGTTTTGCAAGGTCGCAAAAATGGTGGGAAACCGTTATGGCTTTAATATCAATACCGTTAGGCGAAGGGAAAGGGTCGGGGAAACGGGATTGTGGTATGTGGTGAGGTATCTGATGTAACTACCTCTTAATGGGAAACAAATCCTGTGGAGACAACAACGAAATGCAGTTAGAACTGTACGGCGACTCAGTGCTAAAGACTCAAATTCCCTCACGGAAAAAAAAACAAGCGATGTACAAAGCTAAGCAAACGCTACTGACAATACCAGAAACAACTACAAAACCACAACGGACAAAGCCAAAATCAGACGACGCTAAATTGCCTGAAATGGGAAAGGAAGCCGACAGCTCTCCATCCCGCAGGAAAGAGATCGTGCAACTCACCAGGCCTAAGGCTAGGCTCATTGTGCGTGGACCTCCAATCCCAAAAGATCGTATCAAAAGATACCTCAGATCTCTGAACACAGAACAACTCAGGAAAAACTGGGAAGTTGTTCACATGTTCGGTTTAGGTTTGATTCCGTTAGTAGTCACAATGTGTCCCCAAAACTCGGTTTCTTTTTTCAGAAACTCGCTTTTGTCTAACTGAACCTTGAGATTTACTTCCTTTAACCTGGTAAATATTTTCTTTATCGAAATAATATGTTCCTCGAGACTTGTTGAAAATATTATAAATGTCGTCTAAGAAGACAAGACATATTTTCCCGATGAATTCTAGTAGGACAGAATTCATTAACCGTTGGAAAGTCGCGGGGGCATTTTTTAACCCGAATGGCATTCGGAGAAATTCATAGTGCCCGTTATCGGTCGAAAAAGCAGTTTTTGAAGATAGTTCCTTGCCGTTCCAATGATTTTGGTGTTGAATATAACTTCGTATACTTGTACCCTGTCTTCTGGTCTAGTATAATTCTCCAAAATCTTGTTCACTGATGATGTGAACGATGGCAGTGTTCCTGGTTTTTCTTCAAACTGGTTCAGATATCGAATCTACTTTTTGATTTTTACTCTAATGCTGATTGGTTGGTTATTGGCCACCATCAGTTGTGTGAGCATTGTCAGACAGTGCTCAACTGTGTTTTGAGCCATTCTGCTTGTCCTTTGTAAATCAAAGTGGTTATTCCGTTTTTTAATAATGATTGTGTTTTTTGTTAATTTTATCGATTGAATATGGTCTTTTTTTTGTACTTTTTGTTTCTAGAGTTGCACACTTTTTAGTTTTTTTTTAATTTTCTAATAATTTGCATAGGTATCCTTATGTGGATTTTGCACTTTTACGTACTTTTTGTTTTTAGCGTTGCACTTTTTCGAGCTTTTTAACTGTTTGACTCGCACTTGTTCGCATTTTTCAAACGTTTTTATATCTTTATACAGATTTAAATATATTCCTCCTTAATCGGAGTGTTTAGGTTCACTTCAAGTTAAAGAATTGAAATTCACCACGAGTTCTTTTATTTTTTCAGCAAATAATAATCGCGTACCTGAAGACTGCCAACTGCGCAATTTACGTTCTTCAACCCAGTGTTTGATTTAAAAAAAAAAACTTAAATGTTTTTTTTCTTGTTTTTGTATTTATTTTATTTTTCTTTCAAGTGTACTTATAATTACAATTTAATCAGACTTAGATTTAATTAATGACTTTAATTGAACTATTCTACGGGTAAGTAAGCTAAAGAAATGCATAAATTGCCTCCTGTGGGAATGGACAAAATATTCATATTTCATTTGGTTCAATGAAATATGAGTATTTAATTATAATTTTGTCTACAACTACAAAACCACAACGGACAAGGACAAAGAAAAAGCCAAAATCAGACGACGCTAAATTGCCTGAGATGGGAAAGGAAGCCGACAGCGCTCGATCCCAATATCGGCTAGACTGAGAAGACCCGACTTGACTGACATCGGACCTATTGCGAGCACGTCCAAAAGAGCAAGACACAACATCACTAGCACTTTTACTCTAATGCTGATTGGTTGGTTATTGGCCACCATCAGTTGTGTGAGCATTGTCAGACATTGCTCAACTGTGTTTTGAGCCATTCTGGTTGTCCTTTGTAAATCAAAGTGGTTATTCCGTTTTGTATTAATGATTGTGTTATTTTTTGTTAATTTTATCGATTGAATATGGTCTTTTTTTTTGTACTTTTTGTTTCTAGAGTTGCACACTTTTTATTTTTTTTTTTTAATTTTCTAATAATTTGCATAGGTATCCTTATGTGGATTTTGCACTTTTAAGTACTTTTTGTTTTTAGCGTTGCACCTTTTCGAGCTTTTTAACTGTTTGACTCGCACTTGTTCGCATTTTTCAAACGTTTTTATATCTTTATACAGATTTAAATATATTCCTCCTTAATCGGAGTGTTTAGGTTCACTTCAAGTTAAAGAATTGGAATTCACCACGAGTTCTTTTATTTTTTTAGCAAATAATAATCGCGTACCTGAAGACTGCCGACTGCACCATTTACGTTCTTAAACCGAGTGTTTGATTAAAAAAAAAAAAACTTAAATGTATTTTTTTCTTGTTTTTGTATTTATTTTATTTTTCTTTCAAGTGTACTTATAATTACAATTTACTCAGACTTAGATTTAATGCAATGGTAGCCCGCTGTGTAAACCAAGGGCTGTGCCTCAATTTGCTTGTCGGATTAGAACTGACTTTAATTGAACTATTCTACGGGTAAGTAAGCTAAAGAAATGCATGAATTGCCTCTTGTGGGAATGGACAAAATATTCATATTTCATTTGGTTCAATGAAATATGAGTATTTAATTATAATTTTGTCTACAACTACAAAACCACAACGGACAAGGACAAAGAAAAAGCCAAAATCAGACGACGCTAAATTGCCTGAGATGGGAAAGGAAGCCGACAGCGCTCGATCCCAATATCGGCTAGACTGAGAAGACCCGACTTGACTGACATCGGACCTATTGCGAGCACGTCCAAAAGAGCAAGACACAACATCACTAGCTCGTCAATTTCGCCCCGCAATAATAAAAAAGCCAAACTCTCACAGTTAACCGTTGTAGGACAACAAGTAGCCGTGGTTGATTACGGCAATCCTACACGGAGACTGACAGAAAGTCAATGGCAATTAAAGAACTGCGAACCCTTGACGCAGTAAATGAGGCTATCTTAAAGAACGGACTCCCACTTTTTGGTAACCTCAAAACTGTTCAGGGTTTCAAAATGATGACATGCGAAGATGGACACACTCTCACATGGCTTCAAGATTTTATCGCCAAGACCACAGCTCCCTGGCCGAATGCCCACCTTCGCCTTATTGACAGGAAAAAGATCGTGCAACTCACCAGGCCTAAAGCTAGGCTCATTGTGCGTGGACCTCAAATTCCAAATGATCATATCGAAAGATACCTCAGATCTCTCAACACTGAACAACTCAGAAAAAACTGGGAAGTTGTTCAGATGGGAAATCATGAACCAGAAGGTACAGAAGTGGTAGTGCTGCTCAGTCCCAAATCAATACCACTTCTGAAAAAGATCGGCTACAAAGTCCGCATCGGTACAAACTGATGCAAACTAAGACTTCTTAGCCAGAAACGTAAGGAAGAGGCAGCTAACACTAAAATTTTTTGAAGTTAATACAAATCAATCTCCATCATAGTAAGGCTGCCAGCGCCAACTTAATCTACCTCATGGAGGCCAGACAAGTGGACCTAGCTCTTATACAAGAACCCTGGATAGCAGGGTAAATTAACGGTAGTATCCTATGATTCCAAGAAAAGCACGTATTTGTTTAATGGTTTTAGGTAAAGTATAGTTTTGAATTGCGGCAATTTTGTTCGGGTTAGGTTTGATTCCGTTAGTAGTCACAATGGGTGCCGTGAAATAAGGCCAAGTGAAATAAGGCCAAATTCAAAAATTAGGCCTTATTTCGCTATGTGAAGTGAAATAAGGCCAAATTTCTACGTTTTGCCTTATTTCACTTTGTCAAAGTGAAATAAGGCCAATTTGGCTTTATTTCACTTTCTATTAGTTTTAATTTAGCTTACCCGACATAAATCAATTACCATCCTAAGAAGTTTGAAATGAATAAAGTGAACACATTTGACTCAATTGTTATAATATTTTTATTTTAAATGTATAGTTGAATGAAAATTTATATATATTCGTACATATGTGCATAAATATATGTATGTACTTGTCAATATAATGCTTCAGTATAAACTTTTATGAAAAAATTCGTGTACTATTTTCGACAATTTGCCTACAAATTGGACACAGAATCGGAGTGTTATTTTTCATGTACTTCTCCGACAACCGTGTATAACAATTTAAACATAATTTAAAATGATTACACGGTTGCAGGAGTATAGTTCGAGCATTCTCGGAACAAATCACGCAAAGAATTTGGGTTTCATCAGCATTTAGCGTTTGTTCATCAACTTCCTGAACTTCTTCATCTTCATCACGGCAGAGGGTCAATTTTGAAGCATCTTCAGCAAGTATGTGATTATGATAATTCGTCATCTGATTTAGGAAATCAGTGATGGAAATGATTTTTCTGTCTAATTTTTGTAAAGCTGCTTCAATATGTGCCTGCTTGTCCTTTACTCGTTTCTTAGGAGGTTCAAAAATTTCAAAAGTCCCATCTAAGGACATGATGAACTCTCTGGATTTAATTCTATCCTCGTCGAGCAAGCAATCTAAGAACTTAAAAAAGTCATCATGCTTTGTAAGCTTTCGGCTTAGCCGACTGTTGTATCCTTCGAGAGCACTTGTTGTTTTCATTGGAGCATTGAAAACAGAAGAAACTGGAGGGGTTTCCTGTATACATATGTACATATGTATTAATATTAATTTATGCTTACTGATATAAGATATATTTCAAACCAATTTAAAATACAATACCTTTTCCATCCATTGTTTTTTGAAATATAATAAAAAGTCTGCGAATATATTTTCATTATTTTTCTTGAACTGCGTCCCATTTGCTTCTTCCTCCAGTAATTCAAGAGCTGGAAAAATATCGTCAGGCCTCAAAAGTGGAAGAACTAACAACTTTCGAAACAGTCGGTTGGCTTCCTTGTTTTTATTAAGTGATCCCACAAATGCTGATATTTTACAAGCCTTTCTTCTAAGTGCTTGACAGTAGTGGAACCAACATGTAGTGCATTTAACCATGGGGTAAACATTTTGCAGACTGTTCCTCAAAGCCTTCTCAAAATCTGACACAAACGAATTTGGTTTCAATTGAAACAAATTTGCTTCAATATATTTAAATACATGAAGATACGCTTGCTCTGTTTTATTTGTCATGAGAATGTAAATGAATGGGTAAACCTGAAATGAATTTTCGAAATTCTTGTTATTACTTGCCCAATGACTAACTACATATAAGTTGTTGTTAAAAAAAAAAAAAAATTTCAATTTATTTGTGTTTTAAACAATTTTTTTTATCAGTTTCTTTTAGCGTACACATACTCAGGCATTTTGTTTTTCTTATTGAAAAAAAAATAATAGCAAAAAATTCTATTTTTTTTCAATAAGAAAAACTAAATGGAATTTTTTGCTATTATTTTTTTTCAATAAGAAAAACTAAATGCCTGAGTATGTGTACGCTAAAAGAAACTGATAAAAAAATTGTTTAAAACACAAATAAATAATGTTCACTTACATGGTCGTCATGGGCGAAGTGTACAATTAACAGCTGCTTATAGCCGCAAGATGGAACAACACTGAAGGTGCCATCCAAAAGATAGTTTCGGGCAATTGCGCCACATAACTTTTGGATTGCAGTTGCAATGGTCGGAGACAAAAAAATCGAATAAGAAAAAGTTTCCTCAACGACTGTGCCCCGGTAAAACGGTTCGCTATTTTTATATCGTGACATCCCAAAACTACACATTACGCTTTCACTTTTAAATAGGTTCGACACCTCCTTTGGCGTAGCTGGAGCTTTTGGAAACGATTTATTCCTAATATTTATAAGCTGCCTGCGTACTTTTCCGAATTGAACCTGTAAGTAAGGTATCCAGATTTGTAAAAAAGGAGAATATGATAAATTATGCTCGAAAGGACACAAGCAACGATTTAATAAACACTGTATGTACACGTTAGCATAAAATTAAAACATTAAACGGAGTACAGTTCAATGCACGTAAATATGTACATCCATATGTATGTATATTACATGAAGGTAACTTGATGAAACAGTTCCATACAAGGAGTATGTACTGCAGCCCAAAGAGCACCTTGGTCATCATACCTGCATGGCACTTTCATTGTCCTTTGCACAGACTTCGTCAAATACTTCCCGAATGCCACTTCTTTTTAAAGAAACATTTGCACACTCTCTTTTGATCTCACTAATCACTTGTTCTTAGGTTTTCGTTAGTGGGATGATTATGCGCGGCACTAGATTTCGGGTTTCGTATCAAATTTTCGTTTCCTAAGTCAATAATTGCACTTGCACTGCATTCTTTATTGTAGCACACGTATCGCTAACACATGTTTGAATTACATTTAAATCTATACAATTGTTTTACGTCTGGAATGTATAGCACTTTACTGCCTTTTCTTAACCCTTCACACAATTCATACACGTATATGAGTTCACCGGAATTTTCCATTGCGCCACGTTGCGTTTGAAACTATGTATGCAAATGAAAGGAATGCAAACTTGTAACATGTCATTGAGGAAATATTTACCGTAATACCAAAAAACAATATTTTTTTCACATTATGCCTGCTAGATCGGTAGCCAAATGGGAGATAATTTTCCTTAAAAAAAAGGACCGTTGACTCTTGCGCATTTGGCCTTATTTCACTTTAGATTAGTGAATTCGTTTTGGCCTTATTTCACTTTGACAAAGTGAAATAAGGCTAAACGTAGAAATTTGGCCTTATTTCACTTGGCCTTATTTCACGGCACCGTCACAATGTGTCCCAAAAACTCGGTTTCTTTTTTCAGAAACTCGCTTTTGTCTAACTGAACCTTGAGATTTACTTCCTTTAACCTGGTAAATATTTTCTTTATCGAAATAATATGTTCCTCGAGACTTGTTGAAAATATTATAATGTCGTCTAAGAAGATAAGACATATTTTCCCGATGAATTCTAGTAGGACAGAATTCATTAACCGTTGGAAAGTCGCGGGGGCATTTTTTAACCCGAATGGCATTCGGAGAAATTCGTAGTGTCCGTTATCGGTCGAAAAAGCAGTTTTTGAAGATAGTTCCTTGCCGTTCCAATGATTTTGGTGTTGAATATAACTTCGTATACTTGTACCTTGTCTTCTGGTCTAGTATAATTCTCCAAAATCTTGTTCACTGATGATGTGAACGATGGCAGTGTTCCTGGTTTTTCTTCAAACTGGTTCTGATATCGAATCTACTTTTTGATTTTTACTCTAATGCTGATTGGTTGGCTATTGGCCACCATCAGTTGTGTGAGCATTGTCAGACATTGCTCAACTGTGTTTTGAGCCATTCTGGTTGTCTTTTGTAAATCAAAGTGGTTATTCCGTTTTGTATTAATGATTGTGTTTTTTTTTGTTAATTTTATCGATTGAATATGGTCTTTTTTTTTGTACTTTTTGTTTCTAGAGATGCACACTTTTTATTTTTTATTTTTTTTTAATTTTCTAATAATTTGCATAGGTATCCTTATGTGGATTTTGCACTTTTAAGTACTTTTTGTTTTTAGCGTTGCACCTTTTCGAGCTTTTTCACTCTTTGACTCGCACTTGTTCGCATTTTTCAAACGTTTTTATATCTTTATACAGATTTAAATATATTCCTCCTTAATCGGAGTGTTTAGGTTCACTTCAAGTTAAAGAATTGAAATTCACCACGAGTTCTTTTATTTTTTTAGCAAATAATAATCGCGTACCTGAAGACTGCCGACTGCACCATTTACGTTCTTAAACCGAGTGTTTGATTTAAAAAAAAAAAACATAAATGTATTTTTTTCTTGTTTTTGTATTTATTTTATTTTTCTTTCAAGTGTACTTATAATTACAATTTACTCAGACTTAGATTTAATGCAATGGTAGGCCGCTGTGTAAACCAAGGGCTGTACCTAGTCAATTTGCTTGTCGGATTAGAACTGACTTTAATTGAACTATTCTACGGGTAAGTAAGCTAAAGAAATGCATGAATTGCCTCCTGTGGGAATGGACAAAATATTCATATTTCATTTGGTTCAATGAAATATGAGTATTTAATTATAATTTTGTCTACAACTACAAAACCACAACGGACAAGGACAAAGAAAAAGCCAAAATCAGACGACGCTAAATTGCCTGAGATGGGAAAGGAAGCCGACAGCGCTCGATCCCAATATCGGCTAGACTGAGAAGACCCGACTTGACTGACATCGGACCTATTGCGAGCACGTCCAAAAGAGCAAGACACAACATCACTAGCTCGTCAATTTCGCCCCGCAATAATAAAAAAGCCAAACTCTCACAGTTAACCGTTGTAGGACAACAAGTAGCCGTGGTTGATTACGACAATCCTACACGGAGACTGACAGAAAGTCAATGGCAATTAAAGAACTGCGAACCCTTGACGCAGTAAGGGTTCGTTCTATCTTAAAGAACGGACTCCCACTTTTTGGTAACCTCAAAACTGTTCATGGTTTCAAAATGATGACATGCGAAGATGGACACACTCTCACATGGCTTCAAGATTTTATCGCCAAGACCACAGCTCCCTGGCCGAATGCCCACCTTCGCCTAATTAACAGGAAAGAGATCGTGCAACTCACCAGGCCTAAAGCTAGGCTCATTGTGCGTGGACCTCCAATCCCAAAAGATCGTATCGAAAGATACCTCAGATCTCTCAACACGGAACAACTCAGAAAAAACTGGGAAGTTGTTCAGATGAGAAATCATGAACCAGAAGGTACAGAAGTGGTAGTGCTGCTCAGTCACAAATCAATACCACTTCTGAAAAAGATCGGCTACAAAGTCCGCATCGGTACAAACTGATGCAAACTAAGACTTCTTAGCCAGAAACGTAAGGAAGAGGCAGCTAACACTAAAATTTTTTGAAGTTAATACAAATCAATCTCCATCATAGTAAGGCTGCCAGCGCCAACTTAATCTACCTCATGGAGGCCAGACAAGTGGACCTAGCTCTTATACAAGAACCCTGGATAGCAGGGTAAATTAACGGTAGTATCCTATGATTCCAAGAAAAGCACGTATTTGTTTAATGGTTTTAGGTAAAGTATAGTTTTGAATTGCGGCAATTTTGTTCGGGTTAGGTTTGATTCCGTTAGTAGTCACAATGGGTGCCGTGAAATAAGGCCAAGTGAAATAAGGCCAAATTCAAAAATTAGGCCTTATTTCGCTATGTGAAGTGAAATAAGGCCAAATTTCTACGTTTTGCCTTATTTCACTTTGTCAAAGTGAAATAAGGCCAATTTGGCTTTATTTCACTTTCTATTAGTTTTAATTTAGCTTACCCGACATAAATCAATTACCATCCTAAGAAGTTTGAAATGAATAAAGTGAACACATTTGACTCAATTGTTATAATATTTTTATTTTAAATGTATAGTTGAATGAAAATTTATATATATTCGTACATATGTGCATAAATATATGTATGTACTTGTCAATATAATGCTTCAGTATAAACTTTTATGAAAAAATTCGTGTACTATTTTCGACAATTTGCCTACAAATTGGACACAGAATCGGAGTGTTATTTTTCATGTACTTCTCCGACAACCGTGTATAACAATTTAAACATAATTTAAAATGATTACACGGTTGCAGGAGTATAGTTCGAGCATTCTCGGAACAAATCACGCAAAGAATTTGGGTTTCATCAGCATTTAGCGTTTGTTCATCAACTTCCTGAACTTCTTCATCTTCATCACGGCAGAGGGTCAATTTTGAAGCATCTTCAGCAAGTATGTGATTATGATAATTCGTCATCTGATTTAGGAAATCAGTGATGGAAATGATTTTTCTGTCTAATTTTTGTAAAGCTGCTTCAATATGTGCCTGCTTGTCCTTTACTCGTTTCTTAGGAGGTTCAAAAATTTCAAAAGTCCCATCTAAGGACATGATGAACTCTCTGGATTTAATTCTATCCTCGTCGAGCAAGCAATCTAAGAACTTAAAAAAGTCATCATGCTTTGTAAGCTTTCGGCTTAGCCGACTGTTGTATCCTTCGAGGGCACTTGTTGTTTTCATTGGAGCATTGAAAACAGAAGAAACTGGAGGGGTTTCCTGTATACATATGTACATATGTATTAATATTAATTTATGCTTACTGATATAAGATATATTTCAAACCAATTTAAAATACAATACCTTTTCCATCCATTGTTTTTTGAAATATAATAAAAAGTCTGCGAATATTTTTTCATTATTTTTCTTGAACTGCGTCCCATTTGCTTCTTCCTCCAGTAATTCAAGAGCTGGAAAAATATCGTCAGGCCTCAAAAGTGGAAGAACTAACAACTTTCGAAACAGTCGGTTGGCTTCCTTGTTTTTATTAAGTGATCCCACAAATGCTGATATTTTACAAGCCTTTCTTCTAAGTGCTTGACAGTAGTGGAACCAACATGTAGTGCATTTAACCATGGGGTAAACATTTTGCAGACTGTTCCTCAAAGCCTTCTCAAAATCTGACACAAACGAATTTGGTTTCAATTGAAACAAATTTGCTTCAATATATTTAAATACATGAAGATACGCTTGCTCTGTTTTATTTGTCATGAGAATGTAAATGAATGGGTAAACCTGAAATGAATTTTCGAAATTCTTGTTATTACTTGCCCAATGACTAACTACATATAAGTTGTTGTTAAAAAAAAAAAAAATTTCAATTTATTTGTGTTTTAAACAATTTTTTTTATCAGTTTCTTTTAGCGTACACATACTCAGGCATTTTGTTTTTCTTATTGAAAAAAAAATAATAGCAAAAAATTCTATTTTTTTTCAATAAGAAAAACTAAATGGAATTTTTTGCTATTATTTTTTTTCAATAAGAAAAACTAAATGCCTGAGTATGTGTACGCTAAAAGAAACTGATAAAAAAATTGTTTAAAACACAAATAAATAATGTTCACTTACATGGTCGTCATGGGCGAAGTGTACAATTAACAGCTGCTTATAGCCGCAAGATGGAACAACACTGAAGGTGCCATCCAAAAGATAGTTTCGGGCAATTGCGCCACATAACTTTTGGATTGCAGTTGCAATGGTCGGAGACAAAAAAATCGAATAAGAAAAAGTTTCCTCAACGACTGTGCCCCGGTAAAACGGTTCGCTATTTTTATATCGTGACATCCCAAAACTACACATTACGCTTTCACTTTTAAATAGGTTCGACACCTCCTTTGGCGTAGCTGGAGCTTTTGGAAACGATTTATTCCTAATATTTATAAGCTGCCTGCGTACTTTTCCGAATTGAACCTGTAAGTAAGGTATCCAGATTTGTAAAAAAGGAGAATATGATAAATTATGCTCGAAAGGACACAAGAAACGATTTAATAAACACTGTATGTACACGTTAGCATAAAATTAAAACATTAAACGGAGTACAGTTCAATGCACGTAAATATGTTCATCCATATGTATGTATATTACATGAAGGTAACTTGATGAAACAGTTCCATACAAGGAGTATGTACTGCAGCCCAAAGAGCACCTTGGTCATCATACCTGCATGGCACTTTCATTGTCCTTTGCACAGACTTCGTCAAATACTTCCCGAATGCCACTTCTTTTTAAAGAAACATTTGCACACTCTCTTTTGATCTCACTAATCACTTGTTCTTAGGTTTTCGTTAGTGGGATGATTATGCGCGGCACTAGATTTCGGGTTTCGTATCAAATTTTCGTTTCCTAAGTCAATAATTGCACTTGCACTGCATTCTTTATTGTAGCACACGTATCGCTAACACATGTTTGAATTACATTTAAATCTATACAATTGTTTTACGTCTGGAATGTATAGCACTTTACTGCCTTTTCTTAACCCTTCACACAATTCATACACGTATATGAGTTCACCGTTTGAAACTATGTATGCAAATGAAAGGAATGCAAACTTGTAACATGTCATTGAGGAAATATTTACCGTAATACCAAAAAACAATATTTTTTTCACATTATGCCTGCTAGATCGGTAGCCAAATGGGAGATAATTTTCCTTAAAAAAAAGGACCGTTGACTCTTGCGCATTTGGCCTTATTTCACTTTAGATTAGTGAATTCGTTTTGGCCTTATTTCACTTTGACAAAGTGAAATAAGGCTAAACGTAGAAATTTGGCCTTATTTCACTTGGCCTTATTTCACGGCACCGTCACAATGTGTCCCAAAAACTCGGTTTCTTTTTTCAGAAACTCGCTTTTGTCTAACTGAACCTTGAGATTTACTTCCTTTAACCTGGTAAATATTTTCTTTATCGAAATAATATGTTCCTCGAGACTTGTTGAAAATATTATAATGTCGTCTAAGAAGATAAGACATATTTTCCCGATGAATTCTAGTAGGACAGAATTCATTAACCGTTGGAAAGTCGCGGGGGCATTTTTTAACCCGAATGGCATTCGGAGAAATTCGTAGTGTCCGTTATCGGTCGAAAAAGCAGTTTTTGAAGATAGTTCCTTGCCGTTCCAATGATTTTGGTGTTGAATATAACTTCGTATACTTGTACCTTGTCTTCTGGTCTAGTATAATTCTCCAAAATCTTGTTCACTGATGATGTGAACGATGGCAGTGTTCCTGGTTTTTCTTCAAACTGGTTCTGATATCGAATCTACTTTTTGATTTTTACTCTAATGCTGATTGGTTGGCTATTGGCCACCATCAGTTGTGTGAGCATTGTCAGACATTGCTCAACTGTGTTTTGAGCCATTCTGGTTGTCTTTTGTAAATCAAAGTGGTTATTCCGTTTTGTATTAATGATTGTGTTTTTTTTTGTTAATTTTATCGATTGAATATGGTCTTTTTTTTTGTACTTTTTGTTTCTAGAGATGCACACTTTTTATTTTTTATTTTTTTTTAATTTTCTAATAATTTGCATAGGTATCCTTATGTGGATTTTGCACTTTTAAGTACTTTTTGTTTTTAGCGTTGCACCTTTTCGAGCTTTTTCACTCTTTGACTCGCACTTGTTCGCATTTTTCAAACGTTTTTATATCTTTATACAGATTTAAATATATTCCTCCTTAATCGGAGTGTTTAGGTTCACTTCAAGTTAAAGAATTGAAATTCACCACGAGTTCTTTTATTTTTTTAGCAAATAATAATCGCGTACCTGAAGACTGCCGACTGCACCATTTACGTTCTTAAACCGAGTGTTTGATTTAAAAAAAAAAAACATAAATGTATTTTTTTCTTGTTTTTGTATTTATTTTATTTTTCTTTCAAGTGTACTTATAATTACAATTTACTCAGACTTAGATTTAATGCAATGGTAGGCCGCTGTGTAAACCAAGGGCTGTACCTAGTCAATTTGCTTGTCGGATTAGAACTGACTTTAATTGAACTATTCTACGGGTAAGTAAGCTAAAGAAATGCATGAATTGCCTCCTGTGGGAATGGACAAAATATTCATATTTCATTTGGTTCAATGAAATATGAGTATTTAATTATAATTTTGTCTACAACTACAAAACCACAACGGACAAGGACAAAGAAAAAGCCAAAATCAGACGACGCTAAATTGCCTGAGATGGGAAAGGAAGCCGACAGCGCTCGATCCCAATATCGGCTAGACTGAGAAGACCCGACTTGACTGACATCGGACCTATTGCGAGCACGTCCAAAAGAGCAAGACACAACATCACTAGCTCGTCAATTTCGCCCCGCAATAATAAAAAAGCCAAACTCTCACAGTTAACCGTTGTAGGACAACAAGTAGCCGTGGTTGATTACGACAATCCTACACGGAGACTGACAGAAAGTCAATGGCAATTAAAGAACTGCGAACCCTTGACGCAGTAAGGGTTCGTTCTATCTTAAAGAACGGACTCCCACTTTTTGGTAACCTCAAAACTGTTCATGGTTTCAAAATGATGACATGCGAAGATGGACACACTCTCACATGGCTTCAAGATTTTATCGCCAAGACCACAGCTCCCTGGCCGAATGCCCACCTTCGCCTAATTAACAGGAAAGAGATCGTGCAACTCACCAGGCCTAAAGCTAGGCTCATTGTGCGTGGACCTCCAATCCCAAAAGATCGTATCGAAAGATACCTCAGATCTCTCAACACGGAACAACTCAGAAAAAACTGGGAAGTTGTTCAGATGAGAAATCATGAACCAGAAGGTACAGAAGTGGTAGTGCTGCTCAGTCACAAATCAATACCACTTCTGAAAAAGATCGGCTACAAAGTCCGCATCGGTACAAACTGATGCAAACTAAGACTTCTTAGCCAGAAACGTAAGGAAGAGGCAGCTAACACTAAAATTTTTTGAAGTTAATACAAATCAATCTCCATCATAGTAAGGCTGCCAGCGCCAACTTAATCTACCTCATGGAGGCCAGACAAGTGGACCTAGCTCTTATACAAGAACCCTGGATAGCAGGGTAAATTAACGGTAGTATCCTATGATTCCAAGAAAAGCACGTATTTGTTTAATGGTTTTAGGTAAAGTATAGTTTTGAATTGCGGCAATTTTGTTCGGGTTAGGTTTGATTCCGTTAGTAGTCACAATGGGTGCCGTGAAATAAGGCCAAGTGAAATAAGGCCAAATTCAAAAATTAGGCCTTATTTCGCTATGTGAAGTGAAATAAGGCCAAATTTCTACGTTTTGCCTTATTTCACTTTGTCAAAGTGAAATAAGGCCAATTTGGCTTTATTTCACTTTCTATTAGTTTTAATTTAGCTTACCCGACATAAATCAATTACCATCCTAAGAAGTTTGAAATGAATAAAGTGAACACATTTGACTCAATTGTTATAATATTTTTATTTTAAATGTATAGTTGAATGAAAATTTATATATATTCGTACATATGTGCATAAATATATGTATGTACTTGTCAATATAATGCTTCAGTATAAACTTTTATGAAAAAATTCGTGTACTATTTTCGACAATTTGCCTACAAATTGGACACAGAATCGGAGTGTTATTTTTCATGTACTTCTCCGACAACCGTGTATAACAATTTAAACATAATTTAAAATGATTACACGGTTGCAGGAGTATAGTTCGAGCATTCTCGGAACAAATCACGCAAAGAATTTGGGTTTCATCAGCATTTAGCGTTTGTTCATCAACTTCCTGAACTTCTTCATCTTCATCACGGCAGAGGGTCAATTTTGAAGCATCTTCAGCAAGTATGTGATTATGATAATTCGTCATCTGATTTAGGAAATCAGTGATGGAAATGATTTTTCTGTCTAATTTTTGTAAAGCTGCTTCAATATGTGCCTGCTTGTCCTTTACTCGTTTCTTAGGAGGTTCAAAAATTTCAAAAGTCCCATCTAAGGACATGATGAACTCTCTGGATTTAATTCTATCCTCGTCGAGCAAGCAATCTAAGAACTTAAAAAAGTCATCATGCTTTGTAAGCTTTCGGCTTAGCCGACTGTTGTATCCTTCGAGGGCACTTGTTGTTTTCATTGGAGCATTGAAAACAGAAGAAACTGGAGGGGTTTCCTGTATACATATGTACATATGTATTAATATTAATTTATGCTTACTGATATAAGATATATTTCAAACCAATTTAAAATACAATACCTTTTCCATCCATTGTTTTTTGAAATATAATAAAAAGTCTGCGAATATTTTTTCATTATTTTTCTTGAACTGCGTCCCATTTGCTTCTTCCTCCAGTAATTCAAGAGCTGGAAAAATATCGTCAGGCCTCAAAAGTGGAAGAACTAACAACTTTCGAAACAGTCGGTTGGCTTCCTTGTTTTTATTAAGTGATCCCACAAATGCTGATATTTTACAAGCCTTTCTTCTAAGTGCTTGACAGTAGTGGAACCAACATGTAGTGCATTTAACCATGGGGTAAACATTTTGCAGACTGTTCCTCAAAGCCTTCTCAAAATCTGACACAAACGAATTTGGTTTCAATTGAAACAAATTTGCTTCAATATATTTAAATACATGAAGATACGCTTGCTCTGTTTTATTTGTCATGAGAATGTAAATGAATGGGTAAACCTGAAATGAATTTTCGAAATTCTTGTTATTACTTGCCCAATGACTAACTACATATAAGTTGTTGTTAAAAAAAAAAAAAATTTCAATTTATTTGTGTTTTAAACAATTTTTTTTATCAGTTTCTTTTAGCGTACACATACTCAGGCATTTTGTTTTTCTTATTGAAAAAAAAATAATAGCAAAAAATTCTATTTTTTTTCAATAAGAAAAACTAAATGGAATTTTTTGCTATTATTTTTTTTCAATAAGAAAAACTAAATGCCTGAGTATGTGTACGCTAAAAGAAACTGATAAAAAAATTGTTTAAAACACAAATAAATAATGTTCACTTACATGGTCGTCATGGGCGAAGTGTACAATTAACAGCTGCTTATAGCCGCAAGATGGAACAACACTGAAGGTGCCATCCAAAAGATAGTTTCGGGCAATTGCGCCACATAACTTTTGGATTGCAGTTCCAATGGTCGGAGACAAAAAAATCGAATAAGAAAAAGTTTCCTCAACGACTGTGCCCCGGTAAAACGGTTCGCTATTTTTATATCGTGACATCCCAAAACTACACATTACGCTTTCACTTTTAAATAGGTTCGACACCTCCTTTGGCGTAGCTGGAGCTTTTGGAAACGATTTATTCCTAATATTTATAAGCTGCCTGCGTACTTTTCCGAATTGAACCTGTAAGTAAGGTATCCAGATTTGTAAAAAAGGAGAATATGATAAATTATGCTCGAAAGGACACAAGAAACGATTTAATAAACACTGTATGTACACGTTAGCATAAAATTAAAACATTAAACGGAGTACAGTTCAATGCACGTAAATATGTACATCCATATGTATGTATATTACATGAAGGTAACTTGATGAAACAGTTCCATACAAGGAGTATGTACTGCAGCCCAAAGAGCACCTTGGTCATCATACCTGCATGGCACTTTCATTGTCCTTTGCACAGACTTCGTCAAATACTTCCCGAATGCCACTTCTTTTTAAAGAAACATTTGCACACTCTCTTTTGATCTCACTAATCACTTGTTCTTAGGTTTTCGTTAGTGGGATGATTATGCGCGGCACTAGATTTCGGGTTTCGTATCAAATTTTCGTTTCCTAAGTCAATAATTGCACTTGCACTGCATTCTTTATTGTAGCACACGTATCGCTAACACATGTTTGAATTACATTTAAATCTATACAATTGTTTTACGTCTGGAATGTATAGCACTTTACTGCCTTTTCTTAACCCTTCACACAATTCATACACGTATATGAGTTCACCGGAATTTTCCATTGCGCCACGTTGCGTTTGAAACTATGTATGCAAATGAAAGGAATGCAAACTTGTAACATGTCATTGAGGAAATATTTACCGTAATACCAAAAAACAATATTTTTTTCACATTATGCCTGCTAGATCGGTAGCCAAATGGGAGATAATTTTCCTTAAAAAAAAGGACCGTTGACTCTTGCGCATTTGGCCTTATTTCACTTTAGATTAGTGAATTCGTTTTGGCCTTATTTCACTTTGACAAAGTGAAATAAGGCTAAACGTAGAAATTTGGCCTTATTTCACTTGGCCTTATTTCACGGCACCGTCACAATGTGTCCCAAAAACTCGGTTTCTTTTTTCAGAAACTCGCTTTTGTCTAACTGAACCTTGAGATTTACTTCCTTTAACCTGGTAAATATTTTCTTTATCGAAATAATATGTTCCTCGAGACTTGTTGAAAATATTATAATGTCGTCTAAGAAGATAAGACATATTTTCCCGATGAATTCTAGTAGGACAGAATTCATTAACCGTTGGAAAGTCGCGGGGGCATTTTTTAACCCGAATGGCATTCGGAGAAATTCGTAGGGTCCGTTATCGGTCGAAAAAGCAGTTTTTGAAGATAGTTCCTTGCCGTTCCAATGATTTTGGTGTTGAATATAACTTCGTATACTTGTACCTTGTCTTCTGGTCTAGTATAATTCTCCAAAATCTTGTTCACTGATGATATGAACGATGGCAGTGTTCCTGGTTTTTCTTCAAACTGGTTCTGATATCGAATCTACTTTTTGATTTTTACTCTAATGCTGATTGGTTGGCTATTGGCCACCATCAGTTGTGTGAGCATTGTCAGACATTGCTCAACTGTGTTTTGAGCCATTCTGGTTGTCTTTTGTAAATCAAAGTGGTTATTCCGTTTTGTATTAATGATTGTGTTTTTTTTTGTTAATTTTATCGATTGAATATGGTCTTTTTTTTTGTACTTTTTGTTTCTAGAGTTGCACACTTTTTATTTTTTATTTTTTTTTTAATTTTCTAATAATTTGCATAGGTATCCTTATGTGGATTTTGCACTTTTAAGTACTTTTTGTTTTTAGCGTTGCACCTTTTCGAGCTTTTTCACTCTTTGACTCGCACTTGTTCGCACTTTTCAAACGTTTTTATATCTTTATACAGATTTAAATATATTCCTCCTTAATCGAAGTGTTTAGGTTCACTTCAAGTTAAAGAATTGAAATTCACCACGAGTTCTTTTATTTTTTTAGCAAATAATAATCGCGTACCTGAAGACTGCCGACTGCACCATTTACGTTCTTAAACCGAGTGTTTGATTTAAAAAAAAAAACATAAATGTATTTTTTTCTTGTTTTTGTATTTATTTTATTTTTCTTTCAAGTGTACTTATAATTACAATTTACTCAGACTTAGATTTAATGCAATGGTAGGCCGCTGTGTAAACCAAGGGCTGTACCTAGTCAATTTGCTTGTCGGATTAGAACTGACTTTAATTGAACTATTCTACGGGTAAGTAAGCTAAAGAAATGCATGAATTGCCTCCTGTGGGAATGGACAAAATATTCATATTTCATTTGGTTCAATGAAATATGAGTATTTAATTATAATTTTGCCTACAACTACAAAACCACAACGGACAAGGACAAAGAAAAAGCCAAAATCAGACGACGCTAAATTGCCTGAGATGGGAAAGGAAGCCGACAGCGCTCGATCCCAATATCGGCTAGACTGAGAAGACCCGACTTGACTGACATCGGACCTATTGCGAGCACGTCCAAAAGAGCAAGACACAACATCACTAGCTCGTCAATTTCGCCCCGCAATAATAAAAAAGCCAAACTCTCACAGTTAACCGTTGTAGGACAACAAGTAGCCGTGGTTGATTACGACAATCCTACACGGAGACTGACAGAAAGTCAATGGCAATTAAAGAACTGCGAACCCTTGACGCAGTAAATGAGGCTATCTTAAAGAACGGACTCCCACTTTTTGGTAACCTCAAAACTGTTCATGGTTTCAAAATGATGACATGCGAAGATGGACACACTCTCACATGGCTTCAAGATTTTATCGCCAAGACCACAGCTCCCTGGCCGAATGCCCACCTTCGCCTAATTAACAGGAAAGAGATCGTGCAACTCACCAGGCCTAAAGCTAGGCTCATTGTGCGTGGACCTCCAATCCCAAAAGATCGTATCGAAAGATACCTCAGATCTCTCAACACGGAACAACTCAGAAAAAACTGGGAAGTTGTTCAGATGAGAAATCATGAACCAGAAGGTACAGAAGTGGTAGTGCTGCTCAGTCACAAATCAATACCACTTCTGAAAAAGATCGGCTACAAAGTCCGCATCGGTACAAACTGATGCAAACTAAGACTTCTTAGCCAGAAACGTAAGGAAGAGGCAGCTAACACTAAAATTTTTTGAAGTTAATACAAATCAATCTCCATCATAGTAAGGCTGCCAGCGCCAACTTAATCTACCTCATGGAGGCCAGACAAGTGGACCTAGCTCTTATACAAGAACCCTGGATAGCAGGGTAAATTAACGGTAGTATCCTATGATTCCAAGAAAAGCACGTATTTGTTTAATGGTTTTAGGTAAAGTATAGTTTTGAATTGCGGCAATTTTGTTCGGGTTAGGTTTGATTCCGTTAGTAGTCACAATGGGTGCCGTGAAATAAGGCCAAGTGAAATAAGGCCAAATTCAAAAATTAGGCCTTATTTCGCTATGTGAAGTGAAATAAGGCCAAATTTCTACGTTTTGCCTTATTTCACTTTGTCAAAGTGAAATAAGGCCAATTTGGCTTTATTTCACTTTCTATTAGTTTTAATTTAGCTTACCCGACATAAATCAATTACCATCCTAAGAAGTTTGAAATGAATAAAGTGAACACATTTGACTCAATTGTTATAATATTTTTATTTTAAATGTATAGTTGAATGAAAATTTATATATATTCGTACATATGTGCATAAATATATGTATGTACTTGTCAATATAATGCTTCAGTATAAACTTTTATGAAAAAATTCGTGTACTATTTTCGACAATTTGCCTACAAATTGGACACAGAATCGGAGTGTTATTTTTCATGTACTTCTCCGACAACCGTGTATAACAATTTAAACATAATTTAAAATGATTACACGGTTGCAGGAGTATAGTTCGAGCATTCTCGGAACAAATCACGCAAAGAATTTGGGTTTCATCAGCATTTAGCGTTTGTTCATCAACTTCCTGAACTTCTTCATCTTCATCACGGCAGAGGGTCAATTTTGAAGCATCTTCAGCAAGTATGTGATTATGATAATTCGTCATCTGATTTAGGAAATCAGTGATGGAAATGATTTTTCTGTCTAATTTTTGTAAAGCTGCTTCAATATGTGCCTGCTTGTCCTTTACTCGTTTCTTAGGAGGTTCAAAAATTTCAAAAGTCCCATCTAAGGACATGATGAACTCTCTGGATTTAATTCTATCCTCGTCGAGCAAGCAATCTAAGAACTTAAAAAAGTCATCATGCTTTGTAAGCTTTCGGCTTAGCCGACTGTTGTATCCTTCGAGAGCACTTGTTGTTTTCATTGGAGCATTGAAAACAGAAGAAACTGGAGGGGTTTCCTGTATACATATGTACATATGTATTAATATTAATTTATGCTTACTGATATAAGATATATTTCAAACCAATTTAAAATACAATACCTTTTCCATCCATTGTTTTTTGAAATATAATAAAAAGTCTGCGAATATTTTTTCATTATTTTTCTTGAACTGCGTCCCATTTGCTTCTTCCTCCAGTAATTCAAGAGCTGGAAAAATATCGTCAGGCCTCAAAAGTGGAAGAACTAACAACTTTCGAAACAGTCGGTTGGCTTCCTTGTTTTTATTAAGTGATCCCACAAATGCTGATATTTTACAAGCCTTTCTTCTAAGTGCTTGACAGTAGTGGAACCAACATGTAGTGCATTTAACCATGGGGTAAACATTTTGCAGACTGTTCCTCAAAGCCTTCTCAAAATCTGACACAAACGAATTTGGTTTCAATTGAAACAAATTTGCTTCAATATATTTAAATACATGAAGATACGCTTGCTCTGTTTTATTTGTCATGAGAATGTAAATGAATGGGTAAACCTGAAATGAATTTTCGAAATTCTTGTTATTACTTGCCCAATGACTAACTACATATAAGTTGTTGTTAAAAAAAAAAAAATTTCAATTTATTTGTGTTTTAAACAATTTTTTTTATCAGTTTCTTTTAGCGTACACATACTCAGGCATTTTGTTTTTCTTATTGAAAAAAAAATAATAGCAAAAAATTCTATTTTTTTTCAATAAGAAAAACTAAATGGAATTTTTTGCTATTATTTTTTTTCAATAAGAAAAACTAAATGCCTGAGTATGTGTACGCTAAAAGAAACTGATAAAAAAATTGTTTAAAACACAAATAAATAATGTTCACTTACATGGTCGTCATGGGCGAAGTGTACAATTAACAGCTGCTTATAGCCGCAAGATGGAACAACACTGAAGGTGCCATCCAAAAGATAGTTTCGGGCAATTGCGCCACATAACTTTTGGATTGCAGTTGCAATGGTCGGAGACAAAAAAATCGAATAAGAAAAAGTTTCCTCAACGACTGTGCCCCGGTAAAACGGTTCGCTATTTTTATATCGTGACATCCCAAAACTACACATTACGCTTTCACTTTTAAATAGGTTCGACACCTCCTTTGGCGTAGCTGGAGCTTTTGGAAACGATTTATTCCTAATATTTATAAGCTGCCTGCGTACTTTTCCGAATTGAACCTGTAAGTAAGGTATCCAGATTTGTAAAAAAGGAGAATATGATAAATTATGCTCGAAAGGACACAAGAAACGATTTAATAAACACTGTATGTACACGTTAGCATAAAATTAAAACATTAAACGGAGTACAGTTCAATGCACGTAAATATGTACATCCATATGTATGTATATTACATGAAGGTAACTTGATGAAACAGTTCCATACAAGGAGTATGTACTGCAGCCCAAAGAGCACCTTGGTCATCATACCTGCATGGCACTTTCATTGTCCTTTGCACAGACTTCGTCAAATACTTCCCGAATGCCACTTCTTTTTAAAGAAACATTTGCACACTCTCTTTTGATCTCACTAATCACTTGTTCTTAGGTTTTCGTTAGTGGGATGATTATGCGCGGCACTAGATTTCGGGTTTCGTATCAAATTTTCGTTTCCTAAGTCAATAATTGCACTTGCACTGCATTCTTTATTGTAGCACACGTATCGCTAACACATGTTTGAATTACATTTAAATCTATACAATTGTTTTACGTCTGGAATGTATAGCACTTTACTGCCTTTTCTTAACCCTTCACACAATTCATACACGTATATGAGTTCACCGGAATTTTCCATTGCGCCACGTTGCGTTTGAAACTATGTATGCAAATGAAAGGAATGCAAACTTGTAACATGTCATTGAGGAAATATTTACCGTAATACCAAAAAACAATATTTTTTTCACATTATGCCTGCTAGATCGGTAGCCAAATGGGAGATAATTTTCCTTAAAAAAAAGGACCGTTGACTCTTGCGCATTTGGCCTTATTTCACTTTAGATTAGTGAATTCGTTTTGGCCTTATTTCACTTTGACAAAGTGAAATAAGGCTAAACGTAGAAATTTGGCCTTATTTCACTTGGCCTTATTTCACGGCACCGTCACAATGTGTCCCAAAAGCTCGGTTTCTTTTTTCAGAAACTCGCTTTTGTCTAACTGAACCTTGAGATTTACTTCCTTTAACCTGGTAAATATTTTCTTTATCGAAATAATATGTTCCTCGAGACTTGTTGAAAATATTATAATGTCGTCTAAGAAGATAAGACATATTTTCCCGATGAATTCTAGTAGGACAGAATTCATTAACCGTTGGAAAGTCGCGGGGGCATTTTTTAACCCGAATGGCATTCGGAGAAATTCGTAGTGTCCGTTATCGGTCGAAAAAGCAGTTTTTGAAGATAGTTCCTTGCCGTTCCAATGATTTTGGTGTTGAATATAACTTCGTATACTTGTACCTTGTCTTCTGGTCTAGTATAATTCTCCAAAATCTTGTTCACTGATGATGTGAACGATGGCAGTGTTCCTGGTTTTTCTTCAAACTGGTTCTGATATCGAATCTACTTTTTGATTTTTACTCTAATGCTGATTGGTTGGCTATTGGCCACCATCAGTTGTGTGAGCATTGTCAGACATTGCTCAACTGTGTTTTGAGCCATTCTGGTTGTCTTTTGTAAATCAAAGTGGTTATTCCGTTTTGTATTAATGATTGTGTTTTTTTTTGTTAATTTTATCGATTGAATATGGTCTTTTTTTTTGTACTTTTTGTTTCTAGAGTTGCACACTTTTTATTTTTTATTTTTTTTTAATTTTCTAATAATTTGCATAGGTATCCTTATGTGGATTTTGCACTTTTAAGTACTTTTTGTTTTTAGCGTTGCACCTTTTCGAGCTTTTTCACTCTTTGACTCGCACTTGTTCGCACTTTTCAAACGTTTTTATATCTTTATACAGATTTAAATATATTCCTCCTTAATCGAAGTGTTTAGGTTCACTTCAAGTTAAAGAATTGAAATTCACCACGAGTTCTTTTATTTTTTTAGCAAATAATAATCGCGTACCTGAAGACTGCCGACTGCACCATTTACGTTCTTAAACCGAGTGTTTGATTTAAAAAAAAAAACATAAATGTATTTTTTTCTTGTTTTTGTATTTATTTTATTTTTCTTTCAAGTGTACTTATAATTACAATTTACTCAGACTTAGATTTAATGCAATGGTAGGCCGCTGTGTAAACCAAGGGCTGTACCTAGTCAATTTGCTTGTCGGATTAGAACTGACTTTAATTGAACTATTCTACGGGTAAGTAAGCTAAAGAAATGCATGAATTGCCTCCTGTGGGAATGGACAAAATATTCATATTTCATTTGGTTCAATGAAATATGAGTATTTAATTATAATTTTGCCTACAACTACAAAACCACAACGGACAAGGACAAAGAAAAAGCCAAAATCAGACGACGCTAAATTGCCTGAGATGGGAAAGGAAGCCGACAGCGCTCGATCCCAATATCGGCTAGACTGAGAAGACCCGACTTGACTGACATCGGACCTATTGCGAGCACGTCCAAAAGAGCAAGACACAACATCACTAGCTCGTCAATTTCGCCCCGCAATAATAAAAAAGCCAAACTCTCACAGTTAACCGTTGTAGGACAACAAGTAGCCGTGGTTGATTACGACAATCCTACACGGAGACTGACAGAAAGTCAATGGCAATTAAAGAACTGCGAACCCTTGACGCAGTAAATGAGGCTATCTTAAAGAACGGACTCCCACTTTTTGGTAACCTCAAAACTGTTCATGGTTTCAAAATGATGACATGCGAAGATGGACACACTCTCACATGGCTTCAAGATTTTATCGCCAAGACCACAGCTCCCTGGCCGAATGCCCACCTTCGCCTAATTAACAGGAAAGAGATCGTGCAACTCACCAGGCCTAAAGCTAGGCTCATTGTGCGTGGACCTCCAATCCCAAAAGATCGTATCGAAAGATACCTCAGATCTCTCAACACGGAACAACTCAGAAAAAACTGGGAAGTTGTTCAGATGAGAAATCATGAACCAGAAGGTACAGAAGTGGTAGTGCTGCTCAGTCACAAATCAATACCACTTCTGAAAAAGATCGGCTACAAAGTCCGCATCGGTACAAACTGATGCAAACTAAGACTTCTTAGCCAGAAACGTAAGGAAGAGGCAGCTAACACTAAAATTTTTTGAAGTTAATACAAATCAATCTCCATCATAGTAAGGCTGCCAGCGCCAACTTAATCTACCTCATGGAGGCCAGACAAGTGGACCTAGCTCTTATACAAGAACCCTGGATAGCAGGGTAAATTAACGGTAGTATCCTATGATTCCAAGAAAAGCACGTATTTGTTTAATGGTTTTAGGTAAAGTATAGTTTTGAATTGCGGCAATTTTGTTCGGGTTAGGTTTGATTCCGTTAGTAGTCACAATGGGTGCCGTGAAATAAGGCCAAGTGAAATAAGGCCAAATTCAAAAATTAGGCCTTATTTCGCTATGTGAAGTGAAATAAGGCCAAATTTCTACGTTTTGCCTTATTTCACTTTGTCAAAGTGAAATAAGGCCAATTTGGCTTTATTTCACTTTCTATTAGTTTTAATTTAGCTTACCCGACATAAATCAATTACCATCCTAAGAAGTTTGAAATGAATAAAGTGAACACATTTGACTCAATTGTTATAATATTTTTATTTTAAATGTATAGTTGAATGAAAATTTATATATATTCGTACATATGTGCATAAATATATGTATGTACTTGTCAATATAATGCTTCAGTATAAACTTTTATGAAAAAATTCGTGTACTATTTTCGACAATTTGCCTACAAATTGGACACAGAATCGGAGTGTTATTTTTCATGTACTTCTCCGACAACCGTGTATAACAATTTAAACATAATTTAAAATGATTACACGGTTGCAGGAGTATAGTTCGAGCATTCTCGGAACAAATCACGCAAAGAATTTGGGTTTCATCAGCATTTAGCGTTTGTTCATCAACTTCCTGAACTTCTTCATCTTCATCACGGCAGAGGGTCAATTTTGAAGCATCTTCAGCAAGTATGTGATTATGATAATTCGTCATCTGATTTAGGAAATCAGTGATGGAAATGATTTTTCTGTCTAATTTTTGTAAAGCTGCTTCAATATGTGCCTGCTTGTCCTTTACTCGTTTCTTAGGAGGTTCAAAAATTTCAAAAGTCCCATCTAAGGACATGATGAACTCTCTGGATTTAATTCTATCCTCGTCGAGCAAGCAATCTAAGAACTTAAAAAAGTCATCATGCTTTGTAAGCTTTCGGCTTAGCCGACTGTTGTATCCTTCGAGAGCACTTGTTGTTTTCATTGGAGCATTGAAAACAGAAGAAACTGGAGGGGTTTCCTGTATACATATGTACATATGTATTAATATTAATTTATGCTTACTGATATAAGATATATTTCAAACCAATTTAAAATACAATACCTTTTCCATCCATTGTTTTTTGAAATATAATAAAAAGTCTGCGAATATTTTTTCATTATTTTTCTTGAACTGCGTCCCATTTGCTTCTTCCTCCAGTAATTCAAGAGCTGGAAAAATATCGTCAGGCCTCAAAAGTGGAAGAACTAACAACTTTCGAAACAGTCGGTTGGCTTCCTTGTTTTTATTAAGTGATCCCACAAATGCTGATATTTTACAAGCCTTTCTTCTAAGTGCTTGACAGTAGTGGAACCAACATGTAGTGCATTTAACCATGGGGTAAACATTTTGCAGACTGTTCCTCAAAGCCTTCTCAAAATCTGACACAAACGAATTTGGTTTCAATTGAAACAAATTTGCTTCAATATATTTAAATACATGAAGATACGCTTGCTCTGTTTTATTTGTCATGAGAATGTAAATGAATGGGTAAACCTGAAATGAATTTTCGAAATTCTTGTTATTACTTGCCCAATGACTAACTACATATAAGTTGTTGTTAAAAAAAAAAAAAATTTCAATTTATTTGTGTTTTAAACAATTTTTTTTATCAGTTTCTTTTAGCGTACACATACTCAGGCATTTTGTTTTTCTTATTGAAAAAAAAATAATAGCAAAAAATTCTATTTTTTTTCAATAAGAAAAACTAAATGGAATTTTTTGCTATTATTTTTTTTCAATAAGAAAAACTAAATGCCTGAGTATGTGTACGCTAAAAGAAACTGATAAAAAAATTGTTTAAAACACAAATAAATAATGTTCACTTACATGGTCGTCATGGGCGAAGTGTACAATTAACAGCTGCTTATAGCCGCAAGATGGAACAACACTGAAGGTGCCATCCAAAAGATAGTTTCGGGCAATTGCGCCACATAACTTTTGGATTGCAGTTCCAATGGTCGGAGACAAAAAAATCGAATAAGAAAAAGTTTCCTCAACGACTGTGCCCCGGTAAAACGGTTCGCTATTTTTATATCGTGACATCCCAAAACTACACATTACGCTTTCACTTTTAAATAGGTTCGACACCTCCTTTGGCGTAGCTGGAGCTTTTGGAAACGATTTATTCCTAATATTTATAAGCTGCCTGCGTACTTTTCCGAATTGAACCTGTAAGTAAGGTATCCAGATTTGTAAAAAAGGAGAATATGATAAATTATGCTCGAAAGGACACAAGAAACGATTTAATAAACACTGTATGTACACGTTAGCATAAAATTAAAACATTAAACGGAGTACAGTTCAATGCACGTAAATATGTACATCCATATGTATGTATATTACATGAAGGTAACTTGATGAAACAGTTCCATACAAGGAGTATGTACTGCAGCCCAAAGAGCACCTTGGTCATCATACCTGCATGGCACTTTCATTGTCCTTTGCACAGACTTCGTCAAATACTTCCCGAATGCCACTTCTTTTTAAAGAAACATTTGCACACTCTCTTTTGATCTCACTAATCACTTGTTCTTAGGTTTTCGTTAGTGGGATGATTATGCGCGGCACTAGATTTCGGGTTTCGTATCAAATTTTCGTTTCCTAAGTCAATAATTGCACTTGCACTGCATTCTTTATTGTAGCACACGTATCGCTAACACATGTTTGAATTACATTTAAATCTATACAATTGTTTTACGTCTGGAATGTATAGCACTTTACTGCCTTTTCTTAACCCTTCACACAATTCATACACGTATATGAGTTCACCGGAATTTTCCATTGCGCCACGTTGCGTTTGAAACTATGTATGCAAATGAAAGGAATGCAAACTTGTAACATGTCATTGAGGAAATATTTACCGTAATACCAAAAAACAATATTTTTTTCACATTATGCCTGCTAGATCGGTAGCCAAATGGGAGATAATTTTCCTTAAAAAAAAGGACCGTTGACTCTTGCGCATTTGGCCTTATTTCACTTTAGATTAGTGAATTCGTTTTGGCCTTATTTCACTTTGACAAAGTGAAATAAGGCTAAACGTAGAAATTTGGCCTTATTTCACTTGGCCTTATTTCACTTGGCCTTATTTCACGGCACCGTCACAATGTGTCCCAAAAACTCGGTTTCTTTTTTCAGAAACTCGCTTTTGTCTAACTGAACCTTGAGATTTACTTCCTTTAACCTGGTAAATATTTTCTTTATCGAAATAATATGTTCCTCGAGACTTGTTGAAAATATTATAATGTCGTCTAAGAAGATAAGACATATTTTCCCGATGAATTCTAGTAGGACAGAATTCATTAACCGTTGGAAAGTCGCGGGGGCATTTTTTAACCCGAATGGCATTCGGAGAAATTCGTAGTGTCCGTTATCGGTCGAAAAAGCAGTTTTTGAAGATAGTTCCTTGCCGTTCCAATGATTTTGGTGTTGAATATAACTTCGTATACTTGTACCTTGTCTTCTGGTCTAGTATAATTCTCCAAAATCTTGTTCACTGATGATGTGAACGATGGCAGTGTTCCTGGTTTTTCTTCAAACTGGTTCTGATATCGAATCTACTTTTTGATTTTTACTCTAATGCTGATTGGTTGGCTATTGGCCACCATCAGTTGTGTGAGCATTGTCAGACATTGCTCAACTGTGTTTTGAGCCATTCTGGTTGTCTTTTGTAAATCAAAGTGGTTATTCCGTTTTGTATTAATGATTGTGTTTTTTTTTGTTAATTTTATCGATTGAATATGGTCTTTTTTTTTGTACTTTTTGTTTCTAGAGTTGCACACTTTTTATTTTTTATTTTTTTTTAATTTTCTAATAATTTGCATAGGTATCCTTATGTGGATTTTGCACTTTTAAGTACTTTTTGTTTTTAGCGTTGCACCTTTTCGAGCTTTTTCACTCTTTGACTCGCACTTGTTCGCACTTTTCAAACGTTTTTATATCTTTATACAGATTTAAATATATTCCTCCTTAATCGAAGTGTTTAGGTTCACTTCAAGTTAAAGAATTGAAATTCACCACGAGTTCTTTTATTTTTTTAGCAAATAATAATCGCGTACCTGAAGACTGCCGACTGCACCATTTACGTTCTTAAACCGAGTGTTTGATTTAAAAAAAAAAACATAAATGTATTTTTTTCTTGTTTTTGTATTTATTTTATTTTTCTTTCAAGTGTACTTATAATTACAATTTACTCAGACTTAGATTTAATGCAATGGTAGGCCGCTGTGTAAACCAAGGGCTGTACCTAGTCAATTTGCTTGTCGGATTAGAACTGACTTTAATTGAACTATTCTACGGGTAAGTAAGCTAAAGAAATGCATGAATTGCCTCCTGTGGGAATGGACAAAATATTCATATTTCATTTGGTTCAATGAAATATGAGTATTTAATTATAATTTTGCCTACAACTACAAAACCACAACGGACAAGGACAAAGAAAAAGCCAAAATCAGACGACGCTAAATTGCCTGAGATGGGAAAGGAAGCCGACAGCGCTCGATCCCAATATCGGCTAGACTGAGAAGACCCGACTTGACTGACATCGGACCTATTGCGAGCACGTCCAAAAGAGCAAGACACAACATCACTAGCACTTTTACTCTAATGCTGATTGGTTGGTTATTGGCCACCATCAGTTGTGTGAGCATTGTCAGACATTGCTCAACTGTGTTTTGAGCCATTCTGGTTGTCCTTTGTAAATCAAAGTGGTTATTCCGTTTTGTATTAATGATTGTGTTATTTTTTGTTAATTTTATCGATTGAATATGGTCTTTTTTTTTGTACTTTTTGTTTCTAGAGTTGCACACTTTTTATTTTTTTTTTTTAATTTTCTAATAATTTGCATAGGTATCCTTATGTGGATTTTGCACTTTTAAGTACTTTTTGTTTTTAGCGTTGCACCTTTTCGAGCTTTTTCACTCTTTGACTCGCACTTGTTCGCACTTTTCAAACGTTTTTATATCTTTATACAGATTTAAATATATTCCTCCTTAATCGAAGTGTTTAGGTTCACTTCAAGTTAAAGAATTGAAATTCACCACGAGTTCTTTTATTTTTTTAGCAAATAATAATCGCGTACCTGAAGACTGCCGACTGCACCATTTACGTTCTTAAACCGAGTGTTTGATTTAAAAAAAAAAACATAAATGTATTTTTTTCTTGTTTTTGTATTTATTTTATTTTTCTTTCAAGTGTACTTATAATTACAATTTACTCAGACTTAGATTTAATGCAATGGTAGGCCGCTGTGTAAACCAAGGGCTGTACCTAGTCAATTTGCTTGTCGGATTAGAACTGACTTTAATTGAACTATTCTACGGGTAAGTAAGCTAAAGAAATGCATGAATTGCCTCCTGTGGGAATGGACAAAATATTCATATTTCATTTGGTTCAATGAAATATGAGTATTTAATTATAATTTTGTCTACAACTACAAAACCACAACGGACAAGGACAAAGAAAAAGCCAAAATCAGACGACGCTAAATTGCCTGAGATGGGAAAGGAAGCCGACAGCGCTCGATCCCAATATCGGCTAGACTGAGAAGACCCGACTTGACTGACATCGGACCTATTGCGAGCACGTCCAAAAGAGCAAGACACAACATCACTAGCTCGTCAATTTCGCCCCGCAATAATAAAAAAGCCAAACTCTCACAGTTAACCGTTGTAGGACAACAAGTAGCCGTGGTTGATTACGACAATCCTACACGGAGACTGACAGAAAGTCAATGGCAATTAAAGAACTGCGAACCCTTGACGCAGTAAATGAGGCTATCTTAAAGAACGGACTCCCACTTTTTGGTAACCTCAAAACTGTTCATGGTTTCAAAATGATGACATGCGAAGATGGACACACTCTCACATGGCTTCAAGATTTTATCGCCAAGACCACAGCTCCCTGGCCGAATGCCCACCTTCGCCTAATTAACAGGAAAGAGATCGTGCAACTCACCAGGCCTAAAGCTAGGCTCATTGTGCGTGGACCTCCAATCCCAAAAGATCGTATCGAAAGATACCTCAGATCTCTCAACACGGAACAACTCAGAAAAAACTGGGAAGTTGTTCAGATGAGAAATCATGAACCAGAAGGTACAGAAGTGGTAGTGCTGCTCAGTCACAAATCAATACCACTTCTGAAAAAGATCGGCTACAAAGTCCGCATCGGTACAAACTGATGCAAACTAAGACTTCTTAGCCAGAAACGTAAGGAAGAGGCAGCTAACACTAAAATTTTTTGAAGTTAATACAAATCAATCTCCATCATAGTAAGGCTGCCAGCGCCAACTTAATCTACCTCATGGAGGCCAGACAAGTGGACCTAGCTCTTATACAAGAACCCTGGATAGCAGGGTAAATTAACGGTAGTATCCTATGATTCCAAGAAAAGCACGTATTTGTTTAATGGTTTTAGGTAAAGTATAGTTTTGAATTGCGGCAATTTTGTTCGGGTTAGGTTTGATTCCGTTAGTAGTCACAATGGGTGCCGTGAAATAAGGCCAAGTGAAATAAGGCCAAATTCAAAAATTTGGCCTTATTTCGCTATGTGAAAGTGAAATAAGGCCAAATTTCTACGTTTGGCCTTATTTCACTTTGTCAAAGTGAAATAAGGCCAATTTGGTTTTATTTCACTTTCTATTAGTTTTAATTTAGCTTACCCGACATAAATCAATTACCATCCTAAGAAGTTTGAAATGAATAAAGTGAACACATTTGACTCAATTGTTATAATATTTTTTTTTAAATGTATAGTTGAATGAAAATTTATATATATTCGTACATATGTGCATAAATATATGTATGTACTTGTCAATATAATGCTTCAGTATAAACTTTTATGAAAAAATTCGTGTACTATTTTCGACAATTTGCCTACAAATTGGACACAGAATCGGAGTGTTATTTTTCATGTACTTCTCCGACAACCGTGTATAACAATTTAAACATAATTTAAAATGATTACACGGTTGCAGGAGTATAGTTCGAGCATTCTCGGAACAAATCACGCAAAGAATTTGGGTTTCATCAGCATTTAGCGTTTGTTCATCAACTTCCTAAACTTCTTCATCTTCATCACGGCAGAGTGTCAATTTTGAAGCATCTTCAGCAAGTATGTTATTATGATCATTCGTCATCTGATTTAGGAAATCAGTGATGGAAATGATTTTTCTGCCTAATTTTTGTAAAGCTGCTTCAATATGTGCCTGCTTGTCCTTTACGCGTTTCTTAGGAGGTTCAAAAATTTCAAAAGTCCCATCTAAGGACATGATGAACTCTCTGGATTTAATTCTATCCTCGTCGAGCAAGCAATCTAAGAACTTAAAAAAGTCACCATGCTTTGTAAGCTTTCGGCTTAGCCGACTGTTGTATCCTTCGAGAGCACTTGTTGTTTTCATTGGAGCATTGAAAACAGAAAAAACTGGAGGGGTTTCCTGTATACATATGTACATATGTATTAATATTAATTTATGCTTACTGATATAAGATATATTTCAAACCAATTTAAAATACAATACCTTTTCCATCCATTGTTTTTTGAAATATAATAAAAAGTCTGCGAATATATTCATTATTTTTCTTGAACTGCGTCCCATTTGCTTCTTCCTCCAGTAATTCAAGAGCTGGAAAAATATCGTCAGGCCTCAAAAGTGGAAGAACTAACAACTTTCGAAACAGTCGGTTGGCTTCCTTGTTTTTATTAAGTGATCCCACAAATGCTGATATTTTACAAGCCTTTCTTCTAAGTGCTTGACAGTAGTGGAACCAACATGTAGTGCATTTAACGATGGGGTAAACATTTTGCAGACTGTTCCTCAAAGCCTTCCCAAAATCTGACACAAACGAATTTGGTTTCAATTGAAACAAATTTGCTTCAATATATTTAAATACATGAAGATACGCTTGCTCTGTTTTATTTGTCATGAGAATGTAAATGAATGGGTAAATAAACCTGAAATGAATTTTCGAAATTCTTGCTATTACTTGCCCAATAACTAACTACATATAAGTTGTTGTTTAAAAAAAAAAAAAATTTCAATTTATTTGTGTTTTAAAAAATTTTCCCTCCCACTTTTTGGTACCCTCAAAACTGTTTAGGGTTTCAAAGTGACATGCGAAGATGGACACACTCTCACATGGCTTCAAGATTTTATCGCCAAGACCTCAGCTCCCTGACCGTAAAGTAAGAAAGAGGCAGGTAACACTAAAAAATGTTGAAGTTAATACAAATCAATCTCCATCATAGTAAGGCTACCAGCGCCAATTTAATCTACCTCATGGAGGCCAGACAAGTGGACCTAGATCTTATACAAGAACCCTGGATAGCAGGGTAAATTAACGGTAGTATCCTATGATTCCAAGAAAAGCACGTATTTGTTTAATGGTTTTAGGTAAAGTATAGTTTTGAATCGCGGCAATTTCGTTCGGGTTAGGTTTGATTTCGTTAGTAGTCACAATGTGCCCCAAAAACTCGGTTTCTTTTTCAGAAACTCGCTTTTGTCTAACTAAACCTTGAGATTTACTTCCTTTAACCTGGTAAATATTTTCTTTATCGAAATAATATGTTCCTCGAGACTTGTTGAAAATATTATAATGTCGTCTAAGTAGACATATTTTCCCGATGAATTCTTGTACGACACAATTCATTAACCGTTGGAAAGTCGCGGGGACATTTTTTAACCCGAATGGCATTCGGAGAAATTCGTAGTGCCCGTTATCGGTCGAAAAAGCAGTTTTTGATATCCTGTTCTGCTATTTCGATCTGGTGAAAGCCTTTGGCTAGATCGAGAGTTGTAAAATATAGAGAACTTCCTAATTTACTAAAAATATCATCTATATTTGGGATAAGAAATTTGTCGTCAATTGAGATGTCATTTAATTTCCTATAATCAATAACCATTCTCCATTTCTTTATATTCGAAGCATCGTCTTTTTTCGGAACTATCCATAGTGGTGTGGAATAAGGTGAACTGCCCGGCCGTATAATGCCTTGACGCAGCATCTCATCAATTTGAGTGTTGACCTCATTCCTATGTACCTCAGGATATCGATAGCTCTTGTTTTCTTGGATTGTACTGACCCAAATTTGTATTGTTTTGTTGAGGATGAATACTTGAATACCGTCTCGAGTTGTTATATTTATGTCTCTGTTGGTAGTTCTGTCTGCCTGGCTGTCTATAAAAACTGTCGGAACCAAAAGAATTTATTGTTTTTAGATTACCCTGATCTTGCCCAATGAATTAATTAATTATGTCTCTTACTTCAGTAAGTTCGTGTTTTTCTGTGAGTGCGCACGCTAGTGCGCCGGAAGATATTGATTTAACTTTCATTGTTAACACACCGTAAAGAATATCTGTCACCTTTTGGCTATTGTCGCTGAAGGCGGCATATTCTGCTATAAATATCTTCTACAAAATGCTTTATCTTATAATCTAACTCACATATAGATCTTACCGTTAATAATCCTATTTGCTTGGTGATGGTTAACTCGTCCTTTGATGGTCGGAAATGCTTCTTAAGTCTCGCTAGACAATCGGCCCAGTTTGCTGGTGGGTTGACTTGAAGATAGTTCCTTGCCGTTCCAATGATTTTGGTGTTGAAAATAACTTCGTATACTTGTAGCTTGTCTTCTGGTCTAGTATAATTCTCCAAGATCTTGTTCACTGATGATGTGAACGATAGCAGTGTTCCTGGTTTTCCTTCAAACTGGTTCAGATATCGAATCTCCTTTTCGATGCTGATTGGTTGGTTATTGGCCACCATCAGTTGTGTGAGCATTGTCAGACATTGCTCAACTGTGTTTTGAGCCATTCTGCTTGTCCTTTGTAAATCAAAGTGGTTATTCCGTTTTTTATTAATTATTGTGTTTTTTTTTGTACTTTTTGTTTCTAGAGTTGCACACTTTTTTTTTCTAATAATTTGTATAGGTATCCTTATGCGGATTTTGCACTTTTACGTACTTTTTGTTTTTAGGGTTGCACTTTTTAGAGCTTTTTCACTGTTTGACTCGCACTTGTTCGCACTTTTCGAACGTTTTTATATCCTTATACAGATTTAAATATATTCCTCCTTAATCGGAGTGTTTAGGTTCACTTCGAGTTAAGGAATCGAAATTCACCGCGAGTTCTTTTATGTTTTTTAGCAAATAATAATCGCGTACCTGAAGACTGCCGACTGCGACATTTACGTTCTTAAACCGAGTATTTGATTTAAAAAAAACTAAAATGTTTTTTTTTTTCTTTTTTTTATTTATTTTATTTTTCTTTAAAGTGTACTTATTATTACAATTTACTCAGACTTAGATTTAATGCAAAATTGGTAGGCCGCTGTGTAAACCAAGGGCTGTACCTAGTCAATTTGCTTGTCGGATTAGAACTGACTTTAATTGAACTATTCTACGGGTAAGTAAGCTAAAGAAATTCATGAAGTGCTTCCTGTGGGAATGGAATGCACTTGTTGACAAAATATTCATATTTCATTTGGTTCAATGAAATATGAGTTTTTAATATAATTTTTTCTACGTTGTTGGGGCATGAGAAAAGGTTTTGCAACGTCGGCAAAAATGGTCGGAAACCGTTATGACTTTAATATCGATACCGTAAGGCGAAGGGAAATTTTCGGGGAAACGGGATTGTGGCATGTTGTGAAGTATCTGACGTAACTACCTCTTAATGAGAAACAAATCCTGCGGAGACAACAACGAAACGCAGTCAGAACTGTAAGGCGACTCAGTGCCAAAGACTCGAATTCCCTCACGGAAAAAGAAAAACAAGCGATGTACAGAGCTAAGCAAACGCTACTGACAATACCAGAAACAACTACAAAACCACAACGGACAAAGACAAAGCCAAAATCAGACGACGCTAAATTGCCTAAGCTGGGAAAGGAAGCCGACAGCTCTCGATCCCAATATCGGCTAGACTGAGAAGACCCGACCTGACTGACATCGGACCTATTGCGAGCACGTCCAAAAGAGCAAGGCACAACATCACTAGCTCGACAATTTCGCCCCGCAATAATAAAAAAGCCAGACTCTCACAGTTGACCATTGTAGGACAACAAGTAGCCGTGGTTTATTACGGCAATCCTACATGGAGACTCACAGAAAGTCAATGGCATTTAATAGAACTGCGAATCCTTGACGCAGTCAATGAGGCTATCTTAAAGAACGGAGCCCTCCCACTTTTTGGTACCCTCAAAACTGTTCAGGGTTTCAAAGTGATGACATGCGAAGATGGACACACTCTCACATGGCTTCAAGATTTTATCGCCAAGACCTCAGCTCCCTGACCGTAAAGTAAGGAAGAGGCAGGTAACACTAAAAAATGTTGAAGTTAATACAAATCAATCTCCATCATAGTAAGGCTACCAGCGCCAATTTAATCTACCACATAGAGGCCAGACAAGTGGACCTAGCTCTTATACAAGAACCCTGGATAGCAGGGTAAATTAACGGTAGTATCCTATGATTCCAAGAAAAGCACGTATTTGTTTAATGGTTTTAGGTAAAGTATAGCTTTGAATCGCGGCAATTTCGTTCGGGTTAGGTTTGATTTCGTTAGTAGTCACAATGTGCCCCAAAAACTCGGTTTCTTTTTCAGAAACTCGCTTTTGTCTAACTGAACCTTGAGATTTACTTCCTTTAACCTGGTAAATATTTTCTTTATCAAAATAATATGTTCCTCGAGACTTGTTGAAAGTATTATAATGTCGTCTAAGTAGACAAGACATATTTTCCGATGAATCCTTGTACGACACAATTCATTAACCGTTGGAAAGTCACGGGGACATTTTTTAACCCGAATGGCATTCGGAGAAATTCGTAGTGCCCGTTATCGGTCGAAAAAGCAGTTTTTGATATCCTGTTCTGCTATTTCGATCTGGTGAAAGCCTTTGGCTAGATCGAGAGTTGTAAAATATAGAGAACTTCCTAATTTACTAAAAATATCATCTATATTTGGGATAAGAAATTTGTCGTCAATTGAGATGTCATTTAATTTCCTATAATCAATAACCATTCTCCATTTCTTTATATTCGAAGCATCGTCTTTTTTCGGAACTATCCATAGTGGTGTGGAATAAGGTGAACTGCCTGGCCGTATAATGCCTTGACGCAGCATCTCATCAATTTGAGTGTTGACCTCATTCTTATGTTTTTTTTTTTTTTATAATTAACGCGCGCACAAGGTACTATTTGTTTCCCTTTTAATGTAACACACTGCGTGGGCATTAGGAAGATAGGGAGGGGAGAGATAGGAGGTGTCGATTAACATTGGTTTTGAATGTTTGCAAATTGAAATGGCAAGGGAAAATCTCGCCGGGTAAACCATTCCAAAGTCGTGTTGTACGGCTAAAAAAAGAATCCCTATATTTCACGGTACGTCCGAAATTGGGCTCAAGGGTAAACTGATGGGCATTCCTAGCAAGACGAGTATTACGGGCGAAACTTTTAAGGGGAGGAATGCAGCTGGCTACCTCGAGTGAACATTTTTTATAAAAGAAACGATAAAATAAGGAAAGACATGAAACGTTGCGTCGGTGTTCGAGAGGGGCAATTGTTTCAGCGGCAGTTCTATTTCCTATCAATCTTAACGCTCGATTTTGTATTCTATCAAGCAGGTGAAGCGATGTTTGTGAAGCACCTGCCCACAGGTGGGAGTTATACTCGAGTTTAGGGCGTATAAACGCTTTATAAATTGTAGCCAGATCAGATGGGGAAAAATACTTCTTACACCGATACAGAAAACCTAAGCACTTAGCAGCATTCTTAGCGATTTCAAATATATGGTCGTTCCAACGGAGGTCGTCGTTGACACACATACCGAGTACTGAGAGCTTTTCGGTTTCTTCGATGTAAGTGCCATTCATGGACAATGGCATTGGGGGAATGTTAAGTTTTAACGACAGAAGACAGCATTGAGTTTTCGAAGCATTAAACTCCACACGATTTCTATTACCCCATTTGACAATGCTGTATAAATCGGAGTTTAATGAGCTTGACATACGGCACCGTTGCAATTGTACGTCCGAAGGCGAAGGACGTGAATTATCGAACGAATATGAAAAGCTGAGGGTAGAGTCGTCAGCAAAACAGTAAAGTGGATTAGAAGTAACAGACAGAAGATCATTTATAAAAATGAGGAAAAGAGTCGGAGATAGAACAGAGCCCTGGGGCACACCAGCATTAAGTTTATGGGAATCAGACTTGAATCCGTCCAATACAACTTGTATTGAGTAAACAATTGGTTTGTTACTGTCGATGAGCGTTGGAACCGAAGATGTTGAGGAGTTTTTAATATTTTTTACAAATGACCAAAAATTTTTACTGCCTTTGGGACACTGCAGAATTTTTTGCCGTAATTTTTGGTCATGCAAAAATTTGGTTCTTTCAATAACGGAGTTGCATGAGTTTCTTGCTTGTTTGTGCTTTTTCCGATTTTCCTCTGTAGGGTTGGCTTTGTAAGAACGGAAACTTACTTCTTTGAGCCTGATAGCTTCTTTACACTCAGAATTAAACCAAGACTTTTCTTTAGGTTTGATGCTTTTTACTCTGTTAGGAATAAAAGCACGCATCCCTAGAAGAACTGGCATCAATGTCACTATCGAGGAAGCATAGTGACCAGTTAAAGTTTCGGAAAAAAATATTCAGGCCGTCCCAGTTGGCTTTCTCGTATTGCCAAACGGTCCTGGTGGGAAGTTTTTCTTTAACTGGATGGGTGGAGGATGAGAAATTAGCTGAAATAACACAATGGTCTGAAGTGCCAAAAGGAGAAGTTACACTAATGGTATATTTATCAGGGTGAGAAGTAAGAAACAAGTCAAGAGTATGGGCGGCTTGCCCAGCAACATCCGGAATACGCGTTGGCACATCGATCAGTTGGGTAAGGTGATGTAACCCGGCAAAGAGCTCGACATACCTTCCTTCGGGTGTTGTCTGACCAGAATAGCGGAGCCAATTGGAATTGTGTACATTGAAATCACCCATCAATAACGATTTCAGTGCGAGGACAAAGGGAAACAATTTTCGAGATGGAATCAGACAGCGCATCAAACTCGTTACAAGTGGAATTGCTGTCGAGATTTGGACTCCTGTAAATAAAACAATAATGAATGACATGCTTGCGGACAGTGAATTTGAGCCACAAGAATTAAAGTCCGTGTTGGAACATTGCCCATATTGGGGAAGGCTCTGGCAAGCAATATCATTCCTAACATAGACCACGAGACCATGATGGGAAAAGAGTAATGGCACCAAGCTATACCCATGTAGAGCAAACTCTGGTAAATCAGTATTTACTCCAACTTGGGTTTCACTTAATGCCAAAACAGCTGGCCTGTATTGAACAGAGTAGACGTACAGGTGAAAGAAATTCTTTCTTATACCACGAACATTGGAATACACGACACAAAAATCACTTACCATTTCAAAATACTTACACACAAAACACAATTCTGACTAAGTCGAACCATGCAGTGAAAATCCAAATTAATCTCTGTAATAAACAAACTGTCTTAGGTGTTATGCCCATAAGACAGCTTGCATACGAAAAATCAATTTAAATATTCAGCACAATAGGACAAACTCAGATGCCCTTATCCATTTACCGCAAGCATACGATGCCTACAGTAGATAAGAAAGAGGCAGTTAAGCTAAGCACAAAGGGTTGGGACAGATAGGAGGATAATTTGATTTGTTATGCAAGTGTGTATTATTTTATTTTTTTTTCTTCCACAGCGCGAATGGGCATCTTATCGTCTTCCAACGACACGAGTGGATATTGTTTTTTTCTTTACAGCACACGCGAGGGGTTTTTGCCAATTTCTCAAACGAGTGTGTAATATTATTTTTTTATCACTTGCGATAACAATGCGCAATAATTTTTTTTTTTTGGCTTTTGTGTAATTATTTATGCGCGCACCTGGACCTGACGTCCGGCCTCTATGAGCTTAAGATCGACACTCCTCAGGATATCGATAGCTCTTGTTTTCTTGGATTGTACTGACCCAAATTTGTATTGTTTTGTTGAGGATGAATACTTGAATACCGTCTCGAGTTGTTATATTTATGTCTCTGTTGGTAGTTTTGTCTGTCTGGCTGTCTATAAAAACTGTCGGAACCAAAAGAATTTATTGTTTTTAGATTACCCTGATCTTGCCCAATGAATTAATTAATTATGTCTCTTTCTTCAGTAAGTTCGTGTTTTTCTGTGAGTGCGTACGCTAGTGCGCCGGAATATATTGATTTAACTTTCATTGTTAACACACCGTAAAGAATATCTGTCACCTTTTGGCTATTGTCGCTGAAGGCGGCATATTCTGCTATAAATATCTTCTACAAAATGCTTTATCTTATAATCTAACTCACATATAGATCTTACCCTTAATAATCCTATTTGCTTGGTGATGGTTAACTCGTCGTTTGATGGTCGGAAATGCTTCTTAAGTCTCGCTAGACAATCGGCCCAGTTTGCTGGTGGGTTGACTTGAAGATAGTTCCTTGCCGTTCCAGTGATTTTGGTGTGGAAAATAACTTCGTATACTTGTAGCTTGTCTTCTGGTCTAGTATAATTCTCCAAGATCTTGTTCACTGATGATGTGAACGATAGCAGTGTTCCTGGTTTTCCTTCAAACTGGTTCAGATATCGAATCTCCTTTTCGATGCTGATTGGTTGGTTACTGGCCACCATCAGTTGTGTGAGCATTGTCAGACATTGTTCAACTGTGTTTTGAGCCATTCTGCTTGTCCTTTGTAAATCAAAGTGGTTATTCCGTTTTTTATTAATGATTGTGTTTTTTTTTGTACTTTTTGTTTCTAGAGTTGCACACTTTTTTTTTTTTCTAATAATTTGTATAAGTATCCTTATGTGGATTTTGCACTTTTACGAACTTTTTGTTTTTAGGGTTGCACTTTTTCGAGCTTTTTCACTGTTTGACTCGCACTTGTTCGCACTTTTCGAACGTTTTTATATCCTTATACAGATTTAAATATATTCCTCCTTAATCGGAGTGTTTAGGTTCACTTCGAGTTAAGGAATTGAAATTCACCGCGAGTTCTTTTATGTTTTTAGCAAATAATAATCGCGTACCTGAAGACTGCCGACTGCGACATTTACGTTCTTAAACCGAGTATTTGATTTAAAAAAAACTAAAATGTTTTTTTTTTTCTTTTTTTTTATTTATTTTATTTTTCTTTAAAGTGTACTTATTATTACAATTTACTCAGACTTAGATTTAATGCAAAATTGGTAGGCCGCTGTGTAAACCAAGGGCTGTACCTAGTCAATTTGCTTGTCGGATTAGAACTGACTTTAATTGAACTATTCTACGGGTAAGTAAGCTAAAGAAATTCATGAAGTGCTTTCTGTGGGAATGGAATGCACTTGTTGACAAAATATTCATATTTCATTTGGTTCAATGAAATATGAGTTTTTAATATAATTTTTTCTACGTTGTTGGGGCATGAGAAAAGGTTTTGCAACGTCGGCAAAAATGGTCGGAAACCGTTATGACTTTAATATCGATACCGTAAGGCGAAGGGAAATGGTCGGGGAAACGGGATTGTGGCATGTTGTGAAGTATCTGACGTAACAAACTCTTAATGAGAAACAAATCCTGCGGAGACAACAACGAAACGCAGTCAGAACTGTAAGGCGACTCAGTGCTAAAGACTCGAATTCAAAGTGATGACATGCGAAGGTGGACACACTCTCACATGGCTTTATCGCCAAGACCTCAGCTCCCTGACCGTAAAGTAAGGAAGAGGCAGGTAACACTAAAAATGCTGAAATCAATCTCCATCATAGTAAGGCTTTCAGCGCCAACTTAATCTACCTCATGAAGGCCAGACAAGTGGACCTAGCTCTTATACAAGATCCCTGGATAGCAGGGTAAATTAACGGTAGTATCCTATGATTCCAAGAAAAGCACGTATTTGTTTAATGGTTTTAGGTAAAGTATAGTTTTGAATCGCGGCAATTTCGTTCGGGTTAGGTTTGATTTCGTTAGTAGTCACAATGTGTCCCAAAAACTGGGTTTCTTTCTTCAGAAATTTGCTTTTGTCTAACTGAACCTTGAGATTTACTTCCTTTAACCTGGTAAATATTTTCTTTATCAAAATAATATGTTCCTCGAGACTTGTTGAAAATATTATAATGTCGTCTAAGTAGACAAGACATATTTTCCCGATGAATCCTTGTAGGACAGAATTCATTAACCGATGGAAAGTCGCGTGGCATTTTTTAACCCGAATGGCGGAGAAATTCGAGAAATTCGTACTGCCTGTTATCGGTCGAAAAAGTAGTTTTTTTGATATCATGTTCTGCTATTTCAATCTGGTGAAAGCCTTTGGCTAGATCAAAAGTTGTGAAATATAGAGAACTTCCTAATTTACTAAATACTTACTTACTTACTTACTTAGGTGGCGCTACAGTTCGGGACGAACCTGGGCCTCAACCAACATGCCTCTCCAGCCAACTCGGTTTTTGGCTAGCTGCCTCCAGTTTTGCACTCCAAGTTGGTTGAGGTCGTCATCCACTTGAGCGCGCCACCTAAGGCGAGGTCTTCCTTGACTGCGTCTACCCTCTGGGATGGAATCGAACATCCTGCGAGCCGGAGCATTGTTGTCCATTCGCTCTACATGACCTAGCCATGTATATGCGTATTTTTTTGACCAGGTCAATGTCGCTGTACAGCTCGTATAGTTCTTGGTTGAACCTTCTCCTCCAAAGCCCGTTAACGCAGATAGGGCCAAAAATCTTCCGAAGAATCTTACGCTCGAAACGACTAAGGATATCTTCATCCGCTTTAGATAGAGTCCATGCCTCGGCGCCACAGAGCAGGACTGGGATGATTAGGGTCTTATACAGAATCTCCTTTGTCTTTCGAGAGAGGGCTTTGCTACTTAATTACCTTTTTAGCCCATAGAAACAGCGATTGGTAAGAGTAATTCTTCGCTTTATTTCTGACGAGATGTTGTTGTCAGATGTTATAGCGGATCCGAGGTACACAAAGTCCCTAACTACCTTAAAGTTGTACCTGTCTATTGTGATGTTTTGTCCAATCCGCCGGAGTTGTGTGTCCCTTTTTGTGGACAGCAGGTACTTCGTTTTGGCCTCATTGACTGCTAGTCCCATCTTAGCCGCTTCAGCTTCAATGCTAGCAAACGTTCCACTGACAGCTCGCCGAGTTCTGCCAATGATGTCTATGTCATCAGCGTATGCTAGCAATTGCACAGACTTGAAAAAAAATGTCCCACTACAATTGACTTGCGAGTTTCTTATAATTTTTTCAAGTATTAAGTTGAAGAAATTGCACGATAGCGCATCACCTTGTCGGAATCCTTTTTTGACGTCAAAAGCTTCTGTGAGGTCAGAACCAACCTTGACGGAGCAGCGAGAGTTCTCCATCGTCATCCTGCACAGTCGGACGAGTTTTGTGGGAATGCCAAAACCTGACATGGCTCTGTATAGCTCGTCTCTATAAATGCTATCGTACGCGGCCTTAAAATCGATAAAGAGGTGGTGGGTATCGATTTGGAATTCTTGGGTGGTTTCCAGGATCTGCCGTTGAGTGAACATTTGATCGATTGTGGGCTTTCCTGGTCTGAAACCACACTGATAGGGGCCAATCAGGTTGCTGACGAAAGGTTTCAGGCGTTCACATAGTACGGCAGAGAGGATCTTGTAGGCGATATTCAGGATACTTATTCCTCTATAGTTGGCGCAGTTTAGGGGGTCTCCTTTCTTGTGGATCGGGCAAACGATGCTGAGGTTCCATTCATCAGGCATGCTTTCTTCTGACCAAACTTTAGAGATAAGTTGGTGTATGCACTCCACTCCACTCCACCAGGTCAGCTTTGTTGTTTTTGAGTTTAGATATTGCTATCCTTACTTCATTTTGGTCAGGTGGACGGAAGTTTTGTCTGTCATCATCCATGTTGAATGGTTCATTCTGCCTGACAGCGGGACTTCGGCCTTCATCGCCGTTTAACAGTCTGCAGAAATGGTCCTTCCATGTACTCAGCACCGACTGTGACTCTACTACGAGGTTTCCATTCCTATCTCTACAGGCTTCTGTGCGGGATTTTTTTCCTTGGCATGTTCTTTTTACCTGTTGGTAAAACTTCCGCACGTTGTTGCTGGAGTAGCATCTCTCAATATCCTCGATCGCGCGCTTCTCATGCTCTCTCTTTTTCTTTTGTAGAAGCCGGTGTTCTTCCCGTCTTTTCTGCTCGTAAAGCTCGTGAGCAGCTCTCGTCTTTCTTTGCAGCGTCGCTTTATATGCCTCTTGTTTGGCTGCATGGGCCTGCCTGCATTCGTCATCAAACCAGAGGTTTCGTGGTGGTGGTCTGGTAAAACCTAGCACATCAGCTGCGGCATCTCTGATGGCTTGTTGGCAGTATTGCCACTGATCTTCGGCACTTGATGCTGGCGGTACTGGATTTCTTGAGAGGTTACGGGATATTCGATCGGCATAGGTTCTGGCGGTTTCTTGCAAATGCAGCTTTCCGACGTCATACTTCCTCACAGTATTACTCCGTTGTTGTGGAGTTCGGGTTATTCGCATTCTTACCTTTGCTGCAACAAGGTAGTGATCCGAGTCGATGTTAGCTGCTCGGAAGGTGCGAACATTCAAGATACAGGAGGCGTGTCTTGCATCGATCGCAACGTGATCAATCTGATTGTCGCCAAGTCCCTTTGTGTATATCGAGATGAGGAAACCGTGTGCTTGCAATAGTGACGTTATGTGCCGCTGCGAAGTCAATTAGCCTAAGTCCGTTTTCAGACGTTGTGTCGTGTAGGCTATGTTTTCCGACAGTCCTACCAAAGATTTCCTCTTTACCTATTTTGGCATTAAAATCGCCTAGTACGATCTTAACGTCGTATTTAAGGCATTGCTCATAGGTTTTGTCGAAGAGCTCATAGAAGTCATCCTTGGTGGCGTCATCTTTGTCCTCTGTGGGGGCATGAGCGCATATTAGGCTAATGTTGGCGAATTTAGCCTTGATACGGATTGTCACAAGTCGCTCACTTACGTGTCGAAAGCCCAAGACTTCTTGCCTAAGTCTATCGCTTATGACGAATCCGCACCCAAATAAACGCTGTGGTCTTCTTGCGCAATCACCGTAGTACACGTCACAGTTTTTCATCCTCCTTTTGCCCGGCCCATTCCATCGCACTTCCTGGATGGCAGTAATTCCTGCTCTGTAGCAGTCTGGGCCTCCTCTAGTTGTTTGGATGCACGTGGTCTGTTAAGAGTTCTAACATTCCACGTGCAGATCCGAAGGTCGTTGTCCTTGATTCGTTTTTCCGGGTCGTCATCAGTAAATCCGTCCTTTTCCGAGGCTATTGGTCGCTTCGCAACTTTTTCTTTTTTCCGTGGCAGGGTTGTTAACCCCACGCACTACCCCCAACCTGGAGGGCCAGGTCCTTTGTTGGATTCCTTGGACAAAAGGAACCGGAGAATCCGGAGTCAGTAACCCACTTTGGGGATATGAGCGCTGCCGTTGGCCCATTAAGGGTTCATCCGCCACCATCTCTATTTCAATGCCCTGACTTGCATTGAATTGTCCTAATGACCTTATCTCCAAATACGTCGAAGTAGCTCATTAGGGCGTCTGCTTCGTTGACTGTTGACGCCACCGTTGGTCCAATTGGTTGGGCTCATCCGCCGTACGTCCTCTTTCTGAGGGGCTCGTGCAAGACTTCTGCGAATCGATCAGAACAGTCATTAAAGCAGAGCATTATAGTGTTGCTATTTTTTCTGTGTTCAACACTCGCGCTTATAAGTTTAGCAGGAATTTTCGGATGGACAGACCAGTACCCGGTGGTTACCGCGGGGAGGTAAAATAAGCACAATTGATGTGTACGATATAGTTGCAGCGACTGTGCATCACCAGTTTGATGCCTTTCAGTGCCTACCCTATTCATACAGCACCCAACCGCCAATTTACTAAATATATCATCTATATTTGGGATAATAATAATAATTGTCGTCAATTGAGATGTCATTTAATTTCCTATAATCAATAACCATTCTCCATTTCTTTATATTCGAAGCATCGTCCTTTTCGTTCCTATGTACCCCAGGATATCGATAATTCTTGTTTTCTTGGATTGTACTGACCCGAATTTGTATTGTTTTGTTGAGGATGAATACTTGAATACTGTCTCGAGTTGTTATAGTTATGTCTCTGTTGGTAGTTCTGTCTGTCTGGCTGTCTATAAAAACTGTCGGAACCAAAAGAATTTATTGTTTTTAGATTACCCTGATCTTGCCCAATGAATTTACTAATTATGTCTCTTACTTCAGTAAGTTCGTGTTTCTCTGTGAGTGCGTACGCTAGTGCGCCGGAAAATATTGATTTATTTTCATTGTTAACACACCGTAAAGAATATCTGTCACTTTTTGGCTATTGTCGCTGATGGCGGCATATTCTGTTATAAATATCTTCTACAAAATGCTTTATCTTATCTTATAATCTTACTTACCTATAGATCTTACCCGTAATAATCCTATTTGCTTGGTGATGGTTAACTCGTCCTTTGATGGTCCTAAATGCTTCTTAAGTCTCGCTAGACAATCGGTCCAGTTTGCTGGTGGGTTGACTTGAAGATAGTGCCTTGCCGTTCCAATGATTTTGGTGCTACAAATAACTTCGTATACTTGTAGCTTGTCTTCTGGTCTAGTATAATTCTCCAAGATCTTGTTCACTGATAATGTGAACGATAGCACTGTTCCTAGTTTTCCTTCAAACTGGTTCAGATATCGAATCTTCTTTTCGATGTTTGCTCTAATGCTGATTGGTTGGTTATTGGCCACCATCAGTTGTGTGAGCATTGTCAGACATTGCTCAACTGTGTTTTGAGCAATTCTGCTTGTCCTTTGTAAATCAAAGTGGTTATTCCGTTTTTTATTAATGATTGTGTTTTTTGTTAATTTTATCGATTGAATATGGTCTTTTTTTGTACTTTTTGTTTCTAGAGTTGCATACTTTTTATTTTTTTTATTTTGAAATTTTCTAATAATATGTATAGATATCCTTATGTGGATTTTGCACTTTTACGTACTTTTTAGTTTTAGGGTTGCACTTTTTCGAGCTTTTTAACTGTTTGACTCGCACTTGTTCGCACTTTTCGAACGTTTTTATATATTTATATAGATTTAAATATATTCCTCTTTAATCGGAGTGTTTAGGTTCGCTTCGAGTTAAAGAATTGAAATTCACCGCGAGTTCTTTTATTTTTTTAGCAAATAATAATCGCGTACCTGAAGACTGCCGACTGCACCATTTACGTTCTTAAACCGAGTGTTTGATTAAAAAAAAAAACTTAAATGTTTTTTTTTCTTATTTTTTTATTTATTTTATTTTTCTTTCAAGTGTACTTATTATTACAATTTACTCAGACTAAGATTTAATGCAATGGTAGGCCGCTGTGTAAACCAAGGGCTGTACCTAGTCAATTTGCTTGTCGGATTAGAACTGACTTTAATTGAACTATTCTACAGGTAAGTAAGCTAAAGAAATGCATGAAGTGCCTCCTGTGGGAATGGAATGCACTTGTTGACAAAATATTCATATTTCATTTGGTTCAATGAAATATGAGTATTTAATTATAATTTTGTCTACGTTGTTGGAGCATGAGGAAAGGTTTTGCAACGTCGGCAAAAATGGTGGGAAACCGTTATGGCTTTAATATCGATACCGTTAGGCGAAGGGAAAGGGTCGGGGAAACGGGATTGTGGTGTATGGTGAAGTATCTGATGTAACTACCTCTTAATGAGAAACAAATCCTGCGGAGACAAGAACGAAACGCAGTCAGAACTGTACGGCGACTCAGTGCTAAAGACTCGAATTCCCTCACGGAAAAAGAAAAAACAAGCGATGTACAAAGCTAAGCAAACGCTACTGACAATACCAGAAACAACTACAAAACCACAACGGACAAAGACAAAGCCAAAATCGGACGAAGCTAAATTCTCTGAGATGGGAAAGGAAGCCGACAGCTCTCGATCCCAATATCGGCTAGACTGAGAAGACCCGACTTGACTGACATCGGACCTATTGCGAGCACGTCCAAAAGAGCAAGGCACAACATCACTAGCTGGACAATTTCGCTACGCAATAATAAAAAAGCCAGACTCTCACAGTTAACCATTTTAGGACAACAAGTAGCCGTGGTTGATAACGGTAATCCTACACGGAGACTCACATAAAGTCAATGGCAATTAATAGAACTACGAAGCCTTGACGCAGTCAATGAGCCTATCTTAAAGAACCGACCCCTCCCACTTTTTGGTACACTCAAAACTGTTCAGGGTTTCAAAGTGATGACATGCGAAGATGGAAACACTCTCACATGGCTTCAAGATTTTATCGCCAAGACCTCAGCTCCCTGGCCGAATGCCGACCTTCACCTAGTTGGCAGGAAAGAGATCGTGCAACTCACCAGGCCTAAAGCTTGGCTCATTGTGCGTGGACCTCCAATCCCAAAAGATCGTATCGAAAGATACCTCAGATCTCTCAACACAGAACAACTCAGTAAAAACTGGGAAGTTGTTCACATGTGAAATCATGAACCAGAAGGTACAGAAGTTGTAGTGCTGCTCAGTCACAAATCAATACCACTTCTGAAAAAGATCGGCTACAAAGTCCGTATCGGTTTGTACCGACTAAGACTTCTTAGCCAGAAAAGTAAGGAAGAGGCAACTAACACTAAAAAATGTTGAAGTTTATACAAATCAATCTCCATCATAGTAAGGCTGCCAGCGCCAACTTAATCTACCTCATGGAGGCCAGACAAGTGGACCTAGCCCTTATACTATAACCCTGGATAGCAGGGTAAATTAACGGTAGTATCCTGTGATTCCAAGGAAAGCACGTATTTGTTTAATGGTTTTAGGTAAAGTATAGTTTTGAATCGCGGCAATTTTGTTCGGGTTAGGTTTGATTCCGTTAGTAGTCACAATGTGTCCCAAAAACTCGGTTTCTTTTTTCAGAAACTCGCTTTTGTCTAACTGAACCTTGAGATTTACTTCCTTTAACCTGGTAAATATTTTCTTTATCGAAATAATATGTTCCTCGAGACTTGTTGAAAATATTACAATGTCGTCTAAGTAGACAAGACATATTTTCCCGATGAATCGATAGCACTGTTCCTAGTTTTCCTTCAAACTGGTTCAGATATCGAATCTCCTTTTCGATGTTTGCTCTAATGCTGATTGGTTGGTTATTGGCCACCATCAGTTGTGTGAGCATTGTCAGACATTGCTCAACTGTGTTTTGAGCAATTCTGCTTGTCCTTTGTAAATCAAAGTGGTTATTCCGTTTTTTATTAATGATTGTGTTTTTTGTTAATTTTATCGATTGAATATGGTCTTTTTTTGTACTTTTTGTTTCTAGAGTTGCATACTTTTTATTTTTTTTATTTTGAAATTTTCTAATAATATGTATAGATATCCTTATGTGGATTTTGCACTTTTACGTACTTTTTAGTTTTAGGGTTGCACTTTTTCGAGCTTTTTAACTGTTTGACTCGCACTTGTTCGCACTTTTCGAACGTTTTTATATATTTATATAGATTTAAATATATTCCTCTTTAATCGGAGTGTTTAGGTTCGCTTCGAGTTAAAGAATTGAAATTCACCGCGAGTTCTTTTATTTTTTTAGCAAATAATAATCGCGTACCTGAAGACTGCCGACTGCGCCATTTACGTTCTTAAACCGAGTGTTTGATTAAAAAAAAAAACTCAAATGTTTTTTTTTCTTATTTTTTTATTTATTTTATTTTTCTTTCAAGTGTACTTATTATTACAATTTACTCAGACTAAGATTTAATGCAATGGTAGGCCGCTGTGTAAACCAAGGGCTGTACCTAGTCAATTTGCTTGTCGGATTAGAACTGACTTTAATTGAACTATTCTACAGGTAAGTAAGCTAAAGAAATGCATGAAGTGCCTCCTGTGGGAATGGAATGCACTTGTTGACAAAATATTCATATTTCATTTGGTTCAATGAAATATGAGTTTTTAATATAATTTTTTCTACGTTGTTGGGGCATGAGAAAAGGTTTTGCAACGTCGGCAAAAATGGTCGGAAACCGTTATGACTTTAATATCGATACCGTAAGGCGAAGGGAAATGGTCGGGGAAACGGGATTGTGGCATGTTGTGAAGTATCTGACGTAACAAACTCTTAATGAGAAACAAATCCTGCGGAGACAACAACGAAACGCAGTCAGAACTGTAAGGCGACTCAGTGCTAAAGACTCGAATTCAAAGTGATGACATGCGAAGATGGACACACTCTCACATGGCTTTATCGCCAAGACCTCAGCTCCCTGACCGTAAAGTAAGGAAGAGGCAGGTAACACTAAAAATGCTGAAATCAATCTCCATCATAGTAAGGCTTTCAGCGCCAACTTAATCTACCTCATGGAGGCCAGACAAGTGGACCTAGCTCTTATACAAGATCCCTGGATAGCAGGGTAAATTAACGGTAGTATCCTATGATTCCAAGAAAAGCACGTATTTGTTTAATGGTTTTAGGTAAAGTATAGTTTTGAATCGCGGCAATTTCGTTCGGGTTAGGTTTGATTTCGTTAGTAGTCACAATGTGTCCCAAAAACTGGGTTTCTTTTTTCAGAAATTTGCTTTTGTCTAACTGAACCTTGAGATTTACTTCCTTTAACCTGGTAAATATTTTCTTTATCAAAATAATATGTTCCTCGAGACTTGTTGAAAATATTATAATGTCGTCTAAGTAGACAAGACATATTTTCCCGATGAATCCTTGTAGGACAGAATTCATTAACCGATGGAAAGTCGCGTGGCATTTTTTAACCCGAATGGCGGAGAAATTCGAGAAATTCGTACTACCTGTTATCGGTCGAAAAAGTAGTTTTTTTGATATCATGTTCTGCTATTTCAATCTGGAGAAAGCCTTTGGCTAGATCAAAAGTTGTGAAATATAGAGAACTTCCTAATTTACTAAATACTTACTTACTTACTTACTTAGGTGGCGCTACAGTTCGGGACGAACCTGGGCCTCAACCAACATGCCTCTCCAGGCAACTCGGTCTTTGGCTAGCTGCCTCCAGTTTTGCACTCCAAGTTGGTTGAGGTCGTCATCCACTTGAGCGCGCCACCTAAGGCGAGGTCTTCCTTGACTGCGTCTACCCTCTGGGATGGAATCGAACATCCTGCGAGCCGGAGCATTGTTGTCCATTCGCTCTACATGACCTAGCCATGTATATGCGTATTTTTTTGACCAGGTCAATGTCGCTGTACAGCTCGTATAGTTCTTGGTTGAACCTTCTCCTCCAAAGCCCGTTAACGCAGATAGGGCCAAAAATCTTCCGAAGAATCTTACGCTCGAAACGACTAAGGATATCTTCATCCGCTTTAGATAGAGTCCATGCCTCGGCGCCACAGAGCAGGACTGGGATGATTAGGGTCTTATACAGAATCTCCTTTGTCTTTCGAGAGAGGGCTTTGCTACTTAATTACCTTTTTAGCCCATAGAAACAGCGATTGGTAAGAGTAATTCTTCGCTTTATTTCTGACGAGATGTTGTTGTCAGATGTTATAGCGGATCCGAGGTACACAAAGTCCCTAACTACCTTAAAGTTGTACCTGTCTATTGTGATGTTTTGTCCAATCCGCCGGAGTTGTGTGTCCCTTTTTGTGGACAGCAGGTACTTCGTTTTGGCCTCATTGACTGCTAGTCCCATCTTAGCCGCTTCAGCTTCAATGCTAGCAAACGTTCCACTGACAGCTCGCCGAGTTCTGCCAATGATGTCTATGTCATCAGCGTATGCTAGCAATTGCACAGACTTGAAAAAAAATGTCCCACTACAATTGACTTGCGAGTTTCTTATAATTTTTTCAAGTATTAAGTTGAAGAAATTGCACGATAGCGCATCACCTTGTCGGAATCCTTTTTTGACGTCAAAAGCTTCTGTGAGGTCAGAACCAACCTTGACGGAGCAGCGAGAGTTCTCCATCGTCATCCTGCACAGTCGGACGAGTTTTGTGGGAATGCCAAAACCTGACATGGCTCTGTATAGCTCGTCTCTATAAATGCTATCGTACGCGGCCTTAAAATCGATAAAGAGGTGGTGGGTATCGATTTGGAATTCTTGGGTGGTTTCCAGGATCTGCCGTTGAGTGAACATTTGATCGATTGTGGACTTTCCTGGTCTAAAACCACACTGATAGGGGCCAATCAGGTTGCTGACGAAAGGTTTCAGGCGTTCACATAGTACGGCAGAGAGGATCTTGTAGGCGATATTCAGGAGACTTATTCCTCTATAGTTGGCGCAGTTTAGGGGGTCTCCTTTCTTGTGGATCGGGCAAACGATGCTGAGGTTCCATTCATCAGGCATGCTGTCTTCTGACCAAACTTTAGAGATAAGTTGGTGTATGCACTCCACTCCACTCCACCAGGTCAGCTTTGTTGTTTTTGAGTTTAGATATTGCTATCCTTACTTCATTTTGGTCAGGTGGACGGAAGTTTTGTCTGTCATCATCCATGTTGAATGGTTCATTCTACCTGACAGCGGGACTTCGGCCTTCATCGCCGTTTAACAGTCTGCAGAAATGGTCCTTCCATGTACTCAGCACCGACTGTGACTCTACTACGAGGTTTCCATTCCTATCTCTACAGGCTTCTGTGCGGGATTTTTTTCCTTGGCATGTTCTTTTTACCTGTTGGTAAAACTTCCGCACGTTGTTGCTGGAGTAGCATCTCTCAATATCCTCGATCGCGCGCTTCTCATGCTCTCTCTTTTTCTTTTGTAGAAGCCGGTGTTCTTCCCGTCTTTTCATCTCGTAAAGCTCGCGAGCAGCTCTCGTCTTTCTTTGCAGCGTCGCTTTATATGCCTCTTGTTTGGCTGCATGGGCCTGCCTGCATTCGTCATCAAACCAGAGGTTTCGTGGTGGTGGTCTGGTGAAACCTAGCACATCAGCTGCGGCATCTCTGATGGCTTGTTGGCAGTATTGCCACTGATCTTCGGCACTTGATGCTGGCGGTACTGGATTTCTTGAGAGGTTACGGGATATTCGATCGGCATAGGTTCTGGCGGTTTCTTGCAAATGCAGCTTTCCGACGTCATACTTCCTCACAGTATTACTCCGTTGTTGTGGAGTTCGGGTTATTCGCATTCTTACCTTTGCTGCAACAAGGTAGTGATCCGAGTCGATGTTAGCTGCTCGGAAGGTGCGAACATTCAAGATACAGGAGGCGTGTCTTGCATCGATCGCAACGTGATCAATCTGATTGTCGCCAAGTCCCTTTGTGTATATCGAGATGAGGAAACCGTGTGCTTGCAATAGTGACGTTATGTGCCGCTGCGAAGTCAATTAGCCTAAGTCCGTTTTCAGACGTTGTGTCGTGTAGGCTATGTTTTCCGACAGTCCTACTAAAGATTTCCTCTTTACCTATTTTGGCATTAAAATCGCCTAGTACGATCTTAACGTCGTATTTAAGGCATTGCTCATAGGTTTTGTCGAAGAGCTCATAGAAGTCATCCTTGGTGGCGTCATCTTTGTCCTCTGTGGGGGCATGAGCGCATATTAGGCTAATGTTGGCGAATTTAGCCTTGATACGGATTGTCACAAGTCGCTCACTTACGTGTCGAAAGCCCAAGACTTCTTGCCTAAGTCTATCGCTTATTACGAATCCGCACCCAAATAAACGCTGTGGTCTTCTTGCGCAATCACCGTAGTACACGTCACAGTTTTTCATCCTCCTTTTGCCCGGCCCATTCCATCGCACTTCCTGGATGGCAGTAATTCCTGCTCTGTAGCAGTCTGGGCCTCCTCTAGTTGTTTGGATGCACGTGGTCTGTTAAGAGTTCTAACATTCCACGTGCAGATCCGAAGGTCGTTGTCCTTGATTCGTTTTTCCGGGTCGTCATCAGTAAATCCGTCCTTTTCCGAGGCTATTGGTCGCTTCGCAACTTTTTCTTTTTTCCGTGGCAGGGTTGTTAACCCCACGCACTACCCCCAACCTGGAGGGCCAGGTCCTTTGTTGGATTCCTTGGACAAAAGGAACCGGAGAATCCGGAGTCAGTAACCCACTTTGGGGATATGAGCGCAGCCGTTGGCCCATTAAGGGTTCATCCGCCACCATCTCTATTTCAATGCCCTGACTTGCATTGAATTGTCCTAATGACCTTATCTCCAAATACGTCGAAGTAGCTCATTAGGGCGTCTGCTTCGTTGACTGTTGACGCCACCGTTGGTCCAATTGGTTGGGCTCATCCGCCGTACGTCCTCTTTCTGAGGGGCTCGTGCAAGACTTCTGCGAATCGATCAGAACAGTCATTAAAGCAGAGCATTATAGTGTTGCTATTTTTTCTGTGTTCAACACTCGCGCTTATAAGTTTAGCAGGAATTTTCGGATGGACAGACCAGTACCCGGTGGTTACCGCGGGGAGGTAAAATAAGCACAATTGATGTGTACGATATAGTTGCAGCGACTGTGCATCACCAGTTTGATGCCTTTCAGTGCCTACCCTATTTATACAGCACCCAACCGCCAATTTACTAAATATATCATCTATATTTGGGATAATAATAATAATTGTCGTCAATTGAGATGTCATTTAATTTCCTATAATCAATAACCATTCTCCATTTCTTTATATTCGAAGCATCGTCCTTTTCATTCCTATGTACCTCAGGATATCGATAATTCTTGTTTTCTTGGATTGTACTGACCCGAATTTGTATTGTTTTGTTGAGGATGAATACTTGAATACTGTCTCGAGTTGTTATAGTTATGTCTCTGTTGGTAGTTCTGTCTGTCTGGCTGTCTATAAAAACTGTCGGAACCAAAAGAATTTATTGTTTTTAGATTACCCTGATCTTGCCCAATGAATTTACTAATTATGTCTCTTACTTCAGTAAGTTCGTGTTTCTCTGTGAGTGCGTACGCTAGTGCGCCGGAAGATATTGATTTAATTTTCATTGTTAACACACCGTAAAGAATATCTGTCACTTTTTGGCTATTGTCGCTGATGGCGGCATATTCTGTTATAAATATCTTCTACAAAATGCTTTATCTTATTATCTTATAATCTTACTTACCTATAGATCTTACCCGTAATAATCCTATTTGCTTGGTGATGGTTAACTCGTCCTTTGATGGTCCTAAATGCTTCTTAAGTCTCGCTAGACAATCGGTCCAGTTTGCTGGTGGGTTGACTTGAAGATAGTGCCTTGCCGTTCCAATGACTTTGGTGCTACAAATAACTTCGTATACTTGTAGCTTGTCTTCTGGTCTAGTATAATTCTCCAAGATCTTGTTCACTGATAATGTGAACGATAGCACTGTTCCTAGTTTTCCTTCAAACTGGTTCAGATATCGAATCTTCTTTTCGATGTTTGCTCTAATGCTGATTGGTTGGTTATTGGCCACCATCAGTTGTGTGAGCATTGTCAGACATTGCTCAACTGTGTTTTGAGCAATTCTGCTTGTCCTTTGTAAATCAAAGTGGTTATTCCGTTTTTTATTATTGATTGTGTTTTTTGTTAATTTTATCGATTGAATTGGTCTTTTTTTGTACTTTTTGTTTCTAGAGTTGCATACTTTTTATTTTTTTTATTTTGAAATTTTCTAATAATATGTATAGATATCCTTATGTGGATTTTGCACTTTAACGTACTTTTTAGTTTTAGGGTTGCACTTTTTCGAGCTTTTTAACTGTTTGACTCGCACTTGTTCGCACTTTTCGAACGTTTTTATATATTTATATAGATTTAAATATATTCCTCCTTAATCGGAGTGTTTAGGTTCGCTTCGAGTTAAAGAATTGAAATTCACCGCGAGTTCTTTTATTTTTTTAGCAAATAATAATCGCGTACCTGAAGACTGCCGACTGCGCCATTTACGTTCTTAAACCGAGTGTTTGATTAAAAAAAAAAACTTAAATGTTTTTTTTTCTTATTTTTTTATTTATTTTATTTTTCTTTCAAGTGTACTTATTATTACAATTTACTCAGACTAAGATTTAATGCAATGGTAGGCCGCTGTGTAAACCAAGGGCTGTACCTAGTCAATTTGCTTGTCGGATTAGAACTGACTTTAATTGAACTATTCTACAGGTAAGTAAGCTAAAGAAATGCATGAAGTGCCTCCTGTGGGAATGGAATGCACTTGTTGACAAAATATTCATATTTCATTTGGTTCAATGAAATATGAGTATTTAATTATAATTTTGTCTACGTTGTTGGAACATGAGGAAAGGTTTTGCAACGTCGGCAAAAATGGTGGGAAACCGTTATGGCTTTAATATCGATACCGTTAGGCGAAGGGAAAGGCTCGGGGAAACGGGATTGTGGTGTATGGTGAAGTATCTGATGTAACTACCTCTTAATGAGAAACAAATCCTGCGGAGACAAGAACGAAACGCAGTCAGAACTGTACGGCGACTCAGTGCTAAAGACTCGAATTCCCTCACGGAAAAAGAAAAACAAGCGATGTACAAAGCTAAGCAAACGCTACTGACAATACCAGAAACAACTACAAAACCACAACGGACAAAGACAAAGCCAAAATCGGACGAAGCTAAATTCTCTGAGATGGGAAAGGAAGCCGACAGCTCTCGATCCCAATATCGGCTAGACTGAGAAGACCCGACTTGACTGACATCGGACCTATTGCGAGCACGTCCAAAAGAGCAAGGCACAACATCACTAGCTGGACAATTTCGCTCCGCAATAATAAAAAAGCCAGACTCTCACAGTTAACCATTTTAGGACAACAAGTAGCCGTGGTTGATTACGGTAATCCTACACGGAGACTCACATAAAGTCAATGGCAATTAATAGAACTACGAAGCCTTGACGCAGTCAATGAGCCTATCTTAAAGAACCGACCCCTCCCACTTTTTGGTACACTCAAAACTGTTCAGGGTTTCAAAGTGATGACATGCGAAGATGGAAACACTCTCACATGGCTTCAAGATTTTATCGCCAAGACCTCAGCTCCCTGGCCGAATGCCGACCTTCACCTAGTTGGCAGGAAAGAGATCGTGCAACTCACCAGGCCTAAAGCTTGGCTCATTGTGCGTGGACCTCCAATCCCAAAAGATCGTATCGAAAGATACCTCAGATCTCTCAACACAGAACAACTCAGTAAAAACTGGGAAGTTGTTCACATGTGAAATCATGAACCAGAAGGTACAGAAGTGGTAGTGCTGCTCAGTCACAAATCAATACCACTTCTGAAAAAGATCGGCTACAAAGTCCGTATCGGTTTGTACCGACTAAGACTTCTTAGCCAGAAAAGTAAGGAAGAGGCAACTACCACTAAAAAATGTTGAAGTTTATACAAATCAATCTCCATCATAGTAAGGCTGCCAGCGCCAACTTAATCTACCTCATGGAGGCCAGACAAGTGGACCTAGCCCTTATACTAGAACCCTGGATAGCAGGGTAAATTAACGGTAGTATCCTGTGATTCCAAGGAAAGCACGTATTTGTTTAATGGTTTTAGGTAAAGTATAGTTTTGAATCGCGGCAATTTTGTTCGGGTTAGGTTTGATTCCGTTAGTAGTCACAATGTGTCCCAAAAACTCGGTTTCTTTTTTCAGAAACTCGCTTTTGTCTAACTGAACCTTGAGATTTACTTCCTTTAACCTGGTAAATATTTTCTTTATCGAAATAATATGTTCCTCGAGACTTGTTGAAAATATTACAATGTCGTCTAAGTAGACAAGACATATTTTCCCGATGAATCGATAGCACTGTTCCTAGTTTTCCTTCAAACTGGTTCAGATATCGAATCTCCTTTTCGATGTTTGCTCTAATGCTGATTGGTTGGTTATTGGCCACCATCAGTTGTGTGAGCATTGTCAGACATTGCTCAACTGTGTTTTGAGCAATTCTGCTTGTCCTTTGTAAACCAAAGTGGTTATTCCGTTTTTTATTAATGATTGTGTTTTTTGTTAATTTTATCGATTGAATATGGTCTTTTTTTGTACTTTTTGTTTCTAGAGTTGCATACTTTTTATTTTTTTTATTTTGAAATTTTCTAATAATATGTATAGATATCCTTATGTGGATTTTGCACTTTTACGTACTTTTTAGTTTTAGGGTTGCACTTTTTCGAGCTTTTTAACTGTTTGACTCGCACTTGTTCGCACTTTTCGAACGTTTTTATATATTTATATAGATTTAAATATATTCCTCTTTAATCGGAGTGTTTAGGTTCGCTTCGAGTTAAAGAATTGAAATTCACCGCGAGTTCTTTTATTTTTTTAGCAAATAATAATCGCGTACCTGAAGACTGCCGACTGCGCCATTTACGTTCTTAAACCGAGTGTTTGATTAAAAAAAAAAACTTAAATGTTTTTTTTTCTTATTTTTTTATTTATTTTATTTTTCTTTCAAGTGTACTTATTATTACAATTTACTCAGACTAAGATTTAATGCAATGGTAGGCCGCTGTGTAAACCAAGGGCTGTACCTAGTCAATTTGCTTGTCGGATTAGAACTGACTTTAATTGAACTATTCTACAGGTAAGTAAGCTAAAGAAATGCATGAAGTGCCTCCTGTGGGAATGGAATGCACTTGTTGACAAAATATTCATATTTCATTTGGTTCAATGAAATATGAGTATTTAATTATAATTTTGTCTACGTTGTTGGAGCATGAGGAAAGGTTTTGCAACGTCGGCAAAAATGGTGGGAAACCATTATGGCTTTAATATCGATACCGTTAGGCGAAGGGAAAGGGTCGGGAAACGGGATTGTGGTGTATGGTGAAGTATCTGATGTAACTACCTCTTAATGAGAAACAAATCCTGCGGAGACAAGAACGAAACGCAGTCAGAACTGTACGGCGACTCAGTGCTAAAGACTCGAATTCCCTCACGGAAAAAGAAAAACAAGCGATGTACAAAGCTAAGCAAACGCTACTGACAATACCAGAAACAACTACAAAACCACAACGGACAAAGACAAAGCCAAAATCAGACGAAGCTAAATTCTCTGAGATGGGAAAGGAAGCCGACAGCTCTCGATCCCAATATCGGCTAGACTGAGAAGACCCGACTTGACTGACATCGGACCTATTGCGAGCACGTCCAAAAGAGCAAGGCACAACATCACTAGCTCGACAATTTCGCTCCGCAATAATAAAAAAGCCAGACTCTCACAGTTAACCATTTTAGGACAACAAGTAGCCGTGGTTGATTACGGTAATCCTACACGGAGACTCACATAAAGTCAATGGCAATTAATAGAACTACGAAGCCTTGACGCAGTCAATGAGCCTATCTTAAAGAACCGACCCCTCCCACTTTTTGGTACACTCAAAACTGTTCAGGGTTTCAAAGTGATGACATGCGAAGATGGAAACACTCTCACATGGCTTCAAGATTTTATCGCCAAGACCTCAGCTCCCTGGCCGAATGCCGACCTTCACCTAGTTGGCAGGAAAGAGATCGTGCAACTCACCAGGCCTAAAGCTTGGCTCATTGTGCGTGGACCTCCAATCCCAAAAGATCGTATCGAAAGATACCTCAGATCTCTCAACACAGAACAACTCAGTAAAAACTGGGAAGTTGTTCACATGTGAAATCATGAACCAGAAGGTACAGAAGTGGTAGTGCTGCTCAGTCACAAATCAATACCACTTCTGAAAAAGATCGGCTACAAAGTCCGTATCGGTTTGTACCGACTAAGACTTCTTAGCCAGAAAAGTAAGGAAGAGGCAACTAACACTAAAAAATGTTGAAGTTTATACAAATCAATCTCCATCATAGTAAGGCTGCCAGCGCCAACTTAATCTACCTCATGGAGGCCAGACAAGTGGACCTAGCCCTTATACTAGAACCCTGGATAGCAGGGTAAATTAACGGTAGTATCCTGTGATTCCAAGGAAAGCACGTATTTGTTTAATGGTTTTAGGTAAAGTATAGTTTTGAATCGCGGCAATTTTGTTCGGGTTAGGTTTGATTCCGTTAGTAGTCACAATGTGTCCCAAAAACTCGGTTTCTTTTTTCAGAAACTCGCTTTTGTCTAACTGAACCTTGAGATTTACTTCCTTTAACCTGGTAAATATTTTCTTTATCGAAATAATATGTTCCTCGAGACTTGTTGAAAATATTACAATGTCGTCTAAGTAGACAAGACATATTTTCCCGATGAAACCTTGTAGGACAGAATTCATTAACCGTTGGAAAGTCGCGGGGACATTTTTTAACCCGAATGGCATTCGGAGAAATTCGTAGTGCCCGTTATCGGTCGAAAAAGCAGTTTTTGATATCCTGTTCGCTATTTCGATCTGGTGAAAGCCTTTGGCTAGATCGAGAGTTGTAAAATATAGAGAACTTCCTAATTTACTAAAAATATCATCTATATTTGGGATAAGAAATTTGTCGTCAATTGAGATGTCATTTAATTTCCTATAATCAATAACCATTCTCCATTTCTTTATATTCGAAGCATCGTCTTTTTTCGGAACTATCCATAGTGGTGTGGAATAAGGTGAACTGCCCGGCCGTATAATGCCTTGACGCAGCATCTCATCAATTTGAGTGTTGACCTTATTCCTATGTACCTCAGGATATCGATAGCTCTTGTTTTCTTGGATTGTACTGACCCAAATTTGTATTGTTTTGTTGAGGATGAATACTTGAATACCGTCTCGAGTTGTTATATTTATGTCTCTGTTGGTAGTTCTGTCTGTCTGGCTGTCTATAAAAACTGTCGGAACCAAAAGAATTTATTGTTTTTAGATTACCCTGATCTTGCCCAATGAATTAATTAATTATGTCTCTTACTTCAGTAAGTTCGTGTTTTTCTGTGAGTGCGTACGCTAGTGCGCCGGAAGATATTGATTTAACTTTCATTGTTAACACACCGTAAAGAATATCTGTCACCTTTTGGCTATTGTCGCTGAAGGCGGCATATTCTGCTATAAATATCTTCTACAAAATGCTTTATTTTATAATCTAACTCACATATAGATCTTACCCTTAATAATCCTATTTGCTTGGTGATGGTTAACTCGTCCTTTGATGGTCGGAAATGCTTCTTAAGTCTCGCTAGACAATCGGCCCAGTTTGCTGGTGGGTTGACTTGAAGATAGTTCCTTGCCGTTCCAATGATTTTGGTGTTGAAAATAACTTCGTATACTTGTAGCTTGTCTTCTGGTCTAGTATAATTCTCCAAGATCTTGTTCACTGATGATGTGAACGATAGCAGTGTTCCTGGTTTTCCTTCAAACTGGTTCAGATATCGAATCTCCTTTTCGATGCTGATTGGTTGGTTATTGGCCACCATCAGTTGTGTGAGCATTGTCAGACATTGCTCAACTGTGTTTTGAGCCATTCTGCTTGTCCTTTGTAAATCAAAGTGGTTATTCCGTTTTTTATTAATTATTGTGTTTTTTTTTTGTACTTTTTGTTACTAGAGTTGCACACTTTTTTTTTTTTAATAATTTGTATAGGTATCTTTATGTGGATTTTGCACTTTTACGTACTTTTTGTTTTTAGGGTTGCACTTTTTCGAGCTTTTTAACTGTTTGACTCGCACTTGTTCGCACTTTTCGAACGTTTTTATATCCTTATACAGATTTAAATATATTCCTCCTTAATCGGAGTGTTTAGGTTCACTTCGAGTTAAGGAATCGAAATTCACCGCGAGTTCTTTTATTTTTTTAGCAAATAATAATCGCGTACCTGAAGACTGCCGACTGCGCCATTTACGTTCTTCAACCGAGTGTTTGATTTAAAAAAAAAAACTTAAATGTTTTTTTTTTCTTTTTGTATTTATTTTATTTTTCTTTCAAGTGTACTTATAATTACAATTTACTCAGACTTAGATTTAATGCAATGGTAGGCCGCTGCGTAAACCAGGGGCTGTACGTAGTCAATTTGCTTGTTGGATTAAAACTGACTTTAATTGAACTATTCTACGGGTAAGTAAACTAATGAAATGCATGAAGTGCCTCCTGTGGGAATGGAATGCACTTGTTGACAAAATATTCATATTTCATTTGGTTTAATGAAATATGAGTATTTAATTATAATTTTGTCTACGTTGTTGGGGCATGAGGAAAGGTTTTGCAATGTCGACAAAACTGGTGGGAAACCGTTATGGCTATAATATCGATACCGTTAGGCGAAGGGAAAGCCAGACTCTCACAGTTGACCATTGTAGGACAACAAGTAGCCGTGGTTGACTACGGCAATCTTACACGGAGACTCACAGAAAGTCAATGGCAATTAATAGAACTGTGAATCCTTGACGCAGTCAATGAGGCTTTCTTAAAGAACGGACCCCTCCCACTTTTTAGAACCCTCAAAACTGTTCAGGGTTTCAAAGTGATGACATGCGAAGATGGACACACTCTCACATGGCTTCAAGATTTTATCGCCAAGACCTCAGCTCCCTGGCCGAGTGCCGACCTTCGCTTAATTGACAGGAAAGAGATCGTGCAACTCAACAAGCCGTAAGCTAGGCTCATTGTGCGTGACCTCCAATCCCAAAAGATCGTATCGAAAGATACCTCAGATCTCTCAACACTGAACAACTCATTAAAAACTGGGAAGTTGTTCAGATGGGAAATCATTAACCAGAAGGTACAGAAGTGGTACTGCTGCTCAGTCACAAATCAGTACCACTTCTGAAAAACATCGGCTACAAAGTCCGCATCGGTACAAACTGATGCAAACTAAGACTTCTTAGCCAGAAAAAGAATGAAGAGGCAGCTAACACTAAAAAATTTTGAAGTTAATACAAAATAATCTCCATCATAGTAAGGCTGCCAGCGCCAACTTTATCTACCTCATGGAGGCCAGACAAGTGGACCTAGCCCTTATACAAGAACCCTGAAGAGCAGGGTAAATTAACGGTAGTATCCTATGACTCCAAGAAAGGCACGTATTTGTTTAATGGTTTTAGGTAAAGTATAGTTTTGAATCGCGGCAATTTCGTTCGGGTTAGGTTTGATTCCGTTAGTAGTCACAATGTGTCCCAAAAACTCGGTTTCTTTTTTCAGAAACTCGCTTTTGTCTAACTGAACCTTGAGATTTACTTCCTTTAACCTGGTAAATATTTTCTTTATCAAAATAATATGTTCCTCGAGACTTGTTGAAAATATTATAATGTCGTCTAAGTAGACAAGACATATTTTCCCGATGAATTCTTGTAGGACAGAATTCATTAAAAATAAATAAATAAATTTACTGGCGCGACAGCTCCTTAAGGAGCCAAGGCCTAGTGACTTATACTCTCAACCATTCCTATGTGTGTGTTGTTACTCTACAAGAATGGAAGGGACCTACAGTTTGCCGCCGAGTCCGAACGGCTACATGAGATGCACTTTTTCGAGACAAATTTTACTCTTGGAGGTTTTGTCAGTTCCTCGCAAGAGGTTGTACTGCAGAAAAAAAGGTGGCTATGAGCTGGATTTAAACCCAGGATCTTTCGCTTAGCAGTCCGACACACTAACCACTAAGCCACGGGGCACTACAGGACAGAATTCATTAACCGTTGGAAAGTCGCGGGGGAATTTTTTAACCATTCGGAGAAATTCGTAGTGCCCGTTATCGGTCGAAAAAGCAGTTTTTTTGATATCATGTTCTGCTATTTCAATCTGGTGAAAGCCTTTGGCTAGATCGAGAGTTGTGAAATATAGAGAACTTCCTAATTTACTAAATATATCGTCTATATTTGGGATAATTATAATAACTGTCGTCAATTGAGATGTCATTTAATTTCCTATAATCAATAACCATTCTCCATTTCTTTATATTCGAAGCATCGTCCTTTTTCGGAACTATCCATATTGGTGCGGAATAAGGTGAACTGCTCGGCCGTATAATGCCTTGACGCAGCGTCTCATCAATTTGAGTGTTGACCTCATTCCTATGTAGCTCAGGATATCGATAGCTCTTGTTTTCTTGGATTGTACTGACCCGAATTTTTATTGTTTTGTTGAAGATGAATACTTGAATATTGTCTCGAGGTGTTATAGTTATGTCTCTGTTGGTAGTTCTGTCTGTCTGGGTGTCTATAAAAACTGTCGGAACCAAAAGAATTCATTGTTTTTAGATTACCCTGATCTTTCCCGATAAATTTACTAATTATGTCTCTTACTTCATTTAGTTCGTGTTTCTCTGTGAGTGCGTACGCTAGTGCGCCGGAAGATATTGATTTAATTTTCATTGTTAACACACCGTAAAGAATATCTGTCACCTTTTGGCTATTGAGGCTGAAGGCGGCATATTCTATTATATCTTCTACAAAATGCTTTATCTTATAATCTAACTCACATATAGATCTTACCCTTAATAATCCCATTTGCTTGGTGATGGTTAACTCGTCCTTTGATGGTCGGAAATGCTTCTTAAGTCTCGCTAGACAATCGGCCCAGTTTGCTGGTGGGTTGACTTGAAGATAGTTCCTTGCCGTTCCAATGATTTTGGTGTTGAATATAACTTCGTATACTTGTAGCTTGGCTTCTGGTCTAGTATAATTCTCCAATATCTTGTTCACTGATGATGTGAACGATGGCAGTGTTCCTGGTTTTTCTTCAAACTCGTTCAGATATCGAATCTACTTTTCGATTTTTACTCTAATGCTGATTGGTTGATTATTGGCCACCATCAGTTGTGTGAGCATTGTCAGACAGTGCTCAACTGTGTTTTGAGCCATTCTGCTTGTCCTTTGTAAATCAAAGTGGTTATTCCGTTTTTTAATAATGATTGTGTTTTTTGTTAATTTTATCGATTGAATATGGTCTTTTTTTGTACTTTTTTGTTTCTAGAGTTGCACACTTTTTATTTTTTTTTAATTTTCTAATAATATGTATAGGTATCCTTATGTGGATTTTGCACTTTTACGTACTTTTTGTTTATAGGGTTGCACTTTTTCGAGCTTTTTAACTGTTTGACTCGCACTTGTTCGCACTTTTCAAACGTTTTTATATCTTTATACAGATTTAAATATATTCCTCCTTAATCGGAGTGCTTAGGTTCACTTCGAGTTAAAGAATTGAAATTCACCGCGAGTTCTTTTATTTTTTTAGCAAATAATAATCGCGTACCTGAAGACTGCCGACTGCGCCATTTACGTTCTTAAACCGAGTGTTTGTTATTAAAAAAAACTTAAATGTTTTATGTAGGCCGCTGTGTAAACCAAGGGCTGTACCTAGTCAATTTGCTTGTCGGATTAGTACTGACTTTAATTGAACTATTCTACGGGTAAGTAAGCTAAAGAAATGCATGAAGTGCCTCCTGTGGAAATGGAATGAACTTGATGACAAAATATTCATATTTCATTTGGTTCAATGAAATATGAGTATTTAATTATAATTTTGGCTACGTTGTTGGAGCATGAGGAAAGGTTTTGCAAGGTCGCAAAAATGGTGGGAAACCGTTATGGCTTTAATATCGATACCGTTAGGCGAAGGGAAAGGGTCGGGGAAACGGGATTGTGGTATGTGGTGAGGTATCTGATGTAACTACCTCTTAATGGGAAACAAATCCTGTGGAGACAACAACGAAACGCAGTTAGAACTGTACGGCGACTCAGTGCTAAAGACTCGAATTCCCTCACGGAAAAAAAACAAGCGATGTACAAAGCTAAGCAAACGCTACTGACAATACCAGAAACAACTACAAAATCACAACGGACAAAGACAAAGCCACAATCAGACGAAGCTAAATTGCCTGAAATGGGAAAGGAAGCCGACAGCTCTCGATCCCGCATGGAAAGAGATCGTGCAACTCACCAGGCCTAAGGCTAGGCTCATTGTGCGTGGACCTCCAATCCCAAAAGATCGTATCGAAAGATACCTCAGATCTCTGAACACAGAACAACTCAGTAAAAACTGGGAAGTTGTTCACATGTTTGGGTTAGGTTTGATTCCGTTAGTAGTCACAATGTGTCCCAAAAACTCGGTTTCTTTTTTCAGAAACTCGCTTTTGTCTAACTGAACCTTGAGATTTGCTTCCTTTAACCTGGTAAATATTTTCTTTATCGAAATAATATGTTCCTCGAGACTTGTTGAAAATATTATAATGTCGTCTAAGAAGACAAGACATATTTTCCCGATGAATTCTAGTAGGACAGAATTCATTAACCGTTGGAAAGTCGCGGGGGCATTTTTTAACCCGAATGTTTTTCGAAAAAATTCGTAGTGCCCGTTATCGGTCGAAAAAGCAGTTTTTGAAGATAGTTCCTTGCCGTTCCAATGATTTTGGTGTTGAATATAACTTCGTATACTTGTACCTTGTCTTCTGGTCTAGTATAATTCTCCAAAATCTTGTTCACTGATGATGTGAACGATGGCAGTGTTCCTGGTTTTTCTTCAAACTGGTTCAGATATCGAATCTACTTTTTGATTTTTACTCGAATGCTGATTGGTTGGTTATTGGCCACCATCAGTTGTGTGAGCATTGTCAGACAATGGCTCAACTGTGTTTTGAGCCATTCTGGTTGTCCTTTGTAAATCAAAGTGGTTATTCCGTTTTGTATTAATGATTGTGTTTTTTTTTGTTAATTTTATCGATTGAATATGGTCTTTTTTTTGTACTTTTTGTTTCTAGAGTTGCACGCTTTTTATTTTTTTTTTTTAATTTTCTAATAATTTGCATAGGTATCCGTATGTGGATTTTGCACTTTTAAGTACTTTTTGTTTTTAGCGTTGCACCTTTTCGAGCTTTTTAACTGTTTGACTCGCACTTGTTCGCATTTTACAAACGTTTTTATATCTTTATACAGATTTAAATATATTCCTCCTTAATCGGAGTGTTTAGGTTCACTTCAAGTTAAAGAATTGAAATTCACCACGAGTTCTTTTATTTTTTTAGCAAATAATAATCGCGTACCTGAAGACTGCCGACTGCACCATTTACGTTCTTAAACCGAGTGTTTGATTTAAAAAAAAAAACTTAAATGTATTTTTTTCTTGTTTTTGTATTTATTTTATTTTTCTTTCAAGTGTACTTATAATTACAATTTACTCAGACCTAGATTTAATGCAATGGTAGGCCGCTGTGTAAACCAAGGGCTGTACCTAGTCAATTTGCTTGTCGGATTAGAACTGACTTTAATTGAACTATTCTACGGGTAAGTAAGCTAAAGAAATGCATGAATTGCTTCCTGTGGGAATGGACAAAATATTCATATTTCATTTGGTTCAATGAAATATGAGTATTTAATTATAATTTTGTCTACAACTACAAAACCACAACGGACAAGGACAAAGAAAAAGCCAATATCAGACGACGCTAAATTGCCTGAGATGGGAAAGGAAGCCGACAGCGCTCGATCCCAATATCGGCTAGACTGAGAAGACCCGACTTGACTGACATCGGACCTATTGCGAGCACGTCCAAAAGAGCAAGACACAACATCACTAGCTCGTCAATTTCGCCCCGCAATAATAAAAAAGCCAAACTCTCACAGTTAACCGTTGTAGGACAACAAGTAGCCGTGGTTGATTACGACAATCCTACACGGAGACTGACAGAAAGTCAATGGCAATTAAAGAACTGCGAACCCTTGACGCAGTAAATGAGGCTATCTTAAAGAACGGACTCCCACTTTTTGGTAACCTCAAAACTGTTCAGGGTTTCAAAATGATGACATGCGAAGATGGACACACTCTCACATGGCTTCAAGATTTTATCGCCAAGACCACAGCTCCCTGGCCGAATGCCCACCTTCGCCTAATTGACAGGAAAAAGATCGTGCAACTCACCAGGCCTAAAGCTAGGCTCATTGTGCGTGGACCTCAAATTCCAAATGATCATATCGAAAGATACCTCAGATCTCTCAACACTGAACAACTCAGAAAAAACTGGGAAGTTGTTCAGATGAGAAATCATGAACCAGAAGGTACAGAAGTGGTAGTGCTGCTCAGTCACAAATCAATACCACTTCTGAAAAAGATCGGCTACAAAGTCCGCATCGGTACAAACTGATGCAAACTAAGACTTCTTAGCCAGAAACGTAAGGAAGAGGCAGCTAACACTAAAATTTTTTTTGAAGTTAATACAAATCAATCTCCATCATAGTAAGGCTGCCAGCGCCAACTTAATCTACCTCATGGAGGCCAGACAAGTGGACCTAGCTCTTATACAAGAACCCTGGATAGCAGGGTAAATTAACGGTAGTATCCTATGACTCCAAGAAAAGCACGTATTTGTTTAATGGTTTTAGGTAAAGTATAGTTTTGAATTGCGGCAATTTTGTTCGGGTTAGGTTTGATTCCGTTAGTAGTCACAATGGGTGCCGTGAAATAAGGCCAAGTGAAATAAGGCCAAATTCAAAAATTTGGCCTTATTTCGCTTTGTGAAAGTGAAATAAGGCCAAATTTCTACGTTTGGCTTTATTTCACTTTCTTTTAGTTTTAATTTAGCTTACCCGACATAAATCAATTACCATCCTAAGAAGTTTGAAATGAATAAAGTGAACACATTTGACTCAATTGTTATAATATTTTTATTTTAAATGTATAGTTGAATGAAAATTTATATATATTCGTACATATGTGCATAAATATATGTATGTACTTGTCAATATAATGCTTCAGTATAAACTTTTATGAAAAAATTCGTGTACTATTTTCGACAATTTGCCTACAAATTGGACACAGAATCGGAGTGTTATTTTTCATGTACTTCTCCGACAACCGTGTATAACAATTTAAACATAATTTAAAATGATTACACGGTTGCAGGAGTATAGTTCGAGCATTCTCGGAACAAATCACGCAAAGAATTTGGGTTTCATCAGCATTTAGCGTTTGTTCACCAACTTCCTTAACTTCTTCATCTTCATCACGGCAGAGTGTCAATTTTGAAGCATCTTCAGCAAGTATGTTATTATGATCATTCGTCATCTGATTTAGGAAATCAGTGATGGAAATGATTTTTCTGTCTAATTTTTGTAAAGCTGCTTCAATATGTGCCTGCTTGTCCTTTACTCGTTTCTTAGGAGGTTCAAAAATTTCAAAAGTCCCATCTAAGGACATGATGAACTCTCTGGATTTAATTCTATCCTCGTCGAGCAAGCAATCTAAGAACTTAAAAAAGTCACCAGGCTTTGTAAGCTTTCGGCTTAGCCGACTGTTGTATCCTTCGAGAGCACTTGTTGTTTTCATTGGAGCATTGAAAACAGAAGAAACTTTAGGGGTTTCCTGTATATATATGTACATATGTATTAATATTAATTTATGCTTACTGATATAAGATATATTTCAAACCAATTTAAAATACAATACCTTTTCCATCCATTGTTTTTTGAAATATAATAAAATGTCTGCGAATATATTTTCATTATTTTTCTTGAACTGCGTCCCATTTGCTTCTTCCTCCAGTAATTCAAGAGCTGGAAAAATATCGTCAGGCCTCAAAAGTGGAAGAACTAACAACTTTCGAAACAGTCGGTTGGCTTCCTTGTTTTTATTAAGTGATCCCACAAATGCTGATATTTTACAAGCCTTTCTTCTAAGTGCTTGACAGTAGTGGAACCAACATGTAGTGCTTTTAACCATGGGGTAAACATTTTGCAGACTGTTCCTCAAAGCCTTCTCAAAATCTGACACAAACGAATTTGGTTTCAATTGAAACAAATTTGCTTCAATATATTTAAATACATGAAGATACGCTTGCTCTGTTTTATTTGTCATGAGAATGTAAATGAATGGGTAAACCTGAAATGAATTTTCGAAATTCTTGCTATTACTTGCCCAATAACTAACTCCATATAAGTTGTTGTTTAAAAAAAAAAAAAATTTCAATTTATTTGTGTTTTAAACAATTTTTTTGTCAGTTTCTTTTAGCGTACACATACTCAGGCATTTAGTTTTTCTTATTGAAAAAAAATAATAGCAAAAAATTCTATTTTTTTTCAATAAGAAAAACTAAATGGAATTTTTTGCTATTATTTTTTTGTAGCACACGTATCGCTAACACATGTTTGAATTACATTTAAATCTATACAATTGTTTTACGTCTGGAATGTATAGCACTTTACTGCCTTTTCTTAACCCTTCACACAATTCATACACGTATATGAGTTCAACGAAATTTTCCATTGCGCCACGTTGCGTTTGAAACTATGTATGCAAATGAAAGGAATGCAAACTTGTAACATGTCATTGAGGAAATATTTACCGTAATACCAAAAAACAATATTTTTTTCACATTATGCCTGCTAGATCGGTAGCCAAATGGGAGATAATTTTCCTTAAAAAAAAGGACCGTTGACTCTTGCGCATTTGGCCTTATTTCACTTTAGATTAGTGACTTCGTTTGGCCTTATTTCACTTTGACAAAGTGAAATAAGGCTAAACGTAGAAATTTGGCCTTATTTCACTTGGCCTTATTTCACGGCACCGTCACAATGTGTCCCAAAAACTCGGTTTCTTTTTTCAGAAACTCGCTTTTGTCTAACTGAACCTTGAGATTTACTTCCTTTAACCTGGTAAATATTTTCTTTATCGAAATAATATGTTCCTCGAGACTTGTTGAAAATATTATAATGTCGTCTAAGTAGACATATTTTCCCGATGAATTCTTGTACGACACAATTCATTAACCGTTGGAAAGTCGCGGGGACATTTTTTAACCCGAATGGCATTCGGAGAAATTCGTTCGTGCCCGTTATCGGTCGAAAAAGCAGTTTTTGATATCCTGTTCTGCTATTTCGATCTGGTGAAAGCCTTTGGCTAGATCGAGAGTTGTGAAATATAGAGAACTTCCTAATTTACTAAAAATATCATCTATATTTGGGATAAGAAATTTGTCGTCAATTGAGATGTCATTTAATTTCCTATAATCAATAACCATTCTCCATTTCTTTATATTCGAAGCATCGTCTTTTTTCGGAACTATCCATAGTGGTGTGGAATAAGGTGAACTGCCCGGCCGTATAATGCCTTGACGCAGCATCTCATCAATTTGAGTGTTGACCTCATTCCTATGTTTTTTTTTTTTTTTATTATTAACGCGCGCACAAGGTACTATTTGTTTCCCTTTTAATGTAACACACTGCGCGGGCATTAGGAAGATAGGGAGGGGAGAGATAGGAGGTGTCGATTAACAATGGTTTTGAATGTTTGCAAATTGAAATGGCAAGGGAAAATCTCACCGGGTAAACCATTCCAAAGTCGTGTTGTACGGCTAAAAAAAGAATCCCTATATTTCACGGTACGTCCGAAATTGGGCTCAAGGGTAAACTGATGGGCATTCCTAGCAAGACGAGTATTACGGGCGAAACTTTTAAGGGGAGGAATGCAGCTGGCTACCTCCAGTGAACATTTTTTATAAAAGAAACGATAAAATAAGGAAAGACATGAAACGTTGCGTCGGTGTTCGAGAGGGGCAATTGTTTCAGCGGCAGTTCTATTTCCTATCAATCTTAACGCTCGATTTTGTATTCTATCAAGCAGGTGAAGCGATGTTTGTGAAGCACCTGCCCACAGGTGGGAGTTATACTCGAGTTTAGGGCGTATAAACGCTTTATAAATTGTAGCCAGATCAGATGGGGAAAAATACTTCTTACACCGATACAGAAAACCTAAGCACTTAGCAGCATTCTTAGCGATTTCAAATATATGGTCGTTCCAACGGAGGTCGTCGTTGACACACATACCGAGTACTGAGAGCTTTTCGGTTTCTTCGATGTAAGTGCCATTCATGGACAATGGCATTGGGGGAATGTTAAGCTTTAACGACAGAAGACAGCATTGAGTTTTCGAAGCATTAAACTCCACACGATTTCTATTACCCCATTTGACAATGCTGTATAAATCGGAGTTTACATTAGATTGACATACGGTGCCGTTGCAATTGTACGTCCGAAGGCGAAGGACGTGATTTATCGAACGAATATGAAAAGCTGAGGGTAGAGTCGTCAGCAAAACAGTTAAGTGGATTAGAAGTAACAGACAGAAGATCATTTATAAAAATGAGGAAAAGAGTCGGAGATAGAACAGAGCCCTGGGGCACACCAGCATTAAGTTTATGGGAATCAGACTTGAATCCGTCCAACACAACTTGTATTGAACGGTCCAGAAGATAGCTTCTAATCCAACGAACAAGAGTATTATCGATCCCAAAAGCACGCATTTTCGATAAGAGAGCTTCATGCCAAACTCTATCAAATGCCTTGGAGATATCAAGAGCAATAATCTTACTTTCACCAAAGCGATGTAAAGATTTTTTCCACTGTTCGGTGAGATATGCCATCAGATCACCAGTGGAACGGTTGCTGCGGAAGCCATACTGACGGTCATGGAGAAGCTTACGATCTTCGAGATATTCCTTAAGCTGACGGTTAATCAGTGTTTCCATGACCTTAGAAAGAAGGGATGTCAGTGCTATGGGTCGGTAGGAGGAGGGGGAGGATGGGTCACCTTTCTTAGGGACAGGCTGGACAAATGCTGTTTTCCATCTTCTAGGAAAGATTCCAGAAGAGTAGGAGCGATGGAAAAGCTTACGCAGTGGCTTTGCCAGGGTGGAAGAACACCTCTTCAGAAGAATCGGGGGTATACCATCCGGGCCAGCGGATTTGTGTATATCGAGATCTTTGAGAACTCTTGCTACTGTACGAGTGCGGAAAAAAATGTGTCCCATGGACAAATTTACATTCTCAAGTACAGGAGGGGCAACGTTGCTATGCGGCAGCGTGCAGCTAGCAGCGAAATGGGAGGCGAGCAAGTTTGCCTTCTCTGAAGAGTAAACAATTGGTTTGTTACTGTCGATGAGCGTTGGAACCGAAGATGTTGAGGAGTTTTTAATTTTTTTTACAAATGACCAAAAATTTTTACTGCCTTTGGGACACTGCAGAATTTTTTGCCGTAATTTTTGGTCATGCAAAAATTTGGTTCTTTCAATAACGGAGTTGCATGAGTTTCTTGCTTGTTTGTGCTTTTTCCGATTTTCCTCTGTAGGGTTGGCTTTGTAAGAACGGAAACTTACTTCTTTGAGCCTGATAGCTTCTTTACACTCAGAATTAAACCAAGACTTTTCTTTAGGTTTGATGCTTTTTCACATTTGTGATCATTTCAGCACTGGCATCAATGTCACTATCGAGGAAGCATAGTGACCAGTTAAAGTTTCGGAAAAAAATATTCAGGCCGTCCCAGTTGGCTTTCTCGTATTGCCAAACGATCCTGGTGGGAAGTTTTTCTTTAACTGGATGGGTGGAGGATGAGAAATTAGCTGAAATAACACAATGGTCTGAAGTGCCAAAAGGAGAAGTTACACTAATGGTACATTTATCAGGGTTAAAAGTAAGAAACAAGTCAAGAGTATGGGCGGCTTGCCCAGCAACATCCGGAATATGCGTTGGCACATCGATCAGTTGGGTAAGGTGATGTAACCCGGCAAAGAGCTCGACATACCTTCCTTCGGGTGTTGTCTGACCAGAATAGCGGAGCCAATTGGAATTGTGTACATTGAAATCACCCATCAATAACGATTTCAGTGCGAGGACAAAGGGAAACAATTTTCGAGATGGAATCAGACAGCGCATCAAACTCGTTACAAGTGGAATTGCTGTCGAGATTTGGACTCCTGTAAATAAAACAATAATGAATGACATGCTTGCGGACAGTGAATTTGAGCCACAAGAAGTTAAAGTCCGTGTTGGAACATTGCCCATATTGGGGAAGGCTCTGGCAAGCAATATCATTCCTAACATAGACCACGAGACCATGATGCGAAAAGAGTAATGGCACCAAGCTATACCCATGTAGAGCAAACTCTGATAAATCAGTATTTACTCCAACTTGGGTTTCACTTAATGCCAAAACAGCTGGCCTGTATTGAACAGAGTAGACGTACAGGTGAAAGAAATTCTTTCTTATACCACGAACATTGGAATACACGACACAAAAATCACTTACCATTTCAAAATACTTACACACAAAACACAATTCTGACTAAGTCGAACCATGCAGTGAAAATCCAAATTAATCTCTGTAATAAACAAACTGTCTTAGGTGTTATGCCCATAAGACAGCTTGCATACAAAAAATCAATTTAAATATTTAGCACAATAGGACAAACTCAGATGCCCTAATCCATTTACCGCAAGCATACGATGCCTACAGTAGATAAGAAAGAGGCAGTTAAGCTAAGCACAAAGGGTTGGGACAGATAGGAGGATAATTTGATTTGTTATGCAAGTGTGTATTATTTTATTTTTTTTTTTCTTCCACAGCGCGAATGGGCATCTTATCGTTTTCCAACGACACGAGTGGATATTGTTTTTTTCTTTACAGCACACGCGAGGGGTTTTTGCCAATTTCTCAAACGAGTGTGTAATATTATTTTTTTATCACTCGCGATAACAATGCGCAATAATTTTTTTTTTGGCTTTTGTGTAATTATTTATGCGCGCACCTCGACCTGACGTCCGGCCTCTATGAGCTTAAGATCGACACTCCTCAGGATATCGATAGCTCTTGTTTTCTTGGATTGTACTGGCCCAAATTTGTATTGTTTTGTTGAGGATGAATACTTGAATACCGTCTCGAGTTGTTATATTTATGTCTCTGTTGGTAGTTCTGTCTGTCTGGCTGTCTATAAAAACTGTCGGAACCAAAAGAATTTATTGTTTTTAGATAACCCTGATCTTGCCCAATGAATTAATTAATTATGTCTCTTACTTCAGTAAGTTCGTGTTTTTCTGTGAGTGCGTATGCTAGTGCGCCGGAAGATATTGATTTAACTTTCATTGTTAACACACCGTAAAGAATATCTGTCACCTTTTGGCTATTGTCGCTGAAGGCGGCATATTCTGCTATAAATATCTTCTACAAAATGCTTTATCTTATAATCTAACTCACATATAGATCTTACCCTTAATAATCCTATTTGCTTGGTGATGGTTAACTCGTCCTTTGATGGTCGGAAATGCTTCTTAAGTCTCGCTAGACAATCGGCCCAGTTTGCTGGTGGGTTGACTTGAAGATAGTTCCTTGCCGTTCCAGTGATTTTGGTGTGGAAAATAACTTCGTATACTTGTAGCTTGTCTTCTGGTCTAGTATAATTCTCCAAGATCTTGTTCACTGATGATGTGAACGATAGCAGTGTTCCTGGTTTTCCTTCAAACTGGTTCAGATATCGAATCTCCTTTTCGATGCTGATTGGTTGGTTATTGGCCACCATCAGTTGTGTGAGCATTGTCAGACATTGCTCAACTGTGTTTTGAGCAATTCTGCTTGTCCTTTGTAAATCAAAGTGGTTATTCCGTTTTTTATTGATTATTTTGTTTTTTTTTGTACTTTTTTGTTTCTAGAGTTGCACACTTTTTATTTTTTTCTAATAATTTGTATAGGTATCCTTATGTGGATTTTGCACTTTTACGTATTTTTTGTTTTTAGGGTTGCACTTTTCGAGCTTTTTCACTGTTTGACTCGCACTTGTTCGCACTTTTCGAACGTTTTTATATCCTTATACAGATTTAAATATATTCCTCCTTAATCGGAGTGTTTAGGTTCACTTCGAGTTAAGGAATTGAAATTCACCGCGAGTTCTTTTATGTTTTTAGCAAATAATAATCGCGTACCTGAAGACTGCCGACTGCGACATTTACGTTCTTAAACTGAGTATTTGATTTAAAAAAAACTAAAATGTTTTTTTTTCCTTTTTTATTATTTATTTTATTTTTCTTTAAAGTGTACTTATTATTACAATTTACTCAGACTTAGATTTAATGCAAAATTGGTAGGCCGCTGTGTAAACCAAGGGCTGTACCTAGTCAATTTGCCTGTCGGATTAGAACTGACTTTAATTGAACTATTCTACGGGTAAGTAAGCTAAAGAAATGCATGAAGTGCCTCCTGTGGGAATGGAATGCACTTGTTGACAAAATTTTCATATTTCATTTGGTTCAATGAAATATGAGTACTTAATTATAATTTTGTCTACGTTGTTGGAGCATGAGGAAAGGTTTTGCAACGTCGGAATAATGGTCGGAAACCGTTATGACTTTAATATCGATACCGTAAGGCGAAGGGAAATGGTCGGGGAAACGGGATTGTGGCATGTTGTGAAGTATCTGACGTAACTACCTCTTAATGAGAAACAAATCCTGCGGAGACAACAACAAAACGCAGTCAGAACTGTAAGGCGACTCAGTGCTAAAGACTCGAATTCCCTCACGGAAAAAGAAAAACAAGCGATGTACAAAGCTAAGCAAACGCTACTGACAATACCAGAAACAACTACAAAACCACCACGGACAAGGACAAAGACAAAGCCAAAATCAGACGACGCTAAATTGTCTGAGCTGGGAAAGGAAGCCGACAGCTCTCGATCCCAATATCGGCTAGACTGAGAAGACCCGACTTGACTGACATCGGACCTATTGCGAGCACGTCCAAAAGAGCAAGGCACAACATCATTATCTCGACAATTTCGCCCCGCAATAATAAAAAAGCCAGACTCTCACAGTTGACCATTGTAGGACAACAAGTAGCCGTGGTTGATAACGGCAATCCTATACGGAAACTCACAGAAAGTCAATGGCAATTAATAGAACTGCGAATCCTTGACGCAGTCAATGAGGCTATCTTAAAGAACGGACCCCTCCCACTTTTTGGTACCCTCAAAACTGTTCCGGGTTTCAAAGTGACATGCGAAGATGGACACACTCTCACATGGCTTCAAGATTTTATCGCCAAGACCTCAGCTCCCTGACCGTAAAGTAAGGAAGAGGCAGGTAACACTAAAAAATGTTGAAGTTAATACAAATCAATCTCCATCATAGTAAGGCTGCCAGCGCCAACTTAATCTACCTCATGGAGGCCAGACAAGTGGACCTAGCTCTTATACAAGAACCCTGGATAGCAGGGTAAATTAACGGTAGTATCCTATGATTCCAAGAAAAGCACGTATTTGTTTAATGGTTTTAGGTAAAGTATAATTTTGAATCGCGGCAATTTCGTTCGGGTTAGGTTTGATTTCGTTAGTAGTCACAATGTGTCCCAAAAACTCGGTTTATTTTTTCAGAAACTCGCTTTTGTCTAAGTGAACCTTGAGATTTACTTCCTTTAACCTGGTAAATATTTTCTTTTTCGAAATAATATGTTCCTCGAGACTTGTTGAAAATATTATAATGTCGTCTAAGTAGACAAGACATATTTTCCCGATGAATTCTTGTACGACAGAATTCATTTACCGTTGGAAAGTCGCGGGGACATTTTATAACCCGAATGGCATTCGGAGAAATTCGTAGTGCCCGTTATCGGTCGAAAAAGTAGTTTTTTTGATATCATGTTCTGCTATTTCAATCTGGTGAAAGCCTTTGGCTAGATCGAGAGTTGTGAAATATAGAGAACTTCCTAATTTACTAAATATATCGTCTATATTTGGGATAATAATAATAATTGTCGTCAATTGAGATGTCATTTAATTTCCTATAATCAATAACCATTCTCCATTTCTTTATATTCGAAGCATCGTCTTTTTTCGGAACTATCCATATTGGTGCGGAATAAGGTGAACTGCCCGGCCGTATAATGCCTTGACGCAGCATCTCATCAATTTGAGTGTTGACCTCATTCCTATGTACCTCAGGATATCTCTAGCTCTTGTTTTCTTGGATTGTACTGACCCGAATTTGTATTGTTTTGTTGAGGATGAATACTTGAATACCGTCTCGAGTTGTTATAGTTATGTCTCTGTTGGTAGTTCTGTCTGTCTGGCTGTCTATAAAAACTGTCGGAACCAAAAGAATTTATTGTTTTTAGATTACCCTGATCTTGCCCAATGAATTTATTAATTATGTCTCTTACTTCAGTAAGTTCGTGTTTCTCTGTGAGTGCGTACGCTAGTGCGCCGGAAGATATTGATTTAACTTTCATTGTTAACACACCGTAAAGAATATCTGTCATCTTTTGGCTACTGTCGCTGAAGGCGGCATATTCTTCTATAAATATCTTCTACAAAATGCTTTATCTTATAATCTAACTCACATATAGATCTTACCCTTAATAATCCTATTTGCTTGGTGATGGTTAACTCGTCCTTTGATGTTTGGAAATGCTTCTTAAGTCTCGCTAGACAATCGGCCCAGTTTGCTGGTGGGTTGACTTGAAGATAGTTCCTTGCCGTTCCAATGATTTTGGTGTTGAAAATAACTTCGTATACTTGTAGCTTGTCTTCTGGTCTAGTATAATTCTCCAAGATCTTGTTCACTGATGATGTGAACGATAGCAGTGTTCCTGGTTTTCCTTCAAACTGGTTCAGATATCGAATCTCCTTTTCGATGCTGATTGGTTGGTTATTGGCCACCATCAGTTGTGTGAGCATTGTCAGACATTGCTCAACTGTTTTTTGAGCCATTCTGCTTGTCCTTTGTAAATAAAAGTGTTTTTTCCGTTTTTTATTAATGATTGTGTTTTTTTTTGTACTTTTTGTTTCTAGAGTTGCACACTTTTTTTTTTCTAATAATTTGTATAGGTATCGTTATGTGGATTTTGCACTTTTACGTACTTTTTGTTTTTAGGGTTGCACTTTTTCGAGCTTTTTCACTGTTTGACTCGCACTTGTTCGCACTTTTCGAACGTTTTTATATCCTTATACAGATTTAAATATATTCCTCCTTAATCGGAGTGTTTAGGTTCACTTCGAGTTAAGGAATTGAAATTCACCGCGAGTTCTTTTATGTTTTTAGCAAATAATAATCGCGTACCTGAAGAATGCCGACTGCGACATTTACGTTCTTAAACTGAGTATTTGATTTAAAAAAAACTAAAATGTTTTTTTTTTCTTTTTTATTATTTATTTTATTTTTCTTTAAAGTGTACTTATTATTACAATTTACTCAGACTTAGATTTAATGCAAAATTGGTAGGCCGCTGTGTAAACCAAGGGCTGTACCTAGTCAATTTGCCTGTCGGATTAGAACTGACTTTAATTGAACTATTCTACGGGTAAGTAAGCTAAAGAAATGCATGAAGTGCCTCCTGTGGGAATGGAATGCACTTGTTGACAAAATTTTCATATTTCATTTGGTTCAATGAAATATGAGTACTTAATTATAATTTTGTCTACGTTGTTGGAGCATGAGGAAAGGTTTTGCAACGTCGGAAAAAATGGTCGGAAACCGTTATGACTTTAATATCGATACCGTAAGGCGAAGGGAAATGGTCGGGGAAACGGGATTGTGGCATGTTGTGAAGTATCTGACGTAACTACCTCTTAATGAGAAACAAATCCTGCGGAGACAACAACAAAACGCAGTCAGAACTGTAAGGCGACTCAGTGCTAAAGACTCGAATTCCCTCACGGAAAAAGAAAAACAAGCGATGTACAAAGCTAAGCAAACGCTACTGACAATACCAGAAACAACTACAAAACCACCACGGACAAGGACAAAGACAAAGCCAAAATCAGACGACGCTAAATTGCCTGAGCTGGGAAAGGAAGCCAACAGCTCTCGATCCCAATATCGGCTAGACTGAGAAGACCCGACTTGACTGACATCGGACCTATTGCGAGCACGTCCAAAAGAGCAAGGCACAACATCATTAGCTCGACAATTTCGCCCCGCAATAATAAAAAAGCCAGACTCTCACAGTTGACCATTGTAGGACAACAAGTAGCCGTGGTTGATAACGGCAATCCTATACGGAAACTCACAGAAAGTCAATGGCAATTAATAGAACTGCGAATCCTTGACGCAGTCAATGAGGCTATCTTAAAGAACGGACCCCTCCCACTTTTTGGTACCCTCAAAACTGTTCAGGGTTTCAAAGTGACATGCGAAGATGGACACACTCTCACATGGCTTCAAGATTTTATCGCCAAGACCTCAGCTCCCTGACCGTAAAGTAAGGAAGAGGCAGGTAACACTAAAAAATGTTGAAGTTAATACAAATCAATCTCCATCATAGTAAGGCTGCCAGCGCCAACTTAATCTACCTCATGGAGGCCAGACAAGTGGACCTAGCTCTTATACAAGAACCCTGGATAGCAGGGTAAATTAACGGTAGTATCCTATGATTCCAAGAAAAGCACGTATTTGTTTAATGGTTTTAGGTAAAGTATAATTTTGAATCGCGGCAATTTCGTTCGGGTTAGGTTTGATTTCGTTAGTAGTCACAATGTGTCCCAAAAACTCGGTTTATTTTTTCAGAAACTCGCTTTTGTCTAAGTGAACCTTGAGATTTACTTCCTTTAACGTGGTAAATATTTTCTTTTTCGAAATAATATGTTCCTCGAGACTTGTTGAAAATATTATAATGTCGTCTAAGTAGACAAGACATATTTTCCCGATGAATTCTTGTACGACAGAATTCATTTACCGTTGGAAAGTCGCGGGGACATTTTATAACCCGAATGGCATTCGGAGAAATTCGTAGTGCCCGTTATCGGTCGAAAAAGTAGTTTTTTTGATATCATGTTCTGCTATTTCAATCTGGGTAAAGCCTTTGGCTAGATCGAGAGTTGTGAAATATAGAGAACTTCCTAATTTACTAAATATATCGTCTATATTTGGGATAATAATAATAATTGTCGTCAATTGAGATGTCATTTAATTTCCTATAATCAATAACCATTCTCCATTTCTTTATATTCGAAGCATCGTCTTTTTTCGGAACTATCCATATTGGTGCGGAATAAGGTGAACTGCCCGGCCGTATAATGCCTTGACGCAGCATCTCATCAATTTGAGTGTTGACCTCATTCCTATGTACCTCAGGATATCTCTAGCTCTTGTTTTCTTGGATTGTACTGACCCGAATTTGTATTGTTTTGTTGAGGATGAATACTTGAATACCGTCTCGAGTTGTTATAGTTATGTCTCTGTTGGTAGTTCTGTCTGTCTGGCTGTCTATAAAAACTGTCGGAACCAAAAGAATTTATTGTTTTTAGATTACCCTGATCTTGCCCAATGAATTTATTAATTATGTCTCTTACTTCAGTAAGTTCGTGTTTCTCTGTGAGTGCGTACGCTAGTGCGCCGGAAGATATTGATTTAACTTTCATTGTTAACACACCGTAAAGAATATCTGTCATCTTTTGGCTACTGTCGCTGAAGGCGGCATATTCTTCTATAAATATCTTCTACAAAATGCTTTATCTTATAATCTAACTCACATATAGATCTTACCCTTAATAATCCTATTTGCTTGGTGATTAACTCGTCCTTTGATGTTTGGAAATGCTTCTTAAGTCTCGCTAGACAATCGGCCCAGTTTGCTGGTGGGTTGACTTGAAGATAGTTCCTTGCCGTTCCAATGATTTTGGTGTTGAAAATAACTTCGTATACTTGTAGCTTGTCTTCTGGTCTAGTATAATTCTCCAAGATCTTGTTCACTGATGATGTGAACGATAGCAGTGTTCCTGGTTTTCCTTCAAACTGGTTCAGATATCGAATCTCCTTTTCGATGCTGATTGGTTGGTTATTGGCCACCATCAGTTGTGTGAGCATTGTCAGACATTGCTCAACTGTTTTTTGAGCCATTCTGCTTGTCCTTTGTAAATAAAAGTGTTTTTTCCGTTTTTTATTAATGATTGGGTTTTTTTTTGTACTTTTTGTTTCTAGAGTTGCACACTTTTTTTTTTCTAATAATTTGTATAGGTATCGTTATGTGGATTTTGCACTTTTACGTACTTTTTGTTTTTAGGGTTGCACTTTTTCGAGCTTTTTCACTGTTTGACTCGCACTTGTTCGCACTTTTCGAACGTTTTTATATCCTTATACAGATTTAAATATATTCCTCCTTAATCGGAGTGTTTAGGTTCACTTCGAGTTAAGGAATTGAAATTCACCGCGAGTTCTTTTATGTTTTTAGCAAATAATAATCGCGTACCTGAAGACTGCCGACTGCGACATTTACGTTCTTAAACTGAGTATTTGATTTAAAAAAAACTAAAATGTTTTTTTTTCCTTTTTTATTATTTATTTTATTTTTCTTTAAAGTGTACTTATTATTACAATTTACTCAGACTTAGATTTAATGCAAAATTGGTAGGCCGCTGTGTAAACCAAGGGCTGTACCTAGTCAATTTGCCTGTCGGATTAGAACTGACTTTAATTGAACTATTCTACGGGTAAGTAAGCTAAAGAAATGCATGAAGTGCCTCCTGTGGGAATGGAATGCACTTGTTGACAAAATTTTCATATTTCATTTGGTTCAATGAAATATGAGCACTTAATTATAATTTTGTCTACGTTGTTGGAGCATGAGGAAAGGTTTTGCAACGTCGGAAAAAATGGTCGGAAACCGTTATGACTTTAATATCGATACCGTAAGGCGAAGGGAAATGGTCGGGGAAACGGGATTGTGGCATGTTGTGAAGTATCTGACGCAACTACCTCTTAATGAGAAACAAATCCTGCGGAGACAACAACAAAACGCAGTCAGAACTGTAAGGCGACTCAGTGCTAAAGACTCGAATTCCCTCACGGAAAAAGAAAAACAAGCGATGTACAAAGCTAAGCAAACGCTACTGACAATACCAGAAACAACTACAAAACCACCACGGACAAGGACAAAGACAAAGCCAAAATCAGACGACGCTAAATTGCCTGAGCTGGGAAAGGAAGCCGACAGCTCTCGATCCCAATATCGGCTAGACTGAGAAGACCCGACTTGACTGACATCGGACCTATTGCGAGCACGTCCAAAAGAGCAAGGCACAACATCATTAGCTCGACAATTTCGCCCCGCAATAATAAAAAAGCCAGACTCTCACAGTTGACCATTGTAGGACAACAAGTAGCCGTGGTTGATAACGGCAATCCTATACGGAAACTCACAGAAAGTCAATGGCAATTAATAGAACTGCGAATCCTTGACGCAGTCAATGAGGCTATCTTAAAGAACGGACCCCTCCCACTTTTTGGTACCCTCAAAACTGTTCAGGGTTTCAAAGTGACATGCGAAGATGGACACACTCTCACATGGCTTCAAGATTTTATCGCCAAGACCTCAGGTCCCTGACCGTAAAGTAAGGAAGAGGCAGGTAACACTAAAAAATGTTGAAGTTAATACAAATCAATCTCCATCATAGTAAGGCTGCCAGCGCCAACTTAATCTACCTCATGAAGGCCAGACAAGTGGACCTAGCTCTTATACAAGAACCCTGGATAGCAGGGTAAATTAACGGTAGTATCCTATGATTCCAAGAAAAGCACGTATTTGTTTAATGGTTTTAGGTAAAGTATAATTTTGAATCGCGGCAATTTCGTTCGGGTTAGGTTTGATTTCGTTAGTAGTCACAATGTGTCCCAAAAACTCGGTTTATTTTTTCAGAAACTCGCTTTTGTCTAAGTGAACCTTGAGATTTACTTCCTTTAACCTGGTAAATATTTTCTTTTTCGAAATAATATGTTCCTCGAGACTTGTTGAAAATATTATAATGTCGTCTAAGTAGACAAGACATATTTTCCCGATGAATTCTTGTACGACAGAATTCATTTACCGTTGGAAAGTCGCGGGGACATTTTATAACCCGAATGGCATTCGGAGAAATTCGTAGTGCCCGTTATCGGTCGAAAAAGTAGTTTTTTTGATATCATGTTCTGCTATTTCAATCTGGTGAAAGCCTTTGGCTAGATCGAGAGTTGTGAAATATAGAGAACTTCCTTGGTAGGCCGCTGTGTAAACCAAGGGCTGTACCTAGTCAATTTGCTTGTCGGATTAGAACTGACTTTAATTGAACTATTCTACGGGTAAGTAAGCTAAAGAAATTCATGAATTGCTTCATGTGGGAATGGAATGCACTTGTTGACAAAATATTCATATTTCATTTGGTTCAATGAAATATGAGTTTTTAATATAATTTTTTCTACGTTGTTGGGGCATGAGAAAAGGTTTTGCAACGTCGGCAAAAATGGTCGGTTTACGACTTTAATATCGATACCGTAAGGCGAAGGGAAATGGTCGGGGAAACGGGATTGTGGCATGTTGTGAAGTATCTGACGTAACTACCTCTTAATGAGAAACAAATCCTGCGGAGACAACAACGAAACGCAGTCAGAACTGTAAGGCGACTCAGTGCTAAAGACTCGAATTCAAAGTGATGACATGCAAAGATGGACACACTCTCACATGGCTTTATCGCCAAGACCTCAGCTCCCTGACCGTAAAGTAAGGAAGAGGCAGGTAACACTAAAAATGCTGAAATCAATCTCCATCATAGTAAGGCTTTCAGCGCCAACTTAATCTACCTCATGGAGGCCAGACAAGTGGACCTAGCTCTTATACAAGATCCCTGGATAGCAGGGTAAATTAACGGTAGTATCCTATGATTCCAAGAAAAGCACGTATTTGTTTAATGGTTTTAGGTAAAGTATAGTTTTGAATCGCGGCAATTTCGTTCGGGTTAGGTTTGATTTCGTTAGTAGTCACAATGTGTCCCAAAAACTGGGTTTCTTTTTTCAGAAACTCGCTTTTGTCTAACTGAACCTTGAGATTTACTTCCTTTAACCTGGTAAATATTTTCTTTATCAAAATAATATGTTCCTCGAGACTTGTTGAAAATATTATAATGTCGTCTAAGTAGACAAGACATATTTTCCCGATGAATCCTTGTAGGACAGAATTCATTAACCGATGGAAAGTCGCGTGGCATTTTTTAACCCGAATGGCGGAGAAATTCGTACTGCCCGTTATCGGTCGAAAAAGTAGTTTTTTTGATATCATGTTCTGCTATTTCAATCTGGAGAAAGCCTTTGGCTAGATCAAAAGTTGTGAAATATAGAGAACTTCCTAATTTACTAAATACTTACTTACTTACTTACTTAGGTGGCGCTACAGTTCGGGACGAACCTGGGCCTCAACCAACATGCCTCTCCAGCCAACTCGGTCTTTGGCTAGCTGCCTCCAGTTTTGCACTCCAAGTTGGTTGAGGTCGTCATCCACTTGAGCGCGCCACCTAAGGCGAGGTCTTCCTTGACTGCGTCTACCCTCTGGGATAGAATCGAAGATCCTGCGAGCCGGAGCATTGTTGTCCATTCGCTCTACAGGACCTTGCCATCTTAAACGTGATATGCGTATTTTTTTGACCAGGTCAATGTCGCTGTACAGCTCGTATAGTTCTTGGTTGAACCTTCTCCTCCAAAGCCCGTTAACGCAGATAGGGCCAAAAATCTTCCGAAGAATCTTACGCTCGAAACGACTAAGGATACTTAGTAGTTTCGGAACTATCCATATTGGTGCGGAATAAGGTGAACTGCCCGGCCGTATAATGCCTTGACGCAGCATCTCATCAATTTGAGTGTTGACCTCATTCCTATGTACCTCAGGATATCTCTAGCTCTTGTTTTCTTGGATTGTACTGACCCGAATTTGTATTGTTTTGTTGAGGATGAATACTTGAATACCGTCTCGAGTTGTTATAGTTATGTCTCTGTTGGTAGTTCTGTCTGTCTGGCTGTCTATAAAAACTGTCGGAACCAAAAGAATTTATTGTTTTTAGATTACCCTGATCTTGCCCAATGAATTTATTAATTATGTCTCTTACTTCAGTAAGTTCGTGTTTCTCTGTGAGTGCGTACGCTAGTGCGCCGGAAGATATTGATTTAACTTTCATTGTTAACACACCGTAAAGAATATCTGTCATCTTTTGGCTACTGTCGCTGAAGGCGGCATATTCTTCTATAAATATCTTCTACAAAATGCTTTATCTTATAATCTAACTCACATATAGATCTTACCCTTAATAATCCTATTTGCTTGGTGATGGTTAACTCGTCCTTTGATGTTTGGAAATGCTTCTTAAGTCTCGCTAGACAATCGGCCCAGTTTGCTGGTGGGTTGACTTGAAGATAGTTCCTTGCCGTTCCAATGATTTTGGTGTTGAAAATAACTTCGTATACTTGTAGCTTGTCTTCTGGTCTAGTATAATTCTCCAAGATCTTGTTCACTGATGATGTGAACGATAGCAGTGTTCCTGGTTTTCCTTCAAACTGGTTCAGATATCGAATCTCCTTTTCGATGCTGATTGGTTGGTTATTGGCCACCATCAGTTGTGTGAGCATTGTCAGACATTGCTCAACAGTGTTTTGAGCCATTCTGCTTGTCCTTTGTAAATAAAAGTGTTTTTTCCGTTTTTTATTAATGATTGTGTTTTTTTTTGTACTTTTTGTTTCTAGAGTTGCACACTTTTTTTTTTCTAATAATTTGTATAGGTATCGTTATGTGGATTTTGCACTTTTACGTACTTTTTGTTTTTAGGGTTGCACTTTTTCGAGCTTTTTCACTGTTTGACTCGCACTTGTTCGCACTTTTCGAACGTTTTTATATCCTTATACAGATTTAAATATATTCCTCCTTAATCGGAGTGTTTAGGTTCACTTCGAGTTAAGGAATTGAAATTCACCGCGAGTTCTTTTATGTTTTTAGCAAATAATAATCGCGTACCTGAAGACTGCCGACTGCGACATTTACGTTCTTAAACCGAGTATTTGATTTAAAAAAAACTAAAATGTTTTTTTTTTCTTTTTTTTTATTTATTTTATTTTTCTTTAAAGTGTACTTATTATTACAATTTATTCAGACTTAGATTTAATGCAAAATTGGTAGGCCGCTGTGTAAACCAAGGGCTGTACCTAGTCAATTTGCCTGTCGGATTAGAACTGACTTTAATTGAACTATTCTACGGGTAAGTAAGCTAAAGAAATGCATGAAGTGCCTCCTGTGGGAATGGAATGCACTTGTTGACAAAATTTTCATATTTCATTTGGTTCAATGAAATATGAGTACTTAATTATAATTTTGTCTACGTTGTTGGAGCATGAGGAAAGGTTTTGCAACGTCGGAAAAAATTGTCGGAAACCGATATGACTTTAATATCGATACCGTAAGGCGAAGGGAAATGGTCGGGGAAACGGGATTGTGGCATGTTGTGAAGTATCTGACGTAACTACCTCTTAATGAGAAACAAATCCTGCGGAGACAACAACAAAACGCAGTCAGAACTGTAAGGCGACTCAGTGCTAAAGACTCGAATTCCCTCACGGAAAAAGAAAAACAAGCGATGTACAAAGCTAAGCAAACGCTACTGACAATACCAGAAACAACTACAAAACCACCACGGACAAGGACAAAGACAAAGCCAAAATCAGACGACGCTAAATTGCCTGAGCTGGGAAAGGAAGCCGACAGCTCTCGATCCCAATATCGGCTAGACTGAGAAGACCCGACTTGACTGACATCGGACCTATTGCGAGCACGTCCAAAAGAGCAAGGCACAACATCATTAGCTCGACAATTTCGCCCCGCAATAATAAAAAAGCCAGACTCTCACAGTTGACCATTGTAGGACAACAAGTAGCCGTGGTTGATAACGGCAATCCTATACGGAAACTCACAGAAAGTCAATGGCAATTAATAGAACTGCGAATCCTTGACGCAGTCAATGAGGCTATCTTAAAGAACGGACCCCTCCCACTTTTTGGTACCCTCAAAACTGTTCAGGGTTTCAAAGTGACATGCGAAGATGGACACACTCTCACATGGCTTCAAGATTTTATCGCCAAGACCTCAGCTCCCTGACCGTAAAGTAAGGAAGAGGCAGGTAACACTAAAAAATGTTGAAGTTAATACAAATCAATCTCCATCATAGTAAGGCTTTCAGCGCCAACTTAATCTACCTCATGAAGGCCAGACAAGTGGACCTAGCTCTTATACAAGATCCCTGGATAGCAGGGTAAATTAACGGTAGTATCCTATGATTCCAAGAAAAGCACGTATTTGTTTAATGGTTTTAGGTAAAGTATAATTTTGAATCGCGGCAATTTCGTTCGGGTTAGGTTTGATTTCGTTAGTAGTCACAATGTGTCCCAAAAACTGGGTTTCTTTTTTCAGAAACTCGCTTTTGTCTAACTGAACCTTGAGATTTACTTCCTTTAACCTGGTAAATATTTTCTTTATCAAAATAATATGTTCCTCGAGACTTGTTGAAAATATTATAATGTCGTCTAAGTAGACAAGACATATTTTCCCGATGAATCCTTGTAGGACAGAATTCATTAACCGATGGAAAGTCGCGTGGCATTTTTTAACCCGAATGGCGGAGAAATTCGTACTGCCCGTTATCGGTCGAAAAAGTAGTTTTTTTGATATCATGTTCTGCTATTTCAATCTGGAGAAAGCCTTTGGCTAGATCAAAAGTTGTGAAATATAGAGAACTTCCTAATTTACTAAATACTTACTTACTTAATAACTTAGGTGGCGCTACAGTTCGGGACGAACCTGGGCCTCAACCAACATGCCTCTCCAGCCAACTCGGTCTTTGGCTAGCTGCCTCCAGTTTTGCACTCCAAGTTGGTTGAGGTCGTCATCCACTTGAGCGCGCCACCTAAGGCGAGGTCTTCCTTGACTGCGTCTACCCTCTGGGATAGAATCGAAGATCCTGCGAGCCGGAGCATTGTTGTCCATTCGCTCTACAGGACCTTGCCATCTTAAACGTGATATGCGTATTTTTTTGACCAGGTCAATGTCGCTGTACAGCTCGTATAGTTCTTGGTTGAACCTTTTCCTCCAAAGCCCGTTAACGCAGATAGGGCCAAAAATCTTCCGAAGAATCTTACGCTCGAAACGACTAAGGATATCTTCATCCGCTTTAGATAGAGTCCATGCCTCGGCGCCACAGAGCAGGACTGGGATGATTAGGGTCTTATACAGAATCTCCTTTGTCTTTCGAGAGAGGGCTTTGCTACTTAATTACCTTTTTAGCCCATAGAAACAGCGATTGGTAAGAGTAATTCTTCGCTTTATTTCTGACGAGATGTTGTTGTCAGATGTTATAGCGGATCGAGGTACACAAAGTCCCTAACTACCTCAAAGTTGTACCTGTCTATTGTGATGTTTTGTCCAATCCGCCGGAGTTGTGTGTCCCTTTTTGTGGACAGCAGGTACTTCGTTTTGGCCTCATTGACTGCTAGTCCCATCTTAGCCGCTTCAGCTTCAATGCTAGCAAACGTTCCACTGACAGCTCGCCGAGTTCTGCCAATGATGTCTATGTCATCAGCGTATGCTAGCAATTGCACAGACTTGAAAAAAATTGTCCCACTACAATTGACTTGCGAGTTTCTTATAATTTTTTCAAGTATTAAGTTGAAGAAATCGCACGATAGCGCATCACCTTGTCGGAATCCTTTTTTGACGTCAAAAGCTTCTGTGAGGTCAGAACCAACCTTGACGGAGCAGCGAGAGTTCTCCATCGTCATCCTGCACAGTCGGACGAGTTTTGTGGGAATGCCAAAACCTGACATGGCTCTGTACAGCTCGTCTCTATAAATGCTATCGTACGCGGCCTTAAAATCGATAAAGAGGTGGTGGGTATCGATTTGGAATTCTTGGGTGGTTTGCAGGATCTGCCGTTGAGTGAACATTTGATCGATTGTGGACTTTCCTGGTCTGAAACCAGACTGATAGGGGCCAATCAGGTTGCTGACGAAAGGTTTCAGGAGGATCTTGTAGGCGATATTCAGGAGACTTATTCCTCTATAGTTGGCGCAGTTTAGGGGGTCTCCTTTCTTGTGGATCGGGCAAACGATGCTGAGGTTCCATTCATCAGGCATGCTTTCTTCTGACTAAACTTTAGAGATAAGTTGGTGTATGCACTCCACTCTACTCCACCAGGTCAGCTTTGTTGTTTTTAAGTTTAGATATTGCTATCCTTACTTCATTTTGGTCAGGTGGACGGAAGTTTTGTCTGTCATCATCCATGTTGAATGGTTAATTCTGCCTGACAGCGGGACTTCGGCCTTCATCGCCGTTTAACAGTCTGCAGAAATGGTCCTTCCATGTACTCAGCACCGACTGTGACTCTACTACGAGGTTTCCATTCCTATCTCTACAGGCTTCTGTGCGGGATTTTTTTCCTTGGCATGTTCTTTTTACCTGTTGGTAAAACTTCCGCACGTTGTTGCTGGAGTAGCATCTCTCAATATCCTCGATCGCGCGCTTCTCATGCTCTCTCTTTTTCTTTTGTAGAAGCCGGTGTTCTTCCCGTCTTTTCTGCTCGTAAAGCTCGCGAGCAGCTCTCATCTTTCTTTGCAGCGTCGCTTTATATGTCTCTTGTTTGGCTGCATGGGCCTGCCTGCATTCGTCATCAAACCAGAGGTTTCGTGGTGGTGGTCTGGTGAAACCTAGCACATCAGCTGCGGCATCTCTGATGGCTTGTTGGCAGTGTTGCCACTGATCTTCGGCACTTGATGCTGGCGGTACTGGATTTCGTGAGAGGTTACGGGATATTCGATCGGCATAGGTTCTGGCGGTTTCTTGCAAATGCAGCTTTCCGACGTCATACTTCCTCACAGTATTACTCCGTTGTTGTGGAGTTCGGGTTATTCGCATTCTTACCTTTGCTGCAACAAGGTAGTGATCCGAGTCGATGTTAGCTGCTCGGAAGGCGCGAACATTCAAGATACTGGAGGCGTGTCTTGCATCGATCGCAACGTGATCAATCTGATTGTCGCCAAGTCCCTTTGTGTATATCGAGATGAGGAAACCGTGTGCTTGCAATAGTGACGTTATGTGCCGCTGCGAAGTCAATTAGCCTAAGTCCGTTTTCAGACGTTGTGTCGTGTAGGCTATGTTTTCCGACAGTCCTACCAAAGATTTCCTCTTTACCTATTTTGGCATTAAAATCGCCTGGTACGATCTAAACGTCGTATTTAAGGCATTGCTCATAGGTTTTGTCGAAGAGCTCATAGAAGTCATCCTTGGTGGCGTCATCTTTGTCCTCTGTGGGGGCATGAGCGCATATAAGGCTAATGTTGGCGAATTTAGCCTTGATACGGATTGTCACAAGTCGCTCACTTACGTGTCGAAAGCCCAAGACTTCTTGCCTAAGTCTATCGCTTATGACGAATCCGCACCCAAATAAACGCTGTGGTCTTCTTGCGCAATCACCGTAGTACACGTCACAGTTTTTCATCCTCCTTTTGCCCGGCCCATTCCATCGCACTTCCTGGATGGCAGTAATTCCTGCTCTGTAGCAGTCTGGGCCTCCTCTAATTGTTTGGATGCACGTGGTCTGTTAAGAGTTCTAACATTCCACGTGCAGATCCGAAGGTCGTTGTCCTTGATTCGTTTTTCCGGGTCGTCAACAGTAAATCCGTCCTTTTCCGAGGCTATTGGTCGCTTCGCAACTTTTTCTTTTTTCCGTGGCAGGGTTGTTAACCCCACGCACTACCCCCCACCTGGAGGGCCAGGTCCTTTGTTGGATTCCTTGGACAAAAGGAACCGGAGAATCCGGAGTCAGTAACCCAATTTGGGGATATGAGCGCTGCCGTTGGCCCATTAAGGGTTCATCCGCCACCATCTCTATTTCAATGCCCTGACTTGCATTGAATTGTCCTAATGACCTTATCTCCAAATACGTCGAAGTAGCTCATTAGGGCGTCTGCTTCGTTGACTGTTGACGCCACCGTTGGTCCAATTGGTTGGGCTCATCCGCCGTACGTCCTCTTTCTGAGGGGCTCGTGCAAGACTTCTGCGAATCGATCAGAACAGTCATTAAAGCAGAGCATTATAGTGTTGCTATTTTTTCTGTGTTCAACACTCGCGCTTATAAGTTTAGCAGGAATTTTCGGATGGACAGACCAGTACCCGGTGGTTACCGCGGGGAGGTAAAATAAGCACAATTGATGTGTACGATATAGTTGCAGCGACTGTGCATCACCAGTTTGATGCCTTTCAGTGCCTACCCTATTCATACAGCACCCAACCACCAATTTACTAAATATATCATCTATATTTGGGATAATAATAATAATTGTCGTCAATTGAGATGTCATTTAATTTCCTATAATCAATAACCATTCTCCATTTCTTTATATTCGAAGCATCGTCCTTTTCATTCCTATGTACCTCAGGATATCGATAATTCTTGTTTTCTTGGATTGTACTGACCCGAATTTGTATTGTTTTGTTGAGGATGAATACTTGAATACTGTCTCGAGTTGTTATAGTTATGTCTCTGTTGGTAGTTCTGTCTGTCTGGCTGTCTATAAAAACTGTCGGAACCAAAAGAATTTATTGTTTTTAGATTACCCTGATCTTGCCCAATGAATTTACTAATTATGTCTCTTACTTCAGTTAGTTCGTGTTTCTCTGTGAGTGCGTACGCTAGTGCGCCGGAAGATATTGATTTAATTTTCATTGTTAACACACCGTAAAGAATATCTGTCACTTTTTGGCTATTGTCGCTGATGGCGGCATATTCTGTTATAAATATCTTCTACAAAATGCTTTATCTTATCTTATAATCTTACTTACCTATAGATCTTACCCGTAATAATCCTATTTGCTTGGTGATGGTTAACTCGTCCTTTGATGGTCCTAAATGCTTCTTAAGTCTCGCTAGACAATCGGTCCAGTTTGCTGGTGGGTTGACTTGAAGATAGTGCCTTGCCGTTCCAATGATTTTGGTGCTGCAAATAACTTCGTATACTTGTAGCTTGTCTTCTGGTCTAGTATAATTCTCCAAGATCTTGTTCACTGATAATGTGAACGATAGCACTGTTCCTAGTTTTCCTTCAAACTGGTTCAGATATCGAATCTTCTTTTCGATGTTTGCTCTAATGCTGATTGGTTGGTTATTGGCCACCATCAGTTGTGTGAGCATTGTCAGACATTGCTCAACTGTGTTTTGAGCAATTGTAAATCAAAGTGGTTATTCCGTTTTTTATTAATGATTGTGTTTTTTTGTTAATTTTATCGATTGAATATGGTCTTTTTTTGTACTTTTTGTTTCTAGAGTTGCATACTTTTTATTTTTTTTATTTTGAAATTTTCTAATAATATGTATAGGTATCCTTATGTGGATTTTGCACTTTTACGTACTTTTTAGTTTTAGGGTTGCACTTTTTCGAGCTTTTTAACTGTTTGACTCGCACTTGTTCGCACTTTTCGAACGTTTTTATATATTTATATAGATTTAAATATATTCCTCCTTAATCGGAGTGTTTAGGTTCGCTTCGAGTTAAAGAATTGAAATTCACCGCGAGTTCTTTTATTTGTTTAGCAAATAATAATCGCGTACCTGAAGACTGCCGACTGCGCCATTTACGTTCTTAAACCGAGTGTTTGATTAAAAAAAAAAACTTAAATGTTTTTTTTTTCTTATTTTTTTATTTATTTTATTTTTCTTTCAAGTGTACTTATTATTACAATTTACTCAGACTAAGATTTAATGCAATGGTAGGCCGCTGTGTAAACCAAGGGCTGTACCTAGTCAATTTGCTTGTCGGATTAGAACTGACTTTAATTGAACTATTCTACAGGTAAGAAAGCTAAAGAAATGCATGAAGTGCCTCCTGTGGGAATGGAATGCACTTGTTGACAAAATATTCATATTTCATTTGGTTCAATGAAATATGAGTATTTAATTATAATTTTGTCTACGTTGTTGGAGCAGGAGGAAAGGTTTTGCAACGTCGGCAAAAATGGTCGGAAACCGTTATGGCTTTAATATCGATACCGTTAGGCGAAGGGAAAGGGTCTGGGAAACGGGATTGTGGTGTATGGTGAAGTATCTGATGTAACTACCTCTTAATGAGAAACAAATCCTGCGGAGACAAGAACGAAACGCAGTCAGAACTGTACGGCGACTCAGTGCTAAAGACTCGAATTCCCTCACGGAAAAAGAAAAACAAGCGATGTACAAAGCTAAGCAAACGCTACTGACAATACCAGAAACAACTACAAAACCACAACGGACAAAGACAAAGCCAAAATCAGACGAAGCTAAATTCTCTGAGATGGGAAAGGAAGCCGACAGCTCTCGATCCCAATATCGGCTAGACTGAGAAGACCCGACTTGACTGACATCGGACCTATTGCGAGCACGTCCAAAAGAGCAAGGCACAACATCACTAGCTCGACAATTTCGCTCCGCAATAATAAAAAAGCCAGACTCTCACAGTTAACCATTTTAGGACAACAAGTAGCCGTGGTTGATTACGGTAATCCTACACGGAGACTCACATAAAGTCAATGGCAATTAATAGAACTACGAAGCCTTGACGCAGTTAATGAGCCTATCTTAAAGAACCGACCCCTCCCACTTTTTGGTACACTCAAAACTGTTCAGGGTTTCAAAGTGATGACATGCGAAGATGGAAACACTCTCACATGGCTTCAAGATTTTATCGCCAAGACCTCAGCTCCCTGGCCGAATGCCTACCTTCGCCTAGTTGGCAGGAAAGAGATCGTGCAACTCACCAGGCCTAAAGCTTGGCTCATTGTGCGTGGACCTCCAATCCCAAAAGATCGTATCGAAAGATACCTCAGATCTCTCAACACAGAACAACTCAGTAAAAACTGGGAAGTTGTTCACATGTGAAATCATGAACCAGAAGGTACAGAAGTGGTAGTGCTGCTCAGTCACAAATCAATACGACTTCTGAAAAAGATCGGCTACAAAGTCCGTATCGGTTTGTACCGACTAAGACTTCTTAGCCAGAAAAGTAAGGAAGATGCAACTAACACTAAAAAATGTTGAAGTTTATACAAATCAATCTCCATCATAGTAAGGCTGCCAGCGCCAACTTAATCTACCTCATGGAGGCCAGACAAGTGGACCTAGCCTTTATTCTAGAACCCTGGATAGCAGGGTAAATTAACAGTAGTATCCTGTGATTCCAAGGAAAGCACGTATTTGTTTAATGGTTTTAGGTAAAGTATAGTTTTGAATCGCGGCAATTTTGTTCGGGTTAGGTTTGATTCCGTTAGTAGTCACAATGTGTCCCAAAAACTCGGTTTCTTTTTTCAGAAACTCGCTTTTGTCTAACTGAACCTTGAGATTTACTTCCTTTAACCTGGTAAATATTTTCTTTATCGAAATAATATGTTCCTCGAGACTTGTTGAAAATATTACAATGTCGTCTAAGTATAGACATATTTTCCCGATGAATTCTTGTAGGACAGAATTCATTAACCGTTGGAAAGTCGCGGGGACATTTTTTAACCCGAATGGCATTTGGAGAAATTCGTAGTGCCCGTTATCGGTCGAAAAAGCAGTTTTTGATATCCTGTTCTGCTATTTCGATCTGGTGAAAGCCTTTGGCTAGATCGAGAGTTGTAAAATATAGAGAACTTCCTAATTTACTAAAAATATCATCTATATTTGGGATAAGAAATTTGTCGTCAATTGAGATGTCATTTAATTTCCTATAATCAATAACCATTCTCCATTTCTTTATATTCGAAGCATCGTCTTTTTTCGGAACTATCCATATTGGTGCGGAATAAGGTGAACTGCCCGGCCGTATAATGCCTTGACGCAGCATCTCATCAATTTGAGTGTTGACCTCATTCCTATGTACCTCAGGATATCTCTAGCTCTTGTTTTCTTGGATTGTACTGACCCGAATTTGTATTGTTTTGTTGAGGATGAATACTTGAATACCGTCTCGAGTTGTTATAGTTATGTCTCTGTTGGTAGTTTTGTCTGTCTGGCTGTCTATAAAAACTGTCGGAACCAAAAGAATTTATTGTTTTTAGATTACCCTGATCTTGCCCAATGAATTTATTAATTATGTCTCTTACTTCAGTAAGTTCGTGTTTCTCTGTGAGTGCGTACGCTAGTGCGCCGGAAGATATTGATTTAACTTTCATTGTTAACACACCGTAAAGAATATCTGTCACCTTTTGGCTATTGTCGCTGAAGGCGGCATATTCTGCTATAAATATCTTCTACAAAATGCTTTATCTTATAATCTAACTCACATATAGATCTTACCCTTAATAATCCTATTTGCTTGGTGATGGTTAACTCGTCCTTTGATGGTCGGAAATGCTTCTTAAGTCTCGCTAGACAATCGGCCCAGTTTGCTGGTGGGTTGACTTGAAGATAGTTCCTTGCCGTTCCAATGATTTTGGTGTTGAAAATAACTTCGTATACTTGTAGCTTGTCTTCTGGTCTAGTATAATTCTCCAAGATCTTGTTCACTGATGATGTGAACGATAGCAGTGTTCCTGGTTTTCCTTCAAACTGGTTCAGATATCGAATCTCCTTTTCGATGCTGATTGGTTGGTTATTGGCCACCATCAGTTGTGTGAGCATTGTCAGAAATTGCTCAACTGTGTTTTGAGCCATTCTGCTTGTCCTTTGTAAATCGAAGTGGTTATTCCGTTTTTATTAATTATTGTGTTTTTTTTTGTACTTTTTGTTTCTAGAGTTGCACACTTTTTTTTTTTTAATAATTTGTATAGGTATCCTTATTTGGATTTTGCACTTTTACGTACTTTTTGTTTTTAGGGTTGCACTTTTTCGAGCTTTTTAACTGTTTGACTCGCACTTGTTCGCACTTTTCGAACGTTTTTATATCCTTATACAGATTTAAATATATTCCTCCTTAATCGGAGTGTTTAGGTTCACTTCGAGTTAAGGAATCGAAATTCACCGCGAGTTCTTTTATGTTTTTTAGCAAATAATAATCGCGTACCTGAAGACTGCCGACTGCGACATATACGTTCTTAAACCGAGTATTTGATTTAAAAAAAACTAAAATGTTTTTTTTTTTTCTTTTTTTTTATTTATTTTATTTTTCTTTAAAGTGTACTTATTATTACAATTTACTCAGACTTAGATTTAATGCAAAATTGGTAGGCCGCTGTGTAAACCAAGGGCTGTACCTAGTCAATTTGCTTGTCGGATTAGAACTGACTTTAATTGAACTATTCTACGGGTAAGTAAGCTAAAGAAATTCATGAAGTGCTTCCTGTGGGAATGGAATGCACTTGTTGACAAAATATTCATATTTCATTTGGTTCAATGAAATATGAGTTTTTAATATAATTTTTTCTACGTTGTTGGGGCATGAGAAAAGATTTTGCAACGTCGGCAAAAATGGTCGGAAACCGTTATGACTTTAATATCGATACCGTAAGGCGAAGGGAAATGGTCGGGGAAACGGGATTGTGGCATGTTGTGAAGTATCTGACGTAACTACCTCTTAATGAGAAACAAATCCTGCGGAGACAACAACGAAACGCAGTCAGAACTGTAAGACGACTCAGTGCTAAAGACTCGAATTCCCTCACGGAAAAAGAAAAACAAGCGATGTACAAAGCTAAGCAAACGCTACTGACAATACCAGAAACAACTACAAAACCACAACGGACAAAGACAAAGCCAAAATCAGACGACGCTAAATTGCCTTAGCTGGGAAAGGAAGCCGACAGCTCTCGATCCCAATATCGGCTAGACTGAGAAGACCCGACCTGACTGACATCGGACCTATTGCGAGCACGTCCAAAAGAGCAAGGCACAACATCACTAGCTCGACAATTTCGCCCCGCAATAATAAAAAAGCCAGACTCTCACAGTTGACCATTGTAGGACAACAAGTAGCCGTGGTTGATTACGGCAATCCTACATGGAGACTCAGAGAAAGTCTGCGAATCCTTGACGCAGTCAATGAGGCTATCTTAAAGAACGGAGCCCTCCCACTTTTTGGTACCCTCAAAACTGTTCAGGGTTTCAAAGTGATGACATGCGAAGATGGACACACTCTCACATGGCTTCAAGATTTTATCGCCAAGACCTCAGCTCCCTGACCGTAAAGTAAGGAAGAGGCAGGTAACACTAAAAAATGTTGAAGTTAATACAAATCAATCTCCATCATAGTAAGGCTGCCAGCGCCAACTTAATCTACCTCATGAAGGCCAGACAAGTGGACCTAGCTCTTATACAAGAACCCTGGATAGCAGGGTAAATTAACGGTAGTATGATGATTTATGATTTCAAGAAAAGCACGTATTTGTTTAATGGTTTTAGGTAAAGTATAGTTTTGAATCGCGGCAATTTCGTTCGGGTTAGGTTTGATTTCGTTAGTAGTCACAATGTGCCCCAAAAACTCGGTTTCTTTTTCAGAAACTCGCTTTTGTCTAACTGAACCTTGAGATTTACTTCCTTTAACCTGGTAAATATTTTCTTTATCAAAATAATATGTTCCTCGAGACTTGTTGAAAATATTATAATGTCGTCTAAGTAGACAAGACATATTTTCCGATGAATTCTTGTACGACACAATTCATTAACCGTTGGAAAGTCGCGGGGACATTTTTTAACCCGAATGGCATTCGGAGAAATTCGTAGTGCCCGTTATCGGTCGAAAAAGCAGTTTTTGATATCCTGTTCTGCTATTTCGATCTGGTGAAAGCCTTTGGCTAGATCGAGAGTTGTAAAATATAGAGAACTTCCTAATTTACTAAAAATATCATCTATATTTGGGATAAGAAATTTGTCGTCAATTGAGATGTCATTTAATTTCCTATAATCAATAACCATTCTCCATTTCTTTATATTCGAAGCATCGTCTTTTTTCGGAACTATCCATAGTGGTGTGGAATAAGGTGAACTGCCCGGCCGTATAATGCCTTGACGCAGCATCTCATCAATTTGAGTGTTGACTTCATTCCTATGTACCTCAGGATATCGATAGCTCTTGTTTTCTTGGATTGTACTGACCCGAATTTGTATTGTTTTGTTGAGGATGAATACTTGAATACCGTCTCGAGTTGTTATATTTATGTCTCTGATCTTGCCCGATGAGTTCTGTCTGTCTGGCTGTCTATAAAAACTGTCGGAACCAAAAGAATTTATTGTTTTTAGATTACCCTGATCTTGCCCGATGAATTAATTAATTATGTCTCTTACTTCAGTAAGTTCGTGTTTTTCTGTGAGTGCGTACGCTAGTGCGCCGGAAGATATTGATTTAACTTTCATTGTTAACACACCGTAAAGAATATCTGTCACCTTTTGGCTATTGTCGCTGAAGGCGGCATATTCTGCTATAAATATCTTCTACAAAATGCTTTATCTTATAATCTAACTCACATATAGATCTTACCCTTAATAATCCTATTTGCTTGGTGATGGTTAACTCGTCCTTTGATGGTCGGAAATGCTTCTTAAGTCTCGCTAGACAATCGGCCCAGTTTGCTGGTGGGTTGACTTGAAGATAGTTCCTTGCCGTTCCAATGATTTAGGTGTTGAAAATAACTTCGTATACTTGTAGCTTGTCTTCTGGTCTAGTATAACTCTCCAAGATCTTGTTCACTGATGATGTGAACGATAGCAGTGTTCCTGGTTTTCCTTCAAATTGTTTCAGATATCGAATCTCCTTTTCGATGCTGATTGGTTGGTTATTGGCCACCATCAGTTGTGTGAGCATTGTCAGACATTGCTCAACTGTGTTTTGAGCCATTCTGCTTGTCCTTTGTAAATCAAAGTGGTTATTCCGTTTTTTATTAATTATTGTGTTTTTTTTTGTACTTTTTGTTTCTAGAGTTGCACACTTTTTTTTTTTTAATAATTTGTATAGGTATCCTTATGTGGATTTTGCACTTTTACGTACTTTTTGTTTTTAGGGTTGCACTTTTTCAAGCTTTTTAACTGTTTGACTCGCACTTGTTCGCACTTTTCGAACGTTTTTATATCCTTATACAGATTTAAATATATTCCTCCTTAATCGGAGTGTTTAGGTTCACTTCGAGTTAAGGAATCGAAATTCACCGCGAGTTCTTTTATGTTTTTTAGCAAATAATAATCGCGTACCTGAAGACTGCCGACTGCGACATATACGTTCTTAAACCGAGTATTTGATTTAAAAAAAACTAAAATGTTTTTTTTTTTCTTTTTTTTTATTTATTTTATTTTTCTTTAAAGTGTACTTATTATTACAATTTACTCAGACTTAGATTTAATGCAAAATTGGTAGGCCGCTGTGTAAACCAAGGGCTGTACCTAGTCAATTTGCTTGTCGGATTAGAACTGACTTTAATTGAACTATTCTACGGGTAAGTAAGCTAAAGAAATTCATGAAGTGCTTCCTGTGGGAATGGAATGCACTTGTTGACAAAATATTCATATTTCATTTGGTTCAATGAAATATGAGTTTTTAATATAATTTTTTCTACGTTGTTGGGGCATGAGAAAAGGTTTTGCAACGTCGGCAAAAATGGTCGGAAACCGTTATGACTTTAATATCGATACCGTAAGGCGAAGGGAAATGGTCGGGGAAACGGGATTGTGGCATGTTGTGAAGTATCTGACGTAACTACCTCTTAATGAGAAACAAATCCTGCGGAGACAACAACGAAACGCAGTCAGAACTGTAAGGCGACTCAGTGCTAAAGACTCGAATTCAAAGTGATGACATGCGAAGATGGACACACTCTCACATGGCTTTATCGCCAAGACCTCAGCTCCCTGACCGTAAAGTAAGGAAGAGGCAGGTAACACTAAAAAATGCTGAAATCAATCTCCATCATAGTAAGGCTTTCAGCGCCAACTTAATCTACCTCATGGAGGCCAGACAATTGGACCTAGCTCTTATACAAGATCCCTGGATAGCAGGGTAAATTAACGGTAGTATCCTATGATTCCAAGAAAAGCACGTATTTGTTTAATGGTTTTAGGTAAAGTATAGTTTTGAATCGCGGCAATTTCGTTCGGGTTAGGTTTGATTTCATTAGTAGTCACAATGTGTCCCAAAAACTGGGTTTCTTTTTTCAGAAACTCGCTTTTGTCTAACTGAACCTTGAGATTTACTTCCTTTAACCTGGTAAATATTTTCTTTATCAAAATAATATGTTCCTCGAGACTTGTTGAAAATATTATAATGTCGTCTAAGTAGACAAGACATATTTTCTCGATGAATCCTTGTAGGACAGAATTCATTAACCGATGGAAAGTCGCGTGGCATTTTTTAACCCGAATGGCGGAGAAATTCGTACTGCCCGTTATCGGTCGAAAAAGTAGTTTTTTTGATATCATGTTCTGCTTTTTCAATCTGGAGAAAGCCTTTGGCTAGATCAAAAGTTGTGAAATATAGAGAACTTCCTAATTTACTAAATACTTACTTACTTACTTACTTAGGTGGCGCTACAGTTCGGGACGAACCTGGGCCTCAACCAACATGCCTCTCCAGCCAACTCGGTCTTTGGCTAGCTGCCTCCAGTTTTGCACTCCAAGTTGGTTGAGGTCGTCATCCACTTGAGCGCGCCACCTAAGGCGAGGTCTTCCTTGACTGCTTCTACCCTCTGGGATGAAATCGAAGATCCTGCGAGCCGGAGCATTGTTGTCCATTCGCTCTACATGACCTAGCGATCTTAAACGTGATATGCGTATTTTTTTGACCAGGTCAATGTCGCTGTACAGCTCGTATAGTTCTTGGTTGAACCTTCTCCTCCAAAGCCCGTTAACGCAGATAGGGCCAAAAATCTTCCGAAGAATCTTACGCTCGAAACGACTAAGGATATCTTCATCCGCTTTAGATAGAGTCCATGCCTCGGCGCCACAGAGCAGGACTGGGATGATAAGGGTCTTATACAGAATCTCCTTTGTCTTTCGAGAGAGGGCTTTGCTACTTAATTACCTTTTTAGCCCATAGAAACAGCGATTGGTAAGAGTAATTCTTCGCTTTATTTCTGACGAGATGTTGTTGTCAGATGTTATAGCGGATCCGAGGTACACAAAGTCCCTAACTACCTCAAAGTTGTACCTGTCTATTATGATGTTTTGTCCAATCCGCCGGAGTTGTGTGTCCCTTTTTGTGGACAGCAGGTACTTCGTTTTGGCCTCATTGACTGCTAGTCCCATCTTAGCCGCTTCAGCTTCAATGCTAGCAAACGTTCCACTGACAGCTCGCCGAGTTCTGCCAATGATGTCTATGTCATCAGCGTATGCTAGCAATTGCACAGACTTGAAAAAAATTGTCCCACTACAATTGACTTGCGAGTTTCTTATAATTTTTTCAAGTATTAAGTTGAAGAAATCGCACGATAGCGCATCACCTTGTCGGAATCCTTTTTTGACGTCAAAAGCTTCTGTGAGGTCAGAACTAACCTTGACGGAGCAGCGAGAATTCTCCATCGTCATCCTGCACAGTCGGATGAGTTTTGTGGGAATGCCAAAACCTGACATGGCTCTGTATAGCTCGTCTCTATAAATGCTATCGTGGGTATCGATTTGGAATTCTTGGGTGGTTTCCAGGATCTGCCGTTGAGTGAACATTTGATCGATTGTGGACTTTCCTGGTCTGAAACCAGACTGATAGGGGCCAATCAGCTTGCTGACGAAAGGTTTCAGGCGTTCACATAGTACGGCAGAGAGGATCTTGTAGGCGATATTCAGGAGACTTATTCCTCTATAGTTGGCGCAGTTTAGGGGGTCTCCTTTCTTGTGGATCGGGCAAACGATGCTGAGGTTCCATTCATCAGGCATGCTTTCTTCTGACCAAACTTTAGAGATAAGTTGGTTTATGCACTCCACTCTACTCCACCAGGTCAGCTTTGTTGTTTTTAAGTTTAGATATTGCTATCCTTACTTCATTTTGGTCAGGTGGACGGAAGTTTTGTCTGTCATCATCCATGTTGAATGGTTCATTCTGCCTGACAGCGGGACTTCGGCTACGAGGTTTCCATTCCTATCTCTACAGGCTTCTGTGCGGGATTTTTTTCCTTGGCATGTTCTTTTTACCTGTTGGTAAAACTTCCGCACGTTGTTGCTGGAGTAGCATCTCTCAATATCCTCGATCGCGCGCTTCTCATGCTCTCTCTTTTTCTTTTGTAGAAGCCGGTGTTCTTCCCGTCTTTTCTGTTCGTAAAGCTCGCGAGCAGCTCTCGTCTTTCTTTGCAGCGTCGCTTTATATGCCTCTTGTTTGGCTGCATGGGCCTGCATGCATTCGTCATCAAACCAGAGGTTTCGTGGTGGTGGTCTGGTGAAACCTAGCAAATCAGCTGCGGCATCTCTGATGGCTTGTTGGCAGTGTTGCCACTGATCTTCGGCACTTGATGCTGGCGGTACTGGATTTCTTGAGAGGTTACGGGATATTCGATCGGCATAGGTTCTGGCGGTTTCTTGCAAATGCAGCTTTCCGACGTCATACTTCCTCACAGTATTACTCCGTTGTTGTGGAGTTCGGGTTATTCGCATTCTTACCTTTGCTGCAACAAGGTAGTGATCCGAGTCGATGTTAGCTGCTCGGAAGGTGCGAACATTCAAGATACAGGAGGCGTGTCTTGCATCGATCGCAACGTGATCAATCTGATTGTCGCCAAGTCCCTTTGTGTATATCGAGATGAGGAAACCGTGTGCTTGCAATAGTGACGTTATGTGCCGCTGCGAAGTCAATTAGCCTATGTCCGTTTTCAGACGTTGTGTCGTGTAGGCTATGTTTTCCGACAGTCCTACCAAAGATTTCCTCTTTACCTATTTTGGCATTAAAATCGCCTAGTACGATCTTAACGTCGTATTTAAGGCATTGCTCATAGGTTTTGTCGAAGAGCTCATAGAAGTCATCCTTGGTGGCGTCATCTTTGTCCTCTGTGGGGGCATGAGCGCATATTAGGCTAATGTTGGCGAATTTAGCCTTGATACGGATTGTCACAAGTCGCTCACTTACGTGTCGAAAGCCCAAGACTTCTTGCCTAAGTCTATCGCTTATGACGAATCCGCACCCAAATAAACGCTGTGGTCTTCTTGCGCAATCACCGTAGTACACGTCACAGTTTTTCATCCTCCTTTTGCCCGGCCCATTCCATCGCACTTCCTGGATGGCAGTAATTCCTGCTCTGTAGCAGTCTGGGCCTCCTCTAGTTGTTTGGATGCACGTGGTCTGTTAAGAGTTCTAACATTCCACGTGCAGATCCGAAGGTCGTTGTCCTTGATTCGTTTTTCCGGGTCGTCAACAGTAAATCCGTCCTTTTCCGAGGCTATTGGTCGCTTCGCAACTTTTTTTTTTTCCGTGGCAGGGTTGTTAACCCCACGCACAACCCCTAACCTGGAGGGCCAGGTCCTTTGTTGGATTCCTTGGACAAAAGGAACCGGAGAATCCGGAGTCAGTAACCCACTTTGGGGATATGAGCGCTGCCGTTGGCCCATTAAGGGTTCATCCGCCACCATCTCTATTTCAATGCCCTGACTTGCATTGAATTGTCCTAATGACCTTATCTCCAAATACGTCGAAGTAGCTCATTAGGGCGTCTGCTTCGTTGGCTGTTGACGCCACCGTTGGTCCAATTGGTTGGGCTCATCCGCCGTACGTCCTCTTTCTGAGGGGCTCGTGCAAGACTTCTGCGAATCGATCAGAACAGTCATTAAAGCAGAGCATTATAGTGTTGCTATTTTTTCTGTGTTCAACACTCGCGCTTATAAGTTTAGCAGGAATTTTCGGATGGACCAGTACCCGGTGGTTACCGCGGGGAGGTAAAATAAGCACAATTGATGTGTACGATATAGTTGCAGCGACTGTGCATCACCAGTTTGATGCCTTTCAGTGCCTACCCTATTCATACAGCACCCAACCACCAATTTACTAAATATATCATCTATATTTGGGATAATAATAATAATTGTCGTCAATTGAGATGTCATTTAATTTCCTATAATCAATAACCATTCTCCATTTCTTTATATTCGAAGCATCGTCCTTTTCATTCCTATGTACCTCAGGATATCGATAATTCTTGTTTTCTTGGATTGTACTGACCCGAATTTGTATTGTTTTGTTGAGGATGAATACTTGAATACTGTCTCGAGTTGTTATAGTTATGTCTCTGTTGGTAGTTCTGTCTGTCTGGCTGTCTATAAAAACTGTCGGAACCAAAAGAATTTATTGTTTTTAGATTACCCTGATCTTGCCCAATGAATTTACTAATTATGTCTCTTACTTCAGTTAGTTCGTGTTTCTCTGTGAGTGCGTACGCTAGTGCGCCGGAAGATATTGATTTAATTTTCATTGTTAACACACCGTAAAGAATATCTGTCACTTTTTGGCTATTGTCGCTGATGGCGGCATATTCTGTTATAAATATCTTCTACAAAATGCTTTATCTTATCTTATAATCTTACTTACCTATAGATCTTACCCGTAATAATCCTATTTGCTTGGTGTTAATGTTTAAATGTTTTTTTTTCTTATTTTTTTATTTATTTTATTTTTCTGTCAAGTGTACTTATTATTACAATTTACTCAGACTAAGATTTAATGCAATGGTAGGCCGCTGTGTAAACCAAGGGCTGTACCTAGTCAATTTACTTGTCGGATTAGAACTGACTTTAATTGAACTATTCTACAGGTAAGTAAGCTAAAGAAATGCATGAAGTGCCTCCTGTGGGAATGGAATGCACTTGTTGACAAAATATTCATATTTCATTTGGTTCAATGAAATATGAGTATTTAATTATAATTTTGTCTACGTTGTTGGAGCATGAGGAAAGGTTTTGCAACGTCGGCAAAAATGGTGGGAAACCGTTATGGCTTTAATATCGATACCGTTAGGCGAAGGGAAAGGGTCGGGGAAACGGGATTGTGGTGTATGGTGAAGTATCTGATGTAACTACCTCTTAATGAGAAACAAATCCTGCGGAGACAAGAACGAAACGCAGTCAGAACTGTACGGCGACTCAGTGCTAAAGACTCGAATTCCCTCACGGAAAAAGAAAAACAAGTGATGTACAAAGCTAAGCAAACGCTACTGACAATACCAGAAACAACTTCAAAACGACAACGGACAAGGACAAAGACAAAGCCAAAATCAGACGACGCTAAATTGCCTGAGCTGGGAAAGGAAGCCAACAGCTCTCGATCCCAATATCGGCTAGACTGAGAAGACCCGACTTGACTGACATCGGACCTATTGCGAGCACGTCCAAAAGAGCAAGGCACAACATCACTAGCTCGACAATTTCGCTCCGCAATAATAAAAAAGCCAGACTCTCACAGTTAAACATTTTAGGACAACAAGTAGCCGTGGTTGATTACGGTAATCCTACACGGAGACTCACATAAAGTCAATGGCAATTAATAGAACTACGAAGCCTTGACGCAGTCAATGAGCCTATCTTAAAGAACCGACCCCTCCCACTTTTTGGTACACTCAAAACTGTTCAGGGTTTCAAAGTGATGACATGCGAAGATGGAAACACTCTCACATGGCTTCAAGATTTTATCGCAAAGACCTCAGCTCCCTGGCCGAATGCCGACCTTCGCCTAGTTGGCAGGAAAGAGGTCGTGCAACTCACCAGGCTTAAAGCTTGGCTCATTGTGCGTGGACCTCCAATCCCAAAAAATCTCGTATCGAAAGATACCTCAGATCGCTCAACACAGAACAACTCAGTAAAAACTGGGAAGTTGTTCACATGTGAAATCATGAACCAGAAGGTACAGAAGTGGTAGTGCTGCTCAGTCACAAATCAATACCACTTCTGAAAAAGATCGGCTACAAAGTCCGTATCGGTTTGTACTGACTAAGACTTCTTAGCCAGAAAAGTAAGGAAGAGGCAACTAACACTAAAAAAAATCAATCTCCATCATAGTAAGGCTGCCAGCGCCAACTTAATCTACCTCATGGAGGCCAGACAAGTGGACCTAGCCCTTATACTAGAACCCTGGATAGCAGGGTAAATTAACGGTAGTATCCTGTGATTCCAAGGAAAGCACGTATTTGTTTAATGGTTTTAGGTAAAGTATAGTTTTGAATCGCGGCAATTTTGTTCGGGTTAGGTTTGATTCCGTTAGTAGTCACAATGTGTCCCAAAAACTCGGTTTCTTTTTTCAGAAACTCGCTTTTGTCTAACTGAACCTTGAGATTTACTTCCTTTAACCTGGTAAATATTTTCTTTATCGAAATAATATGTTCCTCGAGACTTGTTGAAAATATTACAATGTCGTCTAAGTAGACAAGACATATTTTCCCGATGAATTCTTGTACGACACAATTCATTAACCGTTGGAAAGTCGCGGGGACATTTTTTAACCCGAATGGCATTCGAGGAAACTCGTAGTGCCCGTTTCCGGTCGAAAAAGCAGTTTTTGATATCCTGTTCTGCTATTTCGATCTGGTGAAAGCCTTTGGCTAGATCGAGAGTTGTAAAATATAGAGAACTTCCTAATTCACTAAAAATATCATCTATATTTGGGATAAGAAATTTGTCGTCAGTTGAGATGTCATTTAATTTCCTATAATCAATAACCATTCTCCATTTCTTTATATTCGAAGCATCGTCTTTTTTCGGAACTATCCATATTGGTGCGGAATAAGGTGAACTGCCCGGCCGTATAATGCCTTGACGCAGCATCTCATCAATTTGAGTGTTGACCTCATTCCTATGTAGCTCAGGATATCGATAGCTCTGGTTTTCTTGGATTGTACTGACCCGAATTTGTATTGTTTTGTTGAGGATGAATACTTGAATACCGTCTCGAGTTGTTATAGTTATGTCTCTGTTGGTAGTTCTGTCTGTCTGGCTGTCTATAAAAACTGTCGGAACCAAAAGAATTTATTGTTTTTAGATTACCCTGATCTTGCCCAATGAATTTATTAATTATGTCTCTTACTTCAGTAAGTTCGTGTTTCTCTGTGAGTGCGTACGCTAGTGCGCCGGAAGATATTGATTTAACTTTCATTGTTAACACACCGTAAAGAATATCTGTCATCTTTTGGCTACTGTCGCTGAAGGCGGCATATTCTGCTATAAATATCTTCTACAAAATGCTTATCTTATAATCTAACTCACATATAGATCTTACCCTTAATAATCCTATTTGCTTGGTGATGGTTAACTCGTCCTTTGATGTTTGGAAATGCTTCTTAAGTCTCGCTAGACAATCGGCCCAGTTTGCTGGTGGGTTGACTTGAAGATAGTTCCTTGCCGTTCCAATGATTTTGGTGTTGAAAATAACTTCGTATACTTGTAGCTTGTCTTCTGTTCTAGTATAATTCTCCAAGATCTTGTTCACTGATGATGTGAACGATAGCAGTGTTCCTGGTTTTCCTTCAAACTGGTTCAGATATCGAATCTCCTTTTCGATGCTGATTGGTTGGTTATTGGCCACCATCAGTTGTGTGAGCATTGTCAGACATTGCTCAACTGTGTTTTGAGCCATTCTGCTTGTCCTTTGTAAATCAAAGTGGTTATTCCGTTTTTTATTAATTATTGTGTTTTTTTTTTGTACTTTTTGTTTCTAGAGTTGCACACTTTTTTTTTTTTTTTCTAATAATTTGTATAGGTATCCTTATGTGGATTTTGCACTTTTACGTACTTTTTGTTCTTAGGGTTGCACTTTTTCCAGCTTTTTCACTGTTTGACTCGCACTTGTTCGCACTTTCCGAACGTTTTTATATCCTTATACAGATTTAAATATATTCCTCCTTAATCGGAGTGTTTAGGTTCACTTCGAGTTAAGGAATCGAAATTCAGCGCGAGTTCTTTTATGTTTTTTAGCAAATAATAATCGCGTACCTGAAGACTGCCGACTGCGACATTTACGTTCTTAAACCGAGTATTTAATTAAAAAAAAACTAAAATGTTTTTTTTTTCTTTTTTATTATTTATTTTATTTTTCTTTAAAGTGTACTTATTATTACAATTTACTCAGACTTAGATTTAATGCAAAATTGGTAGGCCGCTGTGTAAACCAAGAGCTGTACCTAGTCAATTTGCTTGTCGGATTAGAACTCACTTTAATTGAACTATTCTACGGGTAAGTAAGCTAAAGAAATGCATGAAGTGCCTCCTGTGGGAATGGAATGCACTTGTTGACAAAATATTCATATTTCATTTGGTTCAATGAAATATGAGTTTTTAATATAATTTTTTCTACGTTGTTGGGGCATGAGAAAAGGTTTTGCAACGTCGGCAAAAATGGTCGGAAACCGTTATGACTTTAATATCGATACCGTAAGGCGAAGGGAAATGGTCGGGGAAACGGGATTGTGGCATGTTGTGAAGTATCTGACGTAACTACCTCTTAATGAGAAACGAATCCTGCGGAGACAACAAAGAAACGCAGTCAGAACTGTACGGCGAATCAGTGCTAAAGACTCGAATTCCCTCACTGAAAAAGAAAAACAAGCGATGTACAAAGCTAAGCAAACGCTACTGACAATACCAGAAACAACTTCAAAACGACAACGGACAAGGACAAAGACAAAGCCAAAATCAGACGACGCTAAATTGCCTGAGCTGGGAAAGGAAGCCAACAGCTCTCGATCCCAATATCGGCTAGACTGAGAAGACCCGACTTGACTGACATCGGACCTATTGCGAGCACGTCCAAAAGAGCAAGGCACAACATCACTAGCTCGACAATTTCGCCCCGCAATAATAAAAAAGCCAGACTCTCACAGTTGACCATTGTAGGACAACAAGTAGCCGTGGTTGATTACGGCAATCCTACACGGAGACTGACAGAAAGTCAATGGCAATTAAAGAACTGCGAACCCTTGACGCAGTAAATGAGGCTATCTTAAAGAACGGACCCCTCCCACTTTTTGGTACCCTCAAAACTGTTCAGGGTTACTCTCACATGGCTTCAAGATTTTATCGCCAAGACCTTAGCTCCCTGACCGTAAAGTAAGGAAGAGGCAGGTAACACTAAAAAATGTTGAAGTTAATACAAATCAATCTCCATCATAGTAAGGCTGCCAGCGCCAACTTAATCTACCTCATGAAGGCCAGACAAGTGGACCTAGCTCTTATACAAGAACCCTGGATAGCAGGGTAAATTAACGAGAGTATCCTATGATTCCAAGAAAAGCACGTATTTGTTTAATGGTTTTAGGTAAAGTATAGTTTTGAATCGCGGCAATTTCGTTCGGGTTAGGTTTGATTTCGTTAGTAGTCACAATGTGTCCCAAAAACTCGGTTTATTTTTTCAGAAACTCGCTTTTGTCTAACTGAACCTTGAGATTTACTTCCTTTAACCTGGTAAATATTTTCTTTATCGAAATAATATGTTCCTCGAGACTTGTTGAAAATATTATAATGTCGTCTAAGTAGACAAGACATATTTTCCCGATGAATTCTTGTACGACAGAATTCATTTACCGTTGGAAAGTCGCGGGGGCATTTTATAACCCGAATGGCATTCGGAGAAATTCGTAGTGCCCGTTATCGGTCGAAAAAGTAGTTTTTTTGATATCATGTTCTGCTATTTCAATCTGGTGAAAGCCTTTGGCTAGATCGAGAGTTGTGAAATATAGAGAACTTCCTAATTTACTAAATATATCGTCTGTATTTGGGATAATAATAATAATTGTCGTCAATTGAGATGTCATTTAATTTCCTATAATCAATAACCATTCTCCATTTCTTTATATTCGAAGCATCGTCTTTTTTCGGAACTATCCATATTGGTGCGGAATAAGGTGAACTGCCCGGTCGTATAATGTCTTGACGCAGCATCTCATCAATTTGAGTGTTGACCTCATTCCTATGCACCTCAGGATATCTCTAGCTCTTGTTTTCTTGGATTGTACTGACCCGAATTTGTATTGTTTTGTTGAGGATGAATACTTGAATACCGTCTCGAGTTGTTATAGTTATGTCTCTGTTGGTAGTTCTGTCTGTCTGGCTGTCTATAAAAACTGTCGGAACCAAAAGAATTTATTGTTTTTAGATTACCCTGATCTTGCCCAATGAATTTATTAATTATGTCTCTTACTTCAGTAAGTTCGTGTTTCTCTGTGAGTGCGTACGCTAGTGCGCCGGAAGATATTGATTTAACTTTCATTGTTAACACACCGTAAAGAATATCTGTCATCTTTTGGCTACTGTCGCTGAAGGCGGCATATTCTGCTATAAATATCTTCTACAAAATGCTTATCTTATAATCTAACTCACATATAGATCTTACCCTTAATAATCCTATTTGCTTGGTGATGGTTAACTCGTCCTTTGATGGTCGGAAATGCTTCTTAAGTCTCGCTAGACAATCGGCCCAGTTTGCTGGTGGGTTGACTTGAAGATAGTTCCTTGCCGTTCCAGTGATTTTGGTGTTGAAAATAACTTCGTATACTTGTAGCTTGTCTTCTGGTCTAGTATAATTCTCCAAGATCTTGTTCACTGATGATGTGAACGATAGCAGTGTTCCTGGTTTTCCTTCAAACTGGTTCAGATATCGAATCTCCTTTTCGATGCTGATTGGTTGGTTATTGGCCACCATCAGTTGTGTGAGCATTGTCAGACATTGCTCAACTGTGTTTTGAGCCATTCTGCTTGTCCTTTGTAAATCAAAGTGGTTATTCCGTTTTTTATTAATTATTGTGTTTTTTTTTTGTACTTTTTGTTTCTAGAGTTGCACACTTTTTTTTTTTTTTTTTCTAATAATTTGTATAGGTATCCTTATGTGGATTTTGCACTTTTACGTACTTTTTGTTCTTAGGGTTGCACTTTTTCCAGCTTTTTCACTGTTTGACTCGCACTTGTTCGCACTTTCCGAACGTTTTTATATCCTTATACAGATTTAAATATATTCCTCCTTAATCGGAGTGTTTAGGTTCACTTCGAGTTAAGGAATCGAAATTCAGCGCGAGTTCTTTTATGTTTTTTAGCAAATAATAATCGCGTACCTGAAGACTGCCGACTGCGACATTTACGTTCTTAAACCGAGTATTTGATTTAAAAAAAACTAAAATGTTTTTTTTTTCTTTTTTATTATTTATTTTATTTTTCTTTAAAGTGTACTTATTATTACAATTTACTCAGACTTAGATTTAATGCAAAATTGGTAGGCCGCTGTGTAAACCAAGAGCTGTACCTAGTCAATTTGCTTGTCGGATTAGAACTCACTTTAATTGAACTATTCTACGGGTAAGTAAGCTAAAGAAATGCATGAAGTGCCTCCTGTGGGAATGGAATGCACTTGTTGACAAAATATTCATATTTCATTTGGTTCAATGAAATATGAGTTTTTAATATAATTTTTTCTACGTTGTTGGGGCATGAGAAAAGGTTTTGCAACGTCGGCAAAAATGGTCGGAAACCGTTATGACTTTAATATCGATACCGTAAGGCGAAGGGAAATGGTCGGGGAAACGGGATTGTGGCATGTTGTGAAGTATCTGACGTAACTACCTCTTAATGAGAAACGAATCCTGCGGAGACAACAAAGAAACGCAGTCAGAACTGTACGGTGAATCAGTGCTAAAGACTCGAATTCCCTCACTGAAAAAGAAAAACAAGCGATGTACAAAGCTAAGCAAACGCTACTGACAATACCAGAAACAACTTCAAAACGACAACGGACAAGGACAAAGACAAAGCCAAAATCAGATGACGCTAAATTGCCTGAGCTGGGAAAGGAAGCCAACAGCTCTCGATCCCAATATCGGCTAGACTGAGAAGACCCGACCTGACTGACATCGGACCTATTGCGAGCACGTCCAAAAGAGCAAGGCACAACATCACTAGCTCGACAATTTCGCCCCGCAATAATAAAAAAGCCAGACTCTCACAGTTGACCATTGTAGGACAACAAGTAGCCGTGGTTGATTACGGCAATCCTACACGGAGACTGACAGAAAGTCAATGGCAATTAAAGAACTGCGAACCCTTGACGCAGTAAATGAGGCTATCTTAAAGAACGGACCCCTCCCACTTTTTGGTACCCTCAAAACTGTTCAGGGTTACTCTCACATGGCTTCAAGATTTTATCGCCAAGACCTTAGCTCCCTGACCGTAAAGTAAGGAAGAGGCAGGTAACACTAAAAAATGTTGAAGTTAATACAAATCAATCTCCATCATAGTAAGGCTGCCAGCGCCAACTTAATCTACCTCATGAAGGCCAGACAAGTGGACCTAGCTCTTATACAAGAACCCTGGATAGCAGGGTAAATTAACGAGAGTATCCTATGATTCCAAGAAAAGCACGTATTTGTTTAATGGTTTTAGGTAAAGTATAGTTTTGAATCGCGGCAATTTCGTTCGGGTTAGGTTTGATTTCGTTAGTTGTCACAATGTGTCCCAAAAACTCGGTTTATTTTTTCAGAAACTCGCTTTTGTCTAACTGAACCTTGAGATTTACTTCCTTTAACCTGGTAAATATTTTCTTTATCGAAATAATATGTTCCTCGAGACTTGTTGAAAATATTATAATGTCGTCTAAGTAGACAAGACATATTTTCCCGATGAATTCTTGTACGACAGAATTCATTTACCGTTGGAAAGTCGCGGGGGCATTTTATAACCCGAATGGCATTCGGAGAAATTCGTAGTGCCCGTTATCGGTCGAAAAAGTAGTTTTTTTGATATCATGTTCTGCTATTTCAATCTGGTGAAAGCCTTTGGCTAGATCGAGAGTTGTGAAATATAGAGAACTTCCTAATTTACTAAATATATCGTCTATATTTGGGATAATAATAATAATTGTCGTCAATTGAGATGTCATTTAATTTCCTATAATCAATAACCATTCTCCATTTCTTTATATTCGAAGCATCGTCTTTTTTCGGAACTATCCATATTGGTGCGGAATAAGGTGAACTGCCCGGTCGTATAATGTCTTGACGCAGCATCTCATCAATTTGAGTGTTGACCTCATTCCTATGCACCTCAGGATATCTCTAGCTCTTGTTTTCTTGGATTGTACTGACCCGAATTTGTATTGTTTTGTTGAGGATGAATACTTGAATACCGTCTCGAGTTGTTATAGTTATGTCTCTGTTGGTAGTTCTGTCTGTCTGGCTGTCTATAAAAACTGTCGGAACCAAAAGAATTTATTGTTTTTAGATTACCCTGATCTTGCCCAATGAATTTATTAATTATGTCTCTTACTTCAGTAAGTTCGTGTTTCTCTGTGAGTGCGTACGCTAGTGCGCCGGAAGATATTGATTTAACTTTCATTGTTAACACACCGTAAAGAATATCTGTCATCTTTTGGCTACTGTCGCTGAAGGCGGCATATTCTGCTATAAATATCTTCTACAAAATGCTTATCTTATAATCTAACTCACATATAGATCTTACCCTTAATAATCCTATTTGCTTGGTGATGGTTAACTCGTCCTTTGATGGTCGGAAATGCTTCTTAAGTCTCGCTAGACAATCGGCCCAGTTTGCTGGTGGGTTGACTTGAAGATAGTTCCTTGCCGTTCCAGTGATTTTGGTGTTGAAAATAACTTCGTATACTTGTAGCTTGTCTTCTGGTCTAGTATAATTCTCCAAGATCTTGTTCACTGATGATGTGAACGATAGCAGTGTTCCTGGTTTTCCTTCAAACTGGTTCAGATATCGAATCTCCTTTTCGATGCTGATTGGTTGGTTATTGGCCACCATCAGTTGTGTGAGCATTGTCAGACATTGCTCAACTGTGTTTTGAGCCATTCTGCTTGTCCTTTGTAAATCAAAGTGGTTATTCCGTTTTTTATTAATTATTGTGTTTTTTTTTTGTACTTTTTGTTTCTAGAGTTGCACACTTTTTTTTTTTTTTTTCTAATAATTTGTATAGGTATCCTTATGTGGATTTTGCACTTTTACGTACTTTTTGTTCTTAGGGTTGCACTTTTTCCAGCTTTTTCACTGTTTGACTCGCACTTGTTCGCACTTTCCGAACGTTTTTATATCCTTATACAGATTTAAATATATTCCTCCTTAATCGGAGTGTTTAGGTTCACTTCGAGTTAAGGAATCGAAATTCAGCGCGAGTTCTTTTATGTTTTTTAGCAAATAATAATCGCGTACCTGAAGACTGCCGACTGCGACATTTACGTTCTTAAACCAAGTATTTGATTTAAAAAAAACTAAAATGTTTTTTTTTTCTTTTTTATTATTTATTTTATTTTTCTTTAAAGTGTACTTATTATTACAATTTACTCAGACTTAGATTTAATGCAAAATTGGTAGGCCGCTGTGTAAACCAAGAGCTGTACCTAGTCAATTTGCTTGTCGGATTAGAACTCACTTTAATTGAACTATTCTACGGGTAAGTAAGCTAAAGAAATGCATGAAGTGCCTCCTGTGGGAATGGAATGCACTTGTTGACAAAATATTCATATTTCATTTGGTTCAATGAAATATGAGTTTTTAATATAATTTTTTCTACGTTGTTGGGGCATGAGAAAAGGTTTTGCAACGTCGGCAAAAATGGTCGGAAACCGTTATGACTTTAATATCGATACCGTAAGGCGAAGGGAAATGGTCGGGGAAACGGGATTGTGGCATGTTGTGAAGTATCTGACGTAACTACCTCTTAATGAGAAACGAATCCTGCGGAGACAACAAAGAAACGCAGTCAGAACTGTACGGTGAATCAGTGCTAAAGACTCGAATTCCCTCACTGAAAAAGAAAAACAAGCGATGTACAAAGCTAAGCAAACGCTACTGACAATACCAGAAACAACTTCAAAACGACAACGGACAAGGACAAAGACAAAGCCAAAATCAGATGACGCTAAATTGCCTGAGCTGGGAAAGGAAGCCAACAGCTCTCGATCCCAATATCGGCTAGACTGAGAAGACCCGACCTGACTGACATCGGACCTATTGCGAGCACGTCCAAAAGAGCAAGGCACAACATCACTAGCTCGACAATTTCGCCCCGCAATAATAAAAAAGCCAGACTCTCACAGTTGACCATTGTAGGACAACAAGTAGCCGTGGTTGATTACGGCAATCCTACACGGAGACTGACAGAAAGTCAATGGCAATTAAAGAACTGCGAACCCTTGACGCAGTAAATGAGGCTATCTTAAAGAACGGACCCCTCCCACTTTTTGGTACCCTCAAAACTGTTCAGGGTTACTCTCACATGGCTTCAAGATTTTATCGCCAAGACCTTAGCTCCCTGACCGTAAAGTAAGGAAGAGGCAGGTAACACTAAAAAATGTTGAAGTTAATACAAATCAATCTCCATCATAGTAAGGCTGCCAGCGCCAACTTAATCTACCTCATGAAGGCCAGACAAGTGGACCTAGCTCTTATACAAGAACCCTGGATAGCAGGGTAAATTAACGAGAGTATCCTATGATTCCAAGAAAAGCACGTATTTGTTTAATGGTTTTAGGTAAAGTATAGTTTTGAATCGCGGCAATTTCGTTCGGGTTAGGTTTGATTTCGTTAGTTGTCACAATGTGTCCCAAAAACTCGGTTTATTTTTTCAGAAACTCGCTTTTGTCTAACTGAACCTTGAGATTTACTTCCTTTAACCTGGTAAATATTTTCTTTATCGAAATAATATGTTCCTCGAGACTTGTTGAAAATATTATAATGTCGTCTAAGTAGACAAGACATATTTTCCCGATGAATTCTTGTACGACAGAATTCATTTACCGTTGGAAAGTCGCGGGGGCATTTTATAACCCGAATGGCATTCGGAGAAATTCGTAGTGCCCGTTATCGGTCGAAAAAGTAGTTTTTTTGATATCATGTTCTGCTATTTCAATCTGGTGAAAGCCTTTGGCTAGATCGAGAGTTGTGAAATATAGAGAACTTCCTAATTTACTAAATATATCGTCTATATTTGGGATAATAATAATAATTGTCGTCAATTGAGATGTCATTTAGTTTCCTATAATCAATAACCATTCTCCATTTCTTTATATTCGAAGCATCGTCTTTTTTCGGAACTATCCATATTGGTGCGGAATAAGGTGAACTGCCCGGTCGTATAATGTCTTGACGCAGCATCTCATCAATTTGAGTGTTGACTTCATTCCTATGTACCTCAGGATATCTCTAGCTCTTGTTTTCTTAGATTGTACTGACCCGAATTTGTATTGTTTTGTTGAGGATGAATACTTGAATACCGTCTCGAGTTGTTATAGTTATGTCTCTGTTGGTAGTTCTGTCTGTCTGGCTGTCTATAAAAACTGTCGGAACCAAAAGAATTTATTGTTTTTAGATTACCCTGATCTTGCCCAATGAATTTATTAATTATGTCTCTTACTTCAGTAAGTTCGTGTTTCTCTGTGAGTGCGTACGCTAGTGCGCCGGAAGATATTGATTTAACTTTCATTGTTAACACACCGTAAAGAATATCTGTCATCTTTTGGCTACTGTCGCTGAAGGCGGCATATTCTGCTATAAATATCTTCTACAAAATGCTTATCTTATAATCTAACTCACATATAGATCTTACCCTTAATAATCCTATTTGCTTGGTGATGGTTAACTCGTCCTTTGATGGTCGGAAATGCTTCTTAAGTCTCGCTAGACAATCGGCCCAGTTTGCTGGTGGGTTGACTTGAAGATAGTTCCTTGCCGTTCCAGTGATTTTGGTGTTGAAAATAACTTCGTATTCTTGTAGCTTGTCTTCTGGTCTAGTATAATTCTCCAAGATCTTGTTCACTAATGATGTGAACGATAGCAGTGTTCCTGGTTTTCCTTCAAACTGGTTCAGATATCGAATCTCCTTTTCGATGCTGATTGGTTGGTTATTGGCCACCATCAGTTGTGTGAGCATTGTCAGACATTGTTCAACTGTGTTTTGAGCCATTCTGCTTGTCCTTTGTAAATCAAAGTGGTTATTCCGTTTTTTATTAATTATTGTGTTTTTTTTTGTACTTTTTGTTTCTAGAGTTGCACACTTTTTTTTTTCTAATAATTTGTATAGGTATCCTTATGTGGATTTTGCACTTTTACGTACTTTTTGTTTTTAGGGTTGCACTTTTTCGAGCTTTTTCACTGTTTGACTCGCACTTGTTCGCACTTTTCGAACGTTTTTATATCCTTATACAGATTTAAATATATTCCTCCTTAATCGGAGTGTTTAGGTTCACTTCGAGTTAAGGAATCGAAATTCAGCGCGAGTTCTTTTATGTTTTTTAGCAAATAATAATCGCGTACCTGAAGACTGCCGACTGCGAAATTTACGTTCTTAAACCGAGTATTTGATTTAAAAAAAACTAAAATGTTTTTTTTTTCTTTTTTATTATTTATTTTATTTTTCTTTAAAGTGTACTTATTATTACAATTTACTCAGACTTAGATTTAATGCAAAATTGGTAGGCCGCTGTGTAAACCAAGAGCTGTACCTAGTCAATTTGCTTGTCGGATTAGAACTCACTTTAATTGAACTATTCTACGGGTAAATAAGCTAAAGAAATGCATGAAGTGCCTCCTGTGGGAATGGAATGCACTTGTTGACAAAATATTCATATTTCATTTGGTTCAATGAAATATGAGTTTTTAATATAATTTTTTCTACGTTGTTGGGGCATGAGAAAAGGTTTTGCAACGTCGGCAAAAATGGTCGGAAACCGTTATGACTTTAATATCGATACCGTAAGGCGAAGGGAAATGGTCGGGGAAACGGGATTGTGGCATGTTGTGAAGTATCTGACGTAACTACCTCTTAATGAGAAACGAATCCTGCGGAGACAACAACGAAACGCAGTCAGAACTGTACGGCGAATCAGTGCTAAAGACTCGAATTCCCTCACTGAAAAAGAAAAACAAGCGATGTACAAAGCTAAGCAAACGCTACTGACAATACCAGAAACAACTTCAAAACGACAACGGACAAGGACAAAGACAAAGCCAAAATCAGACGACGCTAAATTGCCTGAGCTGGGAAAGGAAGCCAACAGCTCTCGATCCCAATATCGGCTAGACTGAGAAGACCCGACTTGACTGACATCGGACCTATTGCGAGCACGTCCAAAAGAGCAAGGCACAACATCATTAGCTCGACAATTTCGCCCCGCAATAATAAAAAAGCCAGACTCTCACAGTTGACCATTGTAGGACAACAAGTAGCCGTGGTTGATTACGGCAATCCTACACGGAGACTGACAGAAAGTCAATGGCAATTAAAGAACTGCGAACCCTTGACGCAGTAAATGAGGCTATCTTAAAGAACGGACCCCTCCCACTTTTTGGTACCCTCAAAACTGTTCAGGGTTACTCTCACATGGCTTCAAGATTTTATCGCCAAGACCTTAGCTCCCTGACCGTAAAGTAAGGAAGAGGCAGGTAACACTAAAAAATGTTGAAGTTAATACAAATCAATCTCCATCATAGTAAGGCTGCCAGCGCCAACTTAATCTACCTCATGAAGGCCAGACAAGTGGACCTAGCTCTTATACAAGAACCCTGGATAGCAGGGTTAATTAACGAGAGTATCCTATGATTCCAAGAAAAGCACGTATTTGTTTAATGGTTTTAGGTAAAGTATAGTTTTGAATCGCGGCAATTTCGTTCGGGTTAGGTTTGATTTCGTTAGTAGTCACAATGTGTCCCAAAAACTCGGTTTATTTTTTCAGAAACTCGCTTTTGTCTAACTGAACCTTGAGATTTACTTCCTTTAACCTGGTAAATATTTTCTTTATCGAAATAATATGTTCCTCGAGACTTGTTGAAAATATTATAATGTCGTCTAAGTAGACAAGACATATTTTCCCGATGAATTCTTGTACGACAGAATTCATTTACCGTTGGAAAGTCGCGGGGGCATTTTATAACCCGAATGGCATTCGGAGAAATTCGTAGTGCCCGTTATCGGTCGAAAAAGTAGTTTTTTTGATATCATGTTCTGCTATTTCAATCTGGTGAAAGCTTTTGGCTAGATCGAGAGTTGTGAAATATAGAGAACTTCCTAATTTACTAAATATATCGTCTATATTTGGGATAATAATAATAATTGTCGTCAATTGAGATGTCATTTAATTTCCTATAATCAATAACCATTCTCCATTTCTTTATATTCGAAGCATCGTCTTTTTTCGGAACTATCCATATTGGTGCGGAATAAGGTGAACTGCCCGGTCGTATAATGTCTTGACGCAGCATCTCATCAATTTGAGTGTTGACCTCATTCCTATGTACCTCAGGATATCTCTAGCTCTTGTTTTCTTGGATTGTACTGACCCGAATTTGTATTGTTTTGTTGAGGATGAATACTTGAATACCGTCTCGAGTTGTTATAGTTATGTCTCTGTTGGTAGTTCTGTCTGTCTGGCTGTCTATAAAAACTGTCGGAACCAAAAGAATTTATTGTTTTTAGATTACCCTGATCTTGCCCAATGAGTTTATTAATTATGTCTCTTACTTCAGTAAGTTCGTGTTTCTCTGTGAGTGCGTACGCTAGTGCGCCGGAAGATATTGATTTAACTTTCATTGTTAACACACCGTAAAGAATATCTGTCACCTTTTGGCTATTGTCGCTGAAGGCGGCATATTGTGCTATAAATATCTTCTACAAAATGCTTTATCTTATAATCTAACTCACATATAGATCTTACCCTTAATAATCCTATTTGCTTGGTGATGGTTAACTCGTCCTTTGATGTTTGGAAATGCTTCTTAAGTCTCGCTAGACAATCGGCCCAGTTTGCTGGTGGGTTGACTTGAAGATAGTTCCTTGCCGTTCCAATGATTTTGGTGTTGAAAATAACTTCGTATACTTGTAGCTTGTCTTCTGGTCTAGTATAATTCTCCAAGATCTTGTTCACTGATGATGTGAACGATAGCAGTGTTCCTGGTTTTCCTTCAAACTGGTTCAGATATCGAATCTCCTTTTCGATGCTGATTGGTTGGTTATTGGCCACCATCAGTTGTGTGAGCATTGTCAGACATTGCTCAACTGTGTTTTGAGCCATTCTGCTTGTCCTTTGTAAATCAAAGTGGTTATTCCGTTTTTTATTAATTATTGTGTTTTTTTTTTGTACTTTTTGTTTCTAGAGTTGCACACTTTTTTTTTCTAATAATTTGTATAGGTATCCTTATGTGGATTTTGCACTTTTACGTACTTTTTGTTTTTAGGGTTGCACTTTTTCGAGCTTTTTCACTGTTTGACTCGCACTTGTTCGCACTTTTCGAACGTTTTTATATCCTTATACAGATTTAAATATATTCCTCCTTAATCGGAGTGTTTAGGTTCACTTCGAGTTAAGGAATTGAAATTCACCGCGAGTTCTTTTATTTTTTTAGCAAATAATAATCGCGTACCTGAAGACTGCCAAAATTTACGTTCTTAAACCGAGTATTTGATTTAAAAAAAACTAAAATTTTTTTTTTCTTTTTTTTTTATTTATTTTATTTTTCTTTAAAGTGTACTTATTATTACAATTTACTCAGACTTAGATTTAATGCAAAATTGGTAGCCCGCTGTGTAAACCAAGGGCTGTACCTAGTCAATTTGCTTGAACTGACTTAAATTGAACTATTCTACGGGTAAGTAAGCTAAAGAAATGCATGAAGTGCTTCCTGTGGGAATGGAATGCACTTGTTGACAAAATATTCATATTTCATTTGGTTCAATGAAATATGAGTATTTAATATAATTTTGTCTACGTTGTTTGGGCATGAGGAAAGGTTTTGCAACGTCGGCAAAAATGGTGGGAAACCGTTATGACTTTAATATCGATACCGTTAGGCGAAGGTAAATGGTCGGGGAAACGGGATTGTGGTATGTTGTGAACCCTGGATAGCGGGGTAAATAAACGGTAGTATCCTATGATTCCAAGAAAAGCACGTATTTGTTTAATGGTTTAAGGTAAAGTATAGTTTTGAATCGCAGTAATTTCGTTCGGGTTAGGTTTAATTTCATTAGTAGTCACAATGTGTCCCAAAAACTCGGTTTATTTTTTCAGAAACTCGCTTTTGTCTAACTGAACCTTGAGATTTACTTCCTTTAACCTGGTAAATATTTTCTTTATCGAAATATTATGTTCCTCGAGACTTGCTTTAGTAAGTTCGTGTTTCTCTGTGAATGCGTACGCTAGTGCGCCGGAAGATATTGATTTAATTTTCATTGTTAACACACCGTAAAGAATATCTGTCACCTTTTGGCTATTGTCGCTGAAGGCGGCATATTCTGTTATATCTTCTACAAAATGCTTTATCTTATAATCTAACTCACATATAGATCTTACCCTTAAAAATCCTATTTGCTTGATGATGGTTAACTCGTCCTTTGATGGTCGGAAATGCTTCTTAAGTTTCGCTAGACAATCGGCCCAGTTTGCTGGTGGGTTGACTTGAAGACAGTTCCTTGCCGTTCCAGTGACTTTGGTGCTGAAAATAACTTCGTATTCTTGTAGCTTGTCTGCTGGTCTAGTATAATTCTCCAAGATCTTGTTCACTGATGATGTGAACGATAGCAGTGTTCCTAGTTTTTCTTCAAACTGGTTCAGATATCGAATCTCCTTTTCGATTTTTGCTCTAATGCTGATTTGTTTGTTATTGGCCACCATCAGTTGTGTAAGCATTGTCAGACATTGCTCAAATATGTTTTGAAAAAAAAAAACTTAAATGTTTTTTTTTTATTTATTTTATTTTTCTTTAAAGTTACTTAGTATGTCAATTTACTCAGACTTAGATTTAATGCAAAATTGGTAGGCCGCTGTGTAAACCAAGGGCTGTACCTAGTCAATTTGCTTGTCGGATTAGAACTGACTTCAATTGAACTATTCTACGGGTAAGTAAGCTAACGAAATACATGAAGTGCTTCCTATGGGAATGGAATGCACTTGTTGAGAAAATATTCATATATCATTTAGTTCAATGAAATATGAGTATTTAATTATAATTTTGTCTACGTCGTTGGGGCATGAGGAAAGATTTTGCAACGTCGGCAAAAATGGTAAAAAGCCGTTATGGCTTTGAAATCGATACCGTTAGGCGAAGGGAAATGGTCGGGGAAACGGGATTGGGGTATGTGGTGAAGTATCTGACGTAACTACCTCTGAATGAGAAACAAATCCTGCGGAGACAACAACGAAACGCAGTCAGAACTGTACGGCGACTCAAGGCTAAAGACTCGAATTCCCTCACGGAAAAAGAAAAACAAGCGATGGACAAAGCTAAGCAAACGCTACTGACGATACCAGAAACAAACTAAAAAATCACAACGGACAAGGACACTGACAAAGCCTAAATCAGACGACGCCAAATTGCCTGAGATGGGAAAGGAAGCCAACAGCTCTCGATCCCAATATCGGCTAGACTGAGAAGACCCGATTTGACTGACATCGGACCTATTGCGAGCACGTCCAAAAGAGCAAAGCACAACATCACTACCTCGACAATTTCGCCCCGCAATAATAAAAAAGCCAGACTCTCACAGTTCACCATTGTAGGACAACAATTAGCCGTGGTTTATTACGGCAATCCTACACGGAGACTCACAGAAAGTCAATGGCAATTAATAGAACTGCGAATCCTTGACGCAGTCAATGAGGCTATCTTAAAGAACGGACCCCTACCACTTTTTGGTAACCTCAAAACTGTTCAGGGTTTCAAAGTGATGACATTCGAAGAAGGACACACTCTCACATGGCTTCAAGATTTTATCGCCAAGACCCCAGCTCCTTGGCCGAATGCCGACTTTCGCCTAATTGACCGGAAAGAGATCGTGCAACTCACCAGGCCTAAAGCTAGGCTGATTGTGCGTGGACCTCCAATCCCAAAAAATCTCGTATCGAAAGATACCTCAGATCTCTCAACATAGAACAACTCGGTAAAAACTGGGAAGGTGTTCAGATAGGAAATCATGAACCAGAAGGTACAGAAGTGGTAGAGCTGCTCAGTCACAAATCAATACCACTTCTGAAAAAGATCGGCTACAAAGTCCGCAACGGTACAAACCGATGCAAACTAAGACTTCTTAGCCAGAAAAGTAAGGAAGAGGAAGCTAATACAAAAAAATGTTCAAGTTAATACAAATCAATCTCCATCATAGTAAGGCTGCCAGCGCCAACTTAATCTACCTCATGGAGGCCAGACAAATGGACCTAGCATTTATACAAGAACCCTGAATAGCAGGTGGAAAAATTAAGGGCTTACATTCAAAGGAACTTACGATGTATAAGACCACACATGCATGCACAAACAGTAATTTTAGAACTTATATAATAGCTATAAAACAGTTTAATCTTTTTCTTCTTTCCAAATACAGTGATCTTGACCAAACAACTATCAAATTAGAAAGGCATGGACTCCCATCGTTAATTCTCGCATCATGCTACATGCTGTAGGAGTCTACAATATAAACCATCCGTTATTTCAAATATTCAAAATTGAAACCCAATTAATAAATTCCGAGCATCACAGATTGACCGCAAGAGTGCGACACTAAACAATGTGCAACCAATTCATAATTTTGCATATTCTATATTTTCATTGGTCATTCTTTGTTTAGCCTTCAGCCTGTCAGCATTTTATGCATTTTAATTTTTTTGCTTCTCGATTATCTCGATTAACAATTAACTTTTTTGTACTATAAATTAATTTAGTTTATCTTTAATAAAAAACCGAATATTTTGTAAATTAACTTTGTACAGCCTTTTATTTAAATTGTTCACACGCTCCTAAATTGGTGACCCCGACGCGCACCCAAGAAAGACAAAAGAAAAATCGAAACTCAGTTTTACCTAGTATTTTTTTTTCCATTCGTGTGCGACTCGTATATCGTATTGTGCTTTACCTTGTTAATTAAAAAACTCACAAGCACAATTAAAATCAGTTTCCGACGCGAGTTTATGGAAATTTAATTTTCATTTTGTACAATAACAACTGTAATGTCCGAAGACAAAACGCAAAGTGTTTCTGAAAATGGAACGGGTGCTCCATTAAATCAACAGCTAAACGAGCAGTTACAGGTACAGTTAAACCGCTTACAAGCACAACTTTCTCAACAGACGCAAGGAGTAAGAGAGCCGGAGGTTGAAGCGAATCAAGCTCAAGCGCGACCACCACCATTTTGGCGTGAAAACGTAAAACTATGGTTTGCGCAACTTGAAGCCCAATTTACGCTTGTAAATTTACGATCAGAGGCCAGAAAATTTAACATCGTCATTGCACATCTCGACCAGACCACAGCTACGGAGGTACAAGATGTCATCATCAATCCACCAGAAGGTAATGCATATGTTCGATTAAAAGAAGAACTCATTTCTCGTTTGGCCCCATCTAGAGACAAACAGATCAGGCAATTGCTAGATCGAGAACAGCTTGGTGATAGGAAACCGTCTCAGTTTCTTCGACGTTTAAAAGACTTAGCTGGAGGCACCATGACTGACGATGCTTTAAGAGCAATTTGGCTTGATAGATTGCCTGTTCAAACTCAGTCGATACTTGCTGCACACCCTCCTGGTACAGCCGAAAATCCTACAGATCTGGACAATCTTGGTCTCATCGCAGATAGAATTAATGACGTTATTCCACAGCAACACGTGGCCAGCACATCTTCACACCCAGAATCTGCATTCTTGAGTCTAACACGTAAATTGGAACAGCTGACTAGGCAAGTTGAGTCATTGTCCATTAATCGCGGAGACAAATATCGCAGGCCAAATACATCAAGATCGCGCTCTCGAGGCAAACAACAAAGAAACCCGACACCAGCTTCAAACGAAAACAACAACAACAACAACAACAACACTTCCAACAACCGTCGAACAACTTTTTGTTATTTTCATCGATACTGGGGATCAAAAGCAAGAAATTGCCGCCAACCATGCAACTTCAACCAGCAAGCGGGAAACGAGAACGGGTGCCATTGATGACGGTGAATGACAGCCAACCTTCCAGCCGTCTTTTCATCACGGACAAAACATCAAAGGTGCAGTTTTTGGTAGATACGGGCTCGGACGTATCAGTGTTTCCACACACCGGTTCACGTTAAAAGTCTAAGCCATCCGATTACACTCTTTTCGCTGCCAATGGAACTCCTATACCAACCTATGGTTTTCGGACTTTGCAGATGAATTTAGGACTGCGTCGTGATTTCACCTGGCGTTTTGTGGTAGCCGAAGTTAGTAAACCTATCATAGGTGCGGACTTTCTAGCTTTCTATAAACTTCTTGTGGATGTATCGCACAGCAGATTGCTAGATGGACTCACTGGACTCTCCACGCTAGGTTGCCACGTATATGAGATCTTATCCCATGTTAAATCAGTTTCCGGAACTTCGAAGTACGTCGAACTGCTTAAACAGTTTCCCAGTTTGACCCGACCAGAGGGAAGCTTTAAGGAAATTCGACATTCCACTGTTCATCACATTAGTACAACAGCAGGTCCTCCAGTTTGCTGCAAAGCACGACGTTTGGCGCCTGACAAGATGAAAATAGCAAAAAGTGAGTTTGAAACGATGCTGAAAATGGGAACAGCTCGCCGTTCTGAGAGTTGCTGGTCATCGCCACTTCACCTCGTCGCAAAGAAATCAGGTGATTGGCGTCCGTGCGGAGATTACCGCGCTTTGAACGATCGTACGATTCCAGACAACTACCCTCCACGAAATTTACAGGATTGTTCAGCTAATTTGGCAGGCAAGAACATTTTTTCAAAGATTGATCTGGTAAGAGCGTTCAATCAGATCCCGATCGCACCGAATGACATCAAGAAAACAGCCATTGTTACACCATTTGGACTCTTCGAGTTCATGTTCATGACATTTGGACTCCGAAACGCCGCCCAGACCTTCCAAAGGTTCATCGACGAAGTCACGAATGGTCTCGATTTTTGTTTCCCCTACGTAGATGACATTTTAGTGGCGTCGGACGATGAAGAGCAACATTTTAGTCACCTCCAAACTCTTTTCGAACGACTTAACAAATTTGGCGTTGTCGTAAACATAGCTAAGTGCGAGTTTGGTAAGTCTAAGATCACATTTTTAGGTTATCTAATCTCAAACGATGGAGTGCAACCACCCGATGAACGAATCCAGACTATCGTTGATTGTAAACCCCCAACCACTGTTAAGCAACTCAGAAGATTTTTAGGTTCAATCAACTTTTATAGACGCTTCATCAAAAACGCAGCCAAATTACAAGCTCCATTGAACGAGTGTCTCCAAGGACCGAACGCGAAAGGAAATAAAGCCATTACTTGGACGAAACCACTTCAGCAAGCATTTAGTGCTTGTAAGGATGGACTAATTAAAGCCGCTTTGCTCGCACACCCAGATCCGACGTTAGAGTGGGGACTTTTCACTGACGCATCAGACTGTGCTATGGGTGCAGTCCTACAGCAAAGAACACCGATTGGATGGCAGCCACTGTCATACTTTGCCAAGAATTTCAACAATTCTCAACGAAATTATAGCACGTATGACAGGGAACTACTAGCAATCTATTCAGCTATAAAATACTTCAAATTCATGTTGGAAGCCAGAAATTTTACCATTTTCACGGACCACAAACCTTTGATGTTTGCCTTTAAACAAAAGCCCGAAAAAGCATCACCTCGACAGTTTAGATGTCTTGATCTAATTGGTCAATTTTCAACCGACATCAAACACATCGCTGGAACGGAAAACGTAGTGGCAGACACGTTGTCGAGAGTTGAAGGCATAAGCAACCCGGTGAGCTTTGAAGAACTCGCTGCGTCCCAAAAAGGTGATATAGAACTTGAAAACATTATTAAATCTACTTCTGTATTACAGGTTGTTAAAATTCAGCTTCCAAACTCTAAATTGCAAATGTTTTGTGACGTATCTAAAGGTGTTGCTAGACCTTTTGTAACAAAACCCTTCCGCCGTCAATTGTTTGAATCACTGCACAGCTTGAGCCACCCTGGTACTAACGCTTCAGTCAAACTGGTGTCTTCAAAATTTGTATGGCCTTCAATACGCAAGGACTGCAGAGCATGGGCAAAGTCGTGTATTCCGTGCCAACGATCGAAGATAACTCGTCATACGTCATCCCCGATTGGAAACTTCGAACAACCATCTTCACGATTCGAGCATATACATGTCGACTTTGTTGGACCTCTTCCATACTCACGAGGGTACAGATTTTGTCTAACTGTTGTTGACCGGTTTTCCCGCTGGCCTGAGGCCTACCCATTAGAAGATTCTACTGCTGAGACACTTGCTAGAACACTCTTTGCAAATTGGATAGCACGTTTTGGAGTGCCACTTAAGGTAACATCTGACCGTGGCAGGCAATTTTTGTCCGATCTTTTTCAGGCTTTGACAAAATCGTTCGGCATTAACCATCTGACGACAACCGCTTATCACCCCGCAGCTAATGGCATGGTCGAAAGGTTCCATCGTCAACTGAAATCCGCTATAGAGTGCCATGAAACACCAGCATGGGCCGATAAACTTCCTGTCGTAACAAAGTCACTGGAAGGGGAGTGCTGTAGGAGTCTACAATATAAACCATCCGTTATTTCAAATATTCAAAATTGAAACCCAATTAATAAATTCCGAGCATCACAGATTGACCGCAAGAGTGCGACACTAAACAATGTGCAACCAATTCATAATTTTGCATATTCTATATTTTCATTGGTCATTCTTTGTTTAGCCTTCAGCCTGTCAGCATTTTATGCATTTTAATTTTTTTGCTTCTCGATTATCTCGATTAACAATTAACTTTTTTGTACTATAAATTAATTTAGTTTATCTTTAATAAAAAACCGAATATTTTGTAAATTAACTTTGTACAGCCTTTTATTTAAATTGTTCACACGCTCCTAAAATGCCATGGGACGCGACGGAGGGACCACCAGCGGAGCTCACCAGCCTAATTGTCCAACGTGCCCATTTAGAAAAATGCGACCTAGTGATGGGATGTGATACTAACTCACATCACATTCAATGGGGAAGCACGGATATTAACACTAGAGGTGTTACTTTTTGAATTTATTATTGAAAATAACATTCTTGTAGCGAATAGGGGTAATGAACCAACATTTGTTACCAAAAATAGAAAAGAGGTACTTGACGTTACTCTCACAAGTAACGCAGATACCCTTGAGATTGACCAATGGAGGGTATTGAAGAAAGAATCATTTTCTGATCACAAAATCATTTAATTCCTTATACCCCACATTAAAAAACTCCAACAACCATTTAGAAATCACAGAAAAACCAACTGCGATATTTTTAATGTGGAGGTTGAAACCAGAATTAAGACACTCAGAACAAATGCGGAAATGCATGAACCTGATTGTATAGAAAAGACCACAAATGAATTAACAAGCATTCTTAGAATAATTTTCTGATCACAAAATCATTGAATTCCTTATACCCCACATTACAAAACTCCAACAACCATTTAGAAATCACAGAAAAACCAACTGCGATATTTTTAACGTGGAGGTTGGAACCAGAACTAAGACACTCAGAACAAATGCGGAAATGCATGAACCTGAGTGTATAGAAAACACCACAAATGATTTAACAAGCATTCTCAGGGAAGTACTTGAGAAAGCATGTCCTCTTAAGATGGGCAAAATGAGAAAAAAGACACCACCATGGTGGACTGCCGAGCTAGGAAACATCAGAAAAGAAACATGAAAACTTTTTAACGTTGCCAAACGCACGGGAACAGACACTGAGACACTGGAGTTCCTAGTCAAAACTCATTTCGCTGGATGTGGCTACGATGAGAGTAACAATCCAGAAAATGAATATCATGAACGAGTAGCACCACCGGATATTATAACGGAAGAAAGAATAAAATGGGCTATTAGTTCCTTCTCTCCATATAAATCCCCGGGTATAGATGGCATCTTTCCTATGATGTTACAAAAAAGTGAACAAAAAATAATACCACACCTTAAAAGATATTCTTAAATAGCTTCATATGGGAATGTGTACCTAAAGCATGGCTTGAAGTGAAAGTGGTCTTTATACCGAAAGCTGGTAAATCCAGCCATACTAACGCCAAAGACTTCAGACCAATTAGTCTTACATCATTCATCTTAAAGACTTTTGACTTATTCGCAACACAATGAGTTCAGAAATTATATCTTCAGCTCAGCATGCTTATACCAAAGGTAAAAGTGTGAAAAAAGCCCTTCACAGCGTTGTAAGTACTGTGGAAAACACACTGAAACACAAGGAGTATACCCTTGCCGCTTTCCTACACATTGAAGGAGCCTTCAACAATGTGAAAAATGACGCAGTGAAAAGAGCCCTTGTGAACCTTAATGTGAACGATACCATGGTGGACAATGTGCATGTTAAGAAATCGATGGATTGATTAAGAACTAGGAGGAGCTTTGATTAAAGTGTCAACATCGAGAGGCACTCCACAAGGTGGTGTTCTCCCTCCCCTCCTCTGGGTACTTGTGGTCAACGAGATTCTTATAAGACTTAAAAATAGTGGAGTCAAAGTAGTAGCTTATGCAGATGATTTAGCTCTGCTAGCGACTGGAAAATGTCTTTCCACTATTAGTGAACAGATAGAAGGAGCCTTATCCTTGGTAAATACCTGGTCAAGGAAATGTGGGCTAGTGGTCAATCCGCAGTACAGAACTGGTTCTCTTTACGAACAAAAGAAAAATACCAGTTTTTAATCTTCCTTCAATAGAAGGGGTTCCATTAATCCTGTCAAATCAGGCCAAATACCTTGGTGTGATTTTAGACAGAAAACTGAATTGGAATTTGGGGACCTAGTCCCAAGATTACAATGTGGATGTATACGGCAATAGTAAGACCAATACTGACATTTGGTAATCTGGTCTGGGTGGTAGGCTACGAAAATTGCTTCCAACCTAAGAGCCATTTCAAGAATACAAAGAATGGCTTGTATAGGTACCACCGGGGCTATGAGAACTACCCCTACTGCAGAGCTGGAAGCTATTCTCAATCCAAAACCCTTAGACCTCTTTGTGTAAGAATCTGCAGCAAACAGCGCCCACCGGTTAAGCTAGGGTGTCCATTATGTGACTAGAAAAAAAAGAACATTTTAATTTAATTTCATTTAATGTTTAAATATAATTTTTGACATATGGCCTCCGGGACTGCGCCTCATGAAAGCCATCCTGTCGGTGCAATTTCGCACCACTTTTCGATCACACCCTCTCTAAGTTCGTCAATAGGGCGTCTAATGTTGGCTTCTAAATGATCAATCGTTGCTGTTTTATTAGCCCACAAAGAGTAGTCCAAAAGTGTCGAATCACACGAACGAGGTGGCCAATTCACATGAGATGATTCGTTCATCAAAGTGATGGTTGGACGCGCTGTACGGCATGTTGCACCATCTTGTTTGAATCAGATCTCCTATAAATGATTTGCAATCATATCAGCAATACAAAAAACAGGAATCATTTGCCTCTAGCGTTCGCCATTCACGATAATATTTGCACCGGTTTCGGATTTAAAAACAAATTAGCCCTGATGACACCTTCGGCATTTAAACCACACCAAACAGTGATTTGGGGATGTAATGGAGCCTCCAGAGTCTCATCTCACTCCAAAAACGACAATTCGGTTTGTTCATATACACGCTAAGCCAGAATGAGCCTGATCATGATTTGACGATAAAAATCTGGTTCCACTTCTAGTTGATTCTCAGCCCATTTACCGAACACAAGACGCAATTGATGGACCGCTGGCTTTAGATCTATCACCACTTGGATCTTGTATAATGTTGATGTAGGCCAAGATCTTTGCTCAAACTTTTCCAAGTAGTGAGAGAGCGAGCAGGGACCGAGTTGCTGACAACGGCTTCGGAGTTCGGATCGATAAATTCGGGTCTTCCGTCATACTCACGTCTACAGTAGCGATGGCTTCTTCTCTTCGCACATTACGTAGCGTAGCTTCTATGATGGACGATTATGCGCTCGGTAAACTTGACGAAGTGCTATATAAGTTTGGAGAACAAAGCGAAATTTTGTAAATAAATTTCCACGATTTGTAAACGTTCTAAGTCTGCATGGTGATTTGCCATAGTATGGAAAAAAAGTCAAACACACTTCATTAGTATGACAGCTAGTTTGACAGTTATACCTAGCGGTAATTCTATACCTCTTAAAAAAACACCCTTTTATTTTCAATATAAGGGCTTGATTTTCGACTTTTGAATCTTTTTTCAAACGTGTTAATGTAGTTTTATATATGAAAAATTATTGGTTTTAATGTTGACATTTTAAAATTGAACTAATGTAGGGAAAAAAATTTGTTTGATTCCAGAAATTCTCTAGAGGAAGATAGAAAAAGACACATACAAAAAGAGGACAAAAAAAGCATTTTTATAAAAAAAGAGAGTGTAAAATAGATCTGAGTTGAAAAAGAGAACATGTTGTGTTTAAAAGAGATGTTCTGGAAACACTAGGTTAAGCCAAACTCAAAACTGGAGATCCAGTCTGACGGGCCATGCACAAATTCTCCAGACATATACGGGCTACAATGTATGCACAGACTACACAACAACCCGTTTAGATTTCGAAAGACCATTCACCACTTCTTCTCCTAATAGAGAAGACCAAGAAGATCAGCCATTGAAATCTACACAGATGGCTCTAAAATGAAAATTGGTGTTGGTGCAGGTTTCTACTCAGAAACACTCGAATTGGCCGGATCAATTAGGATTAAAGCAATTTCTGCCATTGAAATAAAATCAAAGCTTGTAGCTTGCTGTCGCGAAGAGCTAAAAGTTCTCGGCGCGCAGCATAATATAAGACTCTGTTGGGTTCCTGGCCACAGTGGTGTGCAAGGAAACGAAAGAGCTGATAAGCTGACAAAAAATGGATCATCCCTAGAACTTAACCAAGCCAACAGAACGGTAAAGATCCCAACATGTAACATTAAACGATAGGGAATTAGGTACTCGCCGCAGCTAACGTAAGATGGAGTAAAAAGTGAGTAATTTTAGAACTTATATAATAGCTAGAAAACAGTTAAATCTTTTTCTTCTTTCCAAATACAGTGACCTTGACCAAACAACGGTCAAATTAGAAAGGCATGGACTCCCATCGTTAATTCTCGCATCATGCTACATGCCATGGGACGCGACGGAGGGACCACCAGCGGAGCTCAACAGCCTAATTGTCCAACGTGCCCATTTAGAAAAATGGGACCTAGTGATGGGATGTGATACTAACTCACATCACATTCAATGGGGAAGCACGGATATTAACACTAGAGGTGTTACTTTTTGAAGTTATTATTGAAAATAACATTCTTGTAGCGAATTGCAACATTTGTTACCAAAAATAGAAAAGAGGTACTTGACGTTACTCTCACAAGTAACGCAGATACCCTTGAGATTGACCAATGGAGGGTATTGAAGAAAGAATCATTTTCTGATCACAAAATCATTGAATTCTTTATGCCCCACATTAAAAAACTCCAACAACCATTTAGAAATCACAGAAAAACCAATTGCGATATTTTTGTGGAGGTTGGAACCAGAATTAAGACACTCAGAACAAATGCGGAAATGCATGAACCTGAGTGTATAGAAAAGACCACAAATGAATTAACAAGCATTCTCAGAATCATTTTCTGATCACAAAATCATTGAATTCCTTATACCCCACATTACAAAACTCCAACAACCATTTAGAAATCACAGAAAAACCAACTGCGATATTTTTAATGTGGAGGTTGGAACCAGAATTAAGACACTCAGAACAAATGCGGAAATGCATGAACCTGATTGTATAGAAAAGACCACAAATGAATTAACAAGCATTCTTAGAATAATTTTCTGATCACAAAATCATTGAATTCCTTATACCCCACATTACAAAACTCCAACAACCATTTAGAAATCACAGAAAAACCAACTGCGATATTTTTAACGTGGAGGTTGGAACCAGAATTAAGACACTCAGAACAAATGCGGAAATGCATGAACCTGAGTGTATAGAAAACACCACAAATGATTTAACAAGCATTCTCAGGGAAGTACTTGAGAAAGCATGTCCTCTTAAGATGGGCAAAATGAGAAAAAAGACACCACCATGGTGGACTGCCGAGCTAGGAAACATCAGAAAAGAAACAAGAAAACTTTTTAACGTTGCCAAACGCACGGGAACAGACACTGAGACACTGGAGTTCCTAGTCAAAACTCATTTCCCTGAATGTTGCTACGATGAGAGTAACAATCCAGAAAATGAATATCATGAACGAGTAGCACCACCGGATATTATAACGGAAGAAAGAATAAAATGGGCTATTAGTTCCTTCTCTCCATATAAATCCCCGGGTATAGATGGCATCTTTCCTATGATGTTACAAAAAAGTGAACAAAAAATAATACCACACCTTTAAAGATATTCTTAAATAGCTTCATATGGGAATGTGTACCTAAAGCATGGCGTGAAGTGAAAGTGGTCTTTATACCGAAAGCTGGTAAATCCAGCCATACTAACGCCAAAGACTTCAGACCAATTAGTCTTACATCATTCATCTTAAAGACTTTTGAAAGACTAATAGACATCTATATTCGCAACACAATCAGTTCGGAAATTATATCTTCAGCTCAGCATGCTTATACCAAAGGTAAAAGTGTGTAAACAGCACTTCACAGCGTTGTAAGTACTGTGGAAAACACACTGAAACACAAGGAGTATACCCTTGCCGCTTTCCTACACATTGAAGGAGCCTTCAATAATGTGAAAAATGACGCAGTGAAAAGAGCCCTTGTGAACCTTAATGTGAACGATACCATTATCGGGTGGATAATGTGCATGTTAAGAAATCGATGGATTGATTAAGAGCTGGGAGGAGCTTTGATTAAAGTGTCAACATCGAGAGGCACTCCACAAGGTGGTGTTCTCCCTCCCCTCCCCTGGGTACTTGTGGTCAACGAGATTCTTATAAGACTTAAAAATAGTGGAGTCAAAGTAGTAGCTTATGCAGATGATTTAGCTCTGCTAGCGACTGGAAAATTTCTTTCCACTATTAGTGAACAGATAGAAGGAGCCTTATCCTAAATACCTGGTCAAGGAAATGTGGGCTAGTGGTCAATCCGCAATACAGAACTGGTTCTCTTTACGAACAAAAGAAAAATACCAGTTTTTAATTTTCCTTCAATAGAAGGGGTTCCATTGATCCTGTCAAATCAGGCCAAATACCTTGCTGTGATTCTAGACAGAAAACTGAATTGGAATTTGGGGACCTAGTCCCAAGATTACAATGTGAATGTATACGGCAATAGTAAGACCAATACTGACATTTGGTAATCTGGTCTGGTGGTAGGCTACGAAAATTGCTTCCAACCTAAGAGCCATTTCAAGAATACAAAGAATGGCTTGTATAGGCACCACCGGGGCTATGAGAACTACCCCTGCTGCAGGGCTGGAAGCTATTCTCAATCCAAAACCCTTAGACCTCTTTGTGTAAGAATCTGCAGCAAACAGCGCCCACCGGTTAAGCTAGGGTGTCCATTATGTGACTAGAAAAAAAGAACATTTCAATTTAATTTAATTTAATGTTTAAAAATAATTTTTGACATATGGCCTCCGCGACTGCGCCTTATGAAAGCCATCCTGTCGGTGCAATTTCGCACCACTTTTCGATCACACCCTCTCTAAGTTCGTCAATAGGGCGTCTAATGTTGGCTTCTAAATGATCAATCGTTGCTGTTTTATTAGCCCACAAAGAGTAGTCCAAAAGTGTCGAATCACACGAACGAGGTGGCCAATTCACATGAGATGATTCGGTCATCAAAGTGATGGTTGGACGCGCTGTACGGCATGTTGCACCGTCTTGTTGGAATCAGATCTTCTATAAATGATTTGCAATCATATCAGCAATACAAAAAACAGGAATCATTTGCCTCTAGCGTTCGCCATTCACGATAATATTTGCACCGGTTTCGGATTTAAAAACAAATTAGCCCTGATGACACCTTCGGCATTTAAACCACACCAAACAGTGATTTGGGGATGTAATGGAGCCTCCAGAGTCTCATCTCACTCCAAAAACGACAATTCGGCTTGTTCATATACTCGCTAAGCCAGAAATGAGCCTGATCATGATTTGACGATAAAAATCTGGTTCCACTTCTAGTATTCTCAGCCCATTTACCGAACACAAGACGCAATTGATGGACCGCTGGCTTTAGATCTATCACCACTTGGATCTTGTTTATATGTAGATTTAGGCCAAGATCTTTGCTCAAACTTTTCCAAGTAGTGAGAGAGCGAGCAGGGACCGAGTTGCTGACAACGGCTTCGGATTTCGGATCGATAAATTCGGTTCTTCCGTCATACTCACGTCTACAGTAGCGATGGCTTCTTTTCTTCGCACGTTACGTAGCGTAGCTTCAAAGATAGACGATTATGCGCACGGTAAACTTGACGAAGTGCTATATAAGTTTGGAGAACAAAGCGAAATTTTGTAAATAAATTTCCACGATTTGTAAACGTTCTAAGTCTTTGCATGGTGATTTGCCATAGTATGGAAAAAAAGTCAAACACACTTCATTACTATGACAGCTAGTTTGACAGTTATACCTAGCGGAAATTCTATGCCTCTTAAAAAAACACCCTTTTATTTTCAAAATAAGGGCTTGATTTTCGACTTTTGAATCTTTTTTTAAACGTGTTAATGTAGTTTTATATATGAACAATTATTGGTTTTAATGTTGAAATTTTAAAATTGAACTAATGTAGGGAAAAAAATTTGTTTGATTCCAGAAATTCTCTAGAGGAAGAAAGAAAAAGAGACACAAAAAAAGAGGACAAAAAAAGCATTTTATAAAAAAAGAGAGTGTAAAATAGATCTGAGTTGAAAAAGAAAACATGTTGTCTTTAAAAGAGATGTTCTGGAAACACTAGGTTAAGCCAAACTCAAAACTGGAGATCCAGTCTGACAGGCCATGCACAGATTCTACAGACATATACGGGGCTACAATGAATGCACAGACTACACAACAACCCGTTTAGATTTCGAAAGACCATTCACCACTTCTTCTTCTAATAGAGAAGACCAAGAAGATCAGCCATTGAAATCTACACAGATGGCTCTAAAATGAAAATTGGTGTTGGTGCAGGTTTCTACTCAGAAACACTCGAATTGGCCGGATCAATTAGGATTAAAGCAATTTCTGCGATTGAAATAAAATCAAATCTTGTAGCTTGCTGTCGCGAAGAGCTAAAAGTTCTCGGCGCGCAGCATAATATAAGACTCTGTTGGGTTCCTGGCCACAGTGGTGTGCAAGAAAACGAAAGAGCTGATGAGCTGGCAAAAAAGGGATCATCCCTAGAACTTAACCAAGCCGACAATAAGGTACTCGCCGCAGCTAACGTGAGATGGAGTAAAAAGTGAGTAATTTTAGAACTTATATAATAGCTAGAAAACAGTTAAATCTTTTTCTTCTTTCCAAATACAGTGACCTTGACCAAACAACGGTCAAATTAGAAAGGCATGGACTTCCATCGTTAATTCTCGCATCATGCTAGACGGACGCGACGGAGGGACCACCAGCGAAGCTCACCAGCCTAATTGTCCAACGTGCCCATTTAGAAAAATGGGACCTAGTGATGGGATGTGATACTAACTCACATCACATTCAATGGGGAAGCACGGATATTAATACTAGAGGTGTTACTTTTTGAATTTGTTATTGAAAATAACATTCTTGTAGCGAATAGGGGTAATGAACCAACATTTGTTACCAAAAATAGAAAAGAGGTACTTGACGTTACTCTCACAAGTAACGCAGATACCCTTGAGATTGACCAATGGAGGGTATTGAAGAAAGAATCATTTTCTGATCACAAAATCATTGAATTCCTTATACCCCACATTACAAAACTCCAACAACCATTTAGAAATCACAGAAAAACCAACTGCGATATTTTTGTGGAGGTTGGAACCAGAATTAAGACACTCAGAACAAATGCGGAAATGCATGAACCTGAGTGTATAGAAAAGACCACAAATGAATTAACAAGCATTCTCAGAATCATTTTCTGATCACAAAATCATTGAATTCTTTATACCCCACATTACAAAACTGCAACAACCATTTAGAAATCACAGAAAAACCAACTGCGATATTTTTGTGGAGGTTGGAACCAGAACACTCAGAACAAATGCGGAAATGCATGAACCTGAGTGTAAAGAAAAGACCACAAATGAATTAACAAGCATTCTCAGAATCATTTTCTGATCACAAAATCATTGAATTCTTTATACCCCACATTACAAAACTCCAACAACCATTTAGAAATCACAGAAAAACCAACTGCGATATTTTTAATGTGGAGGTTGGAACCAGAATTAAGACACTCAGAACAAATGCGGAAATTCATGAACCTGAGTGTATAGAAAAGACCACAAATGAATTAACAAGCATTCTTAGAATAATTTTCTGATCACAAAATCATTGAATTCCTTATACCCCACATTACAAAACTCCAACAACCATTTAGAAATCACAGAAAAACCAACTGCGATATTTTTGTGGAGGTTGGAACCAGAATTAAGACACTCAGAACAAATGCGGAAATGCATGAACCTGAGTGTATGGAAAAGACCACAAATGAATTAACAAGCATTCTCAGAATCGTTTTCTGATCACAAAATCATTGAATTCTTTATACCCCACATTACAAAACTCCAACAACCATTTAGAAATCACAGAAAAACCAACTGCGATATTTTTAATGTGGAGGTTGGAACCAGAATTAAGACACTCAGAACAAATGCGGAAATGCATGAACCTGATTGTATAGAAAAGACGACAAATGAATTAACCAGCATTCTTAGAATAATTTTCTGATCACAAAATCATTGAATTCTTTATACCCCACATTACAAAACTCCAACAACCATTTAGAAATCACAGAAAAACCAACTGCGATATTTTTAATGTGGAGGTTGGAACCAGAATTAAGACACTCAGAACAAATGCGGAAATGCATGAACCTGATTGTATAGAAAAGACCACAAATGAATTAACAAGCATTCTTAGAATAATTTTCTGATCACAAAATCATTGAATTCCTTATACCCCACATTAAAAAACTCCAACAACCATTTAGAAATCACAGAAAAACCAACTGCGATATTTTTAACGTGGAGGTTGGAACCAGAATTAAGGCACTCAGAACAAATGCGGAAATGCATGAACCTGAGTGTATAGAAAAGACCACAAATGATTTAACAAGCATTCTCAGGGAAGTACTTGAGAAATCATGTCCTCTTAAGATGGGAAAAATGAGAAAAAAGACACCACCATGGTGGACTGCCGAGCTAGGAAACATCAGAAAAGAAACAAGAAAACTTTTCAACGTTGCCAAACGCACGGGAACAGACACTGAGACACTGGAGTTCCTAGTCAAAACTCATTTCCCTGGATGTTGCTACGATGAGAGTAACAATCCAGAAAATGAATATCATGAACGAGTAGCACCACCGGATATTATAACGGAAGAAAGAATAAAATGGGCTATTAGTTCCTTCTCTCCATATAAATCCCCGGGTATAGATGGCATCTTTCCTATGATGTTACAAAAAAGTGAACAAAAAATAATACCACACCCTAAAAACATATTATTAAATAGCCTCATATGGGGATGTGTACCTAAAGCATGGCGTGAAGTGAAAGTGGTCTTTATACCGAAAGCTGGTAAATCCAGCCATACTAACGCCAAAGGCTTCAGACCAATTAGTCTTACATCATTCATCTTAAAGACTTTTGAAAGACTAATAGACATCTATATTCGCAACACAATGAGTTCGGAAATTATATCTTCAGCTCAGCATGCTTATACCAAAGGTAAAAGTGTGTAAACAGCACTTCACAGCGTTGTAAGTACTGTGGAAAACACACTGAAACACAAGGAGTATACCCTTGCCGCTTTCCTACACATTGTAGGAGCCTTCAATAATGTGAAAAATGACGCAGTGAAAAGAGCCCTTGTGAACCTTAATGTGAACGATACCATTATCGGGTGGATAATGTGCATGTTAAGAAATCGATGGATTGATTAAGAGCTGGAAGGAGCTTTGATTAAAGTGTCAACATCGAGAGGCACTCCACAAGGTGGTGTTCTCCCTCCCCTCCTCTGGGTACTTGTGGTCAACGAGATTCTTATAAGACTTAAAAATAGTGGAGTCAAAGTAGTAGCTTATGCAGATGATTTAGCTCGACTAGCGACTGGAAAATTTCTTTCCACTATTAGTGAACAGATAGAAATAGCCTTATCCTTGGTAAATATCTGGTCAAGGAAATTTGGGCTAGTGGCAACACAGAACTGGTTCTCTTTACGAACAAAAGAAAAATACCAGTTTTTAATCTTCCTTCAATAGAAGGGGTTCCATTGATCCTGTCAAATCAGGCCAAATACCTTGGTGTGATTCTAGACAGAAAACTGAATTGGAATCTTAGGACCTAGTCCCAAGATTACAATGTGGATGTATACGGCAATAGTAAGACCAATACTGACATTTGGTAATCTGGTCTGGTGGTAGGCTACGAAAATTGCTTCCAACCTAAGAGCCATTTCAAGAATACAAAGAATGGCTTGTATAGGCACCACCGGGGCTATGAGAACTACCCCTACTGCAGAGCTGGAAGCTATTCTCAATCCAAAACCCTTAGACCTCTTTGTGTAAGAATTTGCAGCAAACAGCGCCCACCGGTTAAGCTAGGGTGTCCATTATGTGACTAGAAAAAAAGAACATTTCAATTTAATTTAATTTAATGTTTAAAAATAATTTTTGACATATGGCCTCCGCGACTGCGCCTTATGAAAGCCATCCTGTCGGTGCAATTTCGCACCACTTTTCGATCACACCCTCTCTAAGTTCGTCAATAGGGCGTCTAATGTTGGCTTCTAAATGATCAATCGTTGCTGTTTTATTAGCCCACAAAGAGTAGTCCAAAAGTGTCGAATCACACGAACGAGGTGGCCAATTCACATGAGATGATTCGTTCATCAAAGTGATGGTTGGACGCGCTGTACGGCATGTTGCACCATCTTGTTTGAATCAGATCTCCTATAAATAATTTGCAATCATATCAGCAATACAAAAAACAGGAATCATTTGCCTCTAGCGTTCGCCATTCACGATAATATTTGCACCGGTTTCGGTCGATGGACCGCTGGCTTTAGATCTATCACCACTTGGATCTTGTATATATGTAAATGTAGGCCAAGATCTTTGCTCAAACTTTTCCAAGTAGTGAAAGAGAGAGCAGGGACCGAGTTGCTGACAACGGCTTCGGAGTTCGGATCGATAAATTCGGGTCTTCCGTCATACTCACGTCTACAGTAGCGATGGCTTCTTTTCTTCGCACGTTACGTAGCGTAGCTTCAAAGATGGACGATTATGCGCACGGTAAACTTGACGAAGTGCTATATAAGTTTGGAGAACAAAGCGAAATTTTGTAAATAAATTTCCACGATTTGTAAACGTTCTAAGTCTTTGCATGGTGATTTGCCATAGTATGGAAAAAAGTCAAACACACTTCATTAGTATGACAGCTAGTTTGACAGTTATACCTAGCGGAAATTCTATACCTCTTAAAAAAACACCCTTTTATTTTCAATATAAGGGCTTGATTTTCGACTTTTGAATCTTTTTTTAAACGTGTTAATGTAGTTTTATATATGAACAATTATTGGTTTTAATGTTGAAATTTTAAAATTGAACTAATGTAGGGAAAAAAATTTGTTTGATTCCAGAAATTCTCTAGAGGAAGATAGAAAAAGACACATACAAAAAGAAGACAAAAAAAACATTTTTATAAAAAAAGAGAGTGTAAAATAGATCTGAGTTGAAAAAGAGAACATGTTGTCTTTAAAAGAGATGTTCTGGAAACACTAGGTTAAGCCAAACTCAAAACTGGAGATCCAGTCTGACGGGCCATGCACAAATTCTACAGACATATACGGGCTACAATGTATGCACAGACTACACAACAACCCGTTTAGATTTCGAAAGACCATTCACCACTTCTTCTCCTAATAGAGAAGACCAAGAAGATCAGCCATTGAAATCTACACAGATGGCTCTAAAATGAAAATTGGTGTTGGTGCAGGTTTCTACTCAGAAACACTCGAATTGGCCGGATCAATTAGGATTAAAGCAATTTCTGCCATTGAAATAAAATCAAAGCTTGTAGCTTGCTCTCGCGAAGAGCTAAAAGTTCTCAGCGCGCAGCATAATATAAGACTCTGTTGGGTTCCTGGCTACAGTGGTGTGCAAGGAAACGAAAGAGCTGATAAGCTGACAAAAAAGGGATCATCCCTAGAACTTAACCAAGCCGACAGAACGGTAAAGATCCCAACATGTAACATTAAACAATAGGGAATAAGGTACTCGCCGCAGCTAACGTGAGATGGAGTAAAAAGTGAGTAATTTTAGAACTTATATAATAGCTAGAAAACAGTTAAATCTTTTTCTTCTTTCCAAATACAGTGACCTTGACCAAACAACGGTCAAATTAGAAAGGCATGGACTCCCATCGTTAATTCTCGCATCATGCTACATGCCATGGGACGCGACGGAGGGACCACCAGCGGAGCTCAACAGCCTAATTGTCCAACGTGCCCATTTAGAAAAATGGGACCTAGTGATGGGATGTGATACTAACTCACATCACATTCAATGGGGAAGCACGGATATTAACACTAGAGGTGTTACTTTTTGAATTTATTATTGAAAATAACATTCTTGTAGCGAATAGGGGTAATGAACCAACATTTGTTACCAAAAATAGAAAAGAGGTACTTGACGTTACTCTCACAAGTTACGTAGATACCCTTGAGACTGACCAATGGAGGGTATTGAAGAAAGAATCATTTTCTGATCACAAAATCATTGAATTCCTTATACCCCACATTACAAAACTCCAACAACCATTTAGAAATCACAGAAAAACCAACTGCGATATTTTTGTGGAGGTTGGAACCAGAATTAAGACACTCAGAACAAATTCGGAAATGCATGAACCTGAGTGTATAGAAAAGACCACAAATGAATTAACAAGCATTCTCAGCATCATTTTCTGATCACAAAATCATTGAATTCCTTATACCCCACATTACAAAACTCCAACAACCATTTAGAAATCACAGAAAAACCAACTGCGATATTTTTAATGTGGAGGTTGGAACCAGAATTAAGACACTCAGAACAAATGCGGAAATGCATGAACCTGATTGTATAGAAAAGACCACAAATGAATTAACAAGCATTCTTAGAATAATTTTCTGATCACAAAATCATTGAATTCCTTATACCCCACATTACAAAACTCCAACAACCATTTAGAAATCACAGAAAAACCAACTGCGATATTTTTGTGGAGGTTGGAACCAGAATTAAGACACTCAGAACAAATGCGGAAATGCATGAACCTGAGTGTATAGAAAAGACCACAAATGAATTAACAAGCATTCTTAGAATAATTTTCTGATCACAAAATCATTGAATTCTTTATACCCCACATTACAAAACTCCAACAACCATTTAGAAATCACAGAAAAACCAACTGCGATATTTTTAATGTGGAGGTTGGAACCAGAATTAAGACACTCAGAACAAATGCGGAAATGCATGAACCTGATTGTATAGAAAAGACGACAAATGAATTAACCAGCATTCTTAGAATAATTTTCTGATCACAAAATCATTGAATTCCTTATACCCCACATTACAAAACTCCAACAACCATTTAGAAATCACAGAAAAACCAACTACGATATTTTTAGCGTGGATTTTGGAACCAGAATTAAGACACTCAGAACAAATGCGGAAATTCATGAACCTGAGTGTATAGAAAACACCACAAATGATTTAACAAGCATTCTCAGGGAAGCACTTGAGAAAGCATGTCCTCTTAAGACGGGCAAAATGAGAAAAAAGACACCACAATGGTGGACAGGCGAGCTAGGAAATATCAGAAAAGAAACAAGAAAACTTTTCAACGTTGCCAAACGCACGGGAACAGACACTGAGACACTGAAGCTCCTAGTCAAAACTCATTTCCCAGGTTGTTGCTACGATGAGAGTAACAATCCAGAAAATGAGTATCATGAACGGGTAGCACGACCGGATATTATAACGGAAGAAAGAATAAAATGGGCTATTAGTTCCTTCTCTCCATATAAATCCCCGGGTATAGATGGCATCTTTCCTATGATGTTACAAAAAAGTGAACAAAAAATAATACCACACCCTAAAAACATATTATTAAATAGCCTCATATGGGGATGTGTACCTAAAGCATGGCGTGAAGTGAAAGTGGTCTTTATACCGAAAGCTGGTAAATCCAGCCATACTAACGCCAAAGGCTTCAGACCAATTAGTCTTACATCATTCATCTTAAAGACTTTTGAAAGACTAATAGACATCTATATTCGCAACACAATGAGTTCGGAAATTATATCTTCAGCTCAGCATGCTTATACCAAAGGTAAAAGTGTGAAAAAAGCCCTTCACAGCGTTGTAAGTACTGTGGAAAACACACTGAAACACAAGGAGTATACCCTTGCCGCTTTCCTACACATTGAAGGAGCCTTCAACAATGTGAAAAATGACGCAGTGAAAAGAGCTCTTGTGAACCTTAATGTGAACGATACCATTATCAGGTGGATAATGTGCATGTTAAGAAATCGATGGATTGATTAAGAGCTGGGAGGAGCTTTGATTAAAGTGTCAACATCGAGAGGCACTCCACAAGGTGGTGTTCTCCCTCCCCTCCTCTGGGTACTTGTGGTCAACGAGATTCTTATAAGACTTAAAAATAGTGGAGTCAAAGTAGTAGCTTATGCAGATGATTTAGCTCTACTAGCGACTGGAAAATTTCTTTCCACTATAAGTGAACAGATAGAAAAAGCCTTATCCTTGGTAAATATCTGGTCAAGGAAATTTGGGCTAGTGGCAACACAGAACTGGTTCTCTTTACGAACAAAAGAAAAATACCAGTTTTTAATCTTCCTTCAATAGAAGGGGTTCCATTGATCCTGTCAAATCAGGCCAAATACCTTGGTGTGATTCTAGACAGAAAACTGAATTGGAATTTGGGGACCTAGTCCCAAGATAACAATGTGGATGTATACGGCAATAGTAAGACAAATACTGACATTTGGTAATCTGGTCTGGTGGTAGGCTACGAAAATTGCTTCCAACCTAAGAGCCATTTCAAGAATACAAAGAATGGCTTGTATAGGGACCACCGGGGCTATGAGAACTACCCCTACTGCAGAGCTGGAAGCTATTCTCAATCCAAAACCCTTAGACCTCTTTGTGTAAGAATTTGCAGCAAACAGCGCCCACCGGTTAAGCCAGGGTGTCCATTATGTGACTAGAAAAAAAGAACATTTCAATTTAATTTAATTTAATGTTTAAAAATAATTTTTGACATATGGCCTCCGCGACTGCGCCTTATGAAAGCCATCCTGTCGGTGCAATTTCGCACCACTTTTCGATCACACCCTCTCTAAGTTCGTCAATAGGGCGTCTAATGTTGGCTTCTAAATGGTCAATCGTTGCTGTTTTATTAGTCCACAAAGAGTAGTCCAAAAGTGTCGAATCACACGAACGAGGTGGCCAATTCACATGAGATGATTCGTTCATCAAAGTGATGGTTGGACGCGCTGTACGGCATGTTGCACCATCTTGTTTGAATCAGATCTCCTATAAATGATTTGCAATCATATCAGCAATACAAAAAACAGGAATCATTTGCCTCTAGCGTTCGCCATTCACGATAATATTTGCACCGGTTTCGGATTTAAAAACAAATTAGCCCTGATGACACCTTCGGCATTTAAACCGCACCAAACAGTGATTTGGGAATGTAATGGAGCCTCAAGAGTCTCATCTCACTCCAAAAACGACAATTCGGCTTGTTCATATACTCGCTAAGCCAGAAATGAGCCTGATCATGATTTGACGATAAAAATCTGGTTCCACTTCTAGTTGATTCTCAGCCCATTTACCGAACACAAGCCGCAATTGATGGACCGCTGGCTTTAGATCTATCACCACTTGGATCTTGTATATATGTAGATGTAGGCCAAGATCTTTGCTCAAACTTTTCCAAGTAGTGAGAGAGCGAGCAGGGACCGAGTTGCTGACAACGGCTTCGGAGTTCGGATCGATAAATTCGGGTCTTCCGTCATACTCACGTCTACAGTAGCGATGGCTTCTTCTCTTCGCACATTACGTAGCGTAGCTTCTATGATGGACGATTATGCGCACGGTAAACTTGACGAAGTGCTATAGAAGTTTGGAGAACAAAGCGAAATTTTGTAAATAAATTTCCACGATTTGTAAACGTTCTAAGTCTTTGCATGGTGATTTGCCATAGTATGGAAAAAAGTCAAACACACTTCATTAGTATAACAGCTAGTTTGACAGTTATACCTAGCGGAAATTCTATACCTCTTAAAAAAACACCCTTTTATTTTCAATATAAGGGCTTGATTTTCGACTTTTGAATCTTTTTTTAAACGTGTTAATGTAGTTTTATATATGAACAATTATTGGTTTTAATGTTGAAATTTTAAAATTGAACTAATGTAGGGAAAAAAATTTGTTTGATTCCAGAAATTCTCTAGAGGAAGATAGAAAAAGACACATACAAAAAGAGGACAAAAAAAGCATTTTTATAAAAAAAGAGAGTGTAAAATAGATCTGAGTTGAAAAAGAGAACATGTTGTCTTTAAAAGAGATGTTCTGGAAACACTAGGTTAAGCCAAACTCAAAACTGGAGATCCAGTCTGACGGGCCATGCACAAATTCTACAGACATATACGGGCTACAATGTATGCACAGACTACACAACAACCCGTTTAGATTTCGAAAGACCATTCACCACTTCTTCTCCTAATAGAGAAGACCAAGAAGATCAGCCATTGAAATCTACACAGATGGCTCTAAAATGAAAATTGGTGTTGGTGCAGGTTTCTACTCAGAAACACTCTAATTGGCCGGATCAATTAGGATTAAAGCAATTTCTGCCATTGAAATAAAATCAAAGCTTGTAGCTTGCTGTCGCGAAGAGCTAAAAGTTCTCGGCGCGCAGCATAATATAAGACTCTGTTGGGTTCCTGGCCACAGTGGTGTGCAAGGAAACGAAAGAGCTGATAAGCTGACAAAAAAGGGATAATCCCTTGAACTTAACCAAGCCGACAGAACGGTAAAGATCCCAACATGTAACATTAAACGATAGGGAATAAGGTACTCGCCGCAGCTAACGTGAGATGGAGTAAAAAGTGAGTTATTTTAGAACTTATATAATAGCTAGAAAACAGTTAAATCTTTTTCTTCTTTCCAAATACAGTGACCTTGACGAAACAACGGTCAAATTAGAAAGGCATGGACTCCCATCGTTAATTCTCGCATCATGCTACATGAGGGACCACCAGCGGAGCTCACCAGCCTAATTGTCCAACGTGCCCATTTAGAAAAATGGGACCTAGTGATGGGATGTGATACTAACTCACATCACATTCAATGGGGAAGCACGGATATTAACACTAGAGGTGTTACTTTTTGAATTTATTATTGAAAATTACATTCTTGTAGCGAATAGGGGTAATGAACCTACATTTGTTACCAAAAATAGAAAAGAGGTACTTGACGTTACTCTCACAAGTAACGCAGATACCCTTGAGATTGACCAATGGAGGGTATTGAAGAAAGAATCATTTTCTGATCACAAAATCATTGAATTCCTTATACCCCACATTACAAAACTCCAACAACCATTTAGAAATCACAGAAAAACCAACTGCGATATTTTTGTGGAGGTTGGAACCAGAATTAAGACACTCAGAACAAATGCGGAAATGCATGAACCTGAGTGTATAGAAAAGACCACAAATGATTTAACAAGCATTCTCAGGGAAGTACTTGAGAAAACATGTCCTCTTAAGATGGGAAAAATGAGAAAAAAGACACCACCATGGTGGACAGGCGAGCTAGGAAACATCAGAAAAGAAACAAGAAAACTTTTCAACGTTGCCAAACGCACGGGAACAGACACTGAGACACTGGAGTTCCTAGTCAAAACTCATTTCCCTGGATGTTGCTACGATGAGAGTAACAATCCAGAAAATGAATATCATGAACGAGTAGCACCACCGGATATTATAACGGAAGAAAGAATAAAATGGGCTATTAGTTCCTTCTCTCCATATAAATCCCCGGGTATAGATGGCATCTTTCCTATGATGTTACAAAAAAGTTAACAAAAAATAATACCACACCCTAAAAACCTATTATTAAATAGCCTCATATGGGGATGTGTACCTAAAGCATGGCGTGAAGTGAAAGTGGTCTTTATACCGAAAGCTGGTAAATCCAGCCATACTAACGCCAAAGGCTTCAGACCAATTAGTCTTACATCATTCATCTTAAAGACTTTTGAAAGACTAATAGACATCTATATTCGCAACACAATGAGTTCGGAAATTATATCTTCAGCTCAGCATGCTTATACCAAAGGTAAAAGTGTGAAAAAAGCCCTTCACAGCGTTGTAAGTACTGTGGAAAACACACTGAAACACAAGGAGTATACCCTTGCCGCTTTCCTACACATTGAAGGAGCCTTCAACAATGTGAAAAATGACGCAGTGAAAAGAGCCCTTGTGAACCTTAATGTGAACGATACCATTATCAGGTGGATAATGTGCATGTTAAGAAATCGATGGATTGATTAAGAGCTGGGAGGAGCTTTGATTAAAGTGTCAACATCGAGAGGCACTCCACAAGGTGGTGTTCTCTCTCCCCTCCTCTGGGTACTTGTGGTCAACGAGATTCTTATAAGACTTAAAAATAGTGGAGTCAAAGTAGTAGCTTATGCAGATGATTTAGCTCTACTAGCGACTGGAAAATTTCTTTCCACTATTAGTGAACAGATAGAAATAGCCTTATCCTTGGTAAATATCTGGTCAAGGAAATTTGGGCTAGTGGCAACACAGAACTGGTTCTCTTTACGAACAAAAGAAAAATACCAGTTTTTAATCTTCCTTCAATAGAAGGGGTTCCATTGATCCTGTCAAATCAGGCCAAATACCTTGGTGTGATTCTAGACAGAAAACTGAATTGGAATTTGGGGACCTAGTCCCAAGATTACAATGTGGATGTATACGGCAATAGTAAGACCAATACTGACATTTGGTAATCTGGTCTGGTGGTAGGCTACGAAAATTGCTTCCAACCTAAGAGCCATTTCAAGAATACAAAGAATGGCTTGTATAGGGACCACCGGGGCTATGAGAACTACCCCTACTGCAGAGCTGGAAGCTATTCTCAATCCAAAACCCTTAGACCTCTTTGTGTAAGAATTTGCAGCAAACAGCGCCCACCGGTTAAGCTAGGATGTCCATTATGTGACTAGAAAAAAAGAACATTTCAATTTAATTTAATTTAATGTTTAAAAATAATTTTTGACATATGGCCTCCGCGACTGCGCCTTATGAAAGCCATCCTGTCGGTGCAATTTCGCACCACTTTTCGATCACACCCTCTCTAAGTTCGTCAATAGGGCGTCTAATGTTGGCTTCTAAATGATCAATCGTTGCTGTTTAATTAGCCCACAAAGAGTAGTCCAAAAGTGTCGAATCACACGAACGAGGTGGCCAATTCACATGAGATGATTCGTTCATCAAAGTGATGGTTGGACGCGCTGTACGGCATGTTGCACCATCTTGTTGGAATCAGATCTCCTATAAATGATTTGCAATCATATCAGCAATACAAAAAACAGGAATCATTTGCCTCTAGCGTTCGCCATTCACGATAATATTTGCACCGGTTTCGGATTTAAAAACAAATTAGCCCTGATGACACCTTCGGCATTTAAACCGCACCAAACAGTGATTTGGGGATGTAATGGAGCCTCAAGAGTCTCATCTCACTCCAAAAACGACAATTCGGCTTGTTCATATACTCGCTAAGCCAGAAATGAGCCTGATCATGATTTGACGATAAAAATCTGGTTCCACTTCTAGTTGATTCTCAGCCCATTTACCGAACACAAGCCGCAATTGATGGACCGCTGGCTTTAGATCTATCACCACTTGGATCTTGTATATATGTAGATGTAGGCCAAGATCTTTGCTCAAACTTTTCCAAGTAGTGAGAGAGCGAGCAGGGACCGAGTTGCTGACAACGGCTTCGGAGTTCGGATCGATAAATTCGGGTCTTCCGTCATACTCACGTCTACAGTAGCGATGGCTTCTTCTCTTCGCACATTACGTAGCGTAGCTTCTATGATGGACGATTATGCGCACGGTAAACTTGACGAAGTGCTATAGAAGTTTGGAGAACAAAGCGAAATTTTGTAAATAAATTTCCACGATTTGTAAACGTTCTAAGTCTTTGCATGGTGATTTGCCATAGTATGGAAAAAAGTCAAACACACTTCATTAGTATGACAGCTAGTTTGACAGTTATACCTAGCGGAAATTCTATACCTCTTAAAAAACACCCTTTTATTTTCAAAATAAGGGCTTGATTTTCGACTTTTGAATCTTTTTTTAAACGTGTTAATGTAGTTTTATATATGAACAATTATTGGTTTTAATGTTGAAATTTTAAAATTGAACTAATGTAGGGAAAAAAATTTGTTTGATTTCAGAAATTCTCTAGAGGAAGATAGAAAAAGACACATACAAAAAGAGGACAAAAAAAGCATTTTTATAAAAAAGAGAGTGTAAAGTAGATCTGAGTTGAAAAAGAGAACATGTTGTCTTTAAAAGAGATGTTCTGGAAACACTAGGTTAAGCCAAACTCAAAACTGGAGATCCAGTCTGACGGGCCATGCACAAATTCTACAGACATATACGGGCTACAATGTATGCACAGACTACACAACAACCCGTTTAGATTTCGAAAGACCATTCACCACTTCTTCTCCTAATAGAGAAGACCAAGAAGATCAGCCATTGAAATCTACACAGATGGCTCTAAAATGAAAATTGGTGTTGGTGCAGGTTTCTACTCAGAAACACTCGAATTGGCCGGATCAATTAGGATTAAAGCAATTTCTGCCAATAAAATCAAAGCTTGTAGCTTGCTCTCGCGAAGAGCTAAAAGTTCTCGGCGCGCAGCATAATATAAGACTCTGTTGGGTTCCTGGCCACAGTGGTGTGCAAGGGAACGAAAGAGCTGATAAGCTGACAAAAAAGGGATCATCCCTAGAACTTAACCAAGCCGACAGAACGGTAAAGATCCCAACATGTAACATTAAACGATAGGGACTAAGGTACTCGCCGCAGCTAACGTGAGATGGAGTAAAAAGTGAGTTATTTTAGAACTTATATAATAGCTAGAAAACAGTTAAATCTTTTTCTTCTTTCCAAATACAGTGACCTTGACCAAACAACGGTCAAATTAGAAAGGCATGGACTCCCATCGTTAATTCTCGCATCATGCTACATGCCATGGGACGCGACGGAGGGACCACCAGCGGAGCTCACCAGCCTAATTGTCCAACGTGCCCATTTAGAAAAATGGGACCTAGTGATGGGATGTGATACTAACTCACATCACATTCAATGGGGAAGCACGGATATTAACACTAGAGGTGTTACTTTTTGAATTTATTATTGAAAATAACATTCTTGTAGCGAATAGGGGTAATGAACCAACATTTGTTACCAAAAATAGAAAAGAGGTACTTGACGTTACTCTCACAACTAACGCAGATACCCTTGAGACTGACCAATGGAGGGTATTGAAGAAAGAATCATTTTCTGATCACAAAATCATTGAATTCCTTATACCCCACATTACAAAACTCCAACAACCATTTATAAATCACAGAAAAACCAACTGCGATATTTTTGTGGAGGTTGGAACCAGAATTAAGACACTCAGAACAAATTCGGAAATGCATGAACCTGAGTGTATAGAAAAGACCACAAATGAATTAACAAGCATTCTCAAAATCATTTTCTGATCACAAAATCATTGAATTCCTTATACCCCACATTACAAAACTCCAACAACCATTTAGAAATCACAGAAAAACCAACTGCGATATTTTTGTGGAGGTTGGAACCAGAATTAAGACACTCAGAACAAATGCGGAAATGCATGAACCTGAGTGTATAGAAAAGACCACAAATGAATTAACAAGCATTCTCAGAATCATTTTCTGATCACAAAATCATTGAATTCTTTATACCCCACATTACAAAACTCCAACAACCATTTAGAAATCACAGAAAAACCAACTGCGATATTTTTAATGTGGAGGTTGGAACCAGAATTAAGACACTCAGAACAAATGCGGAAATGCATGAACCTGATTGTGTAGAAAAGACGACAAATGAATTAACAAGCATTCTTAGAATAATTTTCTGATCACAAAATCATTGAATTCCTTATACCCCACATTACAAAACTCCAACAACCATTTAGAAATCACAGAAAAACCACCTGCGATATTTTTAACGTGGAGGTTGGAACCAGAATTAAGACACTCAGAACAAATGCGGAAATGCATGAACCTGAGTGTATAGAAAAGACCACAAATGATTTAACAAGCATTCTCAGGGAAGTACTTGAGAAAGCATGTCCTCTTAAGATGGGAAAAATGAGAAAAAAGACACCACCATGGTGGACTGCCGAGCTAGGAAACATCAGAAAAGAAACAAGAAAAATTTTCAACGTTGCCAAAGCACGGGAACAGACACTGAGACACTGGAGGTCCTAGTCAAAACTCATTTCCCTGGATGTTGCTACGATGAGAGTAACAATCCAGAAAATGAATATCATGAACGAGTAGCACCACCGGATATTATAACGGAAGAAAGAATAAAATGGGCTATTAGTTCCTTCTCTCCATATAAATCCCCGGGTTTTAGATGGCATCTTTCCTATGATGTTACAAAAAAGTGAACAAAAAATAATACCACACCCTAAAAACATATTATTAAATAGCCTCATATGGGGATGTGTACCTAAAGCATGGCGTGAAGTGAAAGTGGTCTTTATACCGAAAGCTGGTAAATCCAGCCATACTAACGCCAAAGGCTTCAGACAATTAGTCTTACATCATTCATCTTAAAGACTTTTGAAAGACTAATAGACATCTATATTCGCAACACAATGAGTTCGGAAATTATATCTTCAGCTCAGCATGCTTATACCAAAGGTAAAAGTGTGAAAAAAGCCCTTCACAGCGTTGTAAGTACTGTGGAAAACACACTGAAACACAAGGAGTATACCCTTGCCGCTTTCCTACACATTGAAGGAGCCTTCAACAATGTGAAAAATGACGCAGTGAAAAGAGCCCTTGTGAACCTTAATGTGAACGATACCATTATCAGGTGGATAATGTGCATGTTAAGAAATCGATGGATTGATTAAGAGCTGGGAGGAGCTTTGATTAAAGTGTCAACATCAAGAGGCACTCTACAAGGTGGTGTTCTCCCTCCCCTCCTCTGGGTACTTGTGGTCAACGAGATTCTTATAAGACTTAAAAATAGTGGAGTCAAAGTAGTAGCTTATGCAGATGATTTAGCTCTACTAGCGACAGGAAAATTTCTTTCCACTATTAGTGAACAGATAGAAATAGCCTTATCCTTGGTAAATATCTGGTCAAGGAAATTTGGGCTAGTGGCAACACAGAACTGGTTCTCTTTACGAACAAAAGAAAAATACCAGTTTTTAATCTTCCTTCAATAGAAGGGGTTCCATTGATCCTGTCAAATCAGGAAAAATACCTTGGTGTGATTCTAGACAGAAAACTGAATTGGAATTTGGGGACCTAGTCCCAAGATTACAATGTGGATGTATACGGCAATAGTAAGACCAATACTGACATTTGGTAATCTGGTCTGGTGGTAGGCTACGAAAATTGCTTCCAACCTAAGAGCCATTTCAAGAATACAAAGAATGGCTTGTATAGGCACCACCGGGGCTATGAGAACTACCCCTACTGCAAAGCTGGAAGCTATTCTCAATCCAAAACCCTTAGACCTCTTTGTGTAAGAATCTGCAGCAAACAGCGCCCACCGGTTAAGCTAGGGTGTCCATTATGTGACTAGAAAAAAAGAACATTTCAATTTAATTTAATTTAATGTTTAAAAATAATTTTTGACATATGGCCTCCGCGACTGCGCCTTATGAAAGCCATCCTGTCGGTGCAATTTCGCACCACTTTTCGATCACACCCTCTCTAAGTTCGTCAATAGGGCGTCTAATGTTGGCTTCTAAATGATCAATCGTTGCTGTTTTATTAGCCCACAAAGAGTAGTCCAAAAGTGTCGAATCACACGAACGAGGTGGCCAATTCACATGAGATGATTCGTTCATCAAAGTGATGGTTGGACGCGCTGTACGGCATGTTGCACCATCTTGTTGGAATCAGATCTCCTATAAATGATTTGCAATCATATCAGCAATACAAAAAACAGGAATCATTTGCCTCTAGCGTTCGCCATTCACGATAATATTTGCACCGGTTTCGGATTTAAAAACAAATTAGCCCTGATGACACCTTCGGCATTTAAACCGCACCAAACAGTGATTTGGGGATGTAATGGAGCCTCAAGAGTCTCATCTCACTCCAAAAACGACAATTCGGCTTTTTCATATACTCGCTAAGCTAGAAATGAGCCTGATCATGATTTGACGATAAAAATCTGGTTCCACTTCTAGTTGATTCTCGATTCGATGGCTTCTTCTCTTCGCACATTACGTAGCGTAGCTTCTATGATGGACGATTATGCGCACGGTAAACTTGACGAAGTGCTATATAAGTTTGGAGAACAAAGCAAAATTTTGTAAATAAATTTCCACGATTTGTAAACGTTCTAAGTCTTTGCATGGTGATTTGCCATAGTATGGAAAAAAGTCAAACACACTTCATTAGTATGACAGCTAGTTTGACAGTTATACCTAGCGGAAATTCTATACCTCTTAAAAAAACACCCTTTTATTTTCAATATAAGGGCTTGATTTTCGACTTTTGAATCTTTTTTTAAACGTGTTAATGTAGTTTTATATATGAACAATTATTGGTTTTAATGTTGAAATTTTAAAATTGAACTAATGTAGGGAAAAAAATTTGTTTGATTCCAGAAATTCTCTAGAGGAAGATAGAAAAAGACACATACAAAAAGAGGACAAAAAAAGCATTTTTATAAAAAAAGAGAGTGTAAAATAGACCTGAGTTGAAAAAGAGAACATGTTGTCTTTAAAAGAGATGTTCTGGAAACACTAGGTTAAGCCAAACTCAAAACTGGAGATCCAGTCTGACGGGCCATGCACAAATTCTACAGACATATACGGGCTACAATGTATGCACAGACTACACAACAACCCGTTTAGATTTCGAAAGACCATTCACCACTTCTTCTCCTAATAGAGAAGACCAAGAAGATCAGCCATTGAAATCTACACAGATGGCTCTAAAATGAAAATTGGTGTTGGTGCAGGTTTCTACTCAGAAACACTCGAATTGGCCGGATCAATTAGGATTAAAGCAATTTCTGTCATTGAAATAAAATCAAAGCTTGTAGCTTGCTCTCGCGAAGAGCTAAAAGTTCTCAGCGCGCAGCATAATATAAGACTCTGTTGGGTTCCTGGCCACAGTGGTGTGCAAGGAAACGAAAGAGCTGATAAGCTGACAAAAAAGGGATCATCCCTAGAACTTAACCAAGCCGACAGAACGGTAAAGATCCCAACATGTAACATTAAACAATAGGGAATAAGGTACTCGCCGCAGCTAACGTGAGATGGTGTAAAAAGTGAGTAATTTTAGAACTTATATAATAGCTAGAAAACAGTTAAATCTTTTTCTTCTTTCCAAATACAGTGACCTTGACCAAACAACGGTCAAATTAGAAAGGCATGGACTCCCATCGTTAATTATCGCATCATGCTACATGCCATGGGACGCGACGGAGGGACCACCAGCGGAGCTCAACAGCCTAATTGTCCAACGTGCCCATTTAGAAAAATGGGACCTAGTGATGGGATGTGATACTAACTCACATCACATTCAATGGGGAAGCACGGATATTAACACTAGAGGTGTTACTTTTTGAATTTATTATTGAAAATAAGATTCTTGTAGCGAATAGGGGTAATGAACCAACATTTGTTACCAAAAATAGAAAAGAGGTACTTGACGTTACTCTCACAAGTAACGTAGATACCCTTGAGACTGACCAATGGAGGGTATTGAAGAAAGAATCATTTTCTGATCACAAAATCATTGAATTCCTTATACCCCACATTACAAAACTCCAACAACCATTTAGAAATCACAGAAAAACCAACTGCGATATTTTTGTGGAGGTTGGAACCAGAATTAAGACACTCAGAACAAATTCGGAAATGCATGAACCTGAGTGTATAGAAAAGACCACAAATGAATTAACAAGCATTCTCAGAATCATTTTCTGATCACAAAATCATTGAATTCTTTATACCCCACATTACAAAACTCCAACAACCATTTAGAAATCACAGAAAAACCAACTGCGATATTTTTAATGTGGAGGTTGGAACCAGAATTAAGACACTCAGAACAAATGCGGAAATGCATGAACCTGATTGTATAGAAAAGACCACAAATGAATTAACAAGCATTCTTAGAATAATTTTCTGATCACAAAATCATTGAATTCCTTATACCCCACATTACAAAACTCCAACAACCATTTAGAAATCACAGAAAAACCAACTGCGATATTTTTGTGGAGGTTAGAACCAGAATTAAGACACTCAGAACAAATTCGGAAATGCATGAACCTGAGTGTATAGAAAAGACCACAAATGAATTAACAAGCATTCTCAGAATCATTTTCTGATCACAAAATCATTGAATTCCTTATACCTCACATTACAAAACTCCAACAACCATTTAGAAATCACAGAAAAACCAACTGCGATATTTTTGTGGAGGTTGGAACCAGAATTAAGACACTCAGAACAAATGCGGAAATGCATGAACCTGAGTGTATAGAAAAGACCACAAATGAATTAACAAGCATTCTCAGAATCATTTTCTGATCACAAAATCATTGAATTCTTTATACCCCACATTACAAAACTCCAACAACCATTTAGAAATCACAGAAAAACCAACTGCGATATTTTTAATGTGGAGGTTGGAACCAGAATTAAGACACTCAGAACAAATGCGGAAATGCATGAACCTGATTGTGTAGAAAAGACCACAAATGAATTAACAAGCATTCTCAGAATCGTTTTCTGATCACAAAATCATTGAATTCTTTATACCCCACATTACAAAACTCCAACAACCATTTAGAAATCACAGAAAAACCAACTGCGATATTTTTAATGTGGAGGTTGGAACCAGAATTAAGACACTTAGAACAAATGCGGAAATGCATGAACCTGATTGTATAGAAAAGACGACAAATGAATTAACCAGCATTCTTAGAATAATTTTCTGATCACAAAATCATTGAATTCCTTATACCCCACATTACAAAACTCCAACAACCATTTAGAAATCACAGAAAAACCAACTGCGATATTTTTAACGTGGAGGTTGGAACCAGAATTAAGACACTCAGAACAAATGCGGAAATTCATGAACCTGAGTGTATAGAAAACACCACAAATGATTTAACAAGCATTCTCAGGGAAGCACTTGAGAAAGCATGTCCTCTTAAGACGGGCAAAATGAGAAAAAAGACACCACCATGGTGGACTGCCGAGCTAGGAAATATCAGAAAAGAAACAAGAAAACTTTTCAACGTTGCCAAACGCACGGGAACAGACACTGAGACACTGGAGCTCCTAGTCAAAACTCATTTCCCAGGTTGTTGCTACGATGAGAGTAACAATCCAGAAAATGAGTATCATGAACGGGTAGCACGACCGGATATTATAACGGAAGAAAGAATAAAATGGGCTATTAGTTCCTTCTCTCCATATAAATCCCCGTGTATAGATGGCATCTTTCCTATGATGTTACAAAAAAGTGAACAAAAAATAATACCACACCCTAAAAACATATTATTAAATAGCCTCATATTGGGATGTGTACCTAAAGCATGGCGTGAAGTGAAAGTGGTCTTTATACCGAAAGCTGGTAAATCCAGCCATACTAACGCCAAAGGCTTCAGACCAATTAGTCTTACATCATTCATCTTAAAGACTTTTGAAAGACTAATAGACATCTATATTCGCAACACAATGAGTTCGGAAATTATATCTTCAGCTCAGCATGCTTATACCAAAGGTAAAAGTGTGAAAAAAGCCCTTCACAGCGTTGTAAGTACTGTGGAAAACACACTGAAACACAAGGAGTGCCGCTTTCCTACACATTGAAGGAGCCTTCAACAATGTGAAAAATGACGCAGTGAAAAGAGCCCTTGTGAACCTTAATGTGAACGATACCATTATCAGGTGGATAATGTGCATGTTAAGAAATCGATGGATTGATTAAGAGCTGGGAGGAGCTTTGATTAAAGTGTCAACATCGAGAGGCACTCCACAAGGTGGTGTTCTCTCTCCCCTCCTCTGGGTACTTGTGGTCAACGAGATTCTTATAAGACTTAAAAATAGTGGAGTCAAAGTAGTAGCTTCTGCAGATGATTTAGCTCTACTAGCGACTTGAAAATTTCTTTCCACTATTAGTGAACAGATAGAAATAGCCTTATCCTTGGTAAATATCTGGTCAAGGAAATTTGGGCTAGTGGCAACACAGAACTGGTTCTCTTTACGAACAAAAGAAAAATACCAGTTTTTAATCTTCCTTCAATAGAAGGGGTTCCATTGATCCTGTCAAATCAGGCCAAATACCTTGGTGTGATTCTAGACAGAAAACTGAATTGGAATTTGGGGACCTAGTCCCAAGATTACAATGTGGATGTATACGGCAATAGTAAGACAAATACTGACATTTGGTAATCTGGTCTGGTGGTAGGCTACGAAAATTGCTTCCAACCTAAGAGCCATTTCAAGAATACAAAGAATGGCTTGTATAGGCACCACCGGGGCTATGAGAACTACCCCTACTGCAGAGCTGGAAGCTATTCTCAATCCAAAACCCTTAGACCTCTTTGTGTAAGAATTTGCAGCAAACAGCGCCCACCGGTTAAGCTAGGGTGTCCATTATGTGACTAGAAAAAAATTTCAATTTAATTTAATTTAATGTTTAAAAATAATTTTTGACATATGGCCTCCGCGACTGCGCCTTATGAAAGCCATCCTGTCGGTGCAATTTCGCACCACTTTTCGATCACACCCTCTCTAAGTTCGTCAATAGGGCGTCTAATGTTGGCTTCTAAATGATCAATCGTTGCTGTTTTATTAGCCCACAAAGAGTAGTCCAAAAGTGTCGAATCACACGAACGAGGTGGCCAATTCACATGAGATGATTCGTTCATTAAAGTGATGGTTGGACGCGCTGTACGGCATGTTGCACCATCTTGTTTGAATCAGATCTCCTATAAATGATTTGCAATCATATCAGCAATACAAAAAACAGGAATCATTTGCCTCTAGCGTTCGCCATTCACGATAATATTTGCACCGGTTTCGGATTTAAAAACAGATTAGCCCTGATGACACCTTCGGCATTTAAACCGCACCAAACAGTGATTTGGGGATGTAATGGAGCCTCAAGAGTCTCATCTCACTCCAAAAACGACAATTCGGCTTGTTCATATACTCGCTAAGCCAGAAATTGAGCCTGATCATGATTTTACTATAAAAATCTGGTTCCACTTCTAGTTGATTCTCAGCCCATTTACCGAACACAAGCCGCAATTGATGGACCGCTGGCTTTAGATCTATCACCACTTGGATCTTGTATATATGTAGATATAGGCCAAGATCTTTGCTCAAACTTTTCCAAGTAGTGAGAGAGCGAGCAGGGACCGAGTTGCTGACAACGGCTTCGGAGTTCGGATCGATAAATTCGGGTCTTCCGTCATACTCACGTCTACAGTAGCGATGGCTTCTTCTCTTCGCACATTACGTTGCGTAGCTTCTATGATGGACGATTATGCGCACGGTAAACTTGACGAAGTGCTATGTAAGTTTGGAGAACAAAGCGAAATTTTGTAAATAAATTTCCACGATTTGTAAACGTTCTAAGTCTTTGCATGGTGATTTGCCATAGTATGGAAAAAAGTCAAACACACTTCATTAGTATGACAGCTAGTTTGACAGTTATACCTAGCGGAAATTCTATACCTCTTAAAAAAACACCCTTTTGTTTTCAATATAAGGGCTTGATTTTCGACTTTTGAATCTTTTTTTAAACGTGTAAATGTAGTTTTATATATGAACAATTATTGGTTTTAATGTTGAAATTTTAAAATTGAACTAATGTAGGGAAAAAAATTTGTTTGATTCCAGAAATTCTCTAGAGGAAGATAGAAAAAGACACATACAAAAAGAGGACAAAAAAAGCATTTTTATAAAAAAAGAGAGTGTAAAATAGATCTGAGTTGAAAAAGAGAACATGTTGTCTTTAAAAGAGATGTTCCTGAAACACTAGGTTAAGCCAAACTCAAAACTGGGGATCCAGTCTGACGGGCCATGCACAAATTCTACAGACATATACGGGCTACAATGTATGCACAGACTACACAACAACCCGTTTAGATTTCGAAAGACCATTCACCACTTCTTCTCCTAATAGAGAAGACCAAGAAGATCAGCCATTGAAATCTACACAGATGGCTCTAAAATGAAAATTAATGTTGGTGCAGGTTTCTACTCAGAAACACTCGAATTGGCCGGATCAATTAGGATTAAAGCAATTTCTGCCATTGAAATAAAATCAAAGCTTGTAGCTTGCTCTCGCGAAGAGCTAAAAGTTCTCGGCGTGCAGCATAATATAAGACTCTGTTGGGTTCCTGGCCACAGTGGTGTGCAAGGAAACGAAAGAGCTGATAAGCTGACAAAAAAGGGATCATCCCTAGAACTTAACCAAGCCGACAGAACGGTAAAGATCCCAACATGTAACATTAAACGATAGGGAATAAGGTACTCGCCGCAGCTAACGTGAGATGGAGTAAAAAGTGAGTAATTTTAGAACTTATATACTTACTTACTTAGGTGGCGCTACAGTTCGGGACGAACCTGGGCCTCAACCAACATGCCTCTCCAGCCAACTCGGTCTTTGGCTAGCTGCCTCCAGTTTTGCACTCCAAGTTGGTTGAGGTCGTCCTCCACTTGAGCGCGCCACCTAAGGCGAGGTCTTCCTTGACTGCGTCTACCCTCTGGGATGGAATCGAAGATCCTGCGAGCCGGAGCATTGTTGTCCATTCGCTCTACATGACCTAGCCATCTTAAACGTGATATGCTTATTTTTTTGACCAGGTCAATGTCGCTGTACAGCTCGTATAGTTCTTGGTTGAACCTTCTCCTCCAAAGCCCGTTAACGCAGATAGGGCCAAAAATCTTCCGAAGAATCTTACGCTCGAAACGACTAAGGATATCTTCATCCGCTTTAGATAGAGTCCATGCCTCGGCGCCATAGAGCAGGACTGGGATGATTAGGGTCTTATACAGAGTCTCCTTTGTCTTTCGAGAGAGGGCTTTGCTACTCAATTGCCTTCCTAGCCCATAGAAACAGCGATTGGCAAGAGTAATTCTTCGCTTTATTTCTGACGAGATGTTGTTGTCAGATGTTATAGCGGATCCGAGGTACACAAAGTCCCTAACTACCTCAAAGTTGTACCTGTCTATTGTGATGTTTTGTCCAATCCGCCGGTGTTGTGTGTCCCTTTTTGTGGACAGCAGGTACTTCGTTTTGGCCTCATTGACTGCTAGTCCCATCTTAGCCGCTTCAGCTTCAATGCTAGCAAACGTTCCACTGACAGCTCGTCGAGTTCTGCCAATGATGTCTATGTCGTCAGCGTATGCTAGCAATTGCACAGACTTGAAAAAAATTGTCCCACTACAATTGACTTGCGAGTTTCTTATAATTTGTTCAAGTATTAAGTTGAAGAAATCGCACGATAGCGCATCACCTTGTCGGAATCTTTTTTTGACGTCAAAAGCTTCTGTGAGGTCAGAACCAACCTTGACGGAGCAGCGAGAGTTCTCCATCGTCATCCTGCACAGTCGGACGAGTTTTGTGGGAATGCCAAAACCTGACATGGCTCTGTATAGCTCGTCTCTATAAATGCTATCGTACGCGGCCTTAAAATCGATAAAGAGGTGGTGAGTATCGATTTGGAATTCTTGGGTGGTTTCCAGGATCTGCCGTAGCGTGAACATTTGATCGATTGTGGACTTTCCTGGTCTGAAACCACACTGATAGGGGCCAATCAGGTTGCTGACGAAAGGTTTCAGGCGTTCACATAGTACGGCAGAGAGGATCTTGTAGGCGATATTCAGGAGACTTATTCCTCTATAGTTGGCGCAGTTTAGAGGGTCTCCTTTCTTGTGGATCGGGCAAACGATGCTGAGGTTCCATTCATCAGGCATACTTTCTTCTGACCAAACTTTAGAGATGAGTTGGTGTATGCACTCCACCAGGTCATCTCCGGCCGCTTTAAAAAGTTCGGCGGGTAATCCGTCGGGTCCAGCAGCTTTGTTGTTTTTGAGTTTAGATATTGCTATCCTTACTTCATTTTGGTCAGGTGGACGGAAGTTTTGTCTGTCATCATCCATGTTGAATGGTTCATTCTGCCTGACAGCGGGATTTTGGCCTTCATCGCCGTTTAACAGTCTGCAGAAATGGTCCTTCCATGTACTCAGCACCGACTGTGAACTTATATAATAGCTAGAAAACAGTTAAATGTTTTTCTTCTTTCCAAATACAGTGACCTTGACCAAACAACGGTCAAATTAGAAAGGCATGGACTCCCATCGTTCATTCTCGCATCATGCTACATGAGGGACCACCAGCGGAGCTCACCAGCCTAATTGTCCAACGTGCCCATTTAGAAAAATGGGACCTAGTGATGGGATGTGATACTAACTCACATCACATTCAATGGGGAAGCACGGATATTAACACTAGAGGTGTTACTTTTTGAATTTATTATTGAAAATAACATTCTTGTAGCGAATAGGGGTAATGAACCAACATTTGTTACCAAAAATAGAAAAGAGGTACTTGACGTTACTCTCACAATTAACGCAGATACCATTGAGACTGACCAATGGAGGGTATTGAAGAAAGAATCATTTTCTGATCACAAAATCATTGAATTCCTTATACCCCACATTACAAAACTCCAACAACCATTTAGAAATCACAGAAAAACCAACTGCGATATTTTTGTGGAGATTGGAACCAGAATTAAGACACTCAGAACAAATTCGGAAATGCATGAACCTGAGTGTATAGAAAAGACCACAAATGAATTAACAAGCATTCTCAGAATCATTTTCTGATCACAAAATCATTGAATTCCTTATACCCCACATTACAAAACTCCAACAACCATTTAGAAATCACAGAAAAACCAACTGCGATGTTTTTAACGTGGAGGTTGGAACCAGAATTAAGACACTCAGAACAAATGCGGAAATTCATGAACCTGAGTGTATAGAAAACACCACAAATGATTTAACAAGCATTCTCAGGGAAGCACTTGAGAAAGCATGTCCTCTTAAGACGGGCAAAATGAGAAAAAAGACACCACCATGGTGGACTGCCGAGCTAGGAAATATCAGAAAAGAAACAAGAAAACTTTTCAACGTTGCCAAACGCACGGGAACAGACACTGAGACACTGGAGCTCCTAGTCAAAACTCATTTCCCAGGTTGTTGCTACGATGAGAGTAACAATCCAGAAAATGAGTATCATGAACGGGTAGCACGACCGGATATTATAACGGAAGAAAGAATAAAATGGGCTATTAGTTCCTTCTCTCCATATAAATCCCCGGGTATAGATGGCATCTTTCCTATGATGTTACAAAAAAGTGAACAAAAAATAATACCACACCCTAAAAACATATTATTAAATAGCCTCATATGGGGATGTGTACCTAAAGCATGGCGTGAAGTGAAAGTGGTCTTTATACCGAAAGCTGGTAAATCCAGCCATACTAACGCCAAAGGCTTCAGACCAATTAGTCTTACATCATTCATCTTAAAGACTTTTGAAAGACTAATAGACATCTATATTCGCAACACAATGAGTTCGGAAATTATATCTTCAGCTCAGCATGCTTATACCAAAGGTAAAAATGTGAAAAAAGCCCTTCGCAGCGTTGTTAGTACTGTGGAAAACACACTGAAACACAAGAAGTATACCCTTGCCGCTTTCCTACACATTGAAGGAGCCTTCAACAATGTGAAAAATGACGCAGTGAAAAGAGCCCTTGTGAACCTTAATGTGAACGATACCATTATCAGGTGGATAATGTGCATGTTAAGAAATCGATGGATTGATTAAGAGCTGGGAGGAGCTTTGATTAAAGTGTCAACATCGAGAGGCACTCCACAAGGTGGTGTTCTCCCTCCCCTCCTCTGGGTACTTGTGGTCAACGAGATTCTTATAAGACTTAAAAATAGTGGAGTCAAAGTAGTAGCTTATGCAGATGATTTAGCTCTGCTAGCGACTGGAAAATTTCTTTCCACTATTAGTGAACAGATAGAAGGAGCCTTATCCTAAATACCTGGTCAAGGAAATGTGGGCTAGTGGTCAATCCGCAATACAGAACTATTCTCTTTACGAACAAAAGAAAAATACCAGTTTTTAATTTTCTTTCAATAGAAGGGGTTCCATTGATCCTGTCAAATCAGGCCAAATACCTTGCTGTGATTCTAGACAGAAAACTGAATTGGAATTTGGGGACCTAGTCCCAAGATTACAATGTGGATGTATACGGCAAAAGTAAGACCAATACTGACATTTGGTAATCTGGTCTGGTGGTAGGCTACGAAAATTGCTTCCAACCTAAGAGCCATTTCAAGAATACAAAGAATGGCTTGTATAGGCACCACCGGGGCTATGAGAACTACCCCTACTGCAGAGCTGGAAGCTATTCTCAATCCAAAACCCTTAGACCTCTTTGTGTAAGAATTTACAGCAAACAGCGCCCACCGGTTAAGCTAGGGTGTCCATTATGTGACTAGAAAAAAATTTCGCCTCCGCGACTGCGCCTTATGAAAGCCATCCTGTCGGTGCAATTTCGCACCACTTTTCGATCACACCCTCTCTAAGTTCGTCAATAGGGCGTCTAATGTTGGCTTCTAAATGATCAATCGTTGCTGTTTTATTAGCCCACAAAGAGTAGTCCAAAAGTGTCGAATCACACGAACGAGGTGGCCAATTCACATGAGATGATTCGTTCATCAAAGTGATGGTTGGACGCGCTGTACGGCATGTTGCACCATCTTGTTGGAATCACAAACAGTGATTTGGGGATGTAATGGAGCCTCAAGAGTCTCATCTCACTCCAAAAACGACAATTCGGCTTGTTCATATACTCGCTAAGCCAGAAATGAGCCTGATCATGATTTGACGATAAAAATCTGGTTCCACTTCTAGTTGATTCTCAGCCCATTTACCGAACACAAGCCGCAATTGATGGACCGCTGGCTTTAGATCTATCACCACTTGGATCTTGTTTATATGTAGATGTAGGCCAAGATCTTTGCTCAAACTTTTCCAAGTAGTGAGAGAGCGAGCAGGGACCGAGTTGCTGACAACGGCTTCGGAGTTCGGATCGATAAATTCGGGTCTTCCGTCATACTCACGTCTACAGTAGCGATGGCTTCTTCTCTTCGCACATTACGTAGCGTAGCTTCTATGATGGACGATTATGCGCACGGTAAACTTGACGAAGTGCTATATAAGTCTGGAGAACAAAGCGAAATTTTGTAAATAAATTTCCACGATTTGTAAACGTTCTAAGTCTTTGCATGGTGATTTGCCATAGTATGGAAAAAAGTCAAACACACTTCATTAGTATGACAGCTAGTTTGACAGTTATACCTAGCGGAAATTCTATACCTCTTAAAAAAACACCCTTTTATTTTCAATATAAGGGCTTGATTTTCGACTTTTGAATCTTTTTTTAAACGTGTTAATGTAGTTTTATATATGAACAATTATTGGTTTTAATGTTGAAATTTTAAAATTGAACTAATGTAGGGAAAAAAATTTGTTTGATTCCAGAAATTCTCTAGAGGAAGATAGAAAAAGACACATACAAAAAGAGGACAAAAAAAGCATTTTTATAAAAAAAAGAGTGTAAAATAGATCTGAGTTGAAAAAGAGAACATGTTGTCTTTAAAAGAGATGTTCTGGAAACACTAGGTTAAGCCAAACTCAAAACTGGAGATCCAGTCTGACGGGCCATGCACAAATTCTACAGACATATACGGGCTACAATGTATGCACAGACTACACAACAACCCGTTTAGATTTCGAAAGACCATTCACCACTTCTTCTCCTAATAGAGAAGACCAAGAAGATCAGCCATTGAAATCTACACAGATGGCTCTAAAATGAAAATTGGTGTTGGTGCAGGTTTCTACTCAGAAACACTCTAATTGGCCGGATCAATTAGGATTAAAGCAATTTCTGCCATTGAAATAAAATCAAAGCTTGTAGCTTGCTCTCGCGAAGAGCTAAAAGTTCTCGGCGCGCAGCATAATATAAGACTCTGTTGGGTTCCTGGCCACAGTGGTGTGCAAGGAAACGAAAGAGCTGATAATCTGACAAAAAAGGGATCATCCCTAGAACTTAACCAAGCCGACAGAACGGTAAAGATCCCAACATGTAACATTAAACGATAGGGAATAAGGTACTCGCCGCAGCTAACGTGAGATGGAGTAAAAAGTGAGTAATTTTAGAACTTATATAATAGCTAGAAAACAGTTAAATCTTTTTCTTCTTTCCAAATACAGTGACCTTGACCAAACAACGGTCAAATTAGAAAGGCATGGACTCCCATCGTTAATTCTCGCATCATGCTACATGAGGGACCACCAGCGGAGCTCACCAGCCTAATTGTCCAACGTGCCCATTTAGAAAAATGGGACCTAGTGATGGGATGTGATACTAACTCACATCACATTCAATGGGGAAGCACGGATATTAACACTAGAGGTGTTACTTTTTGAATTTATTATTGAAAATAACATTCTTGTAGCGAATAGGGGTAATGAACCAACATTTGTTACCAAAAATAGAAAAGAGGTACTTGACGTTACTCTCACAATTAACGCAGATACCCTTGAGACTGAACAATGGAGGGTATTGAAGAAAGAATCATTTTCTGATCACAAAATCATTGAATTCCTTATACCCCACATTACAAAACTCTAATAACCATTTAGAAATCACAGAAAAACCAACTGCGATATTTTTGTGGAGGTTGGTACCAGAATTAAGACACTCAGAACAAATTCGGAAATGCATGAACCTGAGTGTATAGAAAAGACCACAAATGAATTAACAAGCATTCTCAGAATCATTTTCTGATCACAAAATCATTGAATTCCTTATACCCCACATTACAAAACTCCAACAACCATTTAGAAATCACAGAAAAACCAACTGCGATATTTTTAATGTGGAGGTTGGAACCAGAATTAAGACACTCAGAACAAATGCGGAAATGCATGAACCTGATTGTATAGAAAAGACCACAAATGAATTAACAAGCATTCTTAGAATAATTTTCTGATCACAAAATCATTGAATTCTTTATACCCCACATTACAAAACTCCAACAACCATTTAGAAATCACAGAAAAACCAACTGCAATATTTTTGTGGAGATTGGAACCAGAATTAAGACACTCAGAACAAATGCGGAAATGCATGAACCTGATTGTATAGAAAAGACCACAAATGAATTAACAAGCATTCTTAGAATAATTTTCTGATCACAAAATCATTGAATTCCTTATACCCCACATTACAAAACTCCAACAACCATTTAGAAATCACAGAAAAACCAACTGCGATATTTTTAACGTGGAGGTTGGAACCAGAATTAAGACACTCAGAACAAATGCGGAAATGCATGAACCTGAGTGTATAGAAAAGACCACAAATGATTTAACAAGCATTCTCAGGGAAGTACTTGAGAAAGCATGTCCTCTTAAGATGTGAAAAATGAGAAAAAAGGCACCACCATGGTGGACTGCCGAGCTAGGAAACATCAGAAAAGAAACAAGAAAACTTTTCAACGTTGCCAAACGCACGGGAACAGACACTGAGACACTGGAGTTCCTAGTCAAAACTCATTTCCCTGGATGTTGCTACGATGAGAGTAACAATCCAGAAAATGAATATCATGAACGAGTAGCACCACCGGATATTATAACGGAAGAAAGAATAAAATGGGCTATTAGTTCCTTCTCTCCATATAAATCCCCGGGTATAGATGGCATCTTTCCTATGATGTTACAAAAAAGTGAACAAAAAATAATACCACACCCTAAAAACATATTATTAAATAGCCTCATATGGGGATGTGTACCTAAAACATGGCGTGAAGTGAAAGTGGTCTTTATACCGAAAGCTGGTAAATCCAGCCATACTAACGCCAAAGGCTTCAGACCAATTAGTCTTACATCATTCATCTTAAAGACTTTTGAAAGACTAATAGACATCTATATTCGCAACACAATGAGTTCGGAAATTATATCTTCAGCTCAGCATGCTTATACCAAAGGTAAAAGTGTGAAAAAAGCCCTTCACAGCATTGTAAGTACTGTGGAAAACACACTGAAAAACAAGGAGTATACCCTTGCCGCTTTCCTACACATTGAAGGAGCCCTCAACAAAAAGAGCCCTTGTGAACCTTAATGTGAACGATACCATTATCAGGTGGATAATGTGCATGTTAAGAAATCGATGGATTGATTAAGAGCTGGGAGGAGCTTTGATTAAAGTGTCAACATCGAGAGGCACTCCACAAGGTGGTGTTCTCCCTCCCCTCCTCTGGGTACTTGTGGTCAACGAGATTCTTATAAGACTTAAAAATAGTGGAGTCAAAGTAGTAGCTTATGCAGATGATTTAGCTCTACTAGCGACTGGAAAATTTCTTTCCACTATTAGTGAACAGATAGAAATAGCCTTATCCTTGGTAAATATCTGGTCAAGGAAATTTGGGCTAGTGGCAACACAGAACTGGTTCTCTTTACGAACAAAAGAAAAATACCAGTTTTTAATCTTCCTTCAATAGAAGGGGTTCCATTGATCCTGTCAAATCAGGCCAAATACCTTGGTGTGATTCTAGACAGAAAACTGAATTGGAATTTGGGGACTTAGTCCCAAGATTACAATGTGGATGTATACGGCAATAGTAAGACCAATACTGACATTTGGTAATCTGGTCTGGTGGTAGGCTACGAAAATTGCTTCCAACCTAAGAGCCATTTCAAGAATACAAAGAATGGCTTGTATAGGCACCACCGGGGCTATGAGAACTACCCCTACTGCAAAGCTGGAAGCTATTCTCAATCCAAAACCCTTAGACCTCTTTGTGTAAGAATTTGCAGCAAACAGCGCCCACCGGTTAAGCTAGGGTGTCCATTATGTGACTAGAAAAAAAGAACATTTCAATTTAATTTAATTTAATGTTTAAAAATAATTTTTGACATATGGCCTCCGCGACTGCGCCTTATGAAAGCCATCCTGTCGGTGCAATTTCGCACCACTTTTCGATCACACCCTCTCTAAGTTCGTCAATAGGGCGTCTAATGTTGGCTTCTAAATGATCAATCGTTGCTGTTTTATTAGCCCACAAAGAGTAGTCCAAAAGTGTCGAATCACACGAACGAGGTGGCCAATTCACATGAGATGATTCGTTCATCAAAGTGATGGTTGGACGCGCTGTACGGCATGTTGCACCATCTTGTTTGAATCAGATCTCCTATAAATGATTTGCAATCATATCAGCAATACAAAAAACAGGAATCATTTGCCTCTAGCGTTCGCCATTCACGATAATATTTGCACCGGTTTCGGATTTAAAAACAAATTAGCCCTGATGACACCTTCGGCATTTAAACCGCACCAAACAGTGATTTGGGGATGTAATGGAGCCTCAAGAGTCTCATCTCACTCCAAAAACGACAATTCGGCTTGTTCATATACTCGCTAAGCCAGAAATGAGCCTGATCATGATTTGACGATAAAAATCTGGTTCCACTTCTAGTTGATTCTCAGCCCATTTACCGAACACAAGACGCAATTGATGGACCGCTGGCTTTAGATCTATCACCACTTGGATCTTGTTTATATGTAGATGTAGGCCAAGATCTTTGCTCAAACTTTTCCAAGTAGTGAGAGAGCGAGCAGGGACCGAGTTGCTGACAACGGCTTCGGAGTTCGGATCGATAAATTCGGGTCTTCCGTCATACTCACGTCTACAGTAGCGATGGCTTCTTTTCTTCGCACGTTACGTAGCGTAGCTTCAAAGATGGACGATTATGCGCACGGTAAACTTGACGAAGTGCTATATAAGTTTGGAGAACAAAGCGAAATTTTGTAAATAAATTTCCACGATTTGTAAACGTTCTAAGTCTTTGCATGGTGATTTGCCATAGTATGGAAAAAAGTCAAACACACTTCATTAGTATGACAGCTAGTTTGACAGTTATACCTAGCGGAAATTCTATACCTCTTAAAAAAACACCCTTTTATTTTCAATATATGGGCTTGATTTTCGACTTTTGAATCTTTTTTTAAACGTGTTAATGTAGTTTTATATATGAACAATTATTGGTTTTTATGTTGAAATTTTAAAATTGAACTAATGTAGGGAAAAAAATTTGTTTGATTCCAGAAATTCTCTAGAGGAAGATAGAAAAAGACACATACAAAAAGAGGACAAAAAAAGCATTTTTATAAAAAAAGAGAGTGTAAAATAGATCTGAGTTGAAAAAGAGAACATGTTGTCTTTAAAAGAGATGTTCTGGAAACACTAGGTTAAGCCAAACTCAAAACTGGAGATCCAGTCTGACGGGCCATGCACAAATTCTACAGACATATACGGGCTACAATGTATGCACAGACTACACAACAACCCGTTTAGATTTCGAAAGACCATTCACCACTTCTTCTCCTAATAGAGAAGACCAAAAAGATCAGCCATTGAAATCTACACAGATGGCTCTAAAATGAAAATTGGTGTTGATGCAGGTTTCTACTCAGAAACACTCGAATTGGCCGGATCAATTAGGATTAAAGCAATTTCTGACATTGAAATAAAATCAAAGCTTGTAGCTTGCTCTCGCGAAGAGCTAAAAGTTCTCGGCGCGCAACATAATATAAGACTCTGTTGGGTTCCTGGCCACAGTGGTGTGCAAGGAAACGAAAGAGCTGATAAGCTGACAAAAAAGGGATCATCCCTAGAACTTAACCAAGCCGACAGAACGGTAAAGATCCCAACATGTAACATTAAACGATAGGGAATAAGGTACTCGCCGCAGCTAACGTGAGATGGAGTAAAAAGTGAGTAATTTTAGAACTTATATAATAGCTAGAAAACAGTTAAATCTTTTTCTTCTTTCCAAATACAGTGACCTTGACCAAACAACGGTCAAATTAGAAAGGCATGGACTCCCATCGTTAATTCTCGCATCATGCTACATGCCATGGGACGCGACGGAGGGACCACCTGCGGAGCTCACCAGCCTAATTGTCCAACGTGCCCATTTAGAAAAATGGGACCTAGTGATGGGATGTGATACTAACTCACATCACATTCAATGGGGAAGCACGGATATTAACACTAGAGGTGTTACTTTTTGAATTTATTATTGAAAATAACATTCTTGTAGCGAATAGGGGTAATGAACCAACATTTGTTACCAAAAATAGAAAAGAGGTACTTGACGTTACTCTCACAAGTAACGCAGATACCCTTGAGACTGACCAATGGAGGGTATTGAAGAAAGAATCATTTTCTGATCACAAAATCATTGAATTCCTTATACCCCACATTACAAAACTCCAACAACCATTAAGAAATCACAGAAAAACCAACTGCGATATTTTTGTGGAGGTTGGCACCAGAATTAAGACACTCAGAACAAATTCGGAAATGCATGAACCTGAGTGTATAGAAAAGACCACAAATGAATTAACAAGCATTCTCAGAATCATTTTCTGATCACAAAATCATTGAATTCCTTATACCCCACATTACAAAACTCCAACAACCATTTAGAAATCACAGAAAAACCAACTGCGATATTTTTGTGGAGGTTGGAACCAGAATTAAGACACTCAGAACAAATGCGGAAATGCATGAACCTGAGTGTATAGAAAAGACCACAAATGAATTAACAAGCATTCTCAGAATCATTTTCTGATCACAAAATCATTGAATTCTTTATACCCCACATTACAAAACTCCAACAACCATTTAGAAATCACAGAAAAACCAACTGCGATATTTTTAATGTGGAGGTTGGAACCAGAATTAAGACACTCAGAACAAATGCGGAAATGCATGAACCTGATTGTATAGAAAAGACGACAAATGAATTAACAAGCATTCTTAGAATAATTTTCTGATCACAAAATCATTGAATTCCTTATACCCCACATTACAAAACTCCAACAACCATTTAGAAATCACAGAAAAACCAACTGCGATATTTTTAACGTGGAGGTTGGAACCAGAATTAAGACACTCAGCAAACCCTCAACAAAAAGAGCCCTTGTGAACCTTAATGTGAACGATACCATTATCAGGTGGATAATGTGCATGTTAAGAAATCGATGGATTGATTAAGAGCTGGGAGGAGCTTTGATTAAAGTGTCAACATCGAGAGGCACTCCACAAGGTGGTGTTCTCCCTCCCCTCCTCTGGGTACTTGTGGTCAACGAGATTCTTATAAGACTTAAAAATAGTGGAGTCAAAGTAGTAGCTTATGCAGATGATTTAGCTCTACTAGCGACTGGAAAATTTCTTTCCACTATTAGTGAACAGATAGAAATAGCCTTATCCTTGGTAAATATCTGGTCAAGGAAATTTGGGCTAGTGGCAACACAGAACTGGTTCTCTTTACGAACAAAAGAAAAATACCAGTTTTTAATCTTCCTTCAATAGAAGGGGTTCCATTGATCCTGTCAAATCAGGCCAAATACCTTGGTGTGATTCTAGACAGAAAACTGAATTGGAATTTGGGGACTTAGTCCCAAGATTACAATGTGGATGTATACGGCAATAGTAAGACCAATACTGACATTTGGTAATCTGGTCTGGTGGTAGGCTACGAAAATTGCTTCCAACCTAAGAGCCATTTCAAGAATACAAAGAATGGCTTGTATAGGCACCACCGGGGCTATGAGAACTACCCCTACTGCAAAGCTGGAAGCTATTCTCAATCCAAAACCCTTAGACCTCTTTGTGTAAGAATTTGCAGCAAACAGCACCCACCGGTTAAGCTAGGGTGTCCATTATGTGACTAGAAAAAAAGAACATTTCAATTTAATTTAATTTAATGTTTAAAAATAATTTTTGACATATGGCCTCCGCGACTGCACCTTATGAAAGCCATCCTGTCGGTGCAATTTCGCACCACTTTTCGATCACACCCTCTCTAAGTTCGTCAATAGGGCGTCTAATGTTGGCTTCTAAATGATCAATCGTTGCTGTTTTATTAGCCCACAAAGAGTAGTCCAAAAGTGTCGAATCACACGAACGAGGTGGCCAATTCACATGAGATGATTCGTTCATCAAAGTGATGGTTGGACGCGCTGTACGGCATGTTGCACCATCTTGTTTGAATCAGATCTCCTATAAATGATTTGCAATCATATCAGCAATACAAAAAACAGGAATCATTTGCCTCTAGCGTTCGCCATTCACGATAATATTTGCACCGGTTTCGGATTTAAAAACAAATTAGCCCTGATGACACCTTCGGCATTTAAACCGCACCAAACAGTGATTTGGGGATGTAATGGAGCCTCAAGAGTCTCATCTCACTCCAAAAACGACAATTCGGCTTGTTCATATACTCGCTAAGCCAGAAATGAGCCTGATCATGATTTGACGATAAAAATCTGGTTCCACTTCTAGTTGATTCTCAGCCCATTTACCGAACACAAGACGCAATTGATGGACCGCTGGCTTTAGATCTATCACCACTTGGATCTTGTTTATATGTAGATGTAGGCCAAGATCTTTGCTCAAACTTTTCCAAGTAGTGAGAGAGCGAGCAGGGACCGAGTTGCTGACAACGGCTTCGGAGTTCGGATCGATAAATTCGGGTCTTCCGTCATACTCACGTCTACAGTAGCGATGGCTTCTTTTCTTCGCACGTTACGTAGCGTAGCTTCAAAGATGGACGATTATGCGCACGGTAAACTTGACGAAGTGCTATATAAGTTTGGAGAACAAAGCGAAATTTTGTAAATAAATTTCCACGATTTGTAAACGTTCTAAGTCTTTGCATGGTGATTTGCCATAGTATGGAAAAAAGTCAAACACACTTCATTAGTATGACAGCTAGTTTGACAGTTATACCTAGCGGAAATTCTATACCTCTTAAAAAAACACCCTTTTATTTTCAATATATGGGCTTGATTTTCGACTTTTGAATCTTTTTTTAAACGTGTTAATGTAGTTTTATATATGAACAATTATTGGTTTTTATGTTGAAATTTTAAAATTGAACTAATGTAGGGAAAAAAATTTGTTTGATTCCAGAAATTCTCTAGAGGAAGATAGAAAAAGACACATACAAAAAGAGGACAAAAAAAGCATTTTTATAAAAAAAGAGAGTGTAAAATAGATCTGAGTTGAAAAAGAGAACATGTTGTCTTTAAAAGAGATGTTCTGGAAACACTAGGTTAAGCCAAACTCAAAACTGGAGATCCAGTCTGACGGGCCATGCACAAATTCTACAGACATATACGGGCTACAATGTATGCACAGACTACACAACAACCCGTTTAGATTTCGAAAGACCATTCACCACTTCTTCTCCTAATAGAGAAGACCAAAAAGATCAGCCATTGAAATCTACACAGATGGCTCTAAAATGAAAATTGGTGTTGGTGCAGGTTTCTACTCAGAAACACTCGAATTGGCCGGATCAATTAGGATTAAAGCAATTTCTGACATTGAAATAAAATCAAAGCTTGTAGCTTGCTCTCGCGAAGAGCTAAAAGTTCTCGGCGCGCAACATAATATAAGACTCTGTTGGGTTCCTGGCCACAGTGGTGTGCAAGGAAACGAAAGAGCTGATAAGCTGACAAAAAAGGGATCATCCCTAGAACTTAACCAAGCCGACAGAACGGTAAAGATCCCAACATGTAACATTAAACGATAGGGAATAAGGTACTCGCCGCAGCTAACGTGAGATGGAGTAAAAAGTGAGTAATTTTAGAACTTATATAATAGCTAGAAAACAGTTAAATCTTTTTCTTCTTTCCAAATACAGTGACCTTGACCAAACAACGGTCAAATTAGAAAGGCATGGACTCCCATCGTTAATTCTCGCATCATGCTACATGCCATGGGACGCGACGGAGGGACCACCAGCGGAGCTCACCAGCCTAATTGTCCAACGTGCCCATTTAGAAAAATGGGACCTAGTGATGGGATGTGATACTAACTCACATCACATTCAATGGGGAAGCACGGATATTAACACTAGAGGTGTTACTTTTTGAATTTATTATTGAAAATAACATTCTTGTAGCGAATAGGGGTAATGAACCAACATTTGTTACCAAAAATAGAAAAGAGGTACTTGACGTTACTCTCACAAGTAACGCAGATACCCTTGAGACTGACCAATGGAGGGTATTGAAGAAAGAATCATTTTCTGATCACAAAATCATTGAATTCCTTATACCCCACATTACAAAACTCCAACAACCATTAAGAAATCACAGAAAAACCAACTGCGATATTTTTGTGGAGGTTGGCACCAGAATTAAGACACTCAGAACAAATTCGGAAATGCATGAACCTGAGTGTATAGAAAAGACCACAAATGAATTAACAAGCATTCTCAGAATCATTTTCTGATCACAAAATCATTGAATTCCTTATACCCCACATTACAAAACTCCAACAACCATTTAGAAATCACAGAAAAACCAACTGCGATATTTTTGTGGAGGTTGGAACCAGAATTAAGACACTCAGAACAAATGCGGAAATGCATGAACCTGAGTGTATAGAAAAGACCACAAATGAATTAACAAGCATTCTCAGAATCATTTTCTGATCACAAAATCATTGAATTCTTTATACCCCACATTACAAAACTCCAACAACCATTTAGAAATCACAGAAAAACCAACTGCGATATTTTTAATGTGGAGGTTGGAACCAGAATTAAGACACTCAGAACAAATGCGGAAATGCATGAACCTGATTGTATAGAAAAGACGACAAATGAATTAACAAGCATTCTTAGAATAATTTTCTGATCACAAAATCATTGAATTCCTTATACCCCACATTACAAAACTCCAACAACCATTTAGAAATCACAGAAAAACCAACTGCGATATTTTTAACGTGGAGGTTGGAACCAGAATTAAGACACTCAGAACAAATGCGGAAATGCATGAACCTGAGTGTATAGAAAAGACCACAAATGATTTAACAAGCATTCTCAGGGAAGTACTTGAGAAAGCATGTCCTCTTAAGATGGGAAAATTGAGAAAAAAGACACCACCATGGTGGACTGCCGAGCTAGGAAACATCAGAAAAGAAACAAGAAAAATTTTCAACGTTGCCAAACGCACGGGAACAGACACTGAGACACTGGAGTTCCTCGTCAAAACTCATTTCCCTGGATGTTGCTACGATGAGAGTAACAATCCAGAAAATGAATATCATGAACGAGTAGCACCACCGGATATTATAACGGAAGAAAGAATAAAATGGGCTATTAGTTCCTTCTCTCCATATAAATCCCCGGGTATAGATGGCATCTTTCCTATGATGTTACAAAAAAGTGAACAAAAAATAATACCACACCCTAAAAACATATTATTAAATAGCCTCATATGGGGATGTGTACCTAAAGCATGGCATGAAGTGAAAGTGGTCTTTATACCGAAAGCTGGTAAATCCAGCCATACTAACGCCAAAGGCTTCAGACCAATTAGTCTTACATCATTCATCTTAAAGACTTTTGAAAGACTAATAGACATCTATATTCGCAACACAATGAGTTCGGAAATTATATCTTCAGCTCAGCATGCTTATACCAAAGGTAAAAGTGTGAAAAAAGCCCTTCACAGCGTTGTAAGTACTGTGGAAAACACACTGAAACACAAGGAGTGCCGCTTTCCTACACATTGAAGGAGCCTTCAACAATGTGAAAAATGACGCAGTGAAAAGAGCCCTTGTGAACCTTAATGTGAACGATACCATTATCAGGTGGATAATGTGCATGTTAAGAAATCGATGGATTGATTAAGAGCTGGGAGGAGCTTTGATAAAAGTGTCAACATCGAGAGGCACTCCACAAGGTGGTGTTCTCCCTCCCCTCCTCTGGGTACTTGTGGTCAACGAGATTCTTATAAGACTTAAAAATAGTGGAGTCAAAGTAGTAGCTTATGCAGATGATTTAGCTCTACTAGCGACTGGAAAATTTCTTTCCACTATTAGTGAACAGATAGAAATAGCCTTTTCCTTGGTAAATATCTGGTCAAGGAAATTTGGGCTAGTGGCAACACAGAACTGGTTCTCTTTACGAACAAAAGAAAAATACCAGTTTTTAATTTTCCTTCAATAGAAGGGGTTCCATTGATCCTGTCAAATCAGGCCAAATACCTTGCTGTGATTCTAGACAGAAAACTGAATTGGAATTTGGGGACCTAGTCCCAAGATTACAATGTGGATTTATACGGCAATAGTAAGACCAATACTGACATTTGGTAATCTGGTCTGGTGGTAGGCTACGAAAATTGCTTCCAACCTAAGAGCCATTTCAAGAATACAAAGAATGGCTTGTATAGGCACCACCGGGGCTATGAGAACTACCCCTACTGCAGAGCTGGAAGCTATTCTCAATCCAAAAACCTTTGACCTCTTTGTGTAAGAATTTGCAGCAAACAGCGCCCACCGGTTAAGCTAGGGTGTCCATTATGTGACTAGAAAAAAAAAACATTTCAATTTAATTTAATTTAATGTTTAAAAATAATTTTTGACATATGGCCTCCGCGACTGCGCCTTATGAAAGCCATCCTGTCGGTGCAATTTCGCACCACTTTTCGATCACACCCTCTCTAAGTTCGTCAATAGGGCGTCTAATGTTGGCTTCTAAATGATCAATCGCTGCTGTTTTATTAGCCCACAAAGAGTAGTCCAAAAGTGTCGAATCACACGAACGAGGTGGTCAATTCACATGAGATGATTCGTTCATCAAAGCGATGGTTGGACGCGCTGTACGGCATGTTGCACCATCTTGTTGGAATCAGATCTCCTATAAATGATTTGCAATCATATCAGCAATACAAAAAACAGGAATCATTTGCCTCTAGCGTTCGCCATTCACGATAATATTTGCACCGGTTTCGGATTTAAAAACAAATTAGCCCTGATGACACCTTCGGCATTTAAACCGCACCAAACAGTGATTTGGGAATGTAATGGAGCCTCAAGAGTCTCATCTCACTCCAAAAACGACAATTCGGCTTGTTCATATACTCGCTAAGCCAGAAATGAGCCTGATCATGATTTGACGATAAAAATCTGGTTCCACTTCTAGTTGATTCTCAGCCCATTTACCGAACACAAGCCGCAATTGATGGACCGCTGGCTTTAGATCTATCACCACTTGGATCTTGTATATATGTAGATGTAGGCCAAGATCTTTGCTCAAACTTTTCCAAGTAGTGAGAGAGCGAGCAGGGACCGAGTTGCTGACAACGGCTTCGGAGTTCGGATCGATAAATTCGGGTCTTCCGTCATACTCACGTCTACAGTAGCGATGGCTTCTTCTCTTCGCACATTACGTAGCGTAGCTTCTATGATGGACGATTATGCGCACGGTAAACTTGACGAAGTGCTATATAAGTTTGGAGAACAAAGCGAAATTTTGTAAATAAATTTCCACGATTTGTAAACGTTCTAAGTCTTTGCATGGTGATTTGCCATAGTATGGAAAAAAGTCAAACACACTTCATTAGTATGACAGCTAGTTTGACAGTTATACCTAGCGGAAATTCTATACCTCTTAAAAAAACACCCTTTTATTTTCAATATAAGGGCTTGATTTTCGACTTTTGAATCTTTTTTTAAACGTGTTAATGTAGTTTTATATATGAACAATTATTGGTTTTAATGTTGAAATTTTAAAATTGAACTAATGTAGGGAAAAAAATTTGTTTGATTCCAGAAATTCTCTAGAGGAAGATAGAAAAAGACACATACAAAAAGAGGACAAAAAAAGCATTTTTATAAAAAAAGAGAGTGTAAAATAGATCTGAGTTGAAAAAGAGAACATGTTGTCTTTAAAAGAGATGTTCTGGAAACACTAGGTTAAGCCAAACTCAAAACTGGAGATCCAGTCTGACGGGCCATGCACAAATTCTACAGACATATACGGGCTACAATGTATGCACAGACTACACAACAACCCGTTTAGATTTCGAAAGACCATTCACCACTTCTTCTCCTAATAGAGAAGACCAAGAAGATCAGCCATTGAAATCTACACAGATGGCTCTAAAATGAAAATTGGTGTTGGTGCAGGTTTCTACTCAGAAACACTCTAATTGGCCGGATCAATTAGGATTAAAGCAATTTCTGCCATTGAAATAAAATCAAAGCTTGTAGCTTGCTCTCGCGAAGAGCTAAAAGTTCTCGGCGCGCAGCATAATATAAGACTCTGTTGGGTTCCTGGCCACAGTGGTGTGCAAGGAAACGAAAGAGCTGATAAGCTGACAAAAAAGGGATCATCCCTAGAACTTAACCAAGCCGACAGAACGGTAAAGATCCCAACATGTAACATTAAACGATAGGGAATAAGGTACTCGCCGCAGCTAACGTGAGATGGAGTAAAAAGTGAGTAATTTTAGAACTTATATAATAGCTAGAAAACAGTTAAATCTTTTTCTTCTTTCCAAATACAGTGACCTTGACCAAACAACGGTCAAATTAGAAAGGCATGGACTCCCATCGTTAATTCTCGCATCATGCTACATGAGGGACCACCAGTGGAGCTCACCAGCCTAATTGTCCAACGTGCCCATTTAGAAAAATGGGACCTAGTGATGGGATGTGATACTAACTCACATCACATTCAATGGGGAAGCACGGATATTAACACTAGAGGTGTTACTTTTTGAATTTATTATTGAAAATAACATTCTTGTAGCGAATAGGGGTAATGAACCAACATTTGTTACCAAAAATAGAAAAGAGGTACTTGACGTTACTCTCACAAGTAACGCAGATACCCTTGAGACTGACCAATGGAGGGTATTGAAGAAAGAATCATTTTCTGATCACAAAATCATTGAATTCCTTATACCCCACATTACAAAACTCCAACAACCATTAAGAAATCACGGAAAAACCAACTGCGATATTTTTGTGGGGGTTGGCACCAGAATTAAGACACTCAGAACAAATTCGGAAATGCATGAACCTGAGTGTATAGAAAAGACCACAAATGAATTAACAAGCATTCTCAGAATCATTTTCTGATCACAAAATCATTGAATTCCTTATACCCCACATTACAAAACTCCAACAACCATTTAGAAATCACAGAAAAACCAACTGCGATATTTTTGTGGAGGTTGGAACCAGAATTAAGACACTCAGAACAAATGCGGAAATGCATGAACCTGAGTGTATAGAAAAGACCACAAATGAATTAACAAGCATTCTCAGAATCATTTTCTGATCACAAAATCATTGAATTCTTTATACCCCACATTACAAAACTCCAACAACCATTTAGAAATCACAGAAAAACCAACTGCGATATTTTTAATGTGGAGGTTGGAACCAGAATTAAGACACTCAGAACAAATGCGGAAATGCATGAACCTGATTGTATAGAAAAGACGACAAATGAATTAACAAGCATTCTTAGAATAATTTTCTGATCACAAAATCATTGAATTCCTTATACCCCACATTACAAAACTCCAACAACCATTTAGAAATCACAGAAAAACCAACTGCGATATTTTTAACGTGGAGGTTGGAACCAGAATTAAGACACTCAGAACAAATGCAAAAATGCATGAACCTGAGTGTATAGAAAAGACCACAAATGATTTAACAAGCATTCTCAGGGAAGTACTTGAGAAAGCATGTCCTCTTAAGATGGGAAAAATGAGCTAGGAAACATCAGAAAAGAAACAAGAAAAATTTTCAACGTTGCCAAACGCACGGGAACAGACACTGAGACACTGGAGTTCCTCGTCAAAACTCATTTCCCTGGATGTTGCTACGATGAGAGTAACAATCCAGAAAATGAATATCATGAACGAGTAGCACCACCGGATATTATAACGGAAGAAAGAATAAAATGGGCTATTAGTTCCTTCTCTCCATATAAATCCCCGGGTATAGATGGCATCTTTCCTATGATGTTACAAAAAAGTGAACAAAAAATAATACCACACCCTAAAAACATATTATTAAATAGCCTCATATGGGGATGTGTACCTAAAGCATGGCATGAAGTGAAAGTGGTCTTTATACCGAAAGCTGGTAAATCCAGCCATACTAACGCCAAAGGCTTCAGACCAATTAGTCTTACATCATTCATCTTAAAGACTTTTGAAAGACTAATAGACATCTATATTCGCAACACAATGAGTTCGGAAATTATATCTTCAGCTCAGCATGCTTATACCAAAGGTAAAAGTGTGAAAAAAGCCCTTCACAGCGTTGTAAGTACTGTGGAAAACACACTGAAACACAAGGAGTATACCCTTGCCGCTTTCCTACACATTGAAGGAGCCTTCAACAATGTGAAAAATGACGCAGTGAAAAGAGCCCTTGTGAACCTTAATGTGAACGATACCATTATCAGGTGGATAATGTGCATGTTAAGAAATCGATGGATTGATTAAGAGCTGGGAGGAGCTTTGATAAAAGTGTCAACATCGAGAGGCACTCCACAAGGTGGTGTTCTCCCTCCCCTCCTCTGGGTACTTGTGGTCAACGAGATTCTTATAAGACTTAAAAATAGTGGAGTCAAAGTAGTAGCTTATGCAGATGATTTAGCTCTACTAGCGACTGGAAAATTTCTTTCCACTATTAGTGAACAGATAGAAATAGCCTTTTCCTTGGTAAATATCTGGTCAAGGAAATTTGGGCTAGTGGCAACACAAAACTGGTTCTCTTTACGAACAAAAGAAAAATACCAGTTTTTAATTTTCCTTCAATAGAAGGGGTTCCATTGATCCTGTCAAATCAGGCCAAATACCTTGCTGTGATTCTAGACAGAAAACTGAATTGGAATTTGGGGACCTAGTCCCAAGATTACAATGTGGATTTATACGGCAATAGTAAGACCAATACTGACATTTGGTAATCTGGTCTGGTGGTAGGCTACGAAAATTGCTTCCAACCTAAGAGCCATTTCAAGAATACAAAGAATGGCTTGTATAGGCACCACCGGGGCTATGAGAACTACCCCTACTGCAGAGCTGGAAGCTATTCTCAATCCAAAAACCTTTGACCTAAGAATTTGCAGCAAACAGCGCCCACCGGTTAAGCTAGGGTGTCCATTATGTGACTAGAAAAAAAGAACATTTCAATTTAATTTAATTTAATGTTTAAAAATAATTTTTGACATATGGCCTCCGCGACTGCGCCTTATGAAAGCCATCCTGTCGGTGCAATTTCGCACCACTTTTCGATCACACCCTCTCTAAGTTCGTCAATAGGGCGTCTAATGTTGGCTTCTAAATGGTCAATCGTTGCTGTTTTATTAGTCCACAAAGAGTAGTCCAAAAGTGTCGAATCACACGAACGAGGTGGCCAATTCACATGAGATGATTCGTTCATCAAAGTGATGGTTGGACGCGCTGTACGGCATGTTGCACCATCTTGTTTGAATCAGATCTCCTATAAATGATTTGCAATCATATCAGCAATACAAAAAACAGGAATCATTTGCCTCTAGCGTTCGCCATTCACGATAATATTTGCACCGGTTTCGGATTTAAAAACAAATTAGCCCTGATGACACCTTCGGCATTTAAACCGCACCAAACAGTGATTTGGGAATGTAATGGAGCCTCAAGAGTCTCATCTCACTCCAAAAACGACAATTCGGCTTGTTCATATACTCGCTAAGCCAGAAATGAGCCTGATCATGATTTTACGATAAAAATCTGGTTCCACTTCTAGTTGATTCTCAGCCCATTTACCGAACACAAGCCGCAATTGATGGACCGCTGGCTTTAGATCTATCACCACTTGGATCTTGTATATATGTAGATGTAGGCCAAGATCTTTGCTCAAACTTTTCCAAGTAGTGAGAGAGCGAGCAGGGACCGAGTTGCTGACAACGGCTTCGGAGTTCGGATCGATAAATTCGGGTCTTCCGTCATACTCACGTCTACAGTAGCGATGGCTTCTTCTCTTCGCACATTACGTAGCGTAGCTTCTATGATGGACGATTATGCGCACGGTAAACTTGACGAAGTGCTATATAAGTTTGGAGAACAAAGCAAAATTTTGTAAATAAATTTCCACGATTTGTAAACGTTCTAAGTCTTTGCATGGTGATTTGCCATAGTATGGAAAAAAGTCAAACACACTTCATTAGTATGACAGCTAGTTTGACAGTTATACCTAGCGGAAATTCTATACCTCTTAAAAAAACACCCTTTTATTTTCAATATAAGGGCTTGATTTTCGACTTTTGAATCTTTTTTTAAACGTGTTAATGTAGTTTTATATATGAACAATTATTGGTTTTAATGTTGAAATTTTAAAATTGAACTAATGTAGGGAAAAAAATTTGTTTGATTCCAGAAATTCTCTAGAGGAAGATAGAAAAAGACACATACAAAAAGAGGACAAAAAAAGCATTTTTATAAAAAAAGAGAGTGTAAAATAGATCTGAGTTGAAAAAGAGAACATGTTGTCTTTAAAAGAGATGTTCTGGAAACACTAGGTTAAGCCAAACTCAAAACTGGAGATCCAGTCTGACGGGCCATGCACAAATTCTACAGACATATACGGGCTACAATGTATGCACAGACTACACAACAACCCGTTTAGATTTCGAAAGACCATTCACCACTTCTTCTCCTAATAGAGAAGACCAAGAAGATCAGCCATTGAAATCTACACAGATGGCTCTAAAATGAAAATTGGTGTTGGTGCAGGTTTCTACTCAGAAACACTCTAATTGGCCGGATCAATTAGGATTAAAGCAATTTCTGCCATTGAAATAAAATCAAAGCTTGTAGCTTGCTCTCGCGAAGAGCTAAAAGTTCTCGGCGCGCAGCATAATATAAGACTCTGTTGGGTTCCTGGCCACAGTGGTGTGCAAGGAAACGAAAGAGCTGATAAGCTGACAAAAAAGGGATCATCCCTAGAACTTAACCAAGCCGACAGAACGGTAAAGATCCCAACATGTAACATTAAACGATAGGGAATAAGGTACTCGCCGCAGCTAACGTGAGATGGAGTAAAAAGTGAGTAATTTTAGAACTTATATAATAGCTAGAAAACAGTTAAATCTTTTTCTTCTTTCCAAATACAGTGACCTTGACCAAACAACGGTCAAATTAGAAAGGCATGGACTCCCATCGTTAATTCTCGCATCATGCTACATGCCATGGGAAGCGATGGAGGGACCACCAGCGGAGCTCACCAGCCTAATTGTCCAACGTGCCCATTTAGAAAAATGGGACCTAGTGATGGGATGTGATACTAACTCACATCACATTCAATGGGGAAGCACGGATATTAACACTAGAGGTGTTACTTTTTGAATTTATTATTGAAAATAACATTCTTGTAGCGAATAGGGGTAATGAACCAACATTTGTTACCAAAAATAGAAAAGAGGTACTTGACGTTACTCTCACAAGTAACGCAGATACCCTTGAGACTGACCAATGGAGGGTATTGAAGAAAGAATCATTTTCTGATCACAAAATCATTGAATTCCTTATACCCCACATTACAAAACTCCAACAACCATTAAGAAATCACGGAAAAACCAACTGCGATATTTTTGTGGGGGTTGGCACCAGAATTAAGACACTCAGAACAAATTCGGAAATGCATGAACCTGAGTGTATAGAAAAGACCACAAATGAATTAACAAGCATTCTCAGAATCATTTTCTGATCACAAAATCATTGAATTCCTTATACCCCACATTACAAAACTCCAACAACCATTTAGAAATCACAGAAAAACCAACTGCGATATTTTTGTGGAGGTTGGAACCAGAATTAAGACACTCAGAACAAATGCGGAAATGCATGAACCTGAGTGTATAGAAAAGACCACAAATGAATTAACAAGCATTCTCAGAATCATTTTCTGATCACAAAATCATTGAATTCTTTATACCCCACATTACAAAACTCCAACAACCATTTAGAAATCACAGAAAAACCAACTGCGATATTTTTAATGTGGAGGTTGGAACCAGAATTAAGACACTCAGAACAAATGCGGAAATGCATGAACCTGATTGTATAGAAAAGACGACAAATGAATTAACAAGTATTCTTAGAATAATTTTCTGATCACAAAATCATTGAATTCCTTATACCCCACATTACAAAACTCCAACAACCATTTAGAAATCACAGAAAAACCAACTGCGATATTTTTAACGTGGAGGTTGGAACCAGAATTAAGACACTCAGAACAAATGCAAAAATGCATGAACCTGAGTGTATAGAAAAGACCACAAATGATTTAACAAGCATTCTCAGGGAAGTACTTGAGAAAGCATGTCCTCTTAAGATGGGAAAAATGAGAAAAAAGACACCACCATGGTGGACTGCCGAGCTAGGAAACATCAGAAAAGAAACAAGAAAAATTTTCAACGTTGCCAAACGCACGGGAACAGACACTGAGACACTGGAGTTCCTCGTCAAAACTCATTTCCCTGGATGTTGCTACGATGAGAGTAACAATCCAGAAAATGAATATCATGAACGAGTAGCACCACCGGATATTATAACGGAAGAAAGAATAAAATGGGCTATTAGTTCCTTCTCTCCATATAAATCCCCGGGTATAGATGGCATCTTTCCTATGATGTTACAAAAAAGTGAACAAAAAATAATACCACACCCTAAAAACATATTATTAAATAGCCTCATATGGGGATGTGTACCTAAAGCATGGCATGAAGTGAAAGTGGTCTTTATACCGAAAGCTGGTAAATCCAGCCATACTAACGCCAAAGGCTTCAGACCAATTAGTCTTACATCATTCATCTTAAAGACTTTTGAAAGACTAATAGACATCTATATTCGCAACACAATGAGTTCGGAAATTATATCTTCAGCTCAGCATGCTTATACCAAAGGTAAAAGTGTGAAAAAAGCCCTTCACAGCGTTGTAAGTACTGTGGAAAACACACTGAAACACAAGGAGTATACCCTTGCCGCTTTCCTACACATTGAAGGAGCCTTCAACAATGTGAAAAATGACGCAGTGAAAAGAGCCCTTGTGAACCTTAATGTGAACGATACCATTATCAGGTGGATAATGTGCATGTTAAGAAATCGATGGATTGATTAAGAGCTGGGAGGAGCTTTGATAAAAGTGTCAACATCGAGAGGCACTCCACAAGGTGGTGTTCTCCCTCCCCTCCTCTGGGTACTTGTGGTCAACGAGATTCTTATAAGACTTAAAAATAGTGGAGTCAAAGTAGTAGCTTATGCAGATGATTTAGCTCTACTAGCGACAGGAAAATTTCTTTCCACTATTAGTGAACAGATAGAAATAGCCTTATCCTTGGTAAATATCTGGTCAAGGAAATTTGGGCTAGTGGCAACACAAAACTGGTTCTCTTTACGAACAAAAGAAAAATGCCAGTTTTTAATTTTCCTTCAATAGAAGGGGTTCCATTGATCCTGTCAAATCAGGCCAAATACCTTGCTGTGATTCTAGACAGAAAACTGAATTGGAATTTGGGGACCTAGTCCCAAGATTACAATGTGGATTTATACGGCAATAGTAAGACCAATACTGACATTTGGTAATCTGGTCTGGTGGTAGGCTACGAAAATTGCTTCCAACCTAAGAGCCATTTCAAGAATACAAAGAATGGCTTGTATAGGCACCACCGGGGCTATGAGAACTACCCCTACTGCAGAGCTGGAAGCTATTCTCAATCCAAAAACCTTTGACCTAAGAATTTGCAGCAAACAGCGCCCACCGGTTAAGCTAGGGTGTCCATTATGTGACTAGAAAAAAAGAACATTTCAATTTAATTTAATTTAATGTTTAAAAATAATTTTTGACATATGGCCTCCGCGACTGCGCCTTATGAAAGCCATCCTGTCGGTGCAATTTCGCACCACTTTTCGATCACACCCTCTCTAAGTTCGTCAATAGGGCGTCTAATGTTGGCTTCTAAATGATCAATCGCTGCTGTTTTATTAGCCCACAAAGAGTAGTCCAAAAGTGTCGAATCACACGAACGAGGTGGCCAATTCACATGAGATGATTCGTTCATCAAAGCGATGGTTGGACGCGCTGTACGGCATGTTGCACCATCTTGTTGGAATCAGATCTCCTATAAATGATTTGCAATCATATCAGCAATACAAAAAACAGGAATCATTTGCCTCTAGCGTTCGCCATTCACGATAATATTTGCACCGGTTTCGGATTTAAAAACAAATTAGCCCTGATGACACCTTCGGCATTTAAACCGCACCAAACAGTGATTTGGGGATGTAATGGAGCCTCAAGAGTCTCATCTCACTCCAAAAACGACAATTCGGCTTGTTCATATACTCGCTAAGCCAGAAATGAGCCTGATCATGATTTGACGATAAAAATCTGGTTCCACTTCTAGTTGATTCTCAGCCCATTTACCGAACACAAGCCGCAATTGATGGACCGCTGGCTTTAGATCTATCACCACTTGGATCTTGTATATATGTAGATGTAGGCCAAGATCTTTGCTCAAACTTTTCAAAGTAGTGAGAGAGCGAGCAGGGACCGAGTTGCTGACAACAGCTTCGGAGTTCGGATCGATAAATTCGGGTCTTCCGTCATACTCACGTCTACAGTAGCGATGGCTTCTTCTCTTCGCACATTACGTAGCGTAGCTTCTATGATGGACGATTATGCGCACGGTAAACTTGACGAAGTGCTATATAAGTTTGGAGAACAAAGCGAAATTTTGTAAATAAATTTCCACGGTTTGTAAACGTTCTAAGTCTTTGCATGGTGATTTGCCATAGTATGGAAAAAAGTCAAACACACTTCATTAGTATGACAGCTAGTTTGACAGTTATACCTAGCGGAAATTCTATACCTCTTAAAAAAACACCCTTTTATTTTCAATATAAGGGCTTGATTTTCGACTTTTGAATCTTTTTTTAAACGTGTTAATGTAGTTTTATATATGAACAATTATTGGTTTTAATGTTGAAATTTTAAAATTGAACTAATGTAGGGAAAAAAATTTGTTTGATTCCAGAAATTCTCTAGAGTTAGATAGAAAAAGAGACATATAAAAAAAAAGGACAAAAAAAGCATTTTCTAAAAAAAGAGAGTGTAAAATAGATCTGAGTTGAAAAAGAGAACATGTTGTCTTTAAAAAAAATGTTCTGAAAACACTAGGTTAAGCCAAACTCAAAACTGGAGATCCAGTCTGACAGGCCGTGCACAGATTCTACAGACATACACGGGCTACAATGTATGCACAGACTACACAACAACCCGTTTAGATTTCGAAAGACTATTCACCACTTCTTCTTCTAATAGAGAAGACAAAGAAGATCAGCCATTGAAATCTACACATATGGCTATAAAATGAAAATTGGTGTTGGTGCAGGTTTCTACTCAGAAACACTCAAATTGGCCGGATCAATTAGGATTAAAGCAATTTCTGCCATTGAAATAAAATCAAAGCTTGTAGCTTGATGTCGCGAAGAGCTAAAAGTTCTCGGCGCGCAGCATAATATTAGATTCTGTTGGGTTCCTGGCCACAGTGGTGTGCAAGGAAACGAAAGAGCTGATAAGCTGGCAAAAAAGGGATCATCCCTAGAACTTAACCAAGCCGACAGAACGGTAAAGATCCCAACATGTAACATTAAACGATAGGGAATAAGGTACTCGCCGCAGCTAACGTGATATAGAACTCGCTCGACTCCTGTGTCGTAACCAAGAAACTATGGTCCTACTTTAATAAACAAAGAACAAAAAATATTCTACACGCACAAGCTCCCTTGTGAGCATACTTTACGGGCATAATATTCTGGGTTACCAAAAAAAGAAATTGAAGCTCAGCACGGACGACTTGTACTTAGGTTGTGGCGACATAGAATTGCATGAAGACACTCCTCATTTTCTCTGTCACTGTTCTAGGAAGTCATTTCTTCCAGGACTTAGAAGAACTATCTGAACAAACAGGTACAAACCTGCTCAGATTTATTAATAACTCAAAATGGCTTGAGAATGTATAGGTTTTTCAAACCCAAACCCCCCAAGGTATCACAATGGATCTACATTGATCAAAGTGTGATGGACACCACATCATCCATCAGCCCACAAACCTAACCTTACCTATTGCCAAACGGTCCTGATGGTGTTATATAGAGCGTGTTGACCACTTCTGAAAATAAATAAAAATGCTGCTAGGTTCTGCTGGGTTTTTTTTTAAAGTTATTTATGAATATTTTTGTTTGAAGAGTCTTCTATACTGGGGGATTCCAAGGTCTGGTTGGAACACTTATTCTCCTTTAGAAGTATCCGAGTGTGTCGGTCCGTGTATTCCTGGCACTTTATCTGTCTGGCTTGGGCAAGTAAATCTTTCTTCTTGTGCCCGCTGCTCAAACCTGCCACACCATAAGGTTCTCCTAAACGCTGCCGGAACCTAACTTGTCTTCCTCTGCGGTGCCGACTGTGGTAAGTCCTCCGTATGGTGTACCTACAATATCTGGTATCTGCGGCACCTCTTGAGACGTTAGGGAGAACTTTTCTTCTTGGGTAGTTGATCCCACCTGGAAGGCCGCGGTCCAACTCGATCCTCGATGACACCTGTCCGCTGACGTACCTAGTATTCCTCCAGGGAAATTCTGGTACGAGCTGGGGGAACAGTCGGATCCCGTTCAGTCACAGCCGTAGGCGAATCCTTATTACAAGAAAGGTTCTTGCTCATACTAAGTATGAGCAAGGGGGTATTAATAAAGTTTCTTCTAACTGCCTACTTTAATGAATTCCAGATTTCAAAGCCCTGGCAGCTGGTATTCCTTAGCCGTAAATGCTGACTTAAGGGCTGAGATAGGATTGTTTTATATTATTCTTACCTTTCTGGTATAATTCGTTTTCCTTTGTAGAAAAAAAAGACTTAGAATTTAAATAATTATTTTGAGTATCCAAACCGTCTCGACAGTTTCCACAGTATCCACAGCATATTTATTAAAAAATTTGGGGTTGTATTTATACTAACAGCCTCACTTCTTTTTAATTACAATTTTGGTTCTTAACCTAGCTACAAAATAATTTCTTAATAATGCATTTCTGCATAACCATCGAAATTCTAAACCTAGTTACAAAATATTTTTTTAATAATGCATTTCTGCATAACCATCGAAATTCTTAACCTAGTTACAAAATAATTTGACACCTGTGGTTGTTGCCGTCTCCGCTCGTCGTCGTTGTTGCTGTAGAACTTTTCCAGTATCTTCCTTTTTTTTTCCTTTTTTTTCTTTTTTGGTTTGTTTTTAGGCATACTCGGTTGTTTTCGCTGCAGAACTTTTGCCTTAGTGCTCCTAAATGACATGTAGAATTATTATTCTATATTTTTTTATTTATTATATAAGCGAAGATCGTGGTTGGAAGACTTTTATACGATATGTTTCTCATGTACACAATTTTGAAATGATTATTTGAGTATGTTTTGATACCCAATGGTATATTATGGTTCAAATCTAAAATAAATATATTGTTTTTTTTTTTGATAAAAAAAAAATTTGTAAGAAAATTATCTTTGTTAATAGAATGTTTTAACATTTTGTTTTGACTAAACATTTATTACATCAATTTTAAAAGTTGTATTTGAAAAGTTTTTTTTTAACTCTTTAATCATGTATTATTTTATTTTAACATAATTTTTTTTTTGTGTTATAATATCACCAAAATACTGTTACAGTTACTCTCACAAGTAACGCAGATACCCTTGAGACTGACCAATGGAGGGTATTGAAGAAAGAATCATTTTCTGATCACAAAATCATTGAATTCCTTATACCCCACATTACAAAACTCCAACAACCATTTAGAAATCACAGAAAAACCAACTGCGATATTTTTAATGTGGAGGTTGGAACCAGAATTAAGACACTCAGAACAAATGCGGAAATGCATGAACCTGATTGTATAGAAAAGACCACAAATGAATTAACAAGCATTCTTAGAATAATTTTCTGATCACAAAATCATTGAATTCCTTATACCCCACATTACAAAACTCCAACAACCATTTAGAAATCACAGAAAAACCAACTGCGATATTTTTGTGGAGGTTGGAACCAGAATTAAGACACTCAGAACAAATGCGGAAATGCATGAACCTGAGTGTATAGAAAAGACCACAAATGAATTAACAAGCATTCTCAGAATCATTTTCTGATCACAAAATCATTGAATTCTTTATACCCCACATTACAAAACTCCAACAACCATTTAGAAATTACAGAAAAACCAACTGCGATATTTTTAATGTGGAGGTTGGAACCAGAATTAAGACACTCAGAACAAATGCGGAAATGCATGAACCTGATTGTATAGAAAAGACGACAAATGAATTAACAAGCATTCTTAGAATAATTTTCTGATCACAAAATCATTGAATTCCTTATACCCCACATTACAAAACTCCAACAACCATTTAGAAATCACAGAAAAACCAACTGCGATATTTTTAATGTGGAGGTTGGAACCAGAATTAAGACACTCAGAACAAATGCGGAAATGCATGAACCTGAGTGTATAGAAAAGACCACAAATGATTTAACAAGCATTCTCAGGGAAGTACTTGAGAAAGCATGTCCTCTTAAGATGGGAAAAATGAGAAAAAAGACACCACCATGGTGGACTGCCGAGCTAGGAAACATCAGAAAAGAAACAAGAAAAAATTTCAACGTTGCCAAACGCACGGGAACAGACACTGAGACACTGGAGTTCCTCGTCAAAACTCATTTCCCTGGATGTTGCTACGATGAGAGTAACAATCCAGAAAATGAATATCATGAATGAATTGCACCACCGGATATTATAACGGAAGAAAGAATAAAATGGGCTATTAGTTCCTTCTCTCCATATAAATCCCCGGGTATAGATGGCATCTTTCCTATGATGTTACAAAAAAGTGAACAAAAAATAATACCACACCCTAAAAACATATTATTAAATAGCCTCATATGGGGATGTGTACCTAAAGCATGGCGTGAAGTGAAAGTGGTCTTTATACCGAAAGCTGGTAAATCCAGCCATACTAACGCCAAAGGCTTCAGACCAATTAGTCTTACATCATTCATCTTAAAGACTTTTGAAAGACTAATAGACATCTATATTCGCAACACAATGAGTTCGGAAATTATATCTTCAGCTCAGCATGCTTATACCAAAGGTAAAAGTGTGAAAAAAGCCTTTAACAGCGTTGTAAGTACTGTGGAAAACACACTGAAACACAAGGAGTATACCCTTGCCGCTTTCCTACACATTGAAGGAGCCTTCAACAATGTGAAAAATGACGCAGTGAAAAGAGCCCTTGTGAACCTTAATGTGAACGATACCATTATCAGGTGGATAATGTGCATGTTAAGAAATCGATGGATTGATTAAGAGCTGGGAGGAGCTTTGATTAAAGTGTCAACATCGAGAGGCACTCCACAAGGTGGTGTTCTCCCTCCCCTCCTCTGGGTACTTGTGGTCAACGAGATTCTTATAAGACTTAAAAATAGTGGAGTCAAAGTAGTAGCTTATGCAGATGATTTAGCTCTACTAGCGACTGGAAAATTTCTTTCCACTATTAGTGAACAGATAGAAATAGCCTTATCCTTGGTAAATATCTGGTCAAGGAAATTTGGGCTAGTAGCAACACAGAACTGGTTCTCTTTACGAACAAAAGAAAAATACCAGTTTTTAATTTTCCTTCAATAGAAGGGGTTCCATTGATCCTGTCAAATCAGGCCAAATACCTTGCTGTGATTCTAGACAGAAAACTGAATTGGAATTTGGGGACCTAGTCCCAAGATTACAATGTGGATGTATACGGCAATAGTAAGACCAATACTGACATTTGGTAATCTGGTCTGGTGGTAGGCTACGAAAATTGCTTCCAACCTAAGAGCCATTTCAAGAATACAAAGAATGGCTTGTATAGGCACCACCGGGGCTATGAGAACTACCCCTACTGCAGAGCTGGAAGCTATTCTCAATCCAAAACCCTTTGACCTCTTTGTGTAAGAATTTGCAGCAAACAGCGCCCACAGGTTAAGCTAGGGTGTCCATTATGTGACTAGAAAAAAAGAACATTTCAATTTAATTTAATTTAATGTTTAAAAATAATTTTTGACATATGGCCTCCGCGACTGCGCCTTATGAAAGCCATCCTGTCGGTGCAATTTCGCACCACTTTTCGATCACACCCTCTCTAAGTTCGTCAATAGGGCGTCTAATGTTGGCTTCTAAATGATCAATCGTTGCTGTTTTATTAGCCCACAAAGAGTAGTCCAAAAGTGTCGAATCACACGAACGAGGTGGCCAATTCACATGAGATGATTCGTTCATCAAAGCGATGGTTGGACGCGCTGTACGGCATGTTGCACCATCTTGTTGGAATCAGATCTCCTATAAATGATTTGCAATCATATCAGCAATACAAAAAACAGGAATCATTAGCCTCTAGCGTTCGCCATTCACGATAATATTTGCACCGGTTTGGGATTTAAAAACAAATTAGCCCTGATGACACCTTCGGCATTTAAACCGCACCAAACAGTGATTTGGGGATGTAATGGAGCCTCAAGAGTCTCATCTCACTCCAAAAACGACAATTCGGCTTGTTCATATACTCGCTAAGCCAGAAATGAGCCTGATCATGATTTGACGATAAAAATCTGGTTCCACTTCTAGTTGATTCTCAGCCCATTTACCGAACACAAGCCGCAATTGATGGACCGCTGGCTTTAGATCTATCACCACTTGGATCTTGTATATATGTAGATGTAGGCCAAGATCTTTGCTCAAACTTTTCCAAGTAGTGAGAGAGCGAGCAGGGACCGAGTTGCTGACAACGGCTTCGGAGTTCGGATCGATAAATTCGGGTCTTCCGTCATACTCACGTCTACAGTAGCGATGGCTTCTTCTCTTCGCACATTACGTAGCGTAGCTTCTATGATGGACGATTATGCGCACGGTAAACTTGACGAAGTGCTATATAAGTTTGGAGAACAAAGCGAAATTTTGTAAATAAATTTCCACGGTTTGTAAACGTTCTAAGTCTTTGCATGGTGATTTGCCATAGTATGGAAAAAAGTCAAACACACTTCATTAGTATGACAGCTAGTTTGACAGTTATACCTAGCGGAAATTCTATACCTCTTAAAAAAACACCCTTTTATTTTCAATATAAGGGCTTGATTTTCGACTTTTGAATCTTTTTTTAAACGTGTTAATGTAGTTTTATATATGAACAATTATTGGTTTTAATGTTGAAATTTTAAAATTGAACTAATGTAGGGAAAAAAATTTGTTTGATTCCAGAAATTCTCTAGAGGAAGATAGAAAAAGAGACATATAAAAAAAAGGACAAAAAAAGCATTTTATAAAAAAAGAGAGTGTAAAATAGATCTGAGTTGAAAAAGAGAACATGTTGTCTTTAAAAAAAATGTTCTGAAAACACTAGGTTAAGCCAAACTCAAAACTGGAGATCCAGTCTGACAGGCCGTGCACAGATTCTACAGACATATACGGGCTACAATGTATGCACAGACTACACAACAACCCGTTTAGATTTCGAAAGACTATTCACCACTTCTTCTTCTAATAGAGAAGACCAAGAAGATCAGCCATTGAAATCTACACATATGGCTATAAAATGAAAATTGGTGTTGGTGCAGGTTTCTACTCAGAAACACTCAAATTGGCCGGATCAATTAGGATTAAAGCAATTTCTGCCATTGAAATAAAATCAAAGCTTGTAGCTTGATGTCGCGAAGAGCTAAAAGTTCTCGGCGCGCAGCATAATATTAGATTCTGTTGGGTTCCTGGCCACAGTGGTGTGCAAGGAAACGAAAGAGCTGATAAGCTGGCAAAAAAGGGATCATCCCTAGAACTTAACCAAGCCGACAGAACGGTAAAGATCCCAACATGTAACATTAAACGATAGGGAATAAGGTACTCGCCGCAGCTAACGTGAGATGGAACTCGCTCGACTCCTGTGTCGTAACCAAGAAACTATGGTCCTACTTTAATAAACAAAGAACAAAAAATATTCTACACGCACAAGCTCCCTTGTGAGCATACTTTACGGGCATAATATTCTGGGTTACCAAAAAAAGAAATTGAAGCTCAGCACGGACGACTTGTACTGAGGTTGTGGCGACATAGAATTGCATGAAGACACTCCTCATTTTCTCTGTCACTGTTCTAGGAAGTCATTTCTTCCAGGACTTAGAAGAACTATCTGAACAAACAGGTACAAACCTGCTCAGATTTATTAATAACTCAAAATGGCTTGAGAATGTATAGGTTTTTCAAACCCAAACCCCCCAAGGTATCACAATGGATCTACATTGATCAAAGTGTGATGGACACCACATCATCCATCAGCCCACAAACCTAACCTTACCTATTGCCAAACGGTCCTGATGGTGTTATATAGAGCGTGTTGACCACTTCTGAAAATAAATAAAAATGCTGCTAGGTTCTGCTGGGTTTTTTTTTAAAGTTATTTATGAATATTTTTGTTTGAAGAGTCTTCTATACTGGGGGATTCCAAGGTCTGGTTGGAACACTTATTCTCCTTTAGAAGTATCCGAGTGTGTCGGTCCGTGTATTCCTGGCACTTTATCTGTCTGGCTTGGGCAAGTAAATCTTTCTTCTTGTGCCCGCTGCTCAAACCTGCCACACCATAAGGTTCTCCTAAACGCTGCCGGAACCTAACTTGTCTTCCTCTGCGGTGCCGACTGTGGTAAGTCCTCCGTATGGTGTACCTACAATATCTGGTATCTGCGGCACCTCTTGAGACGTTAGGGAGAACTTTTCTTCTTGGGTAGTTGATCCCACCTGGTAGGCCGCGGTCCAACTCGATTCTCGATGACACCTGTCCGCTGACGTACCTAGTATTCCTCCAGGGAAATTCTGGTACGAGCTGGGGGAACAGTCGGATCCCGTTCAGTCACAGCCGTAGGCGAATCCTTATTACAAGAAAGGTTCTTGCTCATACTAAGTATGAGCAAGGGGGTATTAATAAAGTTTCTTCTAACTGCCTACTTTAATGAATTCCAGATTTCAAAGCCCTGGCAGCTGGTATTCCTTAGCCGTAAATGCTGACTTAAGGGCTGAAATATGATTGTTTTATATTATTCTTACCTTTCTGGTATAATTCGTTTTCCTTTGTAGAAAAAAAAGACTTAGAATTTAAATAATTATTTTGAGTATCCAAACCGTCTCGACAGTTTCCACAGTATCCACAGCATATTTATTAAAAATTTTGGGTTGTATTTATACTAACAGCCTCACTTCTTTTTCATTACAATTTTGGTTCTTAACCTAGCTACAAAATAATTTCTTAATAATGCATTTCTGCATAACCATCGAAATCCTAAACCTAGTTACAAAATATTTTTTTAATAATGCATTTCTGCATAACCATCGAAATTCTTAACCTAGTTACAAAATAATTTGACACCTGTGGTTGTTGCCGTCTCCGCTCGTCGTCGTTGTTGCTGTAGAACTTTTCCAGTATCTTCCTTTTTTTTCCTTTTTTTTCTTTTTTGGTTTGTTTTTAGGCATACTCGGTTGTTTTCGCTGCAGAACTTTTGCCTTAGTGCTCCTAAATGACATGTAGAATTATTATTCTATATTTTTTTATTTATTATATAAGCGAAGATCGTGGTTGGAAGACTTTTATACGATATGTTTCTCATGTACACAATTTTGAAATGATTATTTGAGTATGTTTTGATACCCAATGGTATATTATGGTTCAAATCTAAAATAAATATATTGTTTTTTTTTTGATAAAAAAAAAATTTGTAAGAAAATTATCTTTGTTAATAGAATGTTTTAACATTTTGTTTTGACTAAACATTTATTACATCAATTTTAAAAGTTGTATTTGAAAAGTTTTTTTTTAACTCTTTAATCATGTATTATTTTATTTTAACATAATTTTTTTGTGTTATAATATCACCAAAATACTGTTTTTTCTTCAATTAAAGAAAAAAATTATTTGTATATATTAAATTTTTAGCATTTTTATTTTTTTGATACAAATTTTAACATGTTAAAAATTAAATAAAGAATTATTTTGTTTGGACTAAACTAAAAGTGCCCTTCCTAACATTAATTTTAAAAAATGAATTTGAATATTCTTTTCTTTTTCTTTTTTAAATACTTTCATCACGTATTCTGATTTTATATATTAAATTTTTTAACTTCACTCTTTTTTTCTTATGTATTATAATATCGCTTTACTGTAATTTTTTATTCGATTTTTATTCTTTAAGAACGAAGTTTTGTCTTTTTTATTTTGAAGAAAATAAAGATCTATTCTATTCTATATATGTATAGTATGTTAAAATATTTTTTGTGTTGTGTTTGTGTTTATTTGTACGAAGTGTAATTTTTTTTGTTTAACTTCAAGTGTGCTTATGTATGTATGTACTGTTGTTGTTTAATGTATTTTAATTACGGTGTTTGTGTGATATTTTTTGGGGAACTTTTTTTTTTTTTTGTATGTCCCTCTCTTATAAGTATTATAATTTATTTTTGTGTTGTGTGGGGTATAATTTTTTTTTATAAATTTCCCTGTTTTCTTTTTATTTATAATTTTTTTTATATGTTGGGTTTATACCTCTTTTCTTTTTATTTTATTTATATTTGTCGGTCACCATTTTGCTGATATTCTTGTACATGTTGTAATCTGTAATTATAATTGAGGGTATTTGAAATTTGTGTTTTAAGCAAGTTGTAATTTCCTACGGGGGCTTAAGTAATTAATGTTGGTGGGTAACTTTTGATTCTGTTTGAATGTAGTGCAAGAGTTAATTATTGGTGTGTGTGGCATTTGATTGCTTGGTGGCGGGGTTGGTGATCTAATTATTGATGTACTTGTTTTGTTTATGGGAGGAGGTGGTGGTGGTGTATTTGGTTTTGGGATGTTGGGAATGTTTATGTGTATTATAGGGTTCGAAATTGTAGGAAGAGGTGTTTCGCAATTAAGGTTGTGTTTCGCATTTTTCTGCTTTCACCCTCTTCTTCCGCATAGAAATAATCCGAGTATCATCCCTGCGAATCTTAAAATTGCTATCGTGCTGATTGATATGGATGTTATTGTTTTTATGGTATTATCTGCTCTTTCCTTTTTGTATGTCTCGTAATCCATCATTTGCCGTTCAATCTCATTTATGGCGTAGGTAGAATCCTTCATTATTTGGTTAGCGCCTCCGGATTTTAAAATTATTGTAGTGTTTTTCTTCGTACCTGTTCTCATTGCGTCTTGAATAGTTTTGTTAAGATTTAGGTCTGGTAGCGAAAATTCTGGTTGATGGATTTTTATTGTAGCTTCGTAGTGTGTCATGTGTTGGTTTATTTTTAAGTTACACGGCTCTATAATGTAGTGTTCCCGTTTCATTTAAAAATATCTCATACAGTTCTCCGGCACACTGGATTTTGGTAGGGGTTACTAGCGAGTACAACCAAGTATTTTTGTGTGACATTTTAGCCAAGTAATTTTGTCTTTGTGTTTGGAAAACATAGTCATATTTATGTTCTTCTTTGTATGGGTTGAATAATAGTGATATGGAACAAAAATTTTGTTCTGTTCCTATAAGAATAGGTGACTCTATTGAACCGACATACCAAGGTTCGTAAAATTGTACGGACATCTTTCATAACTCCTCGAACTCTGGTCGTATTATTATCTTGTGTTATCATCGTGCGTTGCCTTACTGTATTAATTATGTTTAGTATTGGTGTTTGGATAACACATCTTTCTTCTTTGAATTGTTTACATACTTCGATCCATTTTTCCTCTGCTTGATTAAGTATTTCCGTATGTTGGATAATATCTTCTATGTGTATTTCGGTTAATAAATTCCATGTGTCATGGTAAAAAAGTGCTTTTCCCATCGTTTCAAAACAAGATCCCTGTATACCCGAAATCCCATTGATATAGTTGTGGTTACTTGTATAAATATACATATAACTGCAACTTCAGCCATTTGAATTTTTCGCGTATGCGTTTATACGTTTTTATTACGCCCTGATGGCCGCCAAATAATGAATCGTGGTAGTCGTGAAGAATTATCTTGATTTCTTCTGGGGTGAAGACTTGTTTGCTCGTTATTTTTATCCAAGTTTGAAGTCTTGGTATTATCGGGGTTGTCTTCTTCCTCGTGTTGATTATTGTCTTCTGTTTAAATTGCATTTTTAGTGTCTTTGTCTGTTTCAATTTCAGTATTGCGAATGCGTTGTGCGTGTGTTACTGCCAGACAAATTGCGTCCTTTTGTAGTGACTTTATTGGAGGTAAAAACTATTTCTTTTGTATTTTCAGGATTATTTGGGATTCTACTAAGGGCATCTGTATTCTGTTTTATAATCGAATTCGAAAAGTTTGTGGTGAAATCTCAACAATCTGGAAGTTGGGTCTTTAACACTAAATATGTCTTTTAAAGGTTTTTGGTCAGTGAAAACTGTGAATTTTAGTCCATGTAAAAAGTATCTGTAATTTTTGGCCGCCCAGACGATTGCCAAGAGTTCTTTTTCTATAGTTGAATAATTGCGTTAAGCTTTGTTCAACGTCCTACTTACATATGCATTTGGGTGGTCTTTACCTACTTCTCCTTGGGAAAGTACTCCTCCAATTGAGTCAGAAGTGGCGTCAGTAGTAAGGTTAAAGGGTTTGCTGAAATCTGGATGGATGAGAACAGGGGGTGAAACTAATAGGTCTTTAATTTTTTGGAAAGCTTGTTGGCACTTATCAGTCCAAGTACATTTTACATCTTTACGCAATAGATTTGTTAAATTTCGAATAATTTGAGAATATTGGGGAATAAACTTGCGATAGTAGTTAGCAAGTCCCAGAAAGCATTGTACCTGGTGGTATCCGCTTGCTAAATCAAATGTCGTAAAATATCTAGCATGACCTAATTGGTCCGAAATATCTTCAATTCTTGGAAGAGTAAAAGCGTCGCCCTATCGTAGCTTCACTTAGTTTTCTAAAATCGACTACGACCCTCCAGCGTTCTTTTCCGTCAGAGCCCGCTTTCTTGGAACTACGAGAAGGGGTGAATTCCAAGGGCTATTACTGGGTTGAACGATGTCATTGTCTAGCATCTCGTGTAGTTGTTCGTTTATGATGTCCCGTTGTTTTTCTAGTAATTTGTAAATTTTTGTTAATGGCTGTTTGATCTTGTCTAATAGGTATTTCGTGTACGATTGTTGAAGTGTGAGTAAGGCAACCTGGTTAGAAGAGTATGTCATTATATTGTATGCATAGATTTGAGATAGAACGTTTTTTCCTCTTCGTTTAAGTTCTCGTCCAAGATAAGTTGTTTTACTAAATTTTGTACTCTTTCGTTGTTTTGGTTGTATTGATTAGTGGTGTGGAAAATTGTGGACTGTGTCATAGGGGTTTTCGGGGTATTATCTAGATTGTAGGTTGAGTATTGGTCGGATTTTTCGACATCTAAATTAATGTTTTTAATAGTTATATTATGTTGTTTGATATTAATTATGGGTACGTAAATATCTTGGTTTACTGCTAGTAGGCAATTACCACGATACACTCCTTTTTGTATCTCTTTGGCGTTATTAATCATCTCTGTATTATAGTTTATGGGTAATTTATTGCCATTTTAGACCTTGCTGGTATTTGGATTTTTTCTGATAATCTTACCTTTTTGTTACCTTCTGATTAACAATTAATTGCTAAGTTATTATTTATTTGAAGTTTAATTACTTCACCGCTATTAGGTGGTACTTCTTCAACATTTAAATTGTTTGATTGATCTTTAGACCTGCTTTGTGTTATTTTATTATTTTTATTTTTGTTCCTATTTTTATTTTTTATTTTCTTTAATTTTGTCTGGATGGGGATTTGACCCGTGTTACTTATTATATTGATAACTATTTTATCAGCGCCGCAAAAGGATAATGATTCATAATTTTTTATTCCTAAGACCGCTACGGGTTGGCATTTGTCCATTTTTCATTTTTGTTAATTTTGTATCTTTATTATACAGACCATTATGGGCTGGTATGTATTCATTTGCTATATCAAGTCCGCAGTAAGATTTAAGTTGCTTTATGTTTTTATTTTTTAAAACCATTATGAGTTGGTATTTGTATACTTACTACTTGTTTATCTTCTTTAATAACAGTTCTAATAGTTTGAGTTAATTCCATTAATTGGATTCGGTAATTCGTATTCCCCTATTTTTTATTTAAATATTGGAGTCATGTGTTCTTGTGGTGTTTGAGATGAATCTAAGGACTTTGTTTGGACCGTCCACACTACAGCGTGATCCAATAAAGTTATAACCCAGTATTTCATCTTTTGGAATGTGTAAATTACCTTCTACCACCTAAAATTCACAATCAGGCTCCGTTGGAATATAAAATTTGACGGTGCATTGTCCAAGTGTATTACCTGAACCAAATGGGGTGTTGATCGACACAATTTCCTGTTTGTCAATAAAGGTGGCTTTAACGCCTTCCTCTTGATGAGACTGACTTCGGAACCTGTGTCAACCAATAAACGTACAGTTTTCTCTTAAGTAATTTTATTTCGAAGTTCAACAGCTGGTAAGGAATATTTTGCTTCCTTTGCTGTTGTGTTTGGTACCCTTGTTTTTGTTCGTTTACATTTAAAGCCGGGGGTTTCCGGGTTGACAAGAAGGCGTTTCCCGGCTTCTTATTTTCCCATCTACGTTTCAGACTACATTGATCTAATGTATGGGAATTTCTCCCACAGAATTCACATTCTGGTCCCATCTGGAAAACTCTAGCTCTCTGATTGAGATCAAGCCCTCTTCTATTTGTTATAAAGAGGTTTCTGTAATTTTTGATAGGTGGTTTTTATTACAGTTATCTGTTGTTTTTGTAGTTCTTCGGGTATTTTGGTGTCACCTTCTAGGTCACTTAATTTACTGTGAACGCGTTTTTCATCGTCATTGTCCATCGTTCCGAACATGTAGTGTAAACCTTTTCCAAACCCATCGAATAACGATTTCTTACTCCTGTGTGGGCTTCTAATGTCTAGTGTTATCATCGTGCGTTGCCTTACTGTTAAATTATGTTTCTTTTTATTGGTGTTTGGTTACCACATCTTTCTTCTTTGAATTTTGTACATACTTCGATCAATTTTTTTTCTGCTTGATTAAGTATTTCCGTATGCTGAATAATATCTCCTATGTGTATTTCGGTTAATAAATTCCATGTGTCATGGAAAAAAGAGAGAAAGGTGTGAGTAAAGCAAGTTGTTTTATTAAAGGCTCCTGTAAAGGTATTAAATTTTGTGGTTTTTAAACGAAATATAAGCTCAAAAGCACTTTAAATAACCGCTGTTAACACTTGTGGGTGAGTCTTTTAAAAATCCGATCTTAAGAAAAGGAAGTTTAAGCTGAAAAAAGGTTTAAAATATTTGCATAATTCTCACTGTCGGCTATTAGACACATATATTATATGCAAAAAATGCCTCTTAACCGTACACCACCAAAGGTTACCGAACAGGACAACAACACAGCACAGCCTTGCTCTAGTAAGAGATGTTTAGATTAAACCTCATCGGAATATTTCCCCCCGCAGAAAATAACCACTGACAGGGATAAAACTAATATGTCTGTTGGCAATATGCAAATCCCGGATCTTTTAAATCTGGTGAAAGACACGATGGCTTCGCTACTGGATGAGAAATTGAAAGATCTACTTGAAAGCTCAGCTTGACAAAATGGAGACTAGATGCCTCTCTCTTGAGCGACAAGTAGAGTATCTGTCAAAGAGGGTAAATGAAAAAAATATAATTTTACATTTTCGGGCTCAAATGGGTGTTCAGCCGGTGGAAAAAGCGAAAGCACTGTGTATGGATTTGATCGAAACACATAACCAAGGAGTAATTTCAGATACACGTCTTATTCGCTCAAGAAATGCTAAAATTGAAAACGTAATTGTGGAATTACAAAAGAGAGAAGATGTGGGACGTATTCTAAAATCAGCAAAAAAACTGAGAGATACCGGTATTTCCCTTCATAAAGATTATCCCGCTGCGGCAAGAGAAAGAAGACGAAAACTATTCGAGATTAAAACAAATATAACATCTAAAAATAGAAATATAAAAACATTTATTCGAGGTGAAACACTACAAATAGAGGGTAAAATATTTTATTATAACCTAAACAATGTTTTGACATGTGACGAAGACGGAGGAATGACATTTCTGGAGCAGCTGTTAGATGAGATGTCAATAAACGAAAATCATACCAGAGCTTCTCAAACAGCAAGACAAGAATTGCTGCCAAATCGTTTTTAACATAAATGCCGTCAGCGACGTACACAATAGTCTTTTAAATGAAATAAAAAATAATAGTATTCCTTGTAAAATTATTTCATATAATATTTCAGGTTTAGGTAGTAAACTAGTTTTTTAAGATTTTTTTCGATAAAATAAGAGAAAGCGACATTTTTCTACTATTTGAAACTTTCATCTATGGCGACACAACACAATATGAAAACTATTTCCCAGAATTTATATTGAAATGGATCCCAGCTACGAGAACTTATGTATATGGAAGAGCAAGTGAAGGATGTCTATTTGGAATCAAAAAATCATTTAAGGAATGTACTAGATGCCGATTTGTCACGGAGATGAACAGGATTGTCATTGAAATGACCATTACACATGAGCAGTTTTTCATCATACCGGTTTATATTAACTGTAATAAATGGATGGATGACTTAGCTGAATTGTACGACTTCCTAATGGAACTAGGCAAAGAAAATATTATGCTGATCGGAGACTGAAACGCTAGGGTAGGAAGTTCTCCGATGTTACAGATGGAACCAGACTTTACACCAGCGTCAATTAGTATAATTAGATCTGCTCTGGACGAGTAAATAGATGGATATGGGAGAAGATTTATAGAAATGTGTGAATCGGTTGGTCTGACAATGTTGAACGGGAGAACTGAAAGTGATCGAGAAGGTCATTTTACATATATAAGAGGAACATCTTGTTCCACAATAGATTATTGTCTCATACGTGGAAAATAGTTCGAGTATGTAGATGATTTAAAAGTAGATAAGCTGGTTTATTCTGACCATTTACCTCTGAATTTTAAATGTCGATTTGATGAAGAACCGGGTTACACCAATGAAAACATGAAGCTGTTACCAAAACTTCAATGAAAGAATTCTTTTTTGGAACTGTATCAAACAAATCTTAACCAATTTCTTGATTCTGTAAGTAATGAGCAAATTAAATCGGTCCATGGTATTAAGACATTAGTTACATGCGTATCTCAGGCCGCACAATCATTTCAAACAGTCCGTTTGCAAAGCTGGAAAGATCCATGGTTCGATGCAGATTGTGAGAGAGCAAGAAAAAAGTCTTTGGTTTTTTGAGTCTTCTCGGGGCAACAAAATCGAATTTCGCAAAAAGGATGTATCAAGAGGCGAATAAAGCCTACAAATATTTTTGCAAAGAAAAACAAAAGCAATTCTCCCGATACCTCATGAAACGATTGTCGGAAGTAAGAGACAGGATCGACTGTCTCTTTGGAAGCTGGCACGTACACTCAACGGTATACCTTTTGCAAGGAAAACAATATTAAGTAGGAGTATACCTGCTCAACATTTCGAACAGCTGCTAGGTGCACCACCAAGATCAAGTGAAATATTAAATGCTAGTCCTTTAGTAGAAAATGAAGATCTCGACCGTGCATTCTCAGTTCAAGAAGTAATGAGAGTCCTACACAGATGATATCTTAGCAAAGTTCGAGGGGATGACGGTGTTCCGTACTAATTTTACAAATACGCTACAGAAACTTTTTGATTAAGCTTACTGAAAGTTATAATTATATTTTCAATTCTGGTGAAATTCCAGAAAGCTTTAGGAGGAATATTATCATCCCACTGTTTAAAAAAGGCGATGTAAACGACACTAACAATTATAGAGGCATATCCTTTATGAACTCTGTTATGTACATTTTTACTGGTGTCCTTCAAGACAGACTGTTAAACTCAATACAACAAAATAATCTTCTAAGCGAGTTTCAAGCCGGCTTCAGGAAAGAATATTTAACAGTCGATAACACATTTTCACTAACTTGCATTGCTAGATCATACCTAGACAAGTGGAAAAAGTTATATGCTTTCTTCGCTGACTTCTAAGCTGCCTTCGACTCAATCGACAGAAATGCCCTTTTCTACAACCTTTGTTGTCAAGCCTTATCGTCGAAAATACTTAAAACATTACAAGGGCTATATGAGCAAGACCTCACAGCAGTATGGGATGGAAATGAAGGATCTTCCTGGTTTCATACTTCTTCCGGGGTCAAACAGGGCTGTCTTTTGAGTCCACTTCTGTTTTCGCTTTTCTTGGATGACCTTACATCGTTTTTGCCTGGAGGTATTAGTTTTTCTGGTACAGTAATAAGAACTTTGATGTATGCGGACGACATTGTCATTTTTGCGGAGACTCTAAATATGATGCAAATAATGATTAAAAAATTGGAATTGTACTGCCGTAATTGGGGTCTTACAGTTAACACTAACAAATCCAAAGTAATGATATTTGGAAATGGCACAGGGCGATATGCAAGGGAGGAGAAATGGATGGTGGAAAATGTGGAGCTTGAGTTGGTGAGGGAATATAAATATCTTGGAGTCATCAAAAGCCATCAACTGCAACTGGAGGGGGGTCCTTGGGAAAAAAAAACAGATAAACCCGAGTGCTAAATATAAAATTTTCGAACCAGTTATGAGGTCAGTGATGTGCTATGCTGGTCAAGTATGGGGGTTATTTCAATATGAGGAAGTAGAAAAATTACTGAGGTATTTTTTGAAAAAGATCTTTTGGCTACCCGAAAACACACCCACATATATGCTACATTTGGAGACCGGGGTGTCTCCGCTCTACGTCTTTTGCTCAAGTTGCATTTGTTCTACATTGCAAAGGTTATGGCTCTTCCAAATCACCGTCTGCCAAATATTATCGTAAAATATCTGCTATCACGAAAATCACAGTTCTTCGAAGAATGGTCACGGCTTGGAGTTCAGCACGACATCATTTCTTCGTTAAATTTAAGGAGTCAGCCCAACGGAGTTGTACCCGAAACATGTATAAGCTCCTGAGATACGACCTTGGACCTAACACCAAACAATTACTTCAACTACCGATACGGAATAGAAACAATCTCTTTAATTTTCAAAACCAGAGGAGAATTACTACGACTGAACTACATATCATATGGACCTGATGGAAGTACGGACTGCAGTTTACGCAATTTTCGTGCGACAGAAAATATTCTCAATTTTATAGGAACATGTCCGATCTTGCAGGCAATACGGAGACAGCACTTGGGAAAAAAACTATTTAACTGTTGATGAAGCTGCAAATGTCTTGAATGGTCAAGATTGGATTATGTTATCAAGCTACGTTAAAACAGTCCTTAACTACAGAAATCAAATTTTAAATGAAGATTTTCAATAAGAATTTTTTTTTAATAATATTTTTTTATTCTTAAGACCGTTTTGTTAATTTTGTATCTTTATTATACAGACCATTATAGGCTGGTATGTATTCATTTGCTATATCAAGTCCGCTGTAAGATTTAAGTTGCTTTATGTTTTTATTTTTTAAAACCATTATGAGTTGGTATTTGTTTACTTTCTACTTGTTTATCTTCTTTAATAACAGTTCTAATAGTTTGAGTTGATTCCATTAATTGGATTCGGTAATTCGTATTCCCCTATTTTTTATTTCAATATTGGAGTCATGTGTGGTGTTTGAGATGAATCTAAGGACTTTGTTTGGACCGTCCACACTACAACCTGATCCAATAAAGCTATAACCCAGTATTTCATCTTTTGGAATGTGTAAATTATCTTCTACCACCTGAAATTCACAATGAGGCTCCGTTGGAATATAAAATTTGACGGTGCATTGTCCAAGTGTATTACCTGAACCAAATGGGGTGTTGATCGACACAATTTCCTGTTTGTCAATAAAGGTGTTTGGCTTTAATGCCTTCCTCTTGATGAGACTGACTTCAGAACCTGTGTCAACCAATAAACGTACAGTATTCTCTTAAGTAATTTTATTTCGAAGTTCAACAGCTGGTAAGGAATATTTTTCTTCCTTTGCTGTTGTGTTTGGTACCCTTGTTTTTGTTCGTTTACATTTAAAGCCGGGGGTTTCCGGGTCAACAAGAAGGCGTTTACCGGCTTCTTATTTTCCCATCTACGTTTCAGACTACATTGGTCTAATGTATGGGAATTTCTCCCACAGAATTCACATTCTGGTCCCATCTGGAAAACTCTAGCTCTCTGATTGAGATCAAGCCCTCTTCTATTTGTTATTAAGAGGTTTCTGTAATTTTTGATATGTGGTTTTTATTACAGTTATCTGTTGTTTTTGTAGTTCTTCGAGTGTTTTGGTGTCACCCTCTAGGTCACTTAATTTACTGTGAACGCGTTTTTCATCGTCATGGTCCATCGTTCCGAACATGTAATGTAAACCTTTTCCAATCCCATCGAATAACGATTTTTTACTCCTGTGTGGGCTTATAATGTCTAGTGTTATCATCGTACGTTGCCCCACTGTTAAATTATGTTTCTTTTTATTGGTGTTTGGTTACCACATCTTTCTTCTTTGAATTTTGTACATACTTCGATCAGCTCAGCTTGACAAAATGGAGTTTAGATGCCTCTCTCTTGAGCGACAAGTAGAGTATCTGTCAAAGAGGGTAAATGAAAAAATATAATTTTACATTTTCGGGCTCAAATGGGTGTTCAGCCGGTGGAAAACGAAAGCACTGTGTATGGATTTGCTCGAAACACATAACCAAGGAGTAATTTCAGATACACGTCTTATTCGCTCAAGAAATGCTAAAATTGAAAACGTAATTGTGGAATTACAAAACAGAGAAGATGTGGGACGTATTCTAAGATCAGCAAAAAAACTGAGTGATACCGGTATTTCCCTTCATAAAGATTATCCCGCTGCGGCAAAAGAAAGAAGACGAAAACTATTCGAAATCAAAACAAATATAACATCTAAAAATAGAAATATAAAAACATTTATTCGAGGAGAAACACTACAAATAGAGGGTAAAATATTTTATTATAACCTTAACAATGTTTTGACATGTGACGAAGACGAAGGAATGACATTTCTGGAGCAGCTGTTAGATGAGATGTCAATAAACCAAAATCATACCAGAGCTTCTCAAACAGAAAGACAAGAAGTTCTGCCAAATCGTTTTTAACATAAATGCCGTCAGCGACGTTCACAATAGTCTTTTAAATGAAATAAAAAATAATAGTATTCCTTGTAAAATTATTTCATATAATATTTCAGGTTTAGGTAGTAAACTAGTTTTTAAGATTTTTTTCGATAAAATAAGAGAAAGCGACATTTTTCTACCATTTGAAACTTTCATCTATGGTGACACAACACAATATGAAAACTATTTCCCAGAATTTATATTGAAATGGATCCCAGCTACGAGAACTTATGTATACGGAAGAGCAAGTGAAGGATGTCTATTTTGAATTAAAAAAATCATTTAAGGAATGTACTAGATGCCGATTTGTCACGGAGATGAACAGGATTGTCATTGAAATGACCATTACACATGAGCAATTTTTCATCATACCGGTTTATATTAACTGTAATAAATGGATGGATGACTAAGCTGGATTGTACGACTTCCTAATGGAACTAGGCAAAGAAAATATTATGCTGATCGGAGACTGCAACGCTATGGTAGGAAGTTCTCCGATGTTACAGATGGAACCAGACTTTACACCAGCGTCAATTAGTATAATTAGATCTGCTCTGGACGAGTAAATAGATGGATATGGGAGAAGATTTATAGAAATGTGTGAATCGGTTGGTGTGACAATGTTGAACGGGAGAACTGAAAGTGATCGAGAAGGTCATTTTACATTTATAAGAGGAACATCTTGTTCCACAATAGATTATTGTCTCATACGTGGAAAATGGTTCGAGTATGTAGATGATTTAAAAGTAGATAAGCTGGTTTATTCTGACCATTTACCTCTGAATTTTAAATGTCGATTTGATGAAGAACCGGGTTACACCAATGAAAACATGAAGCTGTTACCAAAACTTCAATGGAAGAATTCTTTTTTGGAACTGTATCAAACAAATCTTAACCAATTTCTTGATTCTGTAAGTAATGAGCAAATTAAATCGGTCCATGGTATTAAGACATTAGTTACATGCGTATCTCAGGCCGCACAATCATTTCAAACAGTCCGATTGCAAAGCTGGAAAGATCCATGGTTCGATGCAGATTGTGAGAGAGCAAGAAAAAAGTCTTTGGTTTTTTGAGTCTTCTCGGGGCAACAAAATCGAATTTCGTAAAAAGGATGTATCAAGAGGCGAATAAAGCCTTCCAATATTTTTGCAAAGAAAAACAAAAGCAATTCTCCCGATACCTCATGAAACGATTGTCGGAAGTAAGAGACAGGATCGACTGTCTCTTTGGAAGCTGGCACGTACACTCAACGGTATACCTTTTGCAAGGACAACAATATTAAGTAGGAGTATACCTGCTCAACATTTCGAACAGCTGCTAGGTGCACCACCAAGACCAAGTCAAATATTATATGCTAGTCCTTTAGTAGAGAATGAAGATCTCGACCGTGCATTCTTAGTTCAAGAAGTAATGAGAGTCCTACACAGATGATATCTTAGCAAAGTTCGATGACTGTGATCCGTACTAATTTTACAAATACGCTACAGAAACTTTTTTGATTAAGCTTACTGAAAGTTATAATTATATTTTCAATTCTGGTGAAATTCCAGAAAGCTTTAGGAGGAATATTATCGTCCCACTGTTTAAAAAAGGCGATGTAAACGACACTAACAATTATAGAGGCATATCCTTTATGAACTCTGTTATGAAAATTTTTACTGGTGTCATTCAAGACAGACTGTTAAACTCAACATAACAAAATAATCTTCTAAGCGAGTTTCAAGCCGGCTTCAGGAAAGAATATTTAACAGTCCATAACATATTTTCACTAACTTGCATTGCTAGATCATACCTGGACAAGGGGAAAAGGTTATATGCTTTCTTCGTTGACTTCTAAGCTGCCTTCGACTCAATCGACAGAAATGCCCTTTTCTTCAAACTTTGTTGTCAAGGCTTATCGTCGAAAATGCTAAAAACATTACAAGGGCTATATGAGCAAGACCTCACAGCACTATGGGATGGAAATGAAGGATCTTCCTGGTTTCATACTTTTTCTTCGTCTTCTCTAATTCTTCTTCTAATTTTCGAACCAGTTATGAGGTCAGTGATGTGCTATGCTGGTCAAGTATGGGGGTTATTTCAATATGAGGAAGTAGAAAAATTACTGAGGTATTTTTTGAAAAAGATCTTTTGGCTACCCGAAAACACACCCACATATATGCTACTTTTGGAGACCGGGGTGTCTCCGCTCTACGTCTTTTCGCTCAAGTTGCATTTGTTCTACATTGCAAAGGTTATGGCTCTTCCAAATCACCGTCTGCCAAATATTATCGTAAAATATCTGCTATCACGAAAATCACAGTTCTTCGAAGAATGGTCACGGCTTGGAGTTCAGCACGACATCATTTCTTTGTTAAATTTAAGGAGTCAGCCCAACGGAGTTGTACCCGAAACATGTATAAGCTCCTGAGATACGACCTTGGACCTTACACCAAACAATTACTTCAACTACCGATACGGAATAGAAACAATCTCTTTAATTTTCAAAACCAGAGGAGAATTACTACGACTGAAATACATACCATACGGACCTGATGGAAGTACGGACTGCAGTTTACGCAATTTTCGTGCGACAGAAAATATTCTCAATTTTATAGGAACATGTCCGATCTTGCAGGCAATACGGAGACAGCACTTGGGAAAAAAACTATTTAACTGTTGATGAAGCTGCAAATGTCTTGAATGGTCAAGATTGGATTATGTTATCAAGCTACGTTAAAACAGTCCTTACCTACAGAAATCAAATTTTAAATGAAGATTTTCAATAAGAATTTTTTTTAATAATATTTTTTTATTCTTAAGACCGCTACGGGTGGGCATTTGTCCATTTTTCATTTTTGTTAATTTTGTATCTTTATTATACAGACCATTATAGGCTGGTATGTATTCATTTGCTATATCAAGTCCGCCGTAAGATTTAAGTTGCTTTATGTTTTTATTTTTAAAACCATTATGAGTTGGTATTTGTTTACTTTCTACTTGTTTTTCTTCTTTAATAACAGTTCTAATAGTTTGAGTTGATTCCATTAATTGGATTCGGTAATTCGTATTCCCCTATTTTTTATTTCATTATTGGAGTCATGTGTGGTGTTTGAGATGAATCTAAGGACTTTGTTTGGACCGTCCACACTACAGCGTGATCCAATAAAGTTATAACCCAGTATTTCATCTTTTGGAATGTGTAAATTATCTTCTACCACCTGAAATTCACAATGAGGCTCCGTTGGAATATAAAATTTGACGGTGCATTGTCCAAGTGTATCACCTGAACCAAATGGGGTGTTGATCGACACAATTTCCTGTTTGTCAATAAAGGTGTTTGGCTTTAACGCCTTCCTCTTGATGAGACTGAATTCAGAACCTGTGTCAACCAATAAACGTACAGTATTCTCTTAAGTAATTTTATTTCGAAGTTCAACAGCTGGTAAGGAATATTTTGCTTCCTTTGCTGTTGTGTTTGGTACCCTTGTTTTTGTTCGTTTACATTTAAAGCCGGGGGTTTCCGGGTCGACAAGAAGGCGTTTCCCGGCTTCTTATTTTCCCATCTACGTTTCAGACTACATTGGTCTAATGTATGGGAATTTCTCCCACAGAATTCACATTCTGGTCCCATCTGGAAAACTCTAGCTCTCTGATTGAGATCAAGCCCTCTTCTATTTGTTATTAAGAGGTTTCTGTAATTTTTGATAGGTGGTTTTTATTACAGTTATCTGTTGTTTTTGTAGTTCTTCGAGTGTTTTGGTGTCACCCTCTAGGTCACTTAATTTACTGTGAACGCGTTTTTCATCGTCATGGTCCATCGTTCCGAACATGTAATGTAAACCTTTTCCAATCCCATCGAATAACGATTTTTTTCTCCTGTGTGGGCTTATAATGTCTAGTGTTATCATCGTGCGTTGCCCCACTGTTAAATTATGTTTCTTTTTATTGGTGTTTGGTTACCACATCTTTCTTCTTTGAATTTTGTACATACTTCGATCAGCTCAGCTTGACAAAATGGAGTTTAGATGCCTCTCTCTTGAGCGACAAGTAGAGTATCTGTCAAAGAGGGTAAATGAAAAAAATATAATTTTACATTTTCGGGCTCAAATGGGTGTTCAGCCGGTGGAAAACGAAAGCACTGTGTATGGATTTGCTCGAAACACATAACCAAGGAGTAATTTCAGATACACGTCTTATTCGCTCAAGAAATGCTAAAATTGAAAACGTAATTGTGGAATTACAAAACAGAGAAGATGTGGGACGTATTCTAAGATCAGCAAAAAAACTGAGTGATACCGGTATTTCCCTTCATAAAGATTATCCCGCTGCGGCAAGAGAAAGAAGACGAAAACTATTCGAAATCAAAACAAATATAACATCTAAAAATAGAAATATAAAAACATTTATTCGAGGAAAAACACTACAAATAGAGGGTAAAATATTTTATTATAACCTTAATCATGTTTTGACATGTGACGAAGACGAAGGAATGACATTTCTGGAGCAGCTGTTAGATGAGATATCAATAAACGAAAATCATACCAGAGCTTCTCAAACAGAAAGACAAGAAGTGCTGGCAAATCGTTTTTAACATTAATGCCGTCAGCGACGTTTACAATAGTCTTTTAAATGAAATAAAAAATAATAGTATTCCTTGTTAAATTATTTCATATAATATTTCAGGTTTAGGTAGTAAACTAGTTTTTAAGATTTTTTTCGATAAAATAAGAGAAAGCGACATTTTTCTACTATTTGAAACTTTCATCTATGGTGACACAACACAATATGAAAACTATTTCCCAGAATTTATATTGAAATGGATCCCAGCTACGAGAACTTATGTATACGGAAGAGCAAGTGAAGGATGTCTATTTGGAATTAAAAAAATCATTTAAGGAATGTACTAGATGCCGATTTGTCACGGAGACGAACAGGATTGTCATTGACATGACCATTACAAAAGAGCAATTTTTCATCATACCGGTTTATATTAACTGTAATAAATGGATGGATGACTAAGCTGGATTGTACGACTTCCTAATGGAACTAGGCAAAGAAAATATTATGCTGATCGGAGACTGCAACGCTAGGGTAGGAAGTTCTCCGATGTTACAGACTTTACACCAGCGTCAATTAGTATAATTAAATCTGCTCTGGACGAGTAAATAGATGGATATGGGAGAAGATTTATAGAAATGTGTGAATCGGTTGGTCTGACAATGTTGAACGGGAGAACTGAAAGTGATCGAGAAGGTCATTTTACATTTATAAGAGGAACATCTTGTTCCACAATAGATTATTGTCTCATACGTGGAAAATGGTTCGAGTATGTAGATGATTTAAAAGTAGATAAGCTGGTTTATTCTGACCATTTACCTCTGAATTTTAAATGTCGATTTGATGAAGAACCGGGTTACACCAATGAAAACATGAAGCTGTTACCAAAACTTCAATGAAAGAATTCTTTTTTGGAACTGTATCAAACAAATCTTAACCAATTTCTTGATTCTGTAAGTAATGAGCAAATTAAATCGGTCCATGGTATTAAGACATTAGTTACATGCGTATCTCAGGCCGCACAATCATTTCAAACAGTCCGTTTGCAAAGCTGGAAAGATCCATGGTTCGATGCAGATTGTGAGAGAGCAAGAAAAAAGTCTTTGGTTTTTTGAGTCTTCTCGGGGCAACAAAATCGAATTTCGTAAAAAGGATGTATCAAGAGGCGAATAAAGCCTACAAATATTTTTGCAAAGAAAAACAAAAGCAATTCTCCCGATACCTCATGAAACGATTGTCGGAAGTAAGAGACAGGATCGACTGTCTCTTTGGAAGCTGGCACGTACACTCAACGGTATACCTTTTGCAAGGAAAACAATATTAAGTAGGAGTATACCTGCTCAACATTTCGAACAGCTGCTAGGTGCACCACCAAGACCAAGTCAAATATTATATGCTAGTCCTTTAGTAGAGAATGAAGATCTCGACAGTGCATTCTCAGTTCAAGAAGTAATGAGAGTCCTACACAGATGATATCTTAGCAAAGTTCGAGGGGATGACCGTGTTCCGTACTAATTTTACAAATACGCTACAGAAACTTTTTTGATTAAGCTTACTGAAAGTTATAATTATATTTTCAATTCTGGTGAAATTCCTGAAAGCTTTAGGAGGAATATTATCGTCCCACTGTTTAAAAAAGGCGATGTAAACGACACTAACAATTATAGAGGCATATAATTTATGAACTCTGTTATGAAATTTTTTACTGGTGTCATTCAAGACAGACTGTTAAACTCAATACAACAAAATAATCTTCTAAGCGAGTTTCAAGCCGGCTTCAGGAAAGAATATTTAACAGTCCATAACATATTTTTACTAACTTGCATTGCTAGATCATACCTGGACAAGGGGAAAAGGTAATATGCTTTCTTCGTTGACTTCTAAGCTGCCTTCGACTCAATCGACAGAAATGCCCTTTTCTTCAAACTTTGTTGTCAAGGCTTATCGTCGAAAATACTTAAAACATTACAAGGGCTATATGAGCAAGACCTCACAGCAGTATGGGTTGGAAATGAAGGATCTTCCTGGTTTCATACTTCTTCCGGGGTCAAACAGGGCTGTCTTTTGAGTCCACTTCTGTTTTCGCTTTTCTTGGATGACCTTACATCGTTTTTGCCTGGAAGTATTAGTTTTGCTGGTACAGTAATAAGAACTTTGATGTATGCGGACGACATTGTCATTTTTGCGGAGACTCTAAATATGATGCAAATAATGATTAAAAAATTGGAATTGTACTGCCGTAATTGGGGTCTTACAGCTAACACTAACAAATCCAAAGTAATGATATTTCGAAATGGCACAGGGCGATATGCAAGGGAGGAGAAATGGATGGTGGAAAATGTGGAGCTCGAGTTGGTGAGGGAATATAAATATCTTGGAGTCATCATTACACCTCAGATTTTGTTCAAAAAGCATCTGCAGGAAAAGCTTATAGAAGCAAAAAAAGCCATCAACTGCAACTGGAGGGGGGTCCTTGGGAAAAAAAACAGATAAACCCGAGTGCTAAATATAAACTTTTCGAAGCAGTTATGAGGTCAGTGATGTGCTATGCTGGTCAAGTATGGGGGTTATTTCAATATGAGGAAGTAGAAAAATTACTGAGGTATTTTTTGAAAAATATCTTTTGGCTACCCGAAAACACACCTACATATATGCTACATTTGTACACCGGGGTGTCTCCGCTCTACGTCTTTTCGCTCAAGTTGCATTTGTTCTACATTACAAAGGTTATTACTTCAACTACCGATACGCAATAGAAACAATCTCTTTAATTTTCAAAACCAGAGGAGAATTACTACGACTGAACTACATACCATACGGACCTGATGGAAATACGGACTGCAGTTTACGCAATTTTCGTGCGACAGAAAATATTCTCAATTTTATAGGAACATGTCCGATCTTGCAGGCAATACGGAGACAGCACTTGGGAAAAAAACTATTTAACTGTTGATGAAGCTGCAAATGTCTTGAATGGTCAAGATTGGATTATGTTATCAAGCTACGTTAAAACAGTCCTTAACTACAGAAATCAAATTTTAAATGAAGATTTTCAATAAGAATTTTTTTTAATAATAATTTTTAATTCTTAAGGCCGCTACGGGTGGGCATTTGTCCATTTTTCATGTTTGTTAATTTTGTATCTTTATTATACAGACCATTATAGGCTGGTATGTATTCATTTGCTATATCAAGTCCGCCGTAAGATTTAAGTTGCTTTATGTTTTTATTTTTTAAAACCATTATGAGTTGGTATTTGTTTACTTTCTACTTGTTTTTCTTCTTTAATAACAGTTCTAATAGTTTGAGTTGATTCCATTAATTGGATTCGGTAATTCGTATTCCCCTATTTTTTATTTCAATATTGGAGTCATGTGTGGTGTTTGAGATGAATCTAAGGACTTTGTTTGGACCGTCCACACTACAGCGTGATCCAATAAAGTTATAACCCAGTATTTCATCTTTTGGAATGTGTAAATTATCTTCTACCACCTGAAATTCACAATCAATTACCTGAACCCCATTTGGTTGGTTGATCGATAAAATTTCCTGTTTGTCAATAAAAGTGTTTGGCTTTAACGCCTTCCTCTTGATGAGACTGACTTCAGAACCTGTGTCAACCAATAAACGTACAGTATTCTCTTAAGTAATTTTATTTCGAAGTTCAACAGCTGGTAAGGAATATTTTTCTTCCTTTGCTGTTGTGTTTGGTACCCTTGTTTTTGTTCGTTTACATTTAAAGCCGGGGGTTTCCGGGTCGACAAGATTGAGATCAAGCCCTCTTCTATTTGTTATTAAGAGGTTTCTGTAATTTTTGATAGGTGGTTTTTATTACAGTTATCTGTTGTTTTTGTAGTTCTTCGAGTGTTTTGGTGTCACCCTCTAGGTCATTTAATTTACTGTGAACGCGTTTTTCATCGTCATGGTCTATCGTTCCGAACATGTAATGTAAACCTTTTCCAATCCCATCGAATAACGATCTTTTACTCCTGTGTGGGCTTATAATGTCTAGTGTTATCATCGTGCGTTGCTCCACTGTTAAATTAGGTTTCTTTTTATTGGTGTTTGGTTACCACATCTTTCTTCTTTGAATTTTGTACATACTTCGATCAATTTTTTTTCTGCTCGATTAAGTATTTCCGTATGTTGAATAATATCTCCTATGTGTATTTTGGTTAATAAATTCCATGTGTCATGGAAAAAAGAGAGAAAGGTGTGAGTAAAGCAAGTTGTTTTATTAAAGGCTCCTGTAAAGGTATTAAATTTTGTGGTTTTTAAACGAAATATAAGCTCAAAAGCACTTTAAATAACCGCTGTTAACACTTGTGGGTGAGTCTTTTAAAAATTTGATCTTAAGAAAGGAAGTTTAAGCTGCAAAAAGGTTTAAAATATTTGCATAATTCCCACTGTCGGCTATAAGACACATATATTATATGCAAAAAATGCCTCTTAACCGTACACCACCAAAGGTTACCGAACAGGACAACAATACAGCACAGCCTTGCTCTAGTAAGAGATGTTTAGATTAAACCTCACCGGAATATTTCCCCCTGCAGAAAATAACCACTGACAGGGATAAAACTAATATGTCTGTTGGCAATATGCAAATCCCGGATCTTTTAAATCTCGTGAAAGACACGATGGCTTCGCTTCTGGATGAGAAATTGAAAGATCTACTTGAAAGCTCAGCTTGACAAAATGGAGACTAGATGCCTCTCTCTTGAGCGACAAGTAGAGTATCTGTCAAAGAGGGTAAATGGAAAAAATATAATTTTACATTTTCCGACTCAAATGGGTGTTCAGCCGGTGGAAAAAGCGACAGCACTGTGTATGGATTTGCTCGAAACACATAACCAAGGAGTAATTTCAGATACACGTCTTATTCGCATCAAGAAATGCTAAAATTGAAAACGTAATTGTGGAATTACAAAACAGAGAAGATGTGGGACGTATTCTAAGATCAGCAAAAAAACTGAGTGATACCGGTATTTCCCTTCATAAAGATTATCCCGCTGCGGCAAGAGAAAGAAGACGAAAACTATTCGAAATTAAAACAAATATAACATCTAAAAATAGAAATATAAAAACATTTATTCGAGGAGAAACACTACAAATAGAGGGTAAAATATTTTATTATAACCTTAACAATGTTTTGACATGTGACGAAGACGAAGGAATGACATTTCTGGAGCAGCTGTTAGATGAGATGTCAATAAACCAAAATCATACCAGAGCTTCTCAAACAGAAAGACAAGAAGTTCTGCCAAATCGTTTTTAACATAAATGCCGTCAGCGACGTTCACAATAGTCTTTTAAATGAAATAAAAAATAATAGTATTCCTTGTAAAATTATTTCATATAATATTTCAGGTTTAGGTAGTAAACTAGTTTTTAAGATTTTTTTCGATAAAATAAGAGAAAGCGACATTTTTCTACTATTTGAAACTTTCATCTATGGCGACACAACACAATATGAAAACTATTTCCCAGAATTTATATTGAAATGGATCCCAGCTACGAGAACTTATGTATATGGAAGAGCAAGTGAAGGATGTCTATTTGGAATCAAAAAATCATTTAAGGAATGTACTAGATGCCGATTTGTCACGGAGATGAACAGGATTGTCATTGAAATGACCATTACACATGAGCAATTTTTCATCATACCGGTTTATATTAACTGTTATAAATGGATGGATGACTTAGCTGAATTGTACGACTTCCTAATGTAACTAGGCAAAGAAAATATTATGCTGATCGGAGACTGAAACGCTAGGGTAGGAAGTTCTCCGATGTTACAGATGGAACCAGACTTTACACCAGCGTCAATTAGTATAATTAGATCTGCTCTGGACGAGTAAATAGATGGATATGGGAGAAGATTTATAGAAATGTGTGAATCGGTTGGTCTGACAATGTTGAACGGGAGAACTGAAAGTGATCGAGAAGGTCATTTTACATTTATAAGAGGAACATATTGTTCCACAATAGATTATTGTCTCATACGTGGAAAATGGTTCCAGTATGTAGATGATTTAAAAGTAGATAAGCTGGTTTATTCTGACCATTTACCTCTGAATTTTAAATGTCGATTTGATGAAGAACCGGATTACACCAATAAAAACATGAAGCTGTTACCAAAACTTCAATGGAAGAATTCTTTTTTGGAACTGTATCAAACAAATCTTAACCAATTTCTTGATTCTGTAAGTAATGAGCAAATTAAATCGGTCCATGGTATTGAGACATTAGTTACATGCGTATCTCAGGCCGCACAATCATTTCAAACAGTCCGTTTGCGAAGGAGGAAAGATCCATGGTTCGATGCAGATTGTGAGAGAGCAAGAAAAAAGTCTTTAGTTTTTTGAGACTTCTCAAGGCAACAAAATCGAATTTCGCAAAAAGGATGTATCAAGAGGCGAATAAAGCTTTCAAATATTTTTGCAAAGAAAAACAAAAGCAATTCTCCTGATACCTCATGCAACGATTGTCGGAAGTAAGAGACAGGATCGACTGTCTCTTTGGAAGCTGGCACGTACACTCAACGGTATAGCTTTTGCAAGGAAAACAATAATAAGTAGGAGTATACCTGCTCAACATTTCGAACAGCTGCTAGGTGCACCACCAAGACCAAGTCAAATATTATATGCTAGTCCTTTAGTAGAAAATGAAGATTTCGACCGTGCATTCTCAGTTCAAGAAGTAATGAGAGTCCTACAAAGATGATATCTTAGCAAGGTTCCAGGGGATGACCGTGTTTCGTACTAATTTTACAAATACGCTACAGAAACTTTTTTGATTAAGCTTACTGAAAGTTATAATTATATTTTCAATTCTGGTGAAATTCCAGAAAGCTTTAGGAGGAATATTATCGTCCCACTGTTTAAGAAAGGCGATGTAAACGACACTAACAATTATAGAGGCATATCCTTTATGAACTCTGTTATGAAAATTTTTACTGGTGTCATTCAAGACAGACTGTTAAACTCAATACAACAAAATAATCTTCTAAGCGAATTTCAAGCCGGCTTCAGGAAAGAATATTTAACAGTCGATAACACTTTTTCACTAACTTGCATTGCTAGATCATACCTAGACAAGGGGAAAAAGTTATATGCTTTCTTCGCTGACTTCTAAGCTGCCTTCGACTCAATTGACAGAAATGCCCTTTTCTTCAAACTTTGTTGTCAAGGCTTATCGTCGAAAATACTTAAAACATTACAAGGGCTATATGAGCAAGACCTCACAGCAGTATGGGATAGAAATGAAGGATCTTCCTGATTTCATACTTCTTCCGGGGTCAAACAGGGCTGTCTTTTGAGTCCACTTCTGTTTTCGCTTTTCTTGGATGACCTTACATCGTTTTTGCCTGGAGGTATTAGTTTTGCTGGTACAGTAATAAGAACTTTGATGTATGCGGACGACATTGTCATTTTTGCGGAGACTCTTAATATGATGCAAATAATGATTAAAAAATTGCAATTGTACTGCCGTAATTGGGGTTTTACAGTTAGCACTAACAAATCCAAAGTAATGATATTTCGAAATGGCACAGGGCGATATGCAAGGGAGGAGAAATGGATGGTGGAAAATGTGGAGCTTGAGTTGGTGAGGGAATATAAATATCTTGGAGTCATCATTACACCTCAGATTTTGTTCAAAAAGCAAAAAAAGCCATCAACTGCAACTGGAGGGGGGTCCTTGGGAAAAAAAACAGATAAACCCGAGTGCTAAATATAAACTTTTCGAAGCAGTTATGAGGTCAGTGATGTGCTATGCTGGTCAAGTATGGGGGTTATTTCAATATGAGGAAGTAGAAAAATTACTGAGGTATTTTTTGAAAAATATCTTTTGGCTACCCGAAAACACACCTACATATATGCTTCATTTGAAGACCGGGGTGTCTCCGCTCTACGTCTTTTCGCTCAAGTTGCATTTGTTCTACATTACAAGGGTCATTACTTCAACTACCGATACGCAATAGAAACAATCTCTTTAATTTTCAAAACCAGAGGAGAATTACTACGACTGAAATACATACCATACGGACCTGATGGAAGTACGGAATGCAGTTTATGCAATCTTCGTGCGACAGAAAATATTCTCAATTTTATAGGAACATGTCCGATCTTGCAGGCAATACGGAGACAGCACTTGGGGAAAAACTATTTAACTGTTGATGAAGCTGCAAATGTCTTGAATGGTCAAGATTGGATAATGTTATCAAGCTACGTTAAAACAGTCCTTAACTACAGAAATCAAATTTCAAATGAAGATTTATAATAAGTTTTTTTTTTTAATAATATTTTTTTATTCTTAAGAGCGCTACGGGTTGGCATTTGTCCATTTTTCATTTTTGTTGGTTTTGTATCTTTATTATACAGACCATTATAGGCTGGTATGTATTCATTTGCTATATCAAGTCCGCCGTAAGATTTAAGTTGCTTTATGTTTTTATTTTTTAAAACCATTATGAGTTGGTATTTGTTTACTTTCTACTTGTTTTTCTTCTTTAATAACAGTTCTAATAGTTTGAGTTGATTCCATTAATTGGATTCGGTAATTCGTATTCCCCTATTTTTTATTTCAATATTGGAGTCATGTGTGGTGTTTGAGATGAATCTAAGGACTTTGTTTGGACCATCCACACTACAGCGTGATCCAATAAAGTTATAACCCAGTATTTCAACTTTTGAAATGTGTAAATTATCTTCTACCACCTGAAATTCACAATCAGGCTCCGTTGGAATATAAAATTTGACGGTGCATTGTCCAAGTGTATTACCTGAACCAAATGGGGTGTTGATCGACAAAATTTCCTGTTTGTCAATGAAGGTGTTTGGCTTTAACACCTTCCTCTTGATGAGACTGACTTCAGAACCTGTGTCAACCAATAAACGTACAGTATTCTCTTAAGTAATTTTATTTCGAAGTTCAACTGCTGGTAAGGAATATTTTTCTTCCTTTGCTGTTGTGTTGGGTACCCTTGTTTTTGTTCGTTTACATTTAAAGCCAGGGGTTTCTGGGTAGACAAGAAGGCGTTTCCCGGCTTCTTATTTTCCCATCTACGTTTCAGACTACATTGGTCTAATGTATGGGAATTTCTCCCACAGAATTCACATTCTGGTCTCATCTGGAAAACTTTAGCTCTCTGATTGAGATCAAGCCCTCTTCTATTTGTTATTAAGAGGTTTCTGTAATTTTTGATAGGTGGTTCTTATTACAGTTATCTGTTGTTTTTGTAGTTCTTCGAGTGTTTTGGTGTCACCTTCTAGGTCACTTAATTTACTGTGAACGCGTTTTTCATCGTCATGGTCCATCGTTCCGAACATGTATTGTAAACCTTTTCCAATCCCATCGAATAACGATCTTTTACTCCTCTGTGGGCTTATAATGTCTAGTGTTATCATCGTGCGTTGCCCCACTGTTAAATTATGTTTCTTTTTATTGGTGTTTGGTTACCACATCTTTCTTCTTTGAATTTTGTACATACTTCGATCAATTTTTTTTCTGCTCGATTAAGTATTTCCGTATGTTGAATAATATCTCCTATGTGTATTTTGGTTAATAAATTCCATGTGTCATGGAAAAAAGAGAGAAAGGTGTGAGTAAAGCAAGTTGTTTTATTAAAGGCTCCTGTAAAGGTATTAAATTTTGTGGTTTTTAAACGAAATATAAGCTCAAAAGCACTTTAAATAACCGCTGTTAACACTTGTGGGTGAGTCTTTTAAAAATTTGATCTTAAGAAAGGAAGTTTAAGCTGCAAAAAGGTTTAAAATATTTGCATAATTCCCACTGTCGGCTATAAGACACATATATTATATGCAAAAAATGCCTCTTAACCGTACACCACCAAAGGTTACCGAACAGGACAACAATACAGCACAGCCTTGCTCTAGTAAGAGATGTTTAGATTAAACCTCACCGGAATATTTCCCCCTGCAGAAAATAACCACTGACAGGGATAAAACTAATATGTCTGTTGGCAATATGCAAATCCCGGATCTTTTAAATCTCGTGAAAGACACGATGGCTTCGCTTCTGGATGAGAAATTGAAAGATCTACTTGAAAGCTCAGCTTGACAAAATGGAGACTAGATGCCTCTCTCTTGAGCGACAAGTAGAGTATCTGTCAAAGAGGGTAAATGGAAAAAATATAATTTTACATTTTCCGACTCAAATGGGTGTTCAGCCGGTGGAAAAAGCGACAGCACTGTGTATGGATTTGCTCGAAACACATAACCAAGGAGTAATTTCAGATACACGTCTTATTCGCTCAAGAAATGCTAAAATTGAAAACGTAATTGTGGAATTCCAAAATAGAGAAGATGTGGGACGTATTCTAAGATCAGCAAAAAAACTGAGAGATACCGGTATTTCCCTTCATAAAGATTATCCCGCTGCGGCAAGAGAAAGAAGACAAAAACTATTCGAGATTAAAACAAATATAACATCTAAAAATAGAAATATAAAAACATTTATTCGAGAAGAAACACTACAAATAGAGGGTAAAATATTTTATTATAACATAAACAATGTTTTGACATGTGACGAAGACGGAGGAATGACATTTCTGGAGCAGCTGTTAGATGAGATGTCAATAAACGAAAATCATACCAGAGCTTCTCAAACAGCAAGACAAGAAGTGCTGCCAATTCATTTTTAACATAAATGCCGTCAGCGACGTTCACAATAGTCTTTTAAATGAAATAAAAAATAATAGTATTCCTTGTAAAATTATTTCATATAATATTTCAGGTTTAGGTAGTAAACTAGTTTTTAAGATTTTTTTCGATAAAATAAGAGAAAGCGACATTTTTCTACTATTTGAAACTTTCATCTATGGTGACACAACACAATATGAAAACTATTTCCCAGAATTTATATTGAAATGGATCCCAGCTACGAGAACTTATGTATACGGAAGAGCAAGTGAAGGATGTCTATTTGGAATTAAAAAAATCATTTAAGGAATGTACTAGATACCGATTTGTCACGGAGATGAACAGGATTGTCATTGAAATGACCATTACACATGAGCAATTTTTCATCATACCGGTTTATATTAACTGTAATAAATGGATGGATGACTTAGCTGGATTGTACGACTTCCTAATGGAACTAGGCAAAGAAAATATTATGCTGATCGGAGACTGCAACGCTAGGGTAGGAAGTTCTCCGATGTTACAGATGGAACCAGACTTTACACCAGCGTCAATTAGTATAATTAGATCTGCTCTGGACGAGTAAATAGATGGATATGGGAGAAGATTTATAGAAATGCGTGAATCGGTTGGTCTGACAATGTTGAACGGGAGAACTGAAAGTGATCGAGAAGGTCATTTCACATTTATAAGAGGAACATCTTGTTCCACAATAGATTATTGTCTCATACGTGGAAAATGGTTCGAGTATGTAGATGATTTAAAAGTAGATAAACTGGTTTATTCTGACCATTTACCTCTGAATTTTAAATGTCGATTTGATGAAGAACCGGGTTACACCAATGAAAACATGAAGCTGTTACCAAAACTTCAATGGAAGAATTCTTTTTTGGAACTGTATCAAACAAATCTTAACCAATTTCTTGATTCTGTAAGTAATGAGCAAATTAAATCGGTTCATGGTATTGAGACATTAGTTACATGCGTATCTCAGGCCGCACAATCATTTCAAACAGTCCGTTTGCAAAGCTGGAAAGATCCATGGTTCGATGCAGATTGTGAGAGAGCAAGAAAAAAGTCTTTGGTTTTTTGAGTCAAAAAAAGGATGTATCAAGAGGCGAATAAAGCTTTCAAATATTTTTGCAAAGAAAAACAAAAGCAATTCTCCCGATACCTCATGCAACGATTGTCGGAAGTAAGAGACATGATCGACTGTCTCTTTGGAAGCTGGCACATACACTCAACGGTATACCTTTTGCAAGGAAAACAATAATAAGTAGGAGTATACCTGCTCAACATTTCGAACAGCTGCTAGGTGCACCACCAAGACCAAGTCAAATATTATATGCTAGTCCTTTAGTAGAAAATGAAGATCTCGACCGTGCATTCTCAGTTCAAGAAGTAATGAGAGTCCTTCACAGATGATATCTTAGCAAAGTTCCAGGGGATGACCGTGTTCCGTACTAATTTTACAAATACGCTACAGAAACTTTTTTGATTAAGCTTACTGAAAGTTATAATTATATTTTCAATTCTGGTGAAATTCCAGAAAGCTTTAGGAGGAATATTATCGTCCCACTGTTTAAAAAAGGCGATGTAAACGACACTAACAATTATAGAGGCATATCCTTTATGAACTCTGTTATGAAATTTTTTACTGGTGTCATTCAAGACAGACTGTTAAACTCAATACAACAAAATAATCTTCTAAGCGAGTTTCAAGCCGGCTTCAGGAAAGAATATTTAGCAGTCGATAACACATTTTTACTAACTTGCATTGCTAGATCATACCTAGACAAGGGGAAAAAGTTATATGCTTTCTTCGCTGACTTCTAAGCTGCCTTCGACTCAATCGACAGAAATGCCCTTTTCTAGAAACTTTGTTGTCAAGGCTTATCGTCGAAAATACTTAAAACATTACAAGGGCTATATGAGCAAGACCTCACAGCAGTATGGGATGGAAATGAAGGATCTTCCTGGTTTCATACTTCTACAGGGCTGTCTTTTGAGTCCATTGATGCAAATAATGATTAAAAAATTGCAATTGTACTGCCGTAATTGGGGTCTTACAGTTAACACTAACAAATCCAAAGTAATGATATTTCGAAATGGCACAGGGCGATATGCAAGGGAGGAGAAATGGATGGTGGAAAATGTGGAGCTTGAGTGGGTGAGGGAATATAAATATCTTGGAGTCATCATTACGCCTCAGATTTTGTTCAAAAAGCATCTGCAGGAAAAGCTTATAGAAGCAAAAAAAGCCATCAACTGCAACTGGAGGGGGTTCCTTGGGAAAAAAACAGATAAACCCGAGTGCTAAATATAAACTTTTCGAAGCAGTTATGAGGTCAGTGATGTGCTATGCTGTTCAAGTATGGGGGTTATTTCAATGTGAGGAAGTAAAAAAATTACTGAGGTATTTTTTGAAAAAGATCTTTTGGCTACCCGAAAACACACCTACATATATGCTACATTTGGAGACCGGGGTGTCTCCGCTCTACGTCTTTTCGCTCAAGTTGCATTTGTTCTACATTGCAAAGGTTATGGCTCTTCCAAATCACCGTCTGCCAAATATTATCGTAAAATATCTGCTATCACGAAAATCACAGTTCTTCGAAGAATGGTCACGGCTTGGAGTTCAGCACGACATCATTTATTTGTTAAATTTAAGGAGTAAGCCCAACGGAGTTGTACCCGAAACATGTAGAAGCTCCTGAGATACGACCTTGGACCTAACACCTAACAATTACTTCAACTACCGATACGCAATAGAAACAATCTCTTTAATTTTCAAAACCAGAGGAGAATTACTACGACTGAACTACATACCATACGGACCTGATGGAAGTACGGAATGCAGTTTATGCAATCTTCGTGCGACAGAAAATATTCTCAATTTTATAGGAACATGTCCGATCTTGCGAGCAATACGGAGACAGCACTTGGGGAAAAACTATTTAACTGTTGATGAAGCTGCAAATGTCTTGAATGGTCAAGATTGGATAATGTTATCAAGCTACGTTAAAACAGTCCTTAACTACAGAAATCAAATTTTAAATGAAGATTTTTAATAAGATTTTTTTTTAATAATAATTTTTTATTCTTAAGACCGCTACGGGTTGGCATTTGTCCATTTTTCATTTTTGTTAATTTTGTATCTTTATTATACAGACCATTATAGGCTGGTATGTATTCATTTGCTATATCAAGTCCGCCGTAAGATTTAAGTTGCTTTATGTTTTTATTTTTTAAAACCATTATGAGTTGGTATTTGTTTACTTTCTACTTGTTTATCTTCTTTAATAACAGTTCTAATAGTTTGAGTTGATTCCATTAATTGGATTCGGTAATTCGTATTCCCCTATTTTTCATTTCAATATTGGTGTCATGTGTGGTGTTTGAGATGAATCTAAGGACTTTGTTGCGTGATCCAATAAAGTTATAACCCAGTATTTCATCTTTTGGAATGTGTAAATTATCTTCTACCACCTGAAATTCACAATGAGGCTCCGTTGGAATATAAAATTTGACGGTGCATTGTCCAAGTGTATTACCTGAACCAAATGGGGTGTTGATCGACACAATTTCCTGTTTGTCAATAAAGGTGTTTGGCTTTAATGCCTTCCTCTTGATGAGACTGACTTCAGAACCTGTGTCAACCAATAAACGTACAGTATTCTCTTAAGTAATTTTATTTCGAAGTTCAACAGCTGGTAAGGAATATTTTTCTTCCTTTGCTGTTGTGTTTGGTACCCTTGTTTTTGTTCGTTTACATTTAAAGCCGGGGGTTTCCGGGTCAACAAGAAGGCGTTTACCGGCTTCTTATTTTCCCATCTACGTTTCAGACTACATTGGTCTAATGTATGGGAATTTCTCCCACAGAATTCACATTCTGGTCCCATCTGGAAAACTCTAGCTCTCTGATTGAGATCAAGCCCTCTTCTATTTGTTATTAAGAGGTTTCTGTAATTTTTTATAGGTGGTTCTTATTACAGTTATCTGTTGTTTTTGTAGTTCTTCGAGTGTTTTGGTGTCACCTTCTAGGTCACTTAATTTACTGTGAACGCGTTTTTCATCGTCATGGTCCATCGTTCCGAACATGTAATGTAAACCTTTTCCAATCCCATCGAATAACGATCTTTTACTCCTGTGTGGGCTTATAATGTCTAGTGTTATCATCGTGCGTTGCCTTACTGTTAAATTATGTTTCTTTTTATTGGTGTTTGGTTACTACATCTTTCTTCTTTGAATTTTGTACATACTTCGATCAATTTTTTTTCTGCTTGATTAAGTATTTCCGTATGTTGAATAATATCTCCTATGTGTATTTCGGTTAATAAATTCCATGTGTCATGGAAAAAAGAGAGAAAGGTGTGAGTAAAGCAAGTTGTTTTATTAAAGGCTCCTGAAAAGGTATTAAATTTTGTGGTTTAACCGCTGTTAACACTTGTGGGTGAGTCTTTTAAAAATCCGATCTTAAGAAAAGGAAGTTTAAGCTGAAAAAAGGTTTAAAATATTTGCATAATTCTCACTGTCGGCTATAAGACACATATATTATATGCAAAAAATGCCTCTTAACCGTACACCACCAAAGGTTACCGAACAGGACAACAACACAGAACAGCCTTGCTCTAGTAAGAGATGTTTAGATTAAACCTCACCGGAATATTTCCCCCCGCAGAAAATAACCACTGACAGGGATAAAATTAATATGTCTGTTGGCAATATGCAAATCCCGGATCTTTTAAATATGGTGAAAGACACGATGGCTTCGCTTCTGGATGAGAAATTGAAAGATCTACTTGAAAGCTCAGCTTGACAAAATGGAGAATAGATGCCTCTTTCTTGAGCGACAAGTAGAGTATCTGTCAAAGAGGGTAAATGAAAAAAATATAATTTTACATTTTCGGGCTCAAATGGGTGTTCAGCCGGTGGAAAAAGCGACAGCACTGTGTATGGATTTGCTCGAAACACATAACCAAGGAGTAATTTCAGATACACGTCTTATTCGCTCAAGAAATGCTAAAATTGAAAACGTAATTGTGGAATTACAAAACAGAGAAGATGTGGGACGTATTCTAAGATCAGCAAAAAAACTGAGAGATACCGGTATTTCCCTTCATAAAGATTATCCCGCTGCGGCAAGAGAAAGAATACGAAAACTATTCCAGATTAAAACAAATATAACATCTAACAATAGAAATATAAAAACATTTATTCGAGAAGAAACACTACAAATAGAGGGTAAAATATTTTATTATAACCTTAACAATGTTTTGACATGTGACGAAGACGAAGGAATGACATTTCTGGAGCAGCTGTTAAATGAGATGTCAATAAACGAAAATCATACCAGAGCTTCTCAAACAGAAAGACAAGAAGTGCTGCCAAATCGTTTTTAACATTAATGCCGTCAGCGACGTTCACAATAGTCTTTTAAATGAAATAAAAAATAATAGTATTCCTTGTAAAATTATTTCATATAATATTTCAGGTTTAGGTAGTAAACTAGTTTTTAAGATTTTTTTCGATAAAATAAGAGAAAGCGACATTTTTCTACTATTTGAAACTTTCATCTATGGTGACACAACACAATATGAAAACTATTTCCCAGAATTTATATTGAAATGGATCCCAGCTACGAGAACTTATGTATACAGAAGAGCAAGTGAAGGATGACTATTTGGAATTAAAAAAATCATTTAAGGAATGTACTAGATGCCGATTTGTCACGGAGATGAACAGGATTGTCATTGAAATGACCATTACACATGAGCAATTTTTCATCATACCGGTTTATATTAACTTTAATAAATGGATGGATGACTTAGCTGGATTGTACGACTTCCTAATGGAACTAGGCAAAGAAAATATTATGCTGATCGGAGACTGCAACGCTAGGGTAGGAAGTTCTCCGATGTTACAGATGGAACCAGACTTTACACCAGCGTCAATTAGTACAATTAGATCTGCTCTGGACGAGTAAATAGATGAATATGGGAGAAGATTTATAGAAATGTGTGAATCGGTTGGTCTGACAATGTTGAACGGGAGAACTGAAAGTGATCGAGAAGATCATTTTACATATATAAGAGGAACATCTTGTTCCACAATAGATTATTGGCTCATACGTGGAAAATGGTTCGAGTATGTAGATGATTTAAAAGTAGATAAGCTGGTTTATTTTGACCATTTACCTCTGAATTTTAAATGTCGATTTGATGAAGAACCGGGTTACACCAATGAAAACATGAAGCTGTTACCAAAACTTCAATGGAAGAATTCTTTTTTGGAACTGTATCAAACAAATCTTAACCAATTTCTTGATTCTGTAAGTAATGAGCAAATTAAATCGGTCCATGGTATTGAGACATTAGTTACATGCGTATCTCAGGCCGCACAATCATTTCAAACAGTCCGTTTGGGAAGCTGGAAAGATCCATGGTTCGATGCAGATTGTGAGAGAGCAAGAAAAAAGTCTTTAGTTTTTTGAGACTTCTCAAGGCAACAAAATCGAATTTCGCAAAAAGGATGTATCAAGAGGCGAATATAGCTTTCAAATATTTTTGCAAAGAAAAACAAAAGCAATTCTCCCGATACCTCATGCAACGATTGTCGGAAGTAAGAGACATGATCGACTGTCTCTTTGGAAGCTGGCACGTACACTCAACGGTATACCTTTTGCAAGGAAAACAATAATAAGTAGGAGTATACCTGCTCAACATTTCGAACAGCTGCTAGGTGCACCACCAAGACCAAGTCAAATATTATATGCTAGTCCTTTAGTAGAAAATGAAGATCTCGACCGTGCATTCTCAGTTCAAGAAGTAATGAGAGTCCTACACAGATGATATCTTAGCAAGGTTCCAGGGGATGACCGTGTTCCGTACTAATTTTACAAATACGCTACAGAAACTTTTTTGATTAAGCTTACTGAAAGTTATAATTATATTTTCAATTCTGGTGAAATTCCAGAAAGCTTTAGGAGGAATATTATCGTCCCACTGTTTAAGAAAGGCGATGTAAACGACACTAACAATTATAGAGGCATATAATTTATGAACTCTGTTATGAAAATTTTTACTGGTGTCATTCAAGACAGACTGTTAAACTCAATACAACAAAATAATCTTCTAAGCGAGTTTCAAGCCGGCTTCAGGAAAGAATATTTAGCAGTCGATAACACATTTTTACTAACTTGCATTGCTAGATCATACCTAGACAAGGGAAAAGAGTTATATGCTTTCTTCGCTGACTTCTAAGCTGCCTTCGACTCAATCGACAGAAATGCCCTTTTCTAGAAACTTTGTTGTCAAGGCTTATCGTCGAAAATACTTAAAACATTACAAGGGCTATATGAGCAAGACCTCACAGCAGTATGGGATGGAAATGAAGGATCTTCCTGGTTTCATACTTCTACAGGGCTGTCTTTTGAGTCCATTGATGCAAATAATGATTAAAAAATTGCAATTGTACTGCCGTAATTGGGGTCTTACAGTTAACACTAACAAATAATGATATTTCGAAATGGCACAGGGCGATATGCAAGGGAGGAGAAATGGATGGTGGAAAATGTGGAGCTTGATTTGGTGAGGGAATATAAATATCTTGGAGTCATCATTACGCCTCAGATTTTGTTCAAAAAGCATCTGCAGGAAAAGCTTATAGAAGCAAAAAAAGCCATCAACTGCAACTGGAGGGGGTTCCTTGGGAAAAAAACAGATAAACCCGAGTGCTAAATATAAACTTTTCGAAGCAGTTATGAGGTCAGTGATGTGCTATGCTGTTCAAGTATGGGGGTTATTTCAATGTGAGGAAGTAAAAAAATTACTGAGGTATTTTTTGAAAAAGATCTTTTGGCTACCCGAAAACACACCTACATATATGCTACATTTGGAGACCGGGGTGTCTCCGCTCTACGTCTTTTCGCTCAAGTTGCATTTGTTCTACATTGCAAAGGTTATGGCTCTTCCAAATCACCGTCTGCCAAATATTATCGTAAAATATCTGCTATCACGAAAATCACAGTTCTTCGAAGAATGGTCACGGCTTGGAGTTCAGCACGACATCATTTATTTGTTAAATTTAAGGAGTAAGCCCAACGGAGTTGTACCCGAAACATGTAGAAGCTCCTGAGATACGACCTTGGACCTAACACCTAACAATTACTTCAACTACCGATACGCAATAGAAACAATCTCTTTAATTTTCAAAACCAGAGGAGAATTACTACGACTGAACTACATACCATACGGACCTGATGGAAGTACGGAATGCAGTTTATGCAATCTTCGTGCGACAGAAAATATTCTCAATTTTATAGGAACATGTCCGATCTTGCGAGCAATACGGAGACAGCACTTGGGGAAAAACTATTTAACTGTTGATGAAGCTGCAAATGTCTTGAATGGTCAAGATTGGATAATGTTATCAAGCTACGTTAAAACAGTCCTTAACTACAGAAATCAAATTTTAAATGAAGATTTTTAATAAGATTTTTTTTTAATAATAATTTTTTATTCTTAAGACCGCTACGGGTTGGCATTTGTCCATTTTTCATTTTTGTTAATTTTGTATCTTTATTATACAGACCATTATAGGCTGGTATGTATTCATTTGCTATATCAAGTCCGCCGTAAGATTTAAGTTGCTTTATGTTTTTATTTTTTAAAACCATTATGAGTTGGTATTTGTTTACTTTCTACTTGTTTATCTTCTTTAATAACAGTTCTAATAGTTTGAGTTGATTCCATTAATTGGATTTGGTAATTCGTATTCCCCTATTTTTCATTTCAATATTGGTGTCATGTGTGGTGTTTGAGATGAATCTAAGGACTTTGTTGCGTGATCCAATAAAGTTATAACCCAGTATTTCATCTTTTGGAATGTGTAAATTATCTTCTACCACCTGAAATTCACAATGAGGCTCCGTTGGAATATAAAATTTGACGGTGCATTGTCCAAGTGTATTACCTGAACCAAATGGGGTGTTGATCGACACAATTTCCTGTTTGTCAATAAAGGTGTTTGGCTTTAACGCCTTCCTCTTGATGAGACTGACTTCAGAACCTGTGTCAACCAATAAACGTACAGTATTCTCTTAAGTAATTTTATTTCGATGTTCAACAGCTGGTAAGGAATATTTTTCTTCCTTTGCTGTTGTGTTTGGTACCCTTGTTTTTGTTCGTTTACATTTAAAGCCGGGGGTTTCCGGGTCGACAAGAAGGCGTTTCCCGGCTTCTTATTTTCCCATCTACGTTTCAGACTACATTGGTCTAATGTATGGGAATTTCTCCCACAGAATTCACATTCTGGTCCCATCTGGAAAACTCTAGCTCTCTGATTGAGATCAAGCCCTCTTCTATTTGTTATTAAGAGGTTTCTGTAATTTTTGATAGGTGGTTCTTATTACAGTTATCTGTTGTTTTTGTAGTTCTTCGAGTGTTTTGGTGTCACCTTCTAGGTCACTTAATTTACTGTGAACGCGTTTTTCATCGTCATGGTCCATCGTTCCGAACATGTAATGTAAACCTTTTCCAATCCCATCGAATAACGATCTTTTACTCCTGTGTGGGCTTATAATGTCTAGTGTTATCATCGTGCGTTGCCTTACTGTTAAATTATGTTTCTTTTTATTGGTGTTTGGTTACTACATCTTTCTTCTTTGAATTTTGTACATACTTCGATCAATTTTTTTTCTGCTTGATTAAGTATTTCCGTATGTTGAATAATATCTCCTATGTGTATTTCGGTTAATAAATTCCATGTGTCATGGAAAAAAGAGAGAAAGGTGTGAGTAAAGCAAGTTGTTTTATTAAAGGCTCCTGAAAAGGTATTAAATTTTGTGGTTTAACCGCTGTTAACACTTGTGGGTGAGTCTTTTAAAAATCCGATCTTAAGAAAAGGAAGTTTAAGCTGAAAAAAGGTTTAAAATATTTGCATAATTCTCACTGTCGGCTATAAGACACATATATTATATGCAAAAAATGCCTCTTAACCGTACACCACCAAAGGTTACCGAACAGGACAACAACACAGAACAGCCTTGCTCTAGTAAGAGATGTTTAGATTAAACCTCACCGGAATATTTCCACCCGCAGAAAATAACCACTGACAGGGATAAAATTAATATGTCTGTTGGCAATATGCAAATCCCGGATCTTTTAAATATGGTGAAAGACACGATGGCTTCGCTTCTGGATGAGAAATTGAAAGATCTACTTGAAAGCTCAGCTTGACAAAATGGAGAATAGATGCCTCTTTCTTGAGCGACAAGTAGAGTATCTGTCAAAGAGGGTAAATGAAAAAAATATAATTTTACATTTTCGGGCTCAAATGGGTGTTCAGCCGGTGGAAAAAGCGACAGCACTGTGTATGGATTTGCTCGAAACACATAACCAAGGAGTAATTTCAGATACACGTCTTATTCGCTCAAGAAATGCTAAAATTGAAAACGTAATTGTGGAATTACAAAACAGAGAAGATGTGGGACGTATTCTAAGATCAGCAAAAAAACTGAGAGATACCGGTATTTCCCTTCATAAAGATTATCCCGCTGCGGCAAGAGAAAGAAGACGAAAACTATTCGAGATTAAAACAAATATAACATCTAAAAATAGAAATATAAAAACATTTATTCGAGAAGAAACACTACAAATAGAGGGTAAAATATTTTATTATAACCTTAACAATGTTTTGACATGTGACGAAGACGAAGGAATGACATTTCTGGAGCAGCTGTTAGATGAGATGTCAATAAACCAAAATCATACCAGAGCTTCTCAAACAGAAAGACAAGAAGTGCTGCCAAATCGTTTTTAACATTAATGCCGTCAGCGACGTTCACAATAGTCTTTTAAATGAAATAAAAAATAATAGTATTCCTTGTAAAATTATTTCATATAATATTTCAGGTTTAGGTAGTAAACTAGTTTTTAAGATTTTTTTCGATAAAATAAGAGAAAGCGACATTTTTCTACTATTTGAAACTTTCATCTATGGTGACACAACACAATATGAAAACTATTTCCCAGAATTTATATTGAAATGGATCCCAGCTACGAGAACTTATGTATACGGAAGAGCAAGTGAAGGATGTCTATTTGGAATTAAAAAAATCATTTAAGGAATGTACTAGATGCCGATTTGTCACGGAGATGAAAAGGATTGTCATTGAAATGACCATTACACATGAGCAATTTTTCATCATACCGGTTTATATTAACTTTAATAAATGGATGGATGACTTAGCTGGATTGTACGACTTCCTAATGGAACTAGGCAAAGAAAATATTATGCTGATCGGAGACTGCAACGCTAGGGTAGGAAGTTCTCCGATGTTACAGATGGAACCAGACTTTACACCAGCGTCAATTAGTACAATTAGATCTGCTCTGGACGAGTAAATAGATCGATATGGGAGAAGATTTATAGAAATGTGTGAATCGGTTGGTCTGACAATGTTGAACGGGAGAACTGAAAGTGATCGAGATCATTTTACATATATAAGAGGAACATCTTGTTCCACAATAGATTATTGTCTCATACGTGGAAAATGGTTCGAGTATGTAGATGATTTAAAAGTAGATAAGCTGGTTTATTTTGACCATTTACCTCTGAATTTTAAATGTCGATTTGATGAAGAACCGGGTTACACCAATGAAAACATGAAGCTGTTACCAAAACTTCAATGGAAGAATTCTTTTTTGGAACTGTATCAAACAAATCTTAACCAATTTCTTGATTCTGTAAGTAATGAGCAAATTAAATCGGTCCATGGTATTGAGACATTAGTTACATGCGTATCTCAGGCCGCACAATCATTTCAAACAGTCCGTTTGGGAAGCTGGAAAGATCCATGGTTCGATGCAGATTGTGAGAGAGCAAGAAAAAAGTCTTTAGTTTTTTGAGACTACTCAAGGCAACAAAATCGAATTTCGCAAAAAGGATGTATCAAGAGGCGAATATAGCTTTCAAATATTTTTGCAAAGAAAAACAAAAGCAATTCTCCCGATACCTCATGCAACGATTGTCGGAAGTAAGAGACATGATCGACTGTCTCTTTGGAAGCTGGCACGTACACTCAACGGTATATCTTTTGCAAGGAAAACAATAATAAGTAGGAGTATACCTGCTCAACATTTCGAACAGCTGCTAGGTGCACCACCAAGACCAAGTCAAATATTATATGCTAGTCCTTTAGTAGAAAATGAAGATCTCGACCGTGCATTCTCAGTTCAAGAAGTAATGAGAGTCCTACACAGATGATATCTTAGCAAGGTTCCGTGTGACCGTGTTCCGTACTAATTTTACAAATACGCTACAGAAACTTTTTTGATTAAGCTTACTGAAAGTTATAATTATATTTTCAATTCTGGTGAAATTCCAGAAAGCTTTAGGAGGAATATTATCGTCCCACTGTTTAAGAAAGGCGATGTAAACGACACTAACAATTATAGAGGCATATCCTTTATGAACTCTGTTATGAAAATTTTTACTGGTGTCATTCAAGACAGACTGTTAAACTCAATACAACAAAATAATCTTCTAAGCGAATTTAAAGCCGGCTTCAGGAAAGAATATTTAACAGTCGATAACACTTTTTCACTAACTTGCATTGCTAGATCATACCTAGACAAGGGGAAAAAGTTATATGCTTTCTTCGCTGACTTCTAAGCTGCCTTCGACTCAATCGACAGAAATGCCCTTTTCTACAAACTTTGTTGTCAAGGCTTATCGTCGAAAATACTTAAAACATTACAAGGGCTATATGAGCAAGACCTCACAGCAGTATGGGATGGAAATGAAGGATCTTCCTGATTTCATACTTCTTCCGGGGTCAAATAGGGCTGTCTTTTAGGTCCACTTCTGTTTTCGCTTTTCTTGGATGACCTTACATCGTTTTTGCCTGGAGGTATTAGTTTTGCTGGTACAGTAATAAGAACATTAATGTATGCGGACGACATTGTCATTTTTGCGGAGACTCTTAATATGATGCAAATAATGATTAAAAAATTGCAATTGTACTGCCGTAATTGGGGTATTACAGTTAACACTAACAAATAATGATATTTCGAAATGGCACAGGGCGATATGCAAGGGAGGAGAAATGGATGGTGGAAAATGTGGAGCTTGAGTTGGTGAGGGAATATAAATATCTTGGAGTCATCATTACACCTCAGATTTTGTTCAAAAAGCATCTGCAGGAAAAGCTTATAGAAGCAAAAAAAGCCATCAACTGCAACTGGAGGGGGGTCCGTGGGAAAAAAAACAGATAAACCCGAGTGCTAAATATAAACTTTTCGAAGCAGTTATGAGGTCAGTGATGTGCTTTGCTGTTCAAGTATGGGGGTTATTTCAATGTGAGGAAGTAGAAAAATTACTGAGGTATTTTTTGAAAAAGATCTTTTGGCTACCCGAAAACACACCTACATATATGCTACATTTGGAGACCGGGGTGTCTCCGCTCTACGTCTTTTCGCTCAAGTTGCATTTGTTCTACATTGCAAAGGTTATGGCTCTTCCAAATCACCGTCTGCCAAATATTATCGTAAAATATCTGCTATCACGAAAATCACAGTTCTTCGAAGAATGGTCACGGCTTGGAGTTCAGCACGACATCATTTATTTGTTAAATTTAAGGAGTAAGCCCAACGGAGTTGTACCCGAAACATGTAGAAGCTCCTGAGATACGACCTTGGACCTAACACCTAACAATTACTTCAACTACCGATACGCAATAGAAACAATCTCTTTAATTTTCAAAACCAGAGGAGAATTACTACGACTGAACTACATACCATACGGACCTGATGGAAGTACGGACTGCAGTTGTCTTGCAAATGTCTTGAATGGTCAAGATTGGATAATGTTATCAAGCTACGTTAAAACAGTCCTTAACTACAGAAATCAAATTTTAAATGAAGATTTTTAATAAGATTTTTTTTTAATAATAATTTTTTATTCTTAAGACCGCTACGGGTTGGCATTTGTCCATTTTTCATTTTTGTTAATTTTGTATCTTTATTATACAGACCATTATAGGCTGGTATGTATTCATTTGCTATATCAAGTCCGCCGTAAGATTTATGAGTTGGTATTTGTTTACTTTCTACTTGTTTATCTTCTTTAATAACAGTTCTAATAGTTTGAGTTGATTCCATTAATTGGATTCGGTAATTCGTATTCCCCTATTTTTCATTTCAATATTGGTGTCATGTGTGGTGTTTGAGATGAATCTAAGGACTTTGTTGCGTGATCCAATAAAGTTATAACCCAGTATTTCATCTTTTGGAATGTGTAAATTATCTTCTACCACCTGAAATTCACAATGAGGCTCCGTTGGAATATAAAATTTGACGGTGCATTGTCCAAGTGTATTACCTGAACCAAATGGGGTGTTGATCGACACAATTTCCTGTTTGTCAATAAAGGTGTTTGGCTTTAACGCCTTCCTCTTGATGAGACTGACTTCAGAACCTGTGTCAACCAATAAACGTACAGTATTCTCTTAAGTAATTTTATTTCGAAGTTCAACAGCTGGTAAGGAATATTTTTCTTCCTTTGCTGTTGTGTTTGGTACCCTTGTTTTTGTTCGTTTACATTTAAAGCCGGGGGTTTCCGGGTCGACAAGAAGGCGTTTCCCGGCTTCTTATTTTCCCATCTACGTTTCAGACTACATTGGTCTAATGTATGGGAATTTCTCCCACAGAATTCACATTCTGGTCCCATCTGGAAAACTCTAGCTCTCTGATTGAGATCAAGCCCTCTTCTATTTGTTATTAAGAGGTTTCTGTAATTTTTGATAGGTGGTTCTTATTACAGTTATCTGTTGTTTTTGTAGTTCTTCGAGTGTTTTGGTGTCACCTTCTAGGTCACTTAATTTACTGTGAACGCGTTTTTCATCGTCATGGTCCATCGTTCCGAACATGTAATGTAAACCTTTTCCAATCCCATCGAATAACGATCTTTTACTCCTGTGTGGGCTTATAATGTCTAGTGTTATCATCGTGCGTTGCCTTACTGTTAAATTATGTTTCTTTTTATTGGTGTTTGGTTACCACATCTTTCTTCTTTGAATTTTGTACATACTTCGATCAATTTTTTTTCTGCTTGATTAAGTATTTCCGTATGTTGAATAATATCTCCTATGTGTATTTCGGTTAATAAATTCCATGTGTCATGGAAAAAAGAGAGAAAGGTGTGAGTAAAGCAAGTTAATTTATTAAAGGCTCCTGAAAAGGTATTAAATTTTGTGGTTTAACCGCTGTTAACACTTGTGGGTGAGTCTTTTAAAAATCCGATCTTAAGAAAAGGAAGTTTAAGCTGAAAAAAGGTTTAAAATATTTGCATAATTCTCACTGTCGGCTATAAGACACATATATTATATGCAAAAAATGCCTCTTAACCGTACACCACCAAAGGTTACCGAACAGGACAACAACACAGCACAGCCTTGCTCTAGTAAGAGATGTTTAGATTAAACCTCACCGGAATATTTCCCCCCGCAGAAAATAACCACTGACAGGGATAAAATTAATATGTCTGTTGGCAATATGCAAATCCCGGATCTTTTAAATATGGTGAAAGACACGATGGCTTCACTTCTGGATGAGAAATTGAAAGATCTACTTGAAAGCTCAGCTTGACAAAATGGAGACTAGATGCCTCTTTCTTGAGCGACAAGTAGAGTATCTGTCAAAGAGGGTAAATGAAAAAAATATAATTTTACATTTTCGGGCTCAAATGGGTGTTCAGCCGGTGGAAAAAGCGAAAGCACTGTGTATAGATTTGCTCGAAACACATAACCAAGGAGTAATTTCAGATACACGTCTTATTCGCTCGAGAAATGCTAAAATTGAAAACGTAATTGTGGAATTACAAAACAGAGAAGATGTAGGACGTACAGATACCGCTATTTCCCTTCATAAAGATTATCCCGCTGCGGCAAGAGAAAGAAGACGAAAACTATTCGAGATTAAAACAAATATAACATATTAAAAATAGAAATATAAAAACATTTATTCGAGAAGAAACACTACAAATAGAGGGTAAAATATTTTATTATAACCTAAACAATGTTTTGACATGTGACGAAGACGGAGGAATGACATTTCTGGAGCAGCTGTTAGATGAGATGTCAATAAACGAAAATCATACCAGAGCTTCTCAAACAGCAAGACAAGAAGTGCTGCCAATTCATTTTTAACATAAATGCCGTCAGCGACGTTCACAATAGTCTTTTAAATGAAATAAAAAATAATAGTATTCCTTGTAAAATTATTTCATATAATATTTCAGGTTTAGGTAGTAAACTAGTTTTTAAGATTTTTTTCGATAAAATAAGAGAAAGCGACATTTTTCTACTATTTGAAACTTTCATCTATGGTGACACAACACAATTTGAAAACAAATTCCCAGAATTTATATTGAAATGGATCCCAGCTACGAGAACTTATGTATACGGAAGAGCAAGTGAAGGATGTCTATTTGGAATTAAAAAAATCATTTAAGGAATGTACTAGATGCCGATTTGTCACGGAGATGAAAAGGATTGTCGTTGAAATGACCATTACACATGAGCAATTTTTCATCATACCGGTTTATATTAACTGTAATAAATGGATGGATGACTTAGCTGGATTGTACGACTTCCTAATGCAACTAGGCAAAGAAAATATTATGCTGATCGGAGACTGCAACGCTAGGGTAGGAAGTTCTCCGATGTTACAGATGGAACCAGACTTTACACCAGCGTCAATTAGTATAATTAGATCTGCTCTGGACGAGAAAAAAGATGGAAATGGGAGAAGATTTATAGAAATGTGTGAATCGGTTGGTCTGACAATGTTGAACGGGAGAACTGAAAGTGATCGAGAGGGTCATTTTACATTTATAAGAGGAAAATCTTGTTCCACAATAGATTATTGTCTCATACGTGGAAAATGGTTCGAGTATGTAGATGATTTAAAAGTAGATGAGCTGGTTTATTCTGACCATTTACCTCTGAATTTTAAATGTCGATTTGATGAAAAACCGGGTTACACCAACGAAAACATGAAGCTGTTACCAAAACTTTAATGGAAGAATTCTTTTTTGGAACTGTATCAAATAAATCTGAACCAATTTCTTGATTCTGTAAGTAATGAGCAAATTAAATCAGTCCATGGTATTCAGACATTAGTTACATGCGTATCTCGATGCAGATTGTGAGAGAGCAAGAAAAAAGTCTTTGTTTTTTGAGTCTTCTCAG